>JACATO010000125.1:0-610625 GCA_018389105.1 Nautilus pompilius | reverse complement strand
CCATCAGAAAAGACAGAAAAAAGTAAGTCTTAATCCAGGAAGTGGTGCTCAGCCACTACTGTTTAACTACTGATTTAAAGCTTGTAAGCCAAAAGCTGTATATGAAATAAAATGCAAACTATACTTTTTTGTAGCTTAAAATGTATTTTTACCAAGAGTCTTCAGTTTAGCATCTCAAATTAAAAATCCTGTTATATTTTGATGTGGATATCAAAAATTAAGCCACTGTTATGGTGTTTTCTATTGATTTTAATCAAGTAATTGCTTCAGTCATTGAGATTATACAATTTCATTAACTAGCAGTAAGGCGTGTGTGCTGTGCATAAATAGAAATTAAATATTTATCTTTGGATGTGTTTTTACAAATGTAAAAAGGATTTGGCAACTTATGTGCATGTGCACAGGAATACAAATATTTTCCATAAAATATCTGAAGCATTAGGAAAGTGGTACTTGGTGGGGGGGGGGGTTTCTCTTTTAAAATCAACCTTATGGCAGTAATTGTCATAAATTGGGTTGTGGTTATTTTAAACTTAGCATGCACTGAAGAGAAAAAGAGGATTATATTAACTATATTTAATTAAAGCAGAATTTTTAATTGTTTCCAGTTTTTTTCTGGTTTCTCAAGTTTCTGAACTGAGTGGTCACATTCTGTACTTTTTTGGTTTTATATAATATCTGAATTTTCAGATTCTAGTAATGCGAGGAGGAGTCTCTTTACTGGGAAGAAAACTAAGCTGGATCGACATGCAACAATTGCTGTAATGGAAACTACCAAGGTGGCGTCTGATGTGTGTAAGTGAAAAAGTGTTCAAAGGTTATTAATTATTTTGTTTTAAGTGCGTTAGTTTTAATAGACATTATCTATGTACATGCAGCATGACTGAAATCTTGGTGAGGTTGGCAATTAAAAAATCAAAAAATTTAACAATATTTGGTGAAGGCAGTAATTCATATGTTAAAAAGGGAAGACTGCTTGAAGCAAGTGTTCTTATCATAAATACTACCTTTATGTAACCTGTACAAATAATCTCTAACTGTTGAGATCAAATTTGAAAGTGAAATATTTTTCATTGTTACCTTGTATTGAGTCATTTTTATTTTTGTCATCTTAGTTTTGAAGGAATATAACACAGTTGCTGAGACACCAGCACACAAACAAGTTGCAAGATCCCTTCAGCGTTTCAAGAGGAGAAAGAGTTTCCATGTCAGTCCTTCCACTGTTGAAGTGGTGGAAGAATCACCAGTGAAACTGGAAGATAATGGTATGTATTGGTGATCTCGGGCCTGCTATACCCTCTTTTTTAATCAGGTTATCATTCACAATATATTAGCAGTGAACATTTCCATCAATTTTATTATGAAGGCATATGATTAATTAATGACAACTTTGAATTACTTGTCTTTACTTTATAGATACTACATAACAATTGTTAAAATGTAGTTCAGATTTTTAAAAAAATTTAATTTGTGATAAATGAAATCCATTAACTGACTCCTTCCCTTTCTAAGAAAATTAAAATAAATTGAATGTTCAACGCAGATGTCAATGATGACAAAGCAAAAATAAATTGTCTAAAGTCAGTGTAAAGAAGATGGAAATCCATGATGCAGTTTCATATCCCTTTGGATCTTTTCCTTTTTAAGTAGAATCATATGATCATGAACAGTTGAACTGTTTTCTGAAGGTGGATTTTTATGATAATTGGGTCATCAGTGAAAACAAATAGTGTTCAAGGCCAACTAAACTACCTCTACTATTAAAAGCCAATTATCCTTGCTCTTAACAAATTACTAAGACACCTGTAGATTTCCTGTAAGTCTGGAACAAAAAAATTTCAATTCTGATCTCATTTAATCCATCAATGTTATATTTAACCATACAAAATAACTAAGTCACCACACACACACTCCTAACTGTATTTATCAGTATTTTGCTCACAATGACTAATAAAATCTTTAATATTACTATTTTAGGTTCCATTCAAATAGTGACATTAAAAAAGCCAACGGTAGCACTTTTGCGAAGATCTTTCTATGGAGGACGTGGTCGCAGCAAGTCCAGAAATCTAGCTAAGTACTTGCAGTTAGCTGACCGTATTGCTGGAAGGCACAGATTTACAAACTTTAGCATATCTCAGCCACCATGGAGTTCACCACCAGAAAAACCTAGTCAGTTTATATTATCTGAGCTTATGAGTACACCGTCTCCAATTATCAAAACTTCCAACCAGCAAGTGCAATCAAATTTCATTACACCAATCAAACCAAATGTTCATTTAAACAACAAATTATTTAAGGAGTGTGAAGAACTTAAAGGCCAGCATTTGGTAAAACAGGCACTGTTCAAAAGTCCTGAAAAACTATATGATACTTCTGAGGATGCTAATTTCAATACTAATGCAACAGAAGCATCTAAATCACAACAGCAAATGGTATTATCTGTTGAAGACACTATGCCAGAGAAAGACAACATTTGTCAAGTGATTTCTTGTGAAGAAATCATGAACTCTCCAGCACTTAATTTTGATAAGGCAGAGGATTCTAATTTTCCACTAAAAATATCATGGTTTGACAAAGAAGTGGGTGTCTGTAAATTATCAATAGTAGATAATTCAGAGAATGCTAAAACACCATCACCAAGAAAGCGGTGTAGCAGCCAGACACCAGATTCCTTGGATAAATGGCCACGTAAAAAAAGATGGAGATTTGAAACGGATATATTAAATTCTCCTGGTGCTAAACAATTAAATTCTGAGATTCCTAAAAAAACAAATCAGTTAAGAGATTTTAATAACCAAACTGTGGCAAATACTACTTGTGCTGAAGACCCTGTTGATTTCAAATGAAAGAACTGCAGAATGGTGATAAACCAAGTGAACAGAAAAGTTACTTTAAAATAACTTTCACTGAAAAAATTTGTACATTTCAAAAAAAAAAAAAAAAAAGCAATATTGCATTACAGTATGCACTTGCATGTCTGACAGACAACTAGTGGAAAATATGAAAACTTCAGTGATGGTCTCAATTTTTGTTCTGCTGATAACCCCCACCACAAAAAAATAAAACAAATATGAATAGAGGTGTTGGATAATTTTTTTTTTTTTTGATTCATTTAATGACTTGTTTTTGAAGGAGGATAATTTTTAATTGGTACAAGAACTTGCCAAAATCCTGACAGCATCCAAATAATAAAACTTATGTCTTGTACAAGTGACTTGATGAATACAGAATCCACACACCCTAAAAGATGATTTGTGAATCACTTATACAATGCATATAAAACTACAGTCTGACATTTTAATTTCATATACAACAGCAATTTATCAGAAGTGCTAATTCAGTTTTTTAATGGAAACCAATTTTCAGTTTCAAATGTGGACTGACCAAATATGGAAAACATTGAGAATCATAGGCTAACACTAGAACAGTTTATTAATGACTTTATGTATGCAGTTATCAGTTGATGCTGAATGGATTTCCATTTACACTGTTCAAATTCAAAATGGAAATAAAATATTTTGTTGTTGTTTCATTTAAAAAAGAATTTCACCAGTAAAAGTAGAATTTGATATAAATTAACATTTACAGTGCCAATTTCATCCCTGCTTCATAAAGTATCTATAGTAAAATAGAGATTACAAGTTTTGTTTCAGCAGCAGCATATGATGAAAAAATAAGCAAAGCAACAAACATTTCTAAGCCTGCAGTGCATTTGCATGTTTTCATATTCTGGTTAAAGAGAACCAACATACTGATCTAAACACTCCACAAAAGAAAAAAGTCAGAAGCTAATCTAAATTGTTAGGCAAAAACAAAATGATGATTCAAAATGGGAACAATGCCAGAAATTAATATTGCTAAAAGTATTTCAGTAACTCCAATACAAGCTTGTGCATGTCTTGGTATTGACCAAATCAGATGATCCAATGTTGTCATAGGATGTACCATTCTTTGACCAGATTTACTTTCAGCTGATCAAGAAACTGGGAAAACTGGTGACCACAAATGTTCAATCAGATTTAAATCTAGAGATTGTACAGGCCACAGCAGATAGTAATGTGGATTTCAAGTACAGGATAATGGCACTTTACTTAGCAAATATTTCTCCCCCAAGAAAAGAATATGGCACCAATGGTTGGACCTCATACAAGCACTGGAGCCTATTGACAGCTATGTTGAAATTCTGATTGGTTTTTTTGGAAGTAATTTTGGAGAGATGCTGTTGAAAAGGTTGCTTTTGTTATGGGTGATAAGATGATCCTCGCATGGGCTTGATTGCTTTCTTTGGGCAACCTAAACAGGCTCTCCATGAACTGGTCAATTTTACAGTCCCTAGTTACTGCTCTAGAAATGAATGCGATGAACAGGGAAGCAGCAGAAAGTATCATCTCATCTTCAACCATCTTGTGTTAAATGATATCTAAGCATTCCTAAACTGATTTCCACCAGTGTGGCCAATTTATAGAGGAAACAATGGTAATGGCTCACATGTAAAGAGACACATTAAGTGGGAGAAGTAATTTTCCAGAGTTGCTCAATTATGAGAATTACATGTTTCTTTACTCGATACGAACAAGATGAATGACTGGTCTATCACACGTACAAGAAACTCTTATTACTAAGAGAATATTTTCAGAAGTTCTTGTCTTTAATAAAACCAGATGTGAGGTATCAGTAATTTTTTTTAAATTTAATCACATTTAGCATCTATTATACAAAGAAGAACCTATTTGTATAAAACAAAGTATGCAGTCACATTTTGAGCTGGTATTTTGCATCCAAAATACACTTTTGAAAATAGTTGCACTGTTCTTTCCATTGTTGATTTTTAGCATCTGCATCTTTCAGCTGCTTTCTCAGTCTAGTCATCTGAGCATTGTTTCTCTTCTGAAAAAATATAATTTATAATTATACAATATTTTAGTAATATCACTACTATATGGTGTACATTGCATTTTAATATTGTTTTGAAAGTATAATGAATCCCTACTTATTTATTTTGGGTATTATTTTCATTAAAAACTGTTTAGATACAATGTTTTGGGGAAAACTACAAATTAAATCATTGAACTAAACCGAATAAGTTTATTCCACCCTGCTAACTTCAGTCTGTATACAGCATTAACAAGGGAGGACACTAAAGATAGAGATGAGTATCTAAAATTGATAGTTGTTCTAGTTAAACAAAATTTAAAAAATATACTGAAATGGAATATTTTCTATAAGATTCAAATCAGGGCTTTGAGAGAGCCACTTTAAAACTTGAATTTCCTGGATCTGAGAGAGATTGCTTGATAAGGGCAGACCTCAATATAATTCTAGTATATTGATCAAAATGTTCAGGTAAACAAACCAATTCATCATTCTCTTACACCTTTTCTTGAGAAAACCTGTACCAAAATGGATCCCTTTCATTTTTGATTGTCAGCTTCATACACTCTGGATGAAATGCTTCAAATCTTTGTTGCACAAGTTTGACCAGCCAAATCGAAACTCTGAAACTTTAATTCACTGGACCAGAGCACATGGTCATTAGATTATACCTGACAGCATGTCCCATCAATTCAAAATCATAAAGTCATCTCTGGACAATTTCCATGGAAATCAGTAGTTCCTCCAAATCCCTTAAAATTTCATCAAACATCTCGTGCCAGTTCATTTTGCAAAGAGGCATGATTTTCAATCTGCCTAAGAATCATTTGGGGAGGTCCTGCCACTTCTGTGGCAATCAATGCAGCTGCACATTTGCTCATACAGCTAGGCTAGCTAGATAAACTGTTTTACTTAACTAAACCTACTTAGCAATCTCGAAATGCAAATTTTTCTATGCACGACTCATGATACAAACACATTTGATTTAAACTGGCTTTTACCTATTATAGAATACTAAAAAAGTTATGCTTTACTTTATTGGTCATTTGTAAAATTCACAAATAAAAGCAGTTGAATTGGTATTAAACTTGTCACCACGAAATGCTATCATAATTTAAGAAAAGTGAGAACATTACTACTGATCATGTATATGTCATTTGAAAGAAGAAACTGCTTTTCTTTTGATGTAATGCCCATGTTGTTTATTTTTACATATTGTGTGTGAATTTGTTCTGCCATCATTATGCATATACTTGTCTCTCTCCCTTTCAGAGCTTTTACATTGCAATTATCTTCAACACCTCACACTCACGGAGTTAGATTGCATGACATCTTTTCTTATTCCTGAAATTAAAATTACTTTTTCTACTCTATAATTTCCATTTTAAACTATACTAAAATTGTTATTGCTACAATGCATTCTTCAAAATATACAAACATTTATAGTGCAAGTCTTATATCTATAAGTTATTTTAACACTGGTCATGCAAACCAGTTTAGGGAGATTTGCAGAATTACATGATTGGATAATAAAAATATTTTCCTAAATTTTGGTTGATTTCTGAAACAGCTAAAATCCAATGAGTTTTCTTTATTGCACTGTTGCCAAGACAAAATAACCATCCCAGTCCAGCTCTACCTGCTCATGAATTAAGAAAAATAAAAGCATTATACAATGGCCATTTCATGTAACTGCCATAGAGCTAAATGCTATAGCTGTTTAGAATGCAGTAAATGCACATCCAGGTGCCAACTGATCAGAAGACAACAGCCAAGACAAAGTAAATCCAAACAGATTTACAGAGAAATTAATGACAAAGATCAAATGGCAACATAAAAAAGGACAGCACCATTTTGAGGGGAATTGGAAGAGCAAATGATGCCAACTGTATTAGATATTCAAAAAATTTACATTGGACACAATACCCAGCAAAGAAACAAGAGAGACTATAACAATGAAGGATTTGGAAGAAGAATCAGTAGGCCAGATGATCCGCTATGCAAGCATTGTTTGATAGAATTTGAGGTGATATTAGGTTGCTACAAAAGTTTTGTTGGCTTTTATGTTGATTTGGGATTCATTTTTAGCATGCTTCTGAAGGCGTATGTAGATAAGTTATATATTGTTTTGTAGCGTGTGCTTTGGCATACATTATGCAAAACCTACCTTTTCAAAAATTGTAAAATGGATATTTGTTTCAGGGTTCTGAGTGAAGCATGGACAGAAAAGTTTTTTGTGCCATTTTGCTTCACGAGTTCAAACTAAGCCACAAAGCGAGTGAAGCAACTCATAAAATTAAGCAAGCATGGGGCAAGGATGTAACAAATGAGTATACAGTGCGATGATGGTTTGCAAAGTTTCGATCAGATGTGAGCCTTAAAGATAAAGGAATGTAGCAGCTGTGATGACGACCATCTGAAAGCTTCAGTTGAAGCTGATCCAAGAAATTGCTGGAGAGCTTGACGTAAGCACTGCAACTGTTTCCCAGCATCTTGACTCAATCAGCAAAGTGAAAAGGTTTGACAAGTGGGTGACTCTCAAGTTGATGAACAACAACAAAATCGTTGATTCAAGATCTGCTCTTTGCTTGTCATAACAAAAGCGACCCATTTCTTGACCGAATCATTACATAATGAAAAATGGATCCTTTATGACAATCACAAATGATCAGCACAGTGGCTCGACAGAAACAAAGTGCCTAACCACATTCTAAAACCCAGCCTCCACCCAAAGGGGGTCATTGTCTGGTGGACTGCAACTGGTGTGTCATCCACTATAACTTCTTGCAACTTGGCAAAACCATCACACCTGCAAGGTACTGTCGTGAATTAAACGTTCATCAGAAACTCTCCAAATGACACCAGCATTGGTGAATCATAAAGACCCAATCCTGTTCCACGACTATGCTCATCCTCATGTTGCAAAAGTGACTCTCCAACAACAGAATACATTGGAGTATGAAGTTCTCCCTCACCCAGCCTATTCACCAGACCTTTCTCCCACAAACTACCATGTTTTCAAACACCTGAACAGCTTCCGTATGAAATCCTCCAACCAAGCAACAATTGAAACTGCCTTCCAAAGGTTTATAGACTCCAGATTTTTTTCAAAATGGTATAAATATGCTTGTATAACCCATCAGAGTACTCCAACTGACAAACTGTCAATGAACATGAAGACATTTATTATCAGTTTGCCCCAACAGAATATTCAAAAACGTATTGCTGGCTCCAATATGCAAAACTTTCATGTTGAAAGATGTATTTGGTATTGGTGAAGAGAATGTAGCAACTTCCAAGCAACATTTCAAATACATGGCTGAAGGTAATGCACTTGCTATTGAGACAAGACGTAATGCAATATGATGAATTGATAGAGAACAGAGCTGTCGATTTTTTACTGCACAAATGAAATGAACAATTGATATCCTGGGAAATGGAAAAAATCTTATTTGATGGTAATGAAGTAAATTTTCTGAAGCTGATATGAAGATGGCCATCCAGACTCATAGTGAGAGCATGCTTGGGAAAATACCCAAATTCAGTTTATGAAATCTGTGTTATTTAACTATTGAAAATATTTAAGGCTTTAATGTTCAAAGACATGAAGGCAAAAAAGCCTGTTGACTATGCATCAGGAATTCTATCGTATGACAAATCACATTGTATCCACTTCAACCACTCATGCTGTTGAATTGGGGTTAGTCCATGTATTGGAAGTGTTTCTGAAATCAGTGTTTGAAAACCTTGTCAGTGTAGTTCAACATCAGTGGATTATGCATTAATGCTAATAGCAGTTTAGTGTCAACTAGTTATGAAACCTGCCTGCCATTCAAAACATTCAAGTTTATCAAAGAAAGGGTAGACTTTGAGTATGAGAAATTATTATTAGATTACATTGCTAAAATTAAACTCTACATGGGACATAGGATCTGAGTCCCCAACCAGCAGGTTCATATTGATAGAATTCTAGTATTCCTTACTCGGAAACAAGCATACTTTGTAATGGATTGCGAGATGAAGTTTAAGCTGATGTACTTTCGTGAAGAAACCATAGATTACGATGGCAAAAAAGGAAATTCTTGGCACAGAGTGACGATCCAAACTTGGATGACCATTACATGTATGACGACCAAATTGCATCAGGTGACATGTAACAAAATTGACTGGCAGTGTTAACTAACTTTGAAGCTGTTGCGTTGCGTTGAATTTGAGATGTGATTGCCTTGAAGTAGAAGGGATTTATGTCTAATCTGACAATGCAAGGTGCTATCAAAAGCCGGAGCTAGTGTATTTTATGAATGTGGTTTGAAGCATGGGTTGGACCTAGTTTCACACATCCACATGGAAACTCAGGATGGAAAAGGTCCACTTGATGATCATTTTGTTATTGTGATGAAACATGTATCAAGATATTGCAACATGGGTAACAATAAACAACTCAGTTGTGGAAATGGTTTGCTCCAATCAAAATAAACTAGAGCAACTTCAAGCAGAACATGAGCATGTTTTACAGTGTTTGTAATGAGGTCCGTGTTGAGCATGACAGTAAACAAGTACGTATTTATGACTGCCCAAACCAATTCCTGAATAAAGTAATGAGCATCGATACTGAAGCTAATGATGAGGTGCCTGATTCTGATGTGAATGAAAATGAGGTATGTATTATTGGTATGGATGATACACCAAGTGCTAGTGCTGTATCTGACACTGCATTTGTTGGACCAATGACAAACCACTATATTTGGCAGCCAGATAGCACATCGACAACAAAAACCAATCTTGATGCAATGGAAGCACTTGCCAACACAGAGGAAGACCCATTACAGTGCTCAATTTGTCAGAAGCAGTTCAGCTCTGTTGCACGGGTAAATCAGCACACTTGCAGGGAATTGCTGGACAACATGATTTAGTACACTATGCATTGAAATATTAAGTCACTCAGGTCCATCAACACCAAGTTGAATACGTTGATGTAAATCCTGATAGTGATGACACTGAGGAATTGAATTATGTTCAAAGTATCATGTTCAGAAGATTTGGACTAGGTTGGGCTTGTCACCGCCCTGGGGTAAAGGATGTGGTAAGAAATACATTGAAGATCTCAAAGCCAATGTTCAGAAGATGTTCTTTTATGGGGTTCAAGACAAATCACTGAAAATGGGCCTTGATAGAATGCGAGAGAAACTACTGCAAATGTATCCTTGTCATCTAGTTATCCCTTTGGACACTGAAATTTGAATTGCTGCTCTATGAACAAAAGAAAAGACAGGCAGTCACATTACAATCAGCACAAAGGGATTGAAAGAGGCGTACACCACTGTGCTGCATATATTTGTGGAGTCTAATGGAGCCAAGCAGGGGAATGCAGCCTGGAGTGAGTTTCAACAAGCTCACCTGTCTTTTCAGGAAGCAAACTATCCTTAAAAAAACTGTTATATCCAAAATAAACTCATTAAAGGCCAAATTCAAGAAAAGAGGTTAACTACCAGTCATGAGAGTGTTAAAAGGTGTTCATTTGACAGACAATAATTAATGTAAATCAACATAACTAAGACATTTCAGGAGAAATAGAAGTATCTGCATGGTCAGAATGATCATAACTTTTGTTTAAACCACTAAACAGGAATTTTTATGCAGTTTCTGCTCATCAAATTTTGACAATTTTATATCATGCCTCTAGACTGTCTGGCCTGGCTTGCACACCAACTTAAAATAAGGATGTTTATAAAAAAAACCTCTCTCTCTACAGTTTGATCTCAGCTTCTATTCAGTGAGTATGACTCAGGTCTAAATTTTTCCCTAAATTTAGTACCACTATTCCAAACAGGAAAGGTGTATTACTACTACAAATTTTAATCATCGACAAACTTTTTAGCTACTGTATAACAATGTTTTTTTTTTTTTTTGTTCATATCTATAATACCAACAAATTTATAATGTTTTAAATATCTTGCATCTTCATTTTGTTGATCCAAAAAATTATCTGCAGCATCTGATCTAGATGTTGGTACAGCTAAACTGCAATTTTTTACTGTTTAGATTTTATTGCCTGCTGTGTCTTAGTCATCAACATACTTATTTAGTGAATTTGCACTATCTATAAATATTTTTTTTTTTTAAAGTTTACATCCATTTTATTTTCACTGAATTAAGTTTTTAATTCTAAAAATCAGGATATCCCTCTTTAAGGAATGAAGTATTGTTTTTATTTTCCATTTGTATAAACCAGTGTGCTCTCATTTCCATATAAGTTGAATGTAAAGGATGTGGTAAAATATCAACTACAACTCTAGTATTAGAAATCAGATTATTTCATCAAAATATTTAAGCTCATTTAAATTGTTAATGTGATTACTGCCAGAATCCTATTTTCTGTTGTGCTACATTATCTATGCGTTTTAACTCCATTAGTAGTTAGTTTATATGTATAATTCTGTGATTATTTAAAGTTAACTCAAAAGGTTTTAACCAAGCAGATTAAAAGTAATAGCTCTCTCTATATATTTATCTTCATTCCCAGAGACAGACAAAGAGCTGAAGATTTTGAGTTTTCAACACAATTTTTTAATACTATGTTTACACCTGACTTTATTTTCCATAAGGTTATCACTTAGTATTCTGGTTAAGTTTTTTTACAGCTAGTATAGTCTTTATGGTGGTTATGTAATCTGAGATATTTTATTAGATTTAAGATAAATATTATTATACTCTTAGTTTTTTAATGTTTTACTTTTAATGCTCAGAGCATCTAATTCATTATGAATTTTTTTTAAATTCACTAGTAGCTACATTATACTTATTAAAAGAGTACGGAAAGACCTTTTCTGCGAGTTTCATCAGTTTGCATAAATTGTTTTGGTTTTAGATTTGTCACTAATTTATCTAAACTAGTTTCCATAAGTCTAAAAATAAAAACTATGAAATATAACAAATATATAAAGTTTAAATTACACTCATGCATGTCAACTCTAAATTTACCAGTTAAGAGAGAATTTGCTGACAATAAAAGGTTCTGTTTTTATAAATCATTTCTTTTGAATTTTTGAGAATTGAACACATTGTATTTCTACAGTATTTTAATACTATTGCTAAACTCTATAAAATGTATCTACTACAACTATATTTTTAGTTCTAAAGAGAACAGGTTTGAATTTTGCATAACAAAATTGTGCTTTTATTATGTCCTACTTTTAGCAGAACATTTTCAAAATCTGCATAAATTACAAAGGGTACTTTTCATTTTGCTAAATTTAATTCTATATTAGATTTTACCTCATTTTCTGTTTTATGAGTTCTTTAATTTAACAAACAGTTGGAGCATATAAAGAATTTTTACAAGCTTGATAGTCTTCATATGTCCACTTTGTTGATTGGTACATCATGCTCTCTACATTATAAGCTAAGTGATCAGGAAATGCATAAATATTTTCACTCCTCTCACATAAGTTTCACTTTTTAATTTCTAGTCTTTGTGGAGCATCTAGAAGTAAACTCTAGATTTACATTTTAATCAATATGTTTATAACTTTCACATTTTATTTTTTTTTTGTACTATTTAGGCTTTTGTTGAAAATTAAATCATAATTGGCTTAAGTGGTTGTGATTGGCATTCAAATGTGGCTAAAATTCTTCAAATACATTTTAAAAGATTTCTGTTTGTATTTTTTATACTCTTGGTCTTTGTGGGTTCAAGATTAAATATTTTTCAAATTTCTTTGAACTTGAATATTTGAGATTTTTAAAATCTATTAAAAGTACCATCAAATTCAAGTAATACTCTACAAAAATAATTAATGAAATTTAATTTTCATTGAAATATCCTTTGATAAATTTTATTTAGTTATTTAAAAAGTTATTCCATGCTATTTATTCTAAACAGCTGTTGACAAGAAATGAAGGTGAGGTTAAAATACACAAGTAGTAAGATGAAGTTTGACATGGGTGGATCTTATAACCAGAAAAAGCATTCTATTGATTAATGTATATAAAACAAGACCATTTAATATAGTGTTAACTTAGTGTCTGTGAATAAATAGTTTCAGATATTCACCTAATGCATCAACTTGATAAAATGATACATGACACCAGTCCTAAAAATTAATTTTATCCTCAGGGGATAGAACTTGGAATATTTATAAAAACAATTTAAGATTACATATGAAATTGCAGGTTTTGACCTTTTTACATTATCTGGTAAATGCTAAGCAATATTTTTCATACTTTTTTTTCTCTTCTAGTGCCTATTTTTGTGGCCATGGGTTGGTTGAAAACATGCACTGTCATTTACTTCAAATGTTCCTTTATCAGGATGCTCTTTCTGTTTAGATTGTTTATCTTTTATAAACTTTAAATTTGGTTTCACCAAACTTAATGGTCAAAAGACATTTAAGAACAATATTAAATCCAGCAGGTGTAAGAAATTGGTTCTGTCTTTCATAATGGAATTTGATAGCTTATGCTTCATTGACATTTTTCCTATTAACACCTGTTTCTGTAAGACCTTTTACGCTACAAATTAACTTTTTAGTGACCCCCCCCAATTAGATGTAAGGTAATGCATTGATACAAGTATATGTTTGATACCATTAAGTTTCATGAATTCAGAAAATTGTTCTGAATTTAACTTGGATCCATTCTGGCTTCAGGTAACCCACACCCTGAAAAAACTAATCTAATTGGTTTTATTCTTTGCTGCTGTTTGACTTCTATCCATTTATATTGGTTATCCACCAGTAGCTGTTGATTTTTGTGAAAAAGATAAAACACCTCAAATGAGTTCATGAAACAAATGTATAGGTGCCCTAATGTAATTCTTTTGTAAATATTTTCTCAAATTTTGGTGGAATGACAACTCTCATAAACTGTTCATATGGCATTTCACACTTATAATTGTGATACAGATGAAACTCCATGTCATTACAAACTTCTGGATAATACTTTCAGATTTTCTATATTGAATGTCATAATCATATGCTGACAGAATTGATGCCAACTTTTGCATTCTTGTAGCTAAAAATGTGATATTTGATCATCGATATTAAGGATCTCAATTTGAACATTACTTGGCAAAGTAGCAGTTTTGGGAGCAAGAATCTTGTCTTCAATGGATGTAGACTATCTCTGCACAATTTATGTAACTTAGTTATAATATACTGTTTTGTTGACAAACATTTTGGAAAGTTCTTGGGTTAGATTTTACACTATATAGTAATTTAATATACTGATATGTGCATATTTAGTTAAGCAATATTCTCTAATGTTTAAATGAGGAGAGATATGTGATAGGTCAAGTTTACTTTTACCCAACAGTTTAGGCTGGTTCAGATGAGCAACAATAATAAACAGTGTTTTACTTGACCTTGTGTATCTGCCACCACCACAATATTTTGCCTAACATTTAAAAGCTGTACTGAGATAGGTTTTAATTGTAATACGTAGATTTCTGCTGGTACTCTAACAAAATGATCAGCTGCATTGTCCAGTTCCATGTGTTCTTCAACATTCTCATCAGGTCTCTTTCTTCCCATCATTAGCTGAATATAGTAAATACATGCCTAAAACTTCCGTCCCTTTCACACTCACTATCTGATTGCTGTTTATTGGGTTAGTACACCAGTGATACTACTCTGCATTATTTCAATGATCCCCCCTTCAACTTAGGTAGACCATATCCTGCTTGCTTCCTTTGCAGGCTGAGCTGTTGTCACCTTTATTTGAACTTACACAAATGAGCTAAATGTTCATTATCATACCAATTAACACCTTTGATGTGGAGTTTGTTAATGCTGTTTCATTGGACAAAGTTCCTTACCATTCCTATCCTCCATCTTACATTTATATCTGAATGTTTTTGAAACCACACATGAATCTGTCTCATAACATTAAATGATGATTTTTTTAATGCTAGAATATACTCTACTGATTCATCCATTTTTTTTTTATTTTCATTCCAAAATGTAGGTTATTTCCAGTGATGGCAAATTGAAGTTTCTCTTCAATGTGCTATGTCTTTGTTTAGTGTGTAATACACTTCTTGCCTTACCCATGTCAGGAAGATAGCATATTTTGTTGCTTTGCCTCTCTATTAATGTTCAGCACATTAATGAATCTCTCTCTATTGGATTCCTGTCATCTTAGAGCAAAGTCCTGAATACTCTCAAAATCACAGGCATTTCACAATCCTCCTCACCAAATCTGTGATATAGGGTATTAACTTAGATATTAAAACAAAGAGCTGCTGCCGCCTCTTTTTTCATTGTTCACTTGCTCACTGTCAGTGTCATCCTGGCTTTACCTAGCATGCACTGCACTGTGGCCACCTACCAAGAGTATGGCATGGTTGCCACTATCGCCCAATTTTTTTGTGTTTCACAATCCAAAGTGCAGGAAGACTGAACCATCCTCATAAAAGCATGTTATGTTTTGCACTAGCAAATGTTAGCTACTATTTGGAAACAAATTATGATAGTTTAACCTGTTATAATTTTGTTTATTAGTTAATGAATTTGAGTACAATGCAACTTTCCTTTGCTTTGATTGGAGGGGTGTATTCCTAGAAAAATGCATGTATAGTGAATCTATGCAAAGCAGACTTAATAGTATATGGGGAAAACTAGGGGTGTGTTCCCAACACCTCCCAAAGCACCTCCCCAATTTTTTCACTCCCACCATGGAAAAAGTGTACTCAACAATTTTGTAGAGCCATCCAGGTCTGACTCTATTTCTATTTCATCATTGGAAGCATCACATCAAGTTAGCAGATTTTTCTGAGTGGCTTAGTGTGCTAATTGTTGTGGAGAATATTTAGAAATATTTGTGTACAGTTGACTGCTTCAGTCTGTGCTGCCACTCTTGGCTAGCTACAAGATCTACAAGAGATGTTGAACTCATCCAAACTGAGTCTAAATCCACTGCTGCATGGGCCACCTTGTCAGCTAATGAGAATAAATTAGGCCAGACCCTTCATGGGTCATCTCTCTCTCTTACTGGCCTAGTCCATTGCCTTTTCTCATTTGTTATCAACAGACAATTCCTCCAAATGAGATCTGAGAAGCTCCACAAAATCTGCCTGTTATAAATCACTGAACCTCCACAATTTCAGCCACTTCAAAGGTTGGGTTCATGAATCCTGTAAAGTCATTGACACTTCTTTTACAATTTCCTTCATGCTCTTCACTTCGTCCTACACTTTCTTGATGTTGCTAATAACATGCTGTATGTTGTATAATTTACTAATAATTGGCTTATTGGATCAATGCGTAGCATTCAACAACTGGAATAAGGCCCACTTCAGATAACAAATTTTAAAAGTTTATATAATACCCTGATCCATGGGCTGAATTAAAGTGGTTGGGTTGGTTGGCAGAAACATCATTTTAACATTTGGGTAGAGATCAGTTGCATTCACAGAATGTGTTGTAAGGTGGTATTTTTCCACCTCTCCAAAGAAAATGTTCAAAATTTTTCATTTATCTGGGCCTTAGTTAATCTCCAGTGAACTGGATAGGGCATGTGAGTAAGACCTTTTAAAAAAAAAAAAATATTTTGTAACCTGACCATCTTCGATTTTCAAGAAACTTGGCATAGTTAATCACATGGTCAGTAAACATTGCATGCAAATTTTTAAGCAAATAAGTTCATAAGTCTTAAGAGATATGGCCATTTGAAATTTTGGGCTTTTCGACAAAATGTGAATATCTTGGCAACCAGTGGACTGATTTTGATATCAATTTGACAAAGATACCAATTCTGGCATCATTTTTGAAATCTAATGATGTTGGAAGTTAATTACTTTTTGACCTTGACCTTGTGACCTCAGATTGTCTTCTACAACATATCCAATAACTGGAGATATCTAACATGCAAGTCACCCATCCAATAGGAATTGCCATAGTGGCATGTCAAGGCCTTTTGGCTTTTGAGTTACTGTACTACCCAGATGGGAAACTAGGAAAAGTATCAGATGCTCCTTTCATACCACTGGTCACATGGTTATCGGAGGAACAAACCCTTTTGTACTATAAGGGTAGATAGCTAAAAGGAACAAACTATTTTTGACTTTATAGATTAGAAGGATACCACCGCTGGGCAATGAGCCCTGTAACAACAACAATGCCCACTTAGCCTGACCTACAAAAACTATAACAGATATCCTCTCACAGTCCTTCCTCTGATAACAAAATGAATTGCCCAAACTAATGATAAACATTGAAACAACCTGCAAAAGGGATGCCACACCTTCCCAAGCTTGTCCATCATAGGCAGACTTGTTGGCATAGAAAGTTCTGACCAATTTACACTACTTTTTCTCAGCTTTTATATAGTTCCTTTTTCAGTTCTGTCCAGACCTGCCCAGGCTTACTTGTAACACTGTAATTGTTTTAACTTGAGTAGCTGTAAAACCTGCCTTGACTTGTGGCCATACCACAGGATGTCTGCCCGAGACAAGGTATATTAGATCATTTGTTGTGTACATTTTCAGACATGGATAACTATAACTAGTTTTTTCTTGCATTGGTGAATGTCACCAAAAGAATCTTGTGAAACTGCCGCATTGCGAAAATTGAAGGATGAAGAGGAGACAAAAATTTCAACCCAGAGCATAAAAACAATGTGTGCATCATGAGCAAGAACCACTCATGAGATTCTCTTCATTAAAGAAAAAGTGGTGTGATCCTTTGAGGAGACATCCTAACAAACCCAGAACAAAGTCATTAAAGACAATCAGTCAGTGCCGGTATAAAAACTTTTTCAGTTATCTGGAAATCGTACCTGGAGAAAAATTATGCCTGGACTGTTTCGTAAACACAAAGTAGTGCGCTCAGGGACCGATAGAGGATGAGGACTTAGACAAAAGGAACAGGCTGATTTTATTGATAGCAATTCTTCATCAAACATTCAACAGGAAAATCAGCAATAAATGGTGCTAAGTTTGTCAGAAAAAGAATCTACATTGATTGAAGTGAATTTTGCTTTGGTTAACCTGGATAAGACACTAGTGAAGCTACATCAGCTACCAGCGCACTGCAAGCGATCTACAGGAAAGGAAAAAACTTGCAGTGGCATATGGATCACTGAAGAAGAAACTCCAGTTGTCATATGATGTGTCATTAACAAGTTCTGATTCAGAAAGCACCTCAAAGGATTTACATCTGTACGAGAAAATGATGGGAGAGTTGAAGAGAAAATATGAGCTATCTAAATCTTACAAGGAACAAGTTCAAATTCTGACACTTTCACCTTTCGCCATACAATGTACATTACAGGAATTTGGTGCAACAAACTACATGGTGGAAAAAGACAAAGGTATCCTCAGACTGTGTGATCAAAATAAGGACAAAGCTCTCTCAGAGAACATTAAAAGTGAAGTAATGGAGTTTTATGAAAATGACTATAGCTGTATCATGCCTGGGAAGAAAGACTTTGTCTATCTCCATCTTTGCTCTTGACACTTATAAAAACATCAGAAGCACCTGATATAACAAATCTAAAACTGCACTCAGCTTGGAAAGAAACAAACCCTGCAAAGAAAATCGGTTTTTCTACATTTGCCTCACTGCGACAGAAGTGGTGTTTCTGCTGGAACATCAGGAACACACTAGGTATGTGTTTGCAAGTATCATCAGAATCCCAAACTAATGGCAATGTCTTGTTTGAAATCATTAAATGATATGATGGAACACTGTGTTTGCTCTACTGAAACAGAAAAGTGCATGATGGGTCAGTGCAAAGACTGTCCTGGAAAGCAAGGGTTGGTTGAGTATTTGAAGAACTGTGGAGATTTACAAGATTTGGAGGAAATTAACTATCAACAGTGGATAAGTAATGACCGAGACTAAAGAGGATTTTATAGAAAACTTTGCAGATCAAGTTTTAAAGCTGACAAAACAGTTCATTGCCAAGTCTCAGAGCACCTATATGTCAGAGATGAAATCTACCATGAAACCTCTAGAAGATGTAATTGTCCAAGGTGACTTTGCAGAGAATTTCTTATATGTTGTACAGGACGAGATACAAAGCTTCCATTGGGAGAACAAGCAAGCGACCATTCATCCTTTCATCACTTATTGACAAAGAAATGATGGGGCCCTGGAGTACAAAAATATCTGCGTCATCAGCGATTGGAAAGATCATTCTGCTGTTTGCGTTCACGCATTCCTCCAGTCAGTAAACCCATATTTAAAAACTGTCTTTCCGGAGGTAAAGATGATTCACTATTTCACAGACAGATTTGCCGGTCAATACAAGAACAAATTCAACTTTGTGGACTTGGAATATCTGCAGAATGGAACTTTTTCGCAATGTTGTATGGGAAATCGGCATGTGATGGAATTGGCGGCAGGGTCAAAAGGTTGTTGACAATAGCGAGTCTTCAGCATCCGTACGAAAATGCAATACTCACTAAGGATGCCATAATGAATTTCTGTACGGAGAATATCCCAGGAATTCACTTTATCAAAGTACAACCTGAAATTGAAAGAAAGAATGGAACGATGGAACACAAAAATTTCATCGGTTTGTCCCATTCTCAAAATCTGTACAGTTGACTAGTGTCAACGGAGACGATGATGTCAATGAACCTGCTATGTTTGTGTTGTCTATAAAGAATAACCGTGGATTAGGCTTGTGGGAGATAATATCAGAGGATTATGGAGACTATCGTATCAATTTTATGCATTCACAGGATGCAGCCAAATGCTGGATTAAAGATTTGGACATTTTATGCATTATCGATGCACCAGTAGTTGCTGCTTCAGGATCAAGAATTTGATACAAAATCGGTGATAAAGACAGTGCTAAAATAGCTGATATATGTAGGGAGCGGTCCACTTCACTTTGAACTATGTATGATATTCGACTACAAAGCTTTTGACATTTGATACTCTGTGTATCCATGTAGAATTTCATTAATGTTTGGTCCTAGTGTTTTGCTGCACATCTTACATAATGATAAAAAGACTGATTCATAGAGATTGTTTAATCAATCTCTTTATGTTCTTCACTCTTGCCACTGATGTCTGCTTCTGGGAGGTAACCTCTAACGAATTGAAGGTCAGTAAATTTCAATGTCAAATATTTCACCCCTCCAGTTATTGCCTTCTACAACATACCCAATCTGAGCTTTCATTCTGACTGAAGGTCAAAGGTTAAGTCAAAAGGTAATTAACCCCCAACATCATTAGATTTCAAAAATGGTGCCAAAATCGGTTTCTTTGTCAAATTTCCTTTACAACAATATCAAATACATAAAAATTGGTCCACTGATTGCTGAGATATTCACATTTGAAGTTTCGCCATAATGCAGATTTTGTTGAAAAGCCTAAAATTTCAAATGGCCATATATCCTAGACTAATGAAGTGATTTGGTTAAAATTTTGCAATACAAAAGCATTATTCATGCCAAATTTCAGCTCCATTGGTGAACTGACGTGGAATGACCCAGCAGCATTTCCACAAAACAGGAGAGTCAACCTATTTTTTGTTGCTTTAAAGCCTGAAGCAGACTTCTTGAAAAAGTTTTTTTTTGAAGCATGCACTTCCAGAGTAAACCAGTTTCATTAGCATTAAATAGCAGTGGCAAGTAGTCCTCAGCTTCTATGAAAGCTTTCAACTCATCCTGGAATAGCAGCAGTTTTCTCTAACTTTAGTGTTATGAAGATCTTGGCAGTTGCTCAACTTGTAAAGATTCTTTTCTTTTTACTTTGCACAAATCATGTGAGCTTAAAGGCAATTGATTTCTGATCTTCCACCAAGATCACCAACATTTTTATATTTTATGAGTCAAAGCATTTCACAACTTTTAAAACTTCCTCATCATCCTTATGCTAGATTCATTCACATTATATACAAGTCCAAAAGGGGAAAGCAGACTTGCCATTCAAGCTGTTTGATAATTTCAATGTCAGTCTTTGGTGGGGTACCATGATGCAAAAATATAATCCAGAAAGTGCATGAAAATACAATGAAATTCCAAATGTTCCACCAGTCCTTTCCCATGCTCAGCCTGCCCGCTGTTGCCTCACTCACCCATTCAATTTGGAAACTACGTATGAGTGAAACCACACATTATGGGCTTATGCAATGCAAGCGAAATGTAGATTTTGATGGCTAAAGATTTTACATCACCTTAGAAATAACAATCTCCAAATCATGTTCACACAGCTAGACATGAAATATTCAAACAACTACAGTAATTCCTCACCATTCACAGGGTATAGATTGCTGCAAATACTAAAGGCTTAAATAAAAATGAGGATAGGTTCCCAACACGCAATAAACAAGTGCTTGTAATATAGAACATTAAAAAATGGGCAAGCAGTACTTATTCTTGCCGTTCAATGTCCTGGGGTTCAGTGCACAGTACAGTAGCATGACACAGAGGAGAATGGTTAGCTTGTCTCTGGTTGCCTTGTGGCTTGAAACTTTCTCCTCTTCCTTGGAGATGAATGTTCTTGTCAGCATAGTCATTAGCATTAAACACTTGTTCTATCTTGTAACCCTTCTCTTCAATTATCTTATGAAGTTCAGGAGGGGGAGAAATCTCATGCTGCTGCATGGTTTGCCGATGCCACTTCACACTGTGTAGGCTACACCTCAAAGTTTTTTTCACAACATGCATGTACAAGCTTAAAGCCTTGTCACAAATCACCAGGCTATTCATGGGCACTCGTTTCTGTCATATCCTTAATCCAAAGGCTTAATGAATTTTTCCATTTTTTTCTATTACGAGATAACAAGGCACTAGATGCAACACTTTTTCTTAATGTATCACACAGGGGTTACATTCCTAGAGCACCCGCGAAGAGTGAAAAACCACAAATATTGGACATGGTCCATAAAAATGCCTATATATAATAATAATTTAATAAAAAGTACAGTAAAATGTATGGGTACTCACCAATAATGAAGGATATTGATTGAAGGTGATGATGATGATGAATAAGCTGTGCAGTACGATGAAGATAATGACTACACAGCAAAGCAGAGGATTTAAAGCTCCTTAGGTGGCGCCTCCTCTCAGGCACTTCAGGAGTCGTATCTTCGTGCAAGGCTTTCTTGGTGGGAAGTTGCTGTCGCTGTTTCTTCATGGTGGTGAGGAGGGTTTTTTATGTCTGCATGGCATTTTTAAATTGGAGAGACCGAACCATATAGGGATCCCATGCTCAGCCTTCCCTTGCAAGTCCTTTGCTGTCCTCATAAGGTCAGACAGACGTTCCAGTGCCAGGCCCTCTTGCTCTGGATCTGTCGCTTCCTCCTCTTCGCTGGCAGACCTCATTAACTTCAACAAATCCTCCTCTGTCAGGGGTTCAGAGTGGGCATCAATGAGGTTGTTGACCTCATCTTGTGTGATGTCGTCAAGTACCTTTGCCAGTCTCACAGCCTCGTGCTGAATTTCTTCAGGTGAGAAGCCCTGTAGTCATGGACACACTCTGGCCACACCTTCCAGCATGTGTTAAGGGTTTCTTTTTTCATGTCCTTAAGAGCAGCTTGGATGACTGACAGGCTCATTGTGATCATGAAGTTACACCAATACCCCTTTAACGTGAAATTCTCGTCCGAGTCCATTGCGTCCACAAGGTGTTGGAGAGAGTTCCGAGTGTAAAGTGCCTTGATCCATAGGCTGGATGAGGGAGGTGGTGTTGGCAGGGAGGAACTCAACCTGGACTCCCTCGTAATACAAATCCAAAGGGTGGCCGCCAGCATTATCCACAACGAGCAACACCTTGAATTCCATGCATAAGTTGTGGAGGTATTCCATGGCTTGGGGGATGAAGCATTGGTGGAACCAGTTCGAAGTTAGGATTTTTGTAATCCAGGCCTTGGCATTGTGCATCCAGTGGACAGGCAGCAGATTTTTATTCTTATTCTTGAGGGCCCTAGGGTTCGCGGACTTGTAGATGAGGCCTGGTTTCATCATCAAGCCAGCAGCATTGCCACACATAATGAGCCTCACTCTGTCCTGTGCCTTAAATCCTGGGGTTCTGGAAACGGTCAAACCATCCCTTGCTGGCTTGAAAATCTTCAGGTTCCGGTGCTGTCAATGGTCCTGGTTACGGTTCTTTGGTGCCTTCTGCTTAGTCTCCTGTAGCAAACTGCTGGTATAATTTCCGCGCTTTCTTGTGGATGATGTTACCATCCAAGGGGATGTTTTTCTTCTTGCAGTCGCTGATCCACAATGAATAACGCTCTCGGATTGGCTACTTTCAAACCTCCAGCCAAGAGCGATTATTTTATATTAATATTTTGCTGAATTTACGTTAGTATTTATATTACAAAATTAGTAAATTATATTGTTATTAATAATTTAGCATTAAAAAGCGTGAAAAAAATATATATTGCCACGAAAAAAGCCATAAAAAAATCGTGGAAGATATTTGCGATTCCGTGAATATGCAGGAGTTTCCACGAACAATTATTAGTTAGGTTCTAAGGAAAATTCCGTGAATATGCAGGGGTTTCCACGAACAATTATTAGTTAGGTTCTAAGGAAAATTCCGCAAATAACCGGGGCCGCGATTATGCGGGGGTCAACTGTACAGCCTACCCACTTGCAAGCTTATTCAGTAATTAAACTTTCTGCCTAATGACATCACATTCTTCTCCCTTTTAGTTTTGGATCCACTTGCTGCAATACACTCACTTTTCTTTTAGGGACTATGATTAATAGAATGACAAAATACGGTAATTTTAAAGGCTCTGTACGCTAAACATTAGACGTGAAAGAGCATCGCTTACTGTGGCCGGACAAAGACTAATGCTGCAGATGTAGTACTATGCTCCTTGAACTATGGTATGCACTAGTTTTTGCACCATAATTCAGCCAGGAATACGGAGTGTTGCATGCTGTGAATACCTAAAACTGCAGATGGTGAGGGGTTAGTGTATGGTTCAAATGTCACAAGTACTTAGCTGATTGTCTTATTTTTAAAGAAGCATTTTTCTTCACACACTATTTTATCTTAAAATGTAAACATTGAAATGCTACTATGAAATTTCAAAAAATTGACAAGTTTAATAATATGTACTAATGCGAGTTTTAATATTAATTACAATGATACTAATAAAAATGAATTGTATTCATTGCATTAATAAAAGTAAATAATCTATGCAACATTTTAGATTTTATGTAACCAAGTCTATAAATGGAAAATAATCAGTAGTGACAAGAAAATTGAGAGAGAAATTTTTTTTTTTAACCTTAAATTTCCAAATTTTCTAAATATCCAGGGAGAGAAATTGCCCTCCACCACTGCTTGGCACTCTACCCATGGCCACTTTAAAGTAAATGTCATTTTTTTCTATTAAGTACGTGTAAAACTACAAAGCACTTGTGCAAATTCAGCAGGTAAACATTTTTCTTCAAAATAGTGAAAGTTGGACAATATACAGATTCACTTTCAGTTTTGTCTGTCTTGCATTAATTTAATTTGCCTTTATTGCAAAGGGTGTTTTATTAGAATTGGACATTTCTTCCATACACTAATCTAGGGATAATGTGTGATCTTATGCCAAAATAATTTTTGGTCTTTGTGTCACTGCTCAAAAAAAGAAAGCCAGACGTTAACAATTTAACAATATAGGCCATATTTTTAAACAAGCTTTTTTTTTGCAAAAGAAAATTATAAAATAAGCAGCAGATTTTACATGCATAAAGTAATAACTTACATGTAATACTTTCACTGATTGTTGAAGTTCTTTCATGTGATTCTTCTGATAGTTAAGCTGAAAGTTTAGATTAATATAGCAGATAAATTTTAGAGATTATTTTAAGCAAACTGTTCAAATTAATATAATGATATATTAAACAAAACCTTAATGCCTTGGTAAAGACAAATTTGCACAAGGTGAGGCAGTTACATACAGTGTCCATATTACTATTTGTTTTTTTTCTTAAAAAAGTACTGAGTGGTTTCCAAGAAAAACCTTGCTCACCATAAAATGCCAAGTTTTTTTAAAATTATATCCACTTTAACATCTACCAAACATTGGATGAATAAAGCAACCAAGTCAGAATGGTTTAATGCTGAGGAATTTATATTTAATTTAAAAGTACAAACAAACAACCAACCTAAACAACAATATTTACAGAGATAAACCTTGTATTTTTCTTTTACAAATAGCCTGTGTATACCTACTACTGCCAAAGTTAGCAGAATATAGTGCCTAAAGATGTTTTAGATTGCTTATCTAACAATCAGAATCTAATTGCAATTTTCTTTAAAAGAAAAACTATATTTAAATAATAAATAAAATCATACCTATCAAAAATATACAGTTTACATTTACTAAAGACTTTTATTCTAAATAATTATTCCAAACACTTCTTGATGTCTGTATTGCAAATTCTTAGCAAATGCCATGATTATTTTCAGATTCTATTCATACTTTAATAAATTTTAGAAATTTCAATGCACTTAACTTTAACTCTTTCTCTGCCAAGGTTTTTGACGTTGTTTCATTAAAAGATTCATTCCTCCATTGACATGATTTGGAATTCCTACAAAGGCATTCACCAAAGCTAAAGTAACAATATCCAGTGCTACCAACCAGCTTTCTATAATGTGTCACAAACTTTGTTAGATCAGTAATCTCTGTCTATGGAAATCAGTGGGGTATGATCATTGATTGGAGATTTCACTTTGGCAGGAAGAGAGTTAATGACACCACTTTAAGCCCAGAATATTGATTTTTTTTTTTTGTAACTTTTAGTAGATAACCCATTTTTTCATTCTAAAATTTAGCTCTTTAGGTTTGGGATTCAAAAGCCAAAAAAACATCAGTCAACTCAATGTTATTAACTTTTCCATTCATGCACACATACTACTGTAATGCTCAATGCTCAAACTACAATAAATGACAGTTGATGTTCCAGAGCCAAATTAATGTGCTCATAGTAAATTGTGAAATACCTAAGTTTAACAAGAATTATATGGGAAAATCATAATGATATTATAAAATTGTAAAATGCATATTATGTGGCCTAAAATAAATTTTATGAGGTATGCTTAGGATGTTACAAAAATTGTAACATTTCAATGAGTAGCTACTTTAAGGGTGATAATAAAAAGCAGTTTTAATTCATGAAGCTGTGAGCAAATTAAATAATGGCTTATAACAACAAAATTTAACTACAGAAGTTATCTTACCTTTTCTTTTACGTCATTAATACTTTTTGTCTTCTTCCAAATTTCATTTTCAAATTCATTATACTCTGATTGTATATCTTCCACAGCTTTTCCACTCAATATCCATTCTGCATGCTTTAGATCCTTCTGTATTTCTTCTATTAATTAATAACATGGTTTTATAAGAAAAAAAATTATACATAACTGTATCTAATGCTATATATACAAAATACTATATAGAATTCAAAACATTTTAGAACTATATACAGATTTACAACAAAACTGTTGTAATATGTAATCTGAAATTAGTCAGTAGTGAATTATTTTCCTATGCCCCCTATAAATTATACCTAAGGACATCTATTCAGTCATTACTCTCAAAATTTTTGAAAGATATGAAAAAAAAATAAACAGCTTTATGGCACTGACTAATTACTAAGAACCAATGAAATGATTTTCACTTAGATACTACTTTGTTTCAAATTACACTTTGCTATTGACAAACATTTATATTCGTAGTAATAAAACAACAAATATTATTACAATGTGCAAATTATCAGCTTCCTTTTTAAATGTTTATTATAGAAACGATTAAGTTCTAGACGTGAAAAGATATTTTATCAAAATTTTTACAAGTAACCACAATAGATTACTATCATGGAGCGTATTTATAGGTCTAACATCAGAACACGTAAAAAAATAAACACCAGATTTATATGCTCATATGAACTCTTCCCCAATTAATGTTGCTGTCATACACCAATCTCTACAAGATAACTCTGGTGATGGAGCATACTACTGCAATTACTATGCCTGCCACTTTTGACTTTGGCAGAGAAACCCTTACTAAAACTCTTCATCTTTAGCTGAGAAAGGAAATTGGAGAGTCCAGAGAAAACCCAATGACCAGAAAACCATTTCAAGTAATATGCCAAATCAAACATAATCCCTCATCCTTGGCAGTCCAGCCACCCTACAGTGCATAAAAAACATGCATTTATGGCTATTAAAATGTTGGTTCAATAATAGCCAACATTAGTCATGCAATAATATCCACAATGGTTGTCAGCAGATAATACACTGTCATGTGACCAAACTCCTAACAAACAATAGGTCAGTTGCAAAATGGTGCCAAATGATCAAAGGATTATGCACCAGACATTCATTTGTTGGGCTCCTTTTTCACAGTCATCACTACACTCAATTAACCTTGGAAAAGTGCCACTTAGGTTGTATAAAGACAGCAATTAACATTTTCTGATAAAATTCTGTCCAGTTTAGATTTTCCTGATGGCAGGTTACATGCATAGAAGTGTCAAGAAGAGTACAAAGCTGTTGTCCATGATGTTCAGCACAATCATTGTGGTGAAATAAATGTAATGGAGAGCTGAGATCAGGTCACCTGACAACAGAGATACCTGGATGAAGTTACCATTTCATCAATAAATGGCATCAGTGTTTATGTTCAGTTTCTTCACAACTGGACTTAAAAATATGACATCAAATTCCAATATTTGTAGATTTTTGTGTCCAGTATATTTTATTTGACAAAAATCCAAATTGAGAGAAAGAGAAATTGAAAGCATAAGAAATATGAGAGAAATAAAATGCACATTTACAGTAGAAATTCTGAAGCATTGTTTGTTTACTTGCTACTGCTTGAACTAACAGATTTTTAAAGAGCAAACAAAAGTCTAGAAAACACAAGAAATGCAGACATTTTTTCAGTCAGTGATTAATGTGAAAAACAGTCAAACAAAATGCATCTTTGTGTGTGTGTTTTTTGTTTTACTGTTTAGGTCTCTGAATACGAAATCACTAACATGCTCTTAGTATTGTTTTAAAATCTGTTTTTTTTTTTTTTCTTTAAAAAATAAAATTAATAAATTGAATAAAAGACCCGCGTTTTATAGCGATACACATCAGCATCCAATCAACAAAAAAAAAAAAACTGGAATAAAATTACCACTCAAATAAATTGAGCAGAAATTAAAGAGAAACAGCATTTCAATTTTTTTTGTCCTGAACTTTAATTTTAACTATGTATACTGACTTTTCTCCAGTTTCAGTTTTTCTAATTTTTCTTTCTTAATTTTCAAGTCCATGTGATAAGGAGATGTGCTCCTGAGTTCTTCAACCAAACTTCTGTGTTTTGCCATTTTTGAATAGCATTCTTCATACTGGCTATGAAAAAAATATAAATTACTCTTAATATATGCACATAAGATGCACTTTCCTATATAATATTTTTTTAAAAAACTAAGAATAAAAAAGGTTAGTATTATTAATAAATTTTTACAAGAGCAAATATATATATATTTTAACCCATCCCTTTAACATTGGGTGAAAGTGAGTTTTTTTTTTTTTAGTACTAACATCTATCAACTAGAGTCTGCCTATTTTTATGGAAAACAGGTAATGACTTCCAGGTAATATGAACTCAAAAAAAGAATTTTTTATAATTATCCATTATGATTATAATTCTTAATAAAAAAAAACTTTCCTACAGACAAACAACTACAAGTCCATATAGATTCCAAAACAAAACAATGAAATATTTTCATTTTTTATGATCATTATTTCTGTAAATGATTTAACAGCACTGTATAGCAATAACACAACAAGATTGGTCTTTAAAGATTCATCATTAACAATTTTTGCACAGTGAAATATGTTCCATACAGATGTCTGTCCACACCCTTCACACATTGTTGTTGTTATTTTGTCCACCTTCATCACACGTGGAACATAACTTCTTTGATTGCTGTTCAATATCTGGTTGAATCCTCAGAATGGAACATTCATCTTTTACTTCAGTCAGTTCTTTTCAAAATTCAATCACGAACAAACATTGTCTCTCTTTCTTTCTAGTAGTTCATCTTGGAATTAGTGATATCCAAATTATGAATGATTTTAGAACATTGGTATCAGCCATGTTGTACAATATTGGCATAGGCCCTCTTCAAACCATCATCATTATTGTAACATCAAAACATTTGATCCAATGTGTTAATGCCACTTTTGGATGCATTGTAGCTCAGAATAACTTCAGGTTTATTTTGCTCAGTATGTCCAACATTCACAGCATTGTACTCAAGAAAACTACAACTTGACCCTTTATTTGGAGAAATAGGAAGCTAACATTGCTTCTTCCTGAAAATCAGTCATATTTGTTCTGAAAACGATTGCAGTTCATTATTTTGTTGAACACTTGTTGTCTTCTGCACAATTTCTTCATTTTTGAATTTACAAATTCAAATCAAAATCAGTGTTTCTAAAACTTCCCAGCTCAATGCCAGCTACTTTATACACTAAATTCCTTTTTGTTCATCCAATTATATCTCTCTTCAAGCACCACTCTCTGAAAATTAAAGTGAATGAAGCACATACTGAGTTCTCATATACCTCATGGGATCCTACATTTTCTTTCAATATATTTCTTTGACT
This sequence comes from Nautilus pompilius, assembly GCA_018389105.1. NCBI lineage: Eukaryota > Metazoa > Mollusca > Cephalopoda > Nautilida > Nautilidae > Nautilus > Nautilus pompilius. The sequence continues at coordinate 581,175 of JACATO010000125.1, read as the reverse complement.
CAACCAACCATGTGCAGTTGTGGTTGGTTTTTCTGCTTTTGACAGCACAAAATTACAATACTGGACTGATCTTTCAAAAGTCCTCCTTACATGTTTGTCTCAGGCAGGAAGAAAATTTTGGAATATTCTAGTATTTGTGGAGAGAGTAGAACTTTAGTAAAAGAGCAGTTTTTAGGAAGAAACCTTTTCAGTACGTTGTAATGATCATACAGTCCACTGGATCCAGTTTCGCAATATAAGTTACTCTATCTAGCTAATAACTTATCTAGAAACTAAATAAATTCCAAAAAATTGTGATTACACATTGGCTTTCCATTTTTTTTTTTTTTGGTAAAAAAAGTCATGAGCAGCTGTTTCCTAAAATAAATATTTTGGTATTTATGGTTTTTTAAAATGTCATACTGGGCCCAGTGGACCCACTTAGTAGTCCCAGGGTTAAATATATCTCTTGAAAACAAGAGGATAGATTTCAAGCAAAGAAAATACCAAATTTTTTTTGTTGTAAAAGCTATGCCTAAAGGTCAAAATATCTATACTGTCATATAAATGTGAAGAAAAATTAATTATCATAATTAGATAGCACAAAATCACCAAACAAAAATTTGTCCCCAAATTAGTTTCTTCTTCACTTGCACAGAAGTTTGGTTCTTTTAAAGAGACCCCAATTCAGGAGGAATTTAACAATTAAGAACTTTTTTAAAACAAGCGAATTTTTTAAATAAAATTTCATCTTATTCAAATTACATAATTACTTTTCTACAAAAATTTTAAAAATTATTATTCTTACCAGTGCTCTGATTCAAATTCAGTTTGATGAAATATCTTCTTACATCTTAGCTGTTGACACTCAAGTGTTAATTTACTTATTTCTGGAAAATATATAAATAAAATATTATTTTAAATTGCACAGATCACTTTAGTGATGAAAGTCTCACTAAATAAAAATCAGACAATTTAAGTAGAGAAACAGCTGAAATATCAACTGTATTTTACAAAATCATTAATTAGATTTGAAGAACAATTTTTATAATATATTTTAAAGTAGAGATGATAATACTTCACGATAAGTAAACTTTCTTTCAATTCTGAAAACATTGCAACAGCCATTTAGAGAAGACCACTTACTAATTTACCTGCTAATCCTAATACTAACTAGATATATTCTTTGTGGCTTTCAATTTAGATTGTGTATGTTTCATGAACTTAGCCTTTTAAAATTATATATATACAGGTGCATCTCAAAAAATTAAAATATCGTGGAAGAGTTTCAATATTTTTTGTCATTTATTTCAGAAAGTGAAAATTGTATATATTCTAGACTTATTACATGTAAAGTAAAAAGTTTCAAGTATTTTTTAATTTTAATTTTGATAATTACGGCCTACAGCTAAAAAAAAATATAAAAAACTGTATCTCAAAATATTAGAATATTCCATTTCAAGTTTGAGTAAATCACTATTTATGCAGTATAAATACCATATATCTACACAACCACAATCATGGGGAAGACTGCTGACTTGACAGTCACCCAGAAGACACTCATTGACACCCTCCACAAGGAGGGTAAGCCATAGGTCATTGCTAAAAGGGCTGGTTGTTCGCAGAGTGCTGTATCAGAGCATATTCATGGAAAGTTGACTGGAAGGGGAAAGTGTGGTAGGAAAAGGTGCGCAAGCAAGAGGGATGACCACAGTGTTGAGAGGATTGTCAAGCAAAGCTGATTCAAGAACTTGGGGGAGCTTCACAAGGAGTGGGCTGAGGCTGGAGTCAGTGCATCAAGAGCCACCATGCACAGATGTGTCCAGGAAATGGGCTACAAGTATCGCATTCCTAGTGTCAAGCCACTCATGAAACCAGAGACAATGTCAGAAGTGTCTTACTTGGGCTAAGGAGAAAAAAAACTGGACTGTTGTTCAGTGGTCCAAAGTCCTCTTTTCAGATGAAAGTAAATTTTGCATTTCATTTTGAAATCAAGATCCCACAGTCTGGAGGAAGAGTGGAGAGGCACAGAATCCAAGTTGCTTGAAGTCCAGTGTGAAGTTTCCACAGTCAGTGATGATTTGGGGTGCCATGTCATTTGCTGGTGTTGGTCCACTGCGTTTTATCAAGTCCAAAGTCAACGCAGCCATCTACCAGGAGATGTTAGAGCACTTCATGCTTCTGTCTACTGACAAGCTTTATGAAGATGCTGATTTCCTTTTCCAGCAGGACTTGGCACCTGTCAACAGTGCCAAAAGTACTAGTAACTGGTTTGCTGACCATGGTATTACTGTGCTTGATTGGCCAGCCAACTCGCCTGACCTGAACCCCATAGAGAATCTATGGGGTATTGTCAAGAGGAAGATGAGAGACACCAGACCCAACAATACAGATGAGCTGAAGGCCACTATAAAAGCAACCTGGGCTTCCATAACACCTCAGCAGTGCCACAGGCTGATCACCTCCATGCCACGCCGCACTGATGCAGTGATTCGTGCAAAAGAAGCCACGACCAAGTATTGAGTGCATAAATGAACATATTTTTCAAAAGTTCAACATTTCTATATTATAAATCCTTTTTTTTTATTGATCTTATGGAATATTCTAATATTTTGAGATACGTTTTTTTCTATTTTTTTTAGCTGTAGGCCCTAATTATCAAAATTAAAATTAAAAAATGCTTGAAACATTTTAGTTTAATGTCTAGAATATATACAATTTTCACTTTCTGAAATTACTGAAAAAATATTGAACTCTTCCACGATATTCTAATTTTTTGAGATATACCTGCATATGATACATTCAATTTAGTACAAACCTACCTGTTTCACGGTCAAAACAAATTTGCTGCTTCATCTGTGCTGCTGCTTCATTTAAAAGTGTTTGCCTTTTCAAACTAGCAATATTCTGAATTAACTTATTTTTTCTTTCATTGGCTGTAAATATCAAGTAAATGCACTGGTATATGTAAAGATAAATGAAGTATATGTTTTACTTTTCATTCTTAAAATTCAGTAACTAATTAACTGCACTAGTTATATAAGAGATATAACATGCTTTGATACTTCAGTATTACACAATAAAAGTGCAGCAATTTTTAGTCTAACAAACTTAGTTATCACAAAAATTTAAGTTTGTCAAAATAATGTCAGGTTTGTGGCATAAACTATTTAACAATTTATTTTTTAATCAATTTAAAACACATTATCAAGATTTTTTTTAAAATGGTGTGGCAGACAGACAAAATTATGTAAAATATTTTTCTATGGATCGATTTCCATGATTTAGAAGTATTTGTTTCAGTAAAGAAAAAGAAAAAAAATGACTGTGTGCAATGAGAACATTAAAACTTCCATAGGTGCATTATCATAGAAATTTCCTATTTATTAGAAGTTAATGAAATTTACCAAAATATGTGAAGTTCCATTTATTGTCAACATTTACAAACTTAAAGTCTCAAATGTTTGTAATTAATAGCCATTTTCTACATATTGCTGTTCCAGTGTGATGCAGACTATATGTTACCCTAATGATACATTAATGAATGTAGATTCCATTAAAAAATCCTTGATCACATTTTCAGATTTGTTTGCAATGCAATCAGTTCTCATCTTTTTCTAGCTGATAACAATACCAGATCTCATTTTGCCCATGAAATTAGAGAGTTGATAGGCATGCAAGATACCATATCTAAATCTTATAGGGCATTTTTCAGCTCATTCAAAATTGCTGAGAACCTAACAAAAGCTAAACAGCTGCTGGCCCTGTAAAAGAATGTTTTCAGTTTTATGTCAGAAATCTTTTAAAGAAACAACAAAACATATCTCAAACATTATTTTGTCAGGAAGTGAAAATAAAAATTTCCATAAAAATTTCCATGTGTCAAATACCTGCAACTTTATCTAAGTTAGGATTTTCTTCAATAATGCTCATGGTTACCATGAACACATTTTAAGGATCATAATTATCATCTTTTTTTTCTAACATGCAGAACTTCATGCATTCTTAGAATGTTATATTTTATCCTAACATTAAAAAAATACAAATGTAAAGATGCTTTCATGCAGCAATATCTAACTATTGTTCTCTATTTTGCTGCACATTACAGTCAAATACTATTCAAGAATTTATTGAGAAAATATCAAATAAAAATTATTAGCAATGCATAACAAAAGATTTAGTATTTATTTCATAATAGATATATATATATACACAGTGGCAGACTGGCCCACCAGGATACCAGGAAATTTCCCAGTAAGCCCAAAGTCCATCACTTTGGAAATAATGGGAAAAAAAAGAAAAATATTGTGTAGATTCTGAGATAATTTAAATAAGGCTTCTGTGATGGTATAATTTCTTTCAGTAGATAATAGATATCCTCAATTCCTTGTTTGATGAAGCATGTTTTTTTTTTTTCATTTTTAAGGATCTTTTTAAATTTTGTTCTGGTTTATGAGATATTAAGCATTATAAGAAATGTTCCTTCGGTAATTCAGACATAATTTCAGCTAGCATAATTTCAAATTTCCCGGGTCGCCACACCATCAATTGTTGCTGGGTCCAGGAACTTGTAAACACAGGCAAGCCATTCCTATTCATTTTTCTGCATCTTTTAGCCCTAGCCATATGTCATGACCTTTTAACTGGGCCTTTTTACAAGTTTTCCCAGTAGAAATTTTAGACCCAGTCCACCACTGTATATATATATATATAGTTAAATGCAAAGAAATCAATTTCATTTAGTAGGAAAAAAAGAAAAATTGAATTACACTTACCACTACTGATATCAGTCTGAAAAAAAAGTTTAATCCCAATCTAAATTTTAATTTCAAACAGAGTTAATTTAAAAATTAAAATCACAGCAGGTATAAAATGACTAAAATGTACATTAAAGTTAAGGTTTAGTACCAAACTTTTCAGGTTGTTGGTTTATAATTATATACAGAAGAATTAAAGTACCCAGCAGATTTTCATCATGACATACAATCTACATGCACTATAACACTTCTGCTTAGTCCCTCATACTTTGTATAACAAACAATAAATACCATAGGAATGGTTTTTTAGCAACTAGAATGTAGTTTGAATCACTAAACTTAAGATATGGAAACACTTTAGTTATTCTGGATCTTGTACATACAAGAATGCCATGACTAGAAAAATGAATTCTATTTGCATGTCACAGAATAGACCAAGGCAAATTAATTTGCCAACTGTGGATACAACATCAAATAAATTCTATTGTTAAGCAGCATCAGAACCACCATGCTATTGTAACCCATTTATGCAACAGTTTTTAAACTGTACAGATGACTTCAAATATTTCTTATTGTTGTACATCTACTTAGGATTGCATTGTGTACACTGGTCCATACGATGAACCTGAAATAGCAGATTGTCATCAGCATTCATGATTTGATTGGCACCATAACCAGTGAATTAAGTTTCACCAGTTGAGTCATGAATGGATGTATCCATGCCCTTAGTTGAAGAAATGAAGATTACGCTGCTGCTACTTTTGCACCTGCTAAGCGATTTGAAGATGGCAATGCCATGTGTTAGAAGCTAGTCAAGTGATTTCATAATTGCTATTGGCAATTTGAAAGCACTACATTAACATTACTGCAACTCCATGTCCTGCCTATGATCAGGACAATGCCCATCAATAAATTATCCAGATACAAGATATGCCAGAACTTTATTAATTTTCAAAATGTTTGCAGCAGCACCAATCCATGCACTAAACTGCCTGAAATTAAAACTCCTGCAAAACTTTTAGAGATTTTTTTAATATACATATATAAATTACTATTACTACTTAAAACTTAGTGTTAGTTAACCATTTTTTACTTAATAAAATAATTACATTTTACTTATGGGATGCAGCTAGTTTTTCTTTAAACCAGTTGTAATATTTAATGTAAATGCACAAGACATGCTTTTAGTGCATGTTGCATGTTTTTAAAACCAAAGTGGCAAACATGCTCTAGCAACGATTTAAACACTGAAGAAAAAAACTAGGCTATGTGTAGCTTCATAAAATTGTAAAAGTGTTTTACTATATAAAATCAGTCTGAATGACTTTAAAAAATAAAACAGTTCCAAAACTAACTTAATATACAGTATATTGAATTAATCTCATTGTCTAAAGTAAATATACTGCTTGGGCATGTTTTTATTGATGCCACAATTTGCATATTTTGTATTTTTAAACAAAACTATATTTCCTAGATCAAAATTTTAAAATAAATTACTAATCATAAAGGACAGTAATTAAATCATCATTAATATTTCTGAATGCTAAAGCAATAATGTTTACAGAGTTGTAATAGAAATCAGCTAAATGTTGACTAAAATTGCATAATTACACCCACATACATGTTCAAAGTTTTAAGCCCACTATATGAAAAGTTATCTACTTTAACACTATTTTAATCAAAATGTCTTGTCACAGCAACGAAATTTAGAAATCTAATGAGTCATGTATGAGAACATATAAACCAGTAAATGTGATATTATCAAGCTGCTTGCTCAGCAAGTCACTGTTAAGAATGCTAAATTTAATCTATACCAAAATTGTTGTTTATCTGATATAGCTTCATTCCTACTAATTTTAATTGTTACTATGTTTGGTATAAATATTAATGGACATCATTACTGATGACTGTTATTGTTTTGTTTAGCAGATAAAATATCTAACACATTATTGTCTTCATAAAGATTTTTTACTGCACTACTCACAATTGTAATTACACAAGGCAATGTGTGAACAACTATTCAGAATGAAGTGAACTGGCTTAGCCATAAACTTAGTACCAAAGAGGAAAAGTCATGGAATGGATTGGTTACCGATTTGAAAGTCAAGAGCAACACTTTCTTTACAGGTAGCTAATGACTGCATTTCCTCTGCAAAAGCCAGCATCTCAAACACCAAAAGAGTTGAGAGGGGTTCATTTGATTGGTAGAGTAACAGCTAGAATTTTTTGTAATCATGTCTAAGCAAAGACTAAGGGACTTGACTGGTCTAAACACCACCAGAACTAAACCTTGGAGTAATGGCACAATTAAAGTAGCTGAATAAAAGGTATGAAAAATTTAGTTTTAAGCAATAGCACTATTTTAGAAGGCCAGAGAAAAGTATAGAGAAAGCTGAAATGTCCCTACAATAAAAGCATGGTGGTGCAAATGTAAAAGTAGAGTTGCTGGTGACTTGATTAAAAATTATGGTTTTCTCTTGAGAAAGATCACAATATTCTGCAACATCTTGCAATTCCATCAGAACATCATTAGACAGAGTTAGATTTATATTGCAAAAAAAAAAAATCAAGACTTTTTCTTAAAACCATAGTTTGGTCCACTCAATCTCCAGGTATAAATCCCACTGAACTCGTGAGAGATGAATTACAATGAATGAACTTTTTTTGTTTAGTAAATTCTGGTGCATTACTCATCTAATTTTGTAAGGGGTTTTGATGGAATAATGCATTTTCATTTATAATAAAGTGTTGAAGAAAGAGTATTTATGTATGGTAAACTCAAAAATTTTAATGCCCATATTAATGTAAGATATATTTTACAATCATGTGAATAGTATTTATGGGAAAATTTGGAAGTATAGTACTGTAATTTCTGGGTCATAAGAAACTTTTATACCAGAAATTCTAATCCAGTCTTATAATCCAAAACAACTTATACATGGATAAAATTGTAATTTCTCAATATTGAAAAAAAATTCGCTAAACCCGAAAACTTGGCTGTAAAATTCATTTGAAATTACTTGGCAAACACTGGTATTTTTTTCAGTAGAACTGGCATTCATTATTCATTAAAGTATGCTTAATTATCCAATTGATAACAAGCCACCACCATCTTGATCTATTTCAATCTTAATTGCAAATACTAAAAGCCCCAATTACAAAACACCTATTCATTCTCAAAATGCAGCTTGTTACATAACATAGATCCTACACAACAGCCTTTAAACTGGAAGTTGTAAAATTTGCCAAGGAAAATGGAGGGAATGTGGCTGCTTATCAGAAGTATAGTATCAGCGAACAATGTGTTCAGGAAAGGTGCAAGGCAAAGGATGCTCTACACACAAAAAAAACTAAGGCAGAAAATCACAGATGTATGGAAAAACATTAACAGGTTAAAAGAATATATATTATCACAATGTGCTTCATCAAATATTGCGGATTTAACACAGTTCAAGTGAGATTAAAAGTGAAACAAATTGCCACTGAGTTGGGAGAAGAGAACTTTGTGGTGGTTCATTGTAGTGTTTCCACTTTATGCATAGAAAAAGACTATCAGCCTTGACCATATCACAGAAACTGCCTGAAGACTTTGAAGAGAAGTTAGATAATATCTGAAAATTTGTCATGACAAAGATATAGGAAGATAATATAGAAATGTCATCATCAACATAGATTGATTACAATTAATAATTTATATTGCTATGAATAAAAGTACAGTCAAACCTCGGTTATCCAAACATAAATTATCCGAATTTTGAATTATCCAAACAAGATCTCAAGGTCCCGTGAATGTTTAATTAGGCATACTGTGTGTTATCTGAAATTGAGAATATAAGAAACATGCTATAATTATTGTTGTTTAATAAATTGATTTATTTCTTTCAATCTTTGTTTTAATGTCTTTATTCATTGAGGTTTAAATAGTTTGCATTACCTGTTTACAAAATGAATATTAAAAAAAATGTGTCTATGTATGTTTATTATAGTGTTGGGGCCAAAGTTGGCCTAGAGCCAAGCACATGCGTCTGACCAAAGTCAAAGTCCCTGCTCCATGCAGGCGTCGAGGTCGGATTCTTTTATCTGCCGGCTTGATTGCGTCAGTCCTTCTACAATAACAGTTCAAGTTCCAGCTCCTGTCGCCAGCATGTATTGTTCGCTAGGGTGGCAGAGTGACAGAAATCCCCTGCAGGAACAAGCCTGCGGGGCAGCAGGTGGCTATAATAGCACTGCTCTGCAACTTTGTTCTGAGTATGTATCTGTTACAAGTGATCAAGTTTGTTGCTGTTACCATGTCTGTGAAGATAAAGTGAACACCACTGACAATCGAACAGAAAAGCGAGATTTTACATTGTCTGGATCGTGGTGAAAAGGCATCAAAGATTGCACAAGAGTACAACCTTGGAAAAGCAACAGTGTCTGACATCAAGAAAGCAAGACCGATGATTGAGAAATTTATCAACCAAAGTGACACTTCACGTGCATTAAGAAGAAAATCCATGAAGTCAGCGAAAGATGAACAACTCGACCAAGCCATATTTTTGTGGTTTTCACAGCAGTGTGAAAAGGAGATTCCTGTCTCTGGGCCAATGTTACAAGAAAAAGCTGCAAGTTTCCATGAATGAATCCACGCTGGTAAAGCACAACAAGAGTCCAATTACAGTGTATCATTGGGTTGGCTACAGCGTTTCAAAGATTGTCACAGTATTAGGCAACTCAGCATTCTTGGAGAGCAGAAGTCTGTGGATGACAGCATCATGGAAGAATTCAGACAGAAACTACAATCCATCATTCATGAAGAAAATTATGAACTTGAACAATTGTATAATGCTGATGAAAGTGGATTGTTTTGGCGTGCATTGCCGGACAAAACACTTGCGTCCACCGAAAAAAAGCAGGTATTGGGACAAAGTGCAGAAGGATCGCATTACAATTTTTCCTTGTGTCAACGCCACCAGCACTCATAAATTACCGCGATGTCTGCATCAGACATTATGCTAATCCATGTTGCTTCAAGAACTGTGACAAGAACTCATTTCCCATGAAGTACAAATCACAAAACAAGGCATGGATGACATATCCACTTTTTTCATCCTGGTTTCTGGAAGAATTTGTACCTGCCGTCCAATTACATTTAGCAAGAGTTGGACTCAAGCAACATGCCCTTTTGTTGACAATGCGGGGTCACACAGTATGAAAGGCAGCCAATTAGAATCAGCAGACGGAGCTGTCAAGTATTTGTTTTTACCACCAAACACCACTTCAAAGCTACAGCCACTCGATCAAGGAATCATCGCAACAATAAAAAAAATATTATCATCATAACATGTTGCGTGCCATCGTCAATGAAGACGATGCAGAGAAAGGATTGCCACAAATTATCAAGTCATTCACAGTCAAGGACACTTTGTTCCTGATTGCTGATTCTTGGGACTGCATCAAGCCATCGACAGTCACGGGATGTTGGTACAATGGGCTGCATGCTGGTAGCCATGACAGTGAAGAGGACACTTGTCCAGATCAAAGGGTAACCATTGAAATCACCGAGAACTGCAAACAGTTGGGATTAGGAGACTTCGTTGCGGCTGAGATCGATGCTTGGGTAGACTGTGACAACAATATCGGAACAGAGACACTCAGTGATGATCAGATTATTAACATAGTCACGGAAGAACAGCAGGAAAGTATGGATGGCATGGGTGATAAGGGAAATCAGATACCAACACTCCCTCCAGTCCCAATTAACGAAGTTATCGACGGTTTGCAACTTTTCATGGAGTGGTACGAAGCACAAGACGAAGTCAATACTGTTAAGTTGATGCATCTTCATCAAATGTTATCGCTGGCAAAAAACAAAGAAACAGAAACACCTTAAGCAACAGCAACTGGATATTTTCTTTGCAAAAAAAATGACAACCTTTACCTCATTGAATTACATGGACTTAGTGTCTTTGACAAACTCAGTGAACTTCCTGTGCACGTATGTAAAGGTATTTTTTTTGTAATTATGTCATGTTTCCTTGAATTTTCAGCTCCATATTTTCGTTATTTAAACAACACATAATGTGATTTTATTTGTTGAAAAAAATGGTTAGATAAGTGCTACTCGTGTTGGGCCGGTGGATTTTCCAGGCAAAGAAATCCATGCTAATTGTAGACTCTGTGCATGCACACATCAGTGATGAAACAAAAGCTAGAGTAGCCAAAAAGACTGCCTTAGGTATCATCCCTGGAAGATGACAAAATTTTTACAGCCATTGGACATTTCAGTCAATAGATGCTTCAAGTCTAAGCTGAGACAGAGATGGTAAGTGTGGATGTCCACAGGTGAACATAGTTTCACTAATATAAACCGTATGCATTGTGCTTTCTATGACACTGACACAGTGAATCAAACACACACAAGACTATGTTCAGACAGCTATTATTAATGACTTCATCATAGCCAGAGTATTCAGTAGCTTAAAAAAAAAGACTACACAGAGGAAAACTTCACACCCAATCTGTCCCCTGAACTTGCTGCTCTCTTCCACTCAGACACTGAATATGAAGAATTCAGAGGCTTCTCTGAAGCTGAATTGTGAGTGAGACAGTGTTGTACTTATTAAGTAATAAACGAATATAAACTGAACTAGTTTTATTTTTTATTTATTATTCTATAAATGTTATACTACTTGAAGGCTAAAAATCAACAAGTGTTATGAAAAAAATGAGTTGAATATCTAATTTTAATGTTTGCAGATGTTTTGAATTATGGAGAGTACTTTGAAATTAAGTCAAAGATTTATTTTAGCAATTATTTCAGAGAATTTATTAACAAAGTAGTTCACTGATAAGTTCAAAAAAAGTTCACTAATATTCATAAACACTATAAATACTATGCACAATTTTTTTCTTCCTTTTTTACTGTTTTGCAAGACTCCACACTGTGTTCTGGCTACTTCATCTTTTCTTTTTTTATGAATGAAGTTAAGAAAAGTGAGAAATGTAGACCATTTGCCTTATAACCCAGAAATTATGGTACTCATCACACAGATTTTCAGAAATTTTAGCTAATCATGTAGGTTTGTTCTTGAGATCTTATGTATAAATGTTTAATGTACATTGTTACTGATGACTGCTGTTTTGTTTTGTTTAGCAGATAAAATATCTAAAACACATTATTGCTATGGAGATGGTTACTACACTACTCCCAATTGTAGAGGAAGTTTGAGTTACACAATTAAAATTTTATCCATGTATAAGATGATTTGGATTATAAGATTGGATCAGAATTTCCAGTATAAAAGTCTCTTCTTATGACCCAGAAATTACAGTACTATATCAGCTGCATACCTTTATTTGTTCTAGAATTTGCTGCTGCCTTTTGATTTCAATTGCTTGATCTTTCTGTTTTGAAGAAACTTCTCCGATTACTTCTGGTAAACTCATTACAGTTTTCAATGCTTCATCTACCATATGGCCTTCCATCTTCTGACCAGAGCACTTTTTACTGAGTGAGAAATCTTTAAAAATATATAAAATATACATTTATAAAATTAGGATTACCATGATTTTGCCACACTAATAACATTAAATGTATGCTTTATTAACGTTTAATTTTAGAATTTTAATGAAACAAATAATAGTAACAAATTTATATGGAATATATAGTAATAGTTAGAAAATGAAAAAATTTAAGAAATAATGCATATTCAAATGTATCCAGTTTATATGGTTCATTATTTTTCATAAGCAGAGAGTTGTGCAACTATTCAAAAAAAAAAGCAGATAGATGTCACTGGCTTTACTAAGGACACATTAGTGGATACCTATGCAACAGAATCAACTCACAATTCACTGTTGCATTACCAATCTGACTCATGTCCAAGATGTTCCTAGATGCTACACTGGACCATATTATAATCATTATAACATTATAGCTGTTTCCATCAAAAGTTGCACATTATGAATTTCAATAGCAGGTTACCTGTGAGTTTTTTGAAACAGAAACATATGCCTTTAGTGATACCTAGACTGTTATCCACAGAAAGATTGTATAGTCCAACAAATCACATTTCACCCTAATTTCAACAGATGTAAATGACACAATAAAAATCTCAAAGCACTGCATTCCACATGAATTAGTCCATGGAACATATTGCTATAGGTATCATAATGTGTTTAAGCATATTCAGCTGATTCCTTTGGATACCTAGATAGCATCAAAACCAAGTCCATTCTGCAATCCTCCTTTTGTATTTGGATAAGATATTCATGTAATATCATTTGGACAAAGACATTCTAATCCACTATTTAATTTTGTAGCCATACAATTAACCAACTAGCTTTAATGTTCTTTTGCATTTGAAACTAATACATTTTGATGTTTATATTAATAAGACAAATTCATCCACCCCTTAAGACTTTTCACATGTATATAAAAATGACTTTTTTTTTCAATTGGCAATTCCAGTAGTTTCAAAGCTAGCCACAGAAGCAAGGAATCCTTGGAAATATTTTTCAGGCAGAGAAGTAAATTATAACGGCTTTTTAAGGAAAAACATACAGAATTTACATATCAAAGGGTTAAGTATTCTGATTTGATTTAAATATTCTATCTACAAAAAATGACAAATTTTAAATATTAACAAGCAGTGGCAATGCCAAGAGACAGCAAAAGGCACAGGTATCACCTTTAAAATGTGCCTATATCCCCTTACACCTACCTGCCTTAAAACTTCCACAAACTACACATCCAAGTTTTTGTCTTTAGTTTCTACAAACTGTACACAGCAAAAACTTACTTATTACAACATTACTCATTCCCTAGCTAATCCAGTTGTCTTTGCAACCAATCAAGGTAAGAATAAGAAAAATTTGAAGCTACTTACCATAAAGTGTCTTGTATTATACACTATCGTATATAATACACACCCCAATTTTGATATGTAACCCCACACAAATGTATAATTTCCATTATAATATGCAGGCATATTCAGCTCATATTTCAGGCACCGTCAGCTTACGGCTGTTAAACAACAGACAAATGACCATCTTCAACTTAGAATCAACTGAGAAATTACATCTTTCCTTTAGTGGGGCCATCCAGAATAAACTAAATGTGGAGATATTTTATGGGACGTACATAATAGTTTCATAAAAATCTGAAAAATTCACTCAGCTGCAGCAGTGATGTGGTAAACCAAGTCACCAGAATACACAAATCAGGTTTTCATGAATACCTCACATATCACACCATGGCACTCAAAGGTCTTCGCAAAAAAATTCCATTTCAATTACTATGCCACCCTCGTTTATTACGCCATCTCGCCTACTACACAATGGCATAGTAACCAAGATATTATGGTAACATGTATATAAACTCTGCATGGGGATAATCTTCATTCAGACCGTTTCTATTAATATATACTGTTACACATAACCATGCCGCCAACACGATATATGAGCTACACTGTCGCAGATAAACTCCAAATGATCAGCTATGCAGTTGCACATGGCAACAGAGCTGCAGCCTGATGGTTTAGAATGAATGAAGCCAACATCAGGTCCTGGTGATGTTCTCAGAAGATTGAAGCCATGCCACATTCAAAACGTGCTGATCAGGGAAAGGGTATGGCTTATTACAAGCTTAAGGTGGTGGTACTTTCCTTCATCTGAAAGGCACATGCAGGGTGTTGGGGTTTCCACCACAGAGATATGCATGCATGCACTTTCTGTCTACAAAACTCAATCTATGCCTGACTTTAAGGTAACTCAGAAATGGTGCATATGCTTCATGGCCTGCAATCAACTGAGCATACGCCAGCAAACAACCATCACCAACAGTTCAGTTCATCATCAGAGAAAATAACATGACAACCACCTGAGTCACATAGGGAATGTTAACCAGATGCCCATGATATTCAACAATCCCTTCCATGGTAGTGGCCCCAATCGGGTCGAAGACCATCACCATGAAGATGATTGGCCACAAGACCCACTTCACAGTCATGCTAGGGTGTATGGCTGACAGGAGTAAAATTCCACCATACATCATCGTCAGGAGGAAGATCATGCCAAAGAGTGGATGGATGTAGCCCTCACACTAGACTGGATGAACACTATGTGGGGCAGACAGGGTATGCTGTGCTGCAAGCTCCTGTCACTGGACGCCTTCAGATGCCACCACATGGAATCCATGAAGACAGCCTGAAGATGACTTACACAGACCTCACCATCATCCCAAGGGCATAACATCCATGCTGCAGGTCATGGACATAGTTTTGAACTGTCCAGTCAGGTGAGGTGTGAGGTCCAGCAGAGGTGGAATACGTGGATGGAGGGCAAATGCACCTTCACCCCACTGATCGTATGCACCAACACAATATGCCCACCATTGCCACCTGGATCAGACACACCTGGGAAGAAGTCAACCCCAAGACCATCAAGAAGGGCTTCCTATGCAGCCTGTCCAATGCCATGAATGGAATGGAAGATGACATTCTGTGGTCTGAGCCAAAGGATGACAAAGCAGTAGAAGTATCAGAGGGCTATGATGATGATATCTACTACAACACAAATGCTACCATGACTGATGAACAGTTCTTGCAGTGAAGGGAAGACAGCAGGGATGAGTTTGATATGTTAGATGTCACTTATCCTATATTATATTTATCAATTTCATCAAATTTCAATAAAATTGTGAAAAAAAAATATTACTTGCATTTTTTTTTCCTTTGTGGTTAAATTTTACACGGAGTTTCAGTATGAACTCCTTGTTCTGTTTCTACCCATTCACTACTCATGTCCTCCAAAACAAGATATGAAAAACTATCTTTTATTGATATTCAATCAAACTGATGCTTTGGATTTTCTAATGTATATTTATGTATTATCGCTCACTCATCTGTCACCTGCAATGGCCCCAGGTCTGGAAAAAATGTCTGTGACATCTGATATCTTGTATAATATGCACCTGATTTTTAAAGGGTAAATTTTCTTTTAAAAAATACGTATAATACACAGTACTTTACAATAATCAGGTTGGTGTTAAAGCTGAGTTTGGCTACAAATGTAACTGGAACCAGATGTGATTGCTAAAAAAAAATAAAATAAATTAAAAAAAAAAAGAGTACCTATAATATAAACAGTTTTATAACTTATAACAAAATTTATTCTATTTTATTCACGTATTATCATCTTTTTTTAAACTTTACCATGGTTTTATATTTAAATTTTAACGTGTTTAATGAGTTTAAGAATTCAATGTTAAATTATGTGTAGTTAATTTTCAGTCAGTAATATCTTGATGGAAAAATACATTTAGCCAATAGAAAACACTATAGAACTAGGCATACATGGTTGTAAGATGACACTCACCTCTCACTGTTAGCTTCTGAATTAATGGCTGCAAATTTATGCATGGGGAAGGTGCTGATAAAAAGATTTGGATTCAAATAACGATAGAGTATAAATTGAACTAGTTAATATTTGTGATGAATGTTCTTCACAAAACTCATTCAGAACAGTTATGCTATCAAGTCAGCATACAAATTTATGTAAGAACATGATTTTCTAATATAAAAACCAAATTTTGTGAGTTATCCCCTTTTAATAAACTGACAAGATCTAAAATTTTTTACAAATGTCAAATTTTCATGGTTAAAAATGCTGACCATTATCAAAAAACATTTGTTGTTTATAAATGCAGCTATTAAAAAATTAATTAAAATATAAATAAAAATTAGGTAAATATGTTGCCTTAGAAACCAGAATTGCTGGGAGTGCCATTCTCCTCATGTACATATTCATTTATTTTTAATTACAGTACAGTATAAAAGGAAGGAAAAAGTGAGCAGAGGAAAGAAGACAGAGTAACTAAGGAAATTTAGTGAGACTGATTTTCATTAATATATACAATGACCTGCCTGAGCCCTGATACATAACTTTTTCAGAGAAAACTCTTCCAAAATTAGATAAACAACAAGGTGCTGTTGCCAACACATTAAATGCTCCAACTACACAAGCAGATCAAGATGTAAGTAGTGAAAATTATGTAGACATAAGTTATTCAAATCAGCAAGTCTCTTCTTCACTGGAAATAGAGAATCAATCTCAAGTTTATAAATTCAAAAACACAAAGAGAGGATGACTACCTAGACCTTCTGATACCTCCCAGGCAATATCTAAAGGCCCAAAACAACCCTATCTTAGATTTTATCCACAAACAAAATATGAATGACTTTTAAGTTTTAATCAGTGGCTCAAAAAAGATTTAATATATAGTATAGTATAACAACTAATGGAATATTGTTTTCCATGTAGATTTTTCCCTGCTTCAAATAGAAATCCAAATGACAAGCTGGAAAAACACTCTGCAGAAAGATGCTAGATTGCTTCTTCTTGATTAAAGTGTATCACATAAGGATGCTGTAGTTCAGAGTGTGGGTTATAAGTGCTTCTTCATGATTAAAGTGTATCACATAAGGATGCTGTAGTTCAGAGTGTGGGTTATAAGTAAATGAAGGCACAGAGATCAGATTCCTTCCTATTAAATGAAGACAAATGCTATTATGTTAAAACTGTATTAAAGATTTTTCTTTTCCCTGCACAGCCATGCTTAGCACTATGAGGATGATGAAAGTGCAACCAGTTTAAATCATGCAAATTTTTTAGAACTGCTGAGTTTACTTGGTGACATGACAATTTTTTTTTAAATTAAGGTGTGGCCCAAAAAATGCTACCTAAACACACTCAACAGTACAAAATGTACAAACAGGTGTCCATGGTACTAAGATACATTCATGAGGAAATTGTATATGAAAGGTTTCTGGAATTCCAGGATGCAAAGTCTTTAAATGCAAAATCAATGCTCAACTATATCCAAAAACTTCTTGCTTAGAGTAGCATAGATACTCAAAAGTATGTTGCTCAGACTTAGAATGAAGCTAAAGTAATGAGAGCATTTAGCAAGTATGCAGGCTTTATTTCATCATATTTACCACAAACTGTTTATGTTCATTACTTCAATCAATGAAGCATCCAGGTTTTTTGTACTTCTAAAGAAACTTTTTAATGTCTGGATCAGCTATGCAAAGATTATTTAATCTTGTGTGTGTGATCAGCTAAAGTGCTTATCTGATACTCAGTGACTATGTCAGGGCTCAGCTTGCAATACAATTAAGAAAACCTTCATACTTGCTAGGAAATTGCTATATATGATTTCCACAACCAGTCCAAGTACTGGCATAGTGTCTGAAAATTAACTTTTTTTCTGCTTGAACATGTTTCCAAGAATTGTGAAAGAACTGAAATCAATGACTGACTACATACAAGACCCTAAACATATTTTAGCCTGTGCATGTATGCTAGTAGTGAGGACTCTGGATGGGTTTCAGCAACTAAAGAAAACTTTTGAATTTGAAGTACTATAGAAGAGGCTATTTCACTGGCTAGAGAAAAATGGCACTGGTGAAGCCTAATAGAGTGCATCAAAAAAACAAAAAGATAATGCGTGTTTCCTGCACATTCCAAGGAATCTAGCACAGAACATGTAACAAAAATGACCAGGCATTACTATCAGCTTGAGAAATACTGTCAACTTGTACTTGCCAGTTATTGACAGAACCTTAACTGAGCTAAGAAATTGATTCAGTGAAAATAATAGCATCATCAAGGGCTTTAGTAATTTGGATCCAATTGATATCTTCCTCAACATTCCAGTGCTGAAGCCACATGCTGAGCAGTAGTATTGAAGCTGAGGCACAAAATGCACTTTGCATGAAACCTGATATGACAAAGAACACAAAAAAGATGACATGCTTTTGAAGTTTACAAGTCTACTACTGAATAATCATAAGATTTCATTTCAAAAGCTGTACAAAATGTGTGCCATTGCTTTCTCTTCCAGTGCTACTGTTTGAGCATACCTTTTCATGCATGAAATATTTGAAGAAACATCTGTGAAACCCATAATGACCACCTTTCTAATCTTGCCATTCTGGCTGTAGTGATTTAGCTAAAAAATTGTATCTTGATGCTCTTGTGAACAAGTTTGCCTACATCATAACAAGCAAATTCAGCTGATGTAGGATATTTTTACTTTAAAAAGTAAGGTTTCTCATTTTAACTATATTATGAGAAATAGCCTTACAAATATAATTTGACTAAAAAGTGGAGATAAAGCTTCTTAATTTATTTCCCAAGTTTCCTTTCATTTATACTTTTAAAATATGTACTGCATAACACCTCGTTGGAAAAGTGGCAGAGATGATTATTGAAAATAGATATTTTTGCAACAAAATTCCACTGTCCCTCATTGAACACCAGGACAGCCTTCACACAAGTTGCCACTCATACCATTACACTAAATCTGAGTTGAGCCTCTGAAATGCTTTATAAACCTTCACCACACCACTGTTCAGCCTTTCAGCATTCATTAATTAATTAACAAAAACATGATCAGTCAGTCAGAAGAATAGGACAGGACAGACATCCGAAATATGATAGTTCTGCACATTGGACACTTACACTGATTTTCATAATCAAGAATTTCGCCAAATTATGCATCCATCAGTTTACGCAAACAACATTGAGCTGTACTTTGTGACAACTAAAGTGTTCACAATGCATGCAAGCTTTGTGCATGGATTTGACCTCACCTGGCAAACAAGGGCTCTTTTGATTTGCTCTGTAACCAATGATGGCCATTCTGGTGGATAGCTCTCTTTCTCTTGCCTGGTGAAAATTGACTATGATGTTATGCACTGTCCCATTTGTGAGCATAAGATTCAACACTATCTGCCTTTCACTTTGCCCAATCGCACAACCTAATGCAGATGGTGACATATTATAAGCACTAACTGTATGAATCATCTTTAGCTTTCTATTACCTGTTCATTTAATGTGCTATTTATAGCCTAAGTGCACAGCTTTGTGGGTAACATGGACTGTTATATTATTTTCATGGGAGCTCATTTTATCTGGCAGATATCTGTACAGTATTTCCAAAAAAAAAAATGTTTAAAACACACAGCAACAGATGATCTTCAAAGTAAAGAAATCTACAAAGTTTTCTGGTAATTTAGGTTTTTGTAATATATTCTCTGGAATATTAATGTCCTCATTTTACAACATCTTTGCAAAATTCTGCAAGCATAAATATCAGGAAGATGAAATTGTTATTCACAATTTTCAAAAAGTTATTTGAAAATGGTGTTTTGAATTTGTACATTATTCTCATGAAAAGACAAAATATTGTGAATAAATAAGTAATTTGTTTTAAAAAGTCATCAAAAAAATAATAACTCTTATTATTACACAAATTCCATAGTCATAGAATAGATAAACAGCACAATATTGATGACAGGTATTTTTCAATGTAGTGAATAGGAAGGAATGCTTAGTCTAAAGTAAATCTCAATAAATTGTCTTTTTTAAATCACTTTGCTAAGCAAATATAAAAGATTAATTTATAGACGTCTGTACAGATTTTTTATTTCTAATTTTCTTCTGTAAATGTAACTAACAGGGTCAAATGACCAGTGGCATTATAAAACACTGATATTTGAAAAAAAACAGCTTTTATTTTAAAAATCAATATTTAGGAACAGAATTAACTAAGTTACATTACAAAGACAAATGTTACCTTTTTATGACCCAACTGATTTGACATTGACCAGAAGATTCTAGATAGAAATATTTTATTTTGTATAGAAAATGGAAGAAAAAAAAATCTTTGGTTAAGCAGGTAAATTCTGAAAATAATATTTATTATAATTTTTTTTAGATAATTTCATTTATACTAATATTTACAAATAATATACAAGTTAACTGAAAAGTCACTTTTTTTAAATAAAATTATAATAGCTTTAGGACGTTTTTTTGAAATTGTTTCTGATGTGCCAAAGATGACTGCAGCAGTTCACCGTTGACTAACAGCAGGGACTGGCAGACAAGACTCAACACGGGCAAGCCTATCAGAAGCCCATACCTACTACCTCATGAGATCTTTCTTCTTCTGGTGGGAATAAGCCAAAGGGAGTGTTTGCAGCAAAACCGCGCGTGATTTAGAAGAGTTAAGGGCAAATACACAAAGTACCACACACACACACACAATAAAAAAAAACACATCGATGAAACATCACACTGTTAAGGGATCATAGTCGAACCTTGGGCATCATCTCGAGCCAAGGGCGCCAGCGTACAATGGACTAGAAAACGAGTGTTTGGAGCGATGACCGCGAAGAAGAAGAAGAAATTTATACAACACCACACTGATGTTTCGGCGATGTCAGCGCAGGCGAAGCTCACAACTGAAGCAGTTTTGATATTCCCTACGTTCAGAACCATACCGGAAAGAAAAAAAAATGCCCCGTTTTCTTCTGCCGGTTAAACTTCGGGAGTGGTGGTGACCACCAGGGCGCCATGTTTTAACGATTCTCGTGATATCTGCGCCACCACTACCGCCTGCTATTAGGGTGTCTCGGATATCCGTAAGTCCGTCTGTCATAAGCAGGCGTATTGTTAACGAACTCTGCTGCGGTTACATGCTGACCAAACCGGTGTGCAAAGATGATAATGCTGGGTGGGGGGAAGCAACAACAACAGCAACAACGCTCAGTGAATTAACAATGTCACCAATCAGCGAAATAATGTGACCGGGGGGGGGGGCCCTCTGAGAGTTTCGATACTTGGCGGATTTCACCTTTACAAGTCCAAACCGCAGCGTTAACGCAAAAATGCCAGCACTTAATTAACAACTACGATAAGATGCGCGACATTTCGACTTTTTTTTTTTTTTTTTTTTAGTAGTACCGTTTGGCGGCCCCCCTTCGTTGAACATGTAAAACAACGAACGCCGATATAGTTATTTGAAAACTGCGATTAAAAGCAAACATACCAAACCGCCGGAGGAGGTGAGAATTACCTACTCTACTACCAGTTGTTAAACCATCGCCAAAGCTGGAAGAGAGCACGTATTCGACGCCGTCTGCTCTCAGTCAATCGCGGGTGGCGGACCTCGGAAGTTTCCGATGGCGCACGTCGGCTGCCCGAACAAATCAACGGAAAATAAAAGAAAATAGCAATTAATCTTTTAGCATTTTTATTGTCTGAGTGCAGTCAAGCGTATTACTTTCAGTTTATTACTCCATATCATAAATTTTTTTTTTTAAATTCGTGCTGCAGGAGTAATCGTTTCTCCCCAGCCTAAGCGTCTCCTCTAGCTGATGCCATGAGTCTTCTCTCTCTTTTTTATCTGACGAGCATCAACCCGCAGTATCGCTGTACATGTGCCAACCGAGAAACCGCAACTGCTTTGCTCTTCTGGGAAGTGGCAATGATGCCTGCTATAACTGACCGTCTTATCGGGTGAATATGTAAAAATTGCTTCAGCAATCAGCAAGTCACCATTGCCGCAAACATGGATGTTTGTTATAAGCAAAAATTAAAAGAACACAGAAACTGTTAGGAGAAGAGAGACCTCATAGCATCCAAGAAGAGCACAGAGTTAAGAGAAAGATGGGGAAGAATCATTTTGCATAACTGAAATGAAGGATATGCCATATCTGCTTTGCTTGTATAATATCAGTTTATAAGACATACAATAGAAGAAAAAAACAGACATTATGAAACTTGTCATTCAGGATTCTGCAAGAAGTAAACACACTGATAGCGAAAAACCTTTAAGACATGGTAGAATTAAAATAGTTTAGTGCTGGAAAACTGACAAAAAATTATTTTCTGGCATCCACCAGAATGGTCTTTCAAAATCTGAGAAATAAAGATGAAGTAATTTGTAAAATGTATATGCTGCAACTAAATAGAGATACAAGGGGTTGACATGTTACACTTTTAGATGACAATCTAGCAGATCAGTTATGGAACTTGTGCAACTAGTCTGGCTGACAAATCTACAGGTATGAGATGCTGCAGTGAGTGGAAGTTAGGTACATAAGGTTTTTGGGATTGTTGAGAAGCTTCTTGCATTGAATGGATGGCATGAGCAGATTCATTAAGATGATGTTTCAATGGGCTGCAAGAAGTCTCTTCTATGGAGTTAACTAAAAATTGTAGTCACTGTAACCACTAATGACACTTGCTCCATGACCAGTATAAAAAAGGTTTGGTTAGTCCAATTTTTAAAAATATAAACACCTAATTTCTATCTGCTGTTTGGTCCAATAATAAATAAGCTGTGCTCAAAACTAGGAAGTGGTTGTTGAAACTGGAAATCTGCATCATCCATTCATTAAACTGATTCCATGTGCATGAGATAGTTACTATGAAGACCTTTACCACACAGAGATGTTAGTTAGGTAGTTTGGTTCGCAAAGGTTTGTTGATTTAGTGAAATATGACAACTGCACAATGTGGTATAGTTTAGTGATTTGAAGTCTTTTAGATTTATCGTTCTTCACATTTAATTGTGTGTTGCTTAAACCAAAATCATGAGAACAGCTGAAAAAAAAAAACCAAAGTTTCTTGAGAATCCTTCCAATTTCTCAATTGCAGGAAAATGCTGCATCTTTCAGCATGTTAAAAGATAGACAAAACTGATTAAACTGCAAGCAAAGGGGAGAAGCTATAGAGTATAAAAAAACACATGGTATTTTTAAATACATTCAAAGTATTAGAAATGCAGCAGGTAAACTTGCCATTGTTTGCTTTGATGTGTGTAAATCAACATTTTTTTGTGATGGAAAGGATTAAATTAAACTCAGATCCTAAGTGATCAATAAGCATCTGGAAACCGAACTAAAATCCACTGCTACCTTAATTGTACCAGATTTTTATAACAGCTCAAAATGCTAATAACCAGCAGAGCCACATTAAGGAATGTGGTTTAATCCTTAACATTATTAATAAATTATTTCACATTTCATATTATTATGCAATGGATGTGTATATGATAAAGCACAGTATTAATGCTTTGTTTTTGATGTGCATCAAGACACAAGGAATAAAAATTAACAGCAATTCTAATGGAAAATGTCTATATATATATTTTTTGCAGCTAAGGATTAAAGTCATATTATTCTTTAGTAATGTGCAACTATCTATAAATATTAAGTCATGAACAACAAAAGGAAGGAATCACAAGTTCCTCAAATCTTTTAAAGTCCCAACTTTTATCTAAAATTCCTGGCAATAACTTCCAACTTCTCAACAGTACTCACTTTTCTCAGGCCTATTTTTATATCTATACAGTAATATACCATAACTGGGGAAAAATGTTATCACAAATGAAAAACAACAAATAAAGAGAACAGAAGGGAATTTTTTTTGTTAGTACTTGGTTGAGCCACCTTTTGTAGTATAAAACCTTTTAGCATTATGAGATTTATTGTACAAATTTCCCCACATCCAAGTGAGGACTTTTTAAAATTCCATTATATACAGTGGCTGGTCACTTTATTAGGACTTGACCTGACAAGAGCTACAGATGCACATTAGGTTGACTATGCAATGTTACAGGTGATCCCTACAGCACTATGCATATCAACAAGTATAGTTGTAGTTGTGTTGCTTTAATCTAATAGATACAGAAAGTGTTTGAAAGGGTGTGTAGGCTGCTCCAAGTCATTCAAGTTTAGCAGCAATGGAAAGAAATGAAAAAAACAGTTTGAAGGATTGTCAAGTCAAACTCATCAAACAATAGACCAACTGACAGACATTTTTAATGCAGGGCATCCACACCTATCTCCAGCTGTACCTTATGAAGAATGTTGCAATATAAAGACTATGGCAAAGGAAACCATTGCATAAACCACTAATCAGATACCAAAATGAAAAGGCACCTTGTATGGTGTAAATAATGTGGATATTGGACTGAGGACTAGCAAAAAGTGATGTGGTCTGATAAGTTGCATTTTACCATTTCTAGCAGATTTGGCCACTGGTCTCTTAGAAGACGGAATAAATGCCTAAACACAATTTCCGATCAAGTACATCTAGTGATGCTTCATACATACCTTGATGGAAATAGCTACTTCTAAGACAACAATGTGGTCACAATGAATGGAAGTATTGCATTCATAATTTGAGGAACATGGAAATTTCAGGCATTCAATGGGTAGAATGATGCCTGAATGGGGAAATATCCAAGACACCTTCCACCATCTGGTGGAGTCTGTGCCATATCAAGTCATGACTGTTATTCAAGCAAAATGTGGCCACCAGTATATATTAGCAAGATGTAAATGGGTTATATCCAGCTGATAATCCAAATACTTTGATTCATATTAGGACATTGAGGTAGCCCAGGAAGTTGTTGAATGCCTTTTCCAAACAGCCACATCATCCTAAAGAATAGAAGCAGTCTGAAAATCCCTTGTTGGTACATTATCAGATGCACCTATAAAATGTCTTTAAGAATAGTTCTTTCCACCATGTCAGATTGAAGTCCATACCGTAGCATTCCCACCTGTCTGAAAACAAGGGGGAGGGGGCTTGAGCATTTTCAAACCTATGTGCAATTGCCAGATAAATTTCTGAAACTGTCTTAAAAGTACATGCTGCCAATATTTAGGCTTTGAGGACAAAACACTTTTAACCATAGTAGTTCTCTAATGCACTTCAAGGCCTTTTTCACAATGTTGTTGAAGATTTCTTAGGTTCATTGTTGCATGGGAGATATTAGTAACTAACAAAATCTTAGTACGTAGATGTGGTGAGTAATGTTGTTATTGTTGTGGTGAAACTGTTGGAGACCCTTTAGGTCACTTTTCTGCAGGAATGAGTTGCCTCAGTAAACTTCACAATAATACTGATCTGAGATCTAGGAAGAATCTCAAAGAGAATGCCACCAATTTTGACAATGTTATATGAATATGGTTGGGTCACTGTAGCCATTTTTAGATAAACACTATTAAAAGATCCAGTTTTCAGGCAAATAACCAATGAATCAAATATAAATTTTGGTCAATATATATTTATTGGGGTATCCAGATTTGGCAGGAAACTAGCAACTGAATCTTGCATTTAAGCAGTTTTTCTTTTTTACCACCCTCACATAAGGTCTATAAATTATCTTATACATAGCATTCTGGTTTATGGGCTTTCAGCAGTTACATTTTGAGACAAATAGCATTTTTTTTTTTTTTTTTTTTTACTAGTATATTCATTCTCATCCACCACAAATCAGCAGGCTGTTTCAATTCTAAACTCAGATACCATAGAACTGTTTGCAAGAAATGCTAGTGCAGAATGGCAGATAAGTTAGAGGAAAGTTTTTGGTGCCCCTCCAAATTACAATTACAATACAGCACCATATACAGGGTGTTAAAATCTTTGAAGAATTTCATCATTTAACTGAATGAGAGAAAAACTGTATTATAAAGCAATCTGCTTAAATTTTTGGACAATAAATCCTTGGCAAATAGCATAGAATGCTATATCACTGAAAATTGTGGTTATCTATAAGTTTATTTGCCAGGGTCTTGAACACATTCTTCAGCTGTTGGGTTTGATAAGTTCTTCCACAAAAGCAGTATTAAAATGAAATAGCACAGCAAAGCAATTCCCATGGGATTTTTGAAAAAATAACAGCTGCAATAGTGTGACTGATGCTTTTTTTTTTTCAAATTATTGAAAGCAGTTTAAAATATTTCAAATGTCAAATTGTTGCAAGATGCCCTAAACTTGTTTCACAGAAACTTTACCGGCAAGCCATAAACAATTTTGGTTTTGCAATTGTGTAAACAAAGCAAAAAAAAAAAAGGCATTAATACCATTTATGTTATATTTTATGCACTTTGGCTATTAAAACAAAATCAATTTAATCTGTAAAGTTTCACTGCAGTTTTGATTTATCACAAGAATCTTTCAGACTTACAAGCCACGAGAGAGATTTTTGCAAAGAGCCTTGCAAATACTGTAGAATGACATTTCATTATCAAAGATGCGACAACTATGTTGCTAGTAATAACAACAAAAATACAAATCTTTCTTGTAGCAGGACTGGTTTTCCATTAGTTATAGTACCAGACTTTAACATTAGCAGCACATATGACATGACCAAGCCAGAGACAACTATGGTTTTGTATTTTAACAAAATTATGGAAGGTTGTAATAACTCATTTGACATTTAAAAATTTTTTTGAAAAGAAAAGAAAGAAAATCACTACCATTAATTTTAACACTAAATGCTGACGTATTAATTTTTCAAAATTGATACTTTAACTTAGTTTCATAACATGCGCTAAACTGCAAAAACAAATGTAATGTTAGTATCTTTTAAACAAAATTAAGTACCTTTATGCATGCAAAAAAGTATGTTTGTTTTATAAGAAAACAGAACAATTTTTTTTTTTTTTTTGCTCAAAAGATGGAACTTTATTCATACACACGTAGCTCTTACATTGCCCTGAAATTGTTAAAAAGGTCTTGGGGCAAATAAATGCTGGAACTTTCAAGGTAAATGGAGGCCTACCCAAACTCTGCATTGAAAATAAAAGGAATGCCCACCAACTCAATCACCATGTACTTAAAGAAAATCTTAGCAAGTTGATTGAAGTGGTGTTCATTCAGATATCTGGAGAATTGAGCATATTCTAAACAAATTGATGTTTCTAGAGACATTTGTAACTCATTGTTGCTACGTTAAGCTTGGGTTAATCTAGGCTGTAGCCTCCTGCTGTGGGAATTGAGGAACCTCAGTTGGTGTAGGCCCAGAATCATCATCTGCTTTATGAGGTCCAGAATCTTCAACTTGTTTCTGGAGTTCATCATTAGGTGGAAGTTGGTCATCTTGCTGATCTCTGTGCTGGGAGCGAGATCTAGGAGCCCATCGACGACGGTAGCCACCACCGCCACTACCACCACGTGACCTGCGTGGTCGCCACCGTGGTGGTGGACCTTGTCCTTCATCCTGGACATCACCGCCTGGGGGCCCATTATGAGGATATCTATGTGTAGGTGGGCGGTAATATCTACGATAGAAAGGGCGGCGGCGACGGTATGACGGAGCTACTTGATTTTGCGCTCTACTATCCCCTTCTCCTGTCTGACCACTTTGCTCATCTTGTGGTAGACTTCTGGGTGGTGGACCTCTCCTGGGTCCACGGAAGAAACGGCGTCTCCTCCAATATGGACGGCGCCTGGGTGGTGGTCTATTCTGTTGGTCATCCCCATCAGAGAAATTGCCATCTTCATAATTCTCTGCCTCTTCCTCACCATCATGTTCCTAAAAATAGAAAAGGTGGGAAATTTTTGTTTTTGTAGCAATTTCTAATTCATTGGTACTATCCAGACTAATATTTATGACTAAGCTATTTAATACAATATAACTATGCTGAACCAGCAAGTGGCTTCAAGATTTTAGTAATCACAGTGAGAGTAAGCCTACATGAAAGTAAATTACAAAATGGCATTAAAACCTTATGTTACTGTTTCTACATAATCAGCATTTCTTCCAAAGCTGTGATGCTAAAACATGCAGTGTGTAAATAGTTACCATATTTTGAAATATATTAACAGTTACAAAAACTATTTTCATTATTAATTTCAATGAAAAGTAACAATATTAATGTCATCCTTACACCCTACTGATATCACCAACCACACCATTTGCTGCATTTTTATCCAATGCAGAAATATCCATATTACCATGTCTATAGAGAATAGTGTGCACCTTGTGACAATTTTGCTTTGTAAATGAAAAAATCCATGCAGAGCACACAGGTTAACTATTGAAAATCTCAGATATTTATCTGCATGGATACATATGGTGTGATTATTCTAAAATTGACAACATTTAACCTCAGCATTATTTGGAGGGGGAATATAAAATGGCATGATACTGTATGCAGAAAAAAATGACAGCATCACATAGGCCAGAATGAAGAAAATGATTGGGGCAAGATATTCCAACACTGATGTGCTACTATTGTCAACTTGTTCCCAAGACCTGGACCTTACTGAAGACCTTTAAGATAAATCTTATGGCTGCAGCAATCAAGTTTTCAGGCTTTAAAGAAAGTGGAGAAGCATTTCCCAACAAATTCTTTAATGGTTTTTAATTACAGCCTGACACCTGCAGCTGATAGATAGACTGTCATTGTGCACAGAGTGCTAGACAACACATCACAACCTTTTCCTCAGTGCTAGGGCATTACTTAAATACTGTAATATCTACATAAGGACAAGAGCCAAAAAAAGAAAATTTATGATCCTAAACATTGTTGCACAATGTTTTTTTTTTTAAATAGCATACTTTTTCACAAAGTATAAGTCATTGCAATAAATCTATGACAAATTGCAGCTGTAGAATGCATGTGTAACACGAAGCATTAAGCTGTATCCTGATGAAAAACATCCCTCTTCCATCTGTATGTCACAATAGACTTGGCAACATTTTTTGGTGTTGACACAGCAAAATGCTTTCTGTACAAATCCAACATGGTTAAGACTTATCTCAAAACAAGTTTGTCATCAACTCTACCTGCCGAATAAGCAGCTTTTAATTTTTTGGTTGTGGGTAAAAAACAATATAAGCTAATTCAAAAATCTTAGATAAATTTAGTAACAGTTACTTTATAAAAGAAATTTGTTTATGCTATTATAATTTGGTAAAATTTGGAAGTATACTGTTAAATGTCAGCCACATTAAAATACATCTGAGCATTCATGAAGCATTTCTCATAACTTATCTTAAATTACATACTTGAGATTGACGACCAGGGCCACGTCGTCTTTGATACCATCGACGACGCCTGTATCTGCGGCGGTCTGCAGCATATTTGCTACCCTGTACACAGGTGCCGCCAGGTCCAGTGACATTTGCTGCTTCATTGCCCTGAAACAGATTGCATTCATCTGAATATATTATTTTATGTAAATAAACTGAGTGAAAAAAAGCATGCATTAATATAATTAAATTAGACAACTTTTAAAAGAAAATTTAAAAGCAACATTTAGCAAAGCCTAGTTTTAGTTGAACTCAAAGTAGGGAACATTTTTTACAAAAAGTTTAAATATTTAAGATGTTTGGAATGTCTAAAGATATTTAGTTTCTCAATTTATTAAAGGCATAGTCAGCTAAAATAATGAAGGGTTTTAAATACATAAA
Organism: Nautilus pompilius; assembly: GCA_018389105.1. Lineage (NCBI taxonomy): Eukaryota > Metazoa > Mollusca > Cephalopoda > Nautilida > Nautilidae > Nautilus > Nautilus pompilius. The sequence continues at coordinate 551,391 of JACATO010000125.1, read as the reverse complement.
GACATAATTAAAAATTAGCTGACATAGTATCAGTAACCAGTACTTTAATACGATTCTTTTTTTCAATTTTTCCTAGGAAAATATTAAAAAAAAATTTTTTTTTTTGCTCTGCAGGACTTTATAAACCATATTTAATCATCTTTCTCATTTACTTAAAAGGATTTTAATTATAACACGAAACAGATTTTCTAGTTTTAAAAATTCATACAAAATGCAATCAAAATAAAGTCTGAAAATGTAATCTATATTTAAAAATAGGTCACCTTTTCGCCTTCCACCACATCAAATTCAACCTTCTCTCCATCCCCGACACTTCTTAGATATTTACGAGGATTGTTCTTTACAACAGCAGTCTACAAAATAGATTCAACAGAAAATGTTAGATCTTTAAAAATCACAAAGAAATGGGAAAATTATCAAACACCACACTTAACATGAGGTATAAAATCCAATTCATTTAAAATAATTTTTCATGTGAATCATGTGGATTTACAGTCTTGCTACACTGCAGCATGAACGAAAGTTAAAGTTAATGTTTGAATAAAAAGGGATGTGTATTAGATTGTTATAACAGATCAAACACTAAAAAAGACACCAGATTCCATTTCCCACAAAGTAATTCAAGAGAAATGGCTAAAATCTATAAATCAAAGACCAAGTAAATATTCATATTTACTCAAATTTGGACAACTGATGAAAATCAGAATAAACTTTTAAATATAAAATTTTGGTCATCAGAAAAAACCGGTGGAGCCATTAGCATCATAAAAAGATAACCACATGTACAAATTTTTAAAAAAATTCATTTTGAATCAAACCATTGTACAGTCAAATTAAAGTTTTAGCTTATTAAATTTGGCAAACAACAAAATTGGAATCTGAATTTTTTAAGTGAAAACAGTCCACATATATCTCTTAGTCTCTGATGACTGATTATCAATTCTATTAGGTTGTTACAAAAGTTTTGTCAGTTTTTTTTTTTTTTACCGCAATAATCAGACTTCACACTGTTGCTGAACGTGAAGTTTATTAATCAAAGTAAGTTCCATTATAATCAATATACTTCTGCCAACAAGTTACAAGTGCATTCATACCATTTTGAAAAACATCTGGATTTCTGGAGTTGAAGGTAGCTGGAAAAGGATTTCATATAGAGGAAGCTGTTGAGGTGTTTGAAAACATGGTAGCATGCAGGATAAAGGTCTGGTGAATAGGCTGGGTGAGGGAGAACTTTGTACTGCAACGTGTTCAGTTACTGAAGAGACGCTTTTGCAACATGAAGATGATCATCGTCATGGAGTTTCTGATGAACATTTAATTCACGACAGTCCTTTCAGCTGTGGTTTTGCCAGATTGCAAAAAGTTAGTGTATGACACCAGTTGCAATCCACCAAACAGTGACCAAAACCCCCTTTGGGGGGAGGCTGGGTTTTGGAATGTGGTTAGATGCCTTGCCTCTGTCAAGCCACTGTGCTGATCATTTTCAATTGTCGTAAAGGATCTATTTTTCATCACACGTAATGATTCGGTCAAGAAGTGGATCACTTTTGTTTCTCGTGACAAGCAAAGATCAGATCTCTAATCAATGATTTTGTTTTTTGTTTATTCAACTCTTCAGGCACCCACTTGTCAAGCCTTTCCATGTTGCCAATTGCGTCAATATGCCAGGAAAAGTTGCATTGCTTATGTCAAGCTCTCAAATAATTTCTGAGCTTTTTTTTTTAGATTGTCTGAAAGTCTAAGTTGAAGCCAGTCGTCACCACAGCTGGAAGTGTGGCCGCTACGTTCCATATCTTTGAGGCTCACATCTCTTGATCAAAACTTTGCAAACCATTGTTGTACTGCGCGCTCATTTGCTGTGTCCTTGCCCCATGCTTGTTTAATATTACAAGTTGCCTCATTCGCTTTGTGGTCCAGTTTGAACTCGTGAAGCAAAATGGCAAGAAAAACTTTTCTATCCATGCTTCACTCAGAACCTTGAAACAAACACCCATTTTACAATTTTTGAAAAGGTAGGTTTTACATAATGTATGCCAAAGCACACACTACAAAACAATATATAAATTACCTACATACACTTTCACAAGCATGCAAAAAATCAACCCCAAATCAACACAATATAAAAACTGACAACTTTCGTAACGACTTAATACATTCTAACTTAAATTTGTTCTGTTTTCCATTGCAACTTTCTTAGCAAAATTTCCACAGATCCTTTTCAGTTTAGTATTTTTCTCAAGCATTTGAATCATGTTAAATTAAAATTTCACATTTTTGAAAACCTAAACTCCATAGCTACTACAACTGTACTACTCTCCTAATGAACATTGCTGTTGACCCCAATCACATCACACAAACTGCAAATCTAAGATAGTGTGCTCCAACATTCTGTGGTAAATGTGTAAACCCTTAACAGTACACATGGGGCATTTCATGCCCCCATTTCTTAAAATTGTGAATAGCATTTTACACAATATCATAATTAATTGATCTGCCACGTATTCCTCTGGTATTCACTTTTAACCATACAACCACAAAAAAAAATTTTAAAAATTCATTTTTCTACTTGACCCCTCCTTCCACCAAAGCGCACCGAGTCTCATAAGACTCATGCTTTTCTATTAAGTTTCAGTTAACAATTTTCAGATTTGATTCTTTCTTCACTGCATGTTTCAACAATGAAATTTAAGTTTTTGATTATTCAGTATTTCCTTTCCTTTTCCATTTTTTAAAACAGAAAATTGCTGACAATGATAGAAATGTTTGATACCCTGCAAAATGAATTGCTTGGAAGTTACTCTTCTTCCAATGAAGGTAATGACAGTGAAAATGGCAAAGTGTTTCATCTTCTGGAAGTGATTCAGGAAGAAGTAAAAATTGAAATGTTGTCTGATAATGATGATATATATATAAGCTAGTGAAGAATGAGGAACTTCATATTGTAATCCGCACTGGTGAGGGGATCCACCAATACCTAAAACAAGCAAGCATATTGTTCATAGAAATGTAGGTAATTTTCCTTTGCTTAAAACAATTACCAAACCAACTCAAGCATTTAAACTGTTCATGAGCCAGACCAAATATTCACCTATTTTAAGAACAATAGCATTAAATAATTTTAAGGATCTAAATAGATTCATCATGTATGTTTACAAGAAAAAAAAACAACCAAACTGTTGCACGAATGACAACTTTGCATCCATACATGATTTCTGAATTCATTAACAGAAAACTCTTGCACTTCCAGAGTCCTGGCGTCTGACTGTAGATGAACTCCTATTAGTGCAACAGGCCATTCTTCCTAAACAAGTATCACCACAATGGTTATCTATTTCACTGACGTGTCCCTGGTGCGCACACGCATCAGTACTATCAGAAAGAACAAAAGATTCCTGTCCCCAAATTTTCTACTTTGTCAGTGTAAATTTCAAAGTTCTGTTGTAAAAAGATATTTCCCTGGTATCATACATTCCAGAAGTTAGTATGTGTCACTCTGCTTAATTATGCACCATATCAATGACAGTGATTGAAAAATCCAAAAATCAACCTCAACTACAATCATATAGGTGAAGTGGATAATATGAACATTCTTGTGTATCTAAATGAAAAAACTCAACTGATGACCTGAGACAAGTACAACATTCTTGATGTTGCAGGGGTGGCTTCATTTGTAGGATGGCACTAAACCACAAAACGTTTCTTCCAAAATCTCAACGCAGAGTTGCACTGATACACATCAGACGAAGAGATCAAATCAGTGTTGGAATGGGGCCTTACATCTGCTGCAGACAATTCAAACCACCAGCAAAACACTAGAGTTGCTACACGTACAAAAGAGAGAGACAAAACCAAAACAAATCTGCAGTGTCTTCAAAAAGAATTTGTAAAATGTGTTTAGAAATGCAGTAAAATTACTCTTTCATATTAAATAAAGTAGGAAACGGATGTCATGCTAATATCAATGTTCAGTTCAGAGGAAGAAAAGTCAAGTTCTGGGATTTTTCATATTTTTTTTGTTTTTCAATCATGAATGAGTCAAGCAAACAAAGTCTACATTTTATGACAATTTTTTTAATACCTATTTTATGTTCAAATAAAATCTGCTTTGAAGATCTTGCTATTTTCAATCAAATAAATAATGAACTTTGAGTTTCCCCCCTTACTTTTGTTAGCAGGCTTGAGAGCCCATAGTGTACTGTTACATAACTTTCCTAGGGCATACTGTTAAGAATTAACAAAACATGGGAAAATTGAAAAGCATCAAATAATCAATACAACCATTTAATTAGGATCAATAGCACAAAGGCATAATATTCAGCAAAATCTGAGCATTAGTTTGAAATTTAGGTTGCTCAAAACATTGCTAAAGAATACTTATTAATATAATTACCCACAATTCTTTGCATTGGCATTTTCCATATTTGCCTTTAAAAAACAAAAACAAATACACTATGGCAGGGTTTTTTTCCTCTTCTCTCTCTCTGATTCTCTCCAGGGCCAATTATCAACTTCTAAGTAAAACAAAATGACACTTTGAATTTACAAATGAAGCATTTTAAAATTCACTAGTTCCACTTTTGGTTATTTTCAACCTAAAAAAAATAGCAAAATTATATTTAATATTGGCAACAATTTTCTGTTCTGATTAAATGAAAATCTCAGTCATAAGCATGTTGAAATCACCCATCTGTGTATTTGGACTGATGAAAAACTACATGCAAGTCTCACAATGGGCTTTATTATTGGAAGGGTATTCAAAAAAAAAAAAAAAAAAAAAGCAAAGACCAAAGTTGACCAAAAGGATATTTCTTCAAAATACTGATATTTAACAAAGATACAAGTCAGAAAAGTGTGAAAAATGACTGTCTGGTTTGGACAATGCAGAAATCCATTGTAGAAAAAAATATGTTCTTACATAAACTGACAGAAGTCAAAAATCATAGGCAATGAGATTGAAGGTTCCAAGCCAGAAAATTTACCCCCCCCCACCCATCTCTGCCATCTATTTAGATGTGAACAAAAATGGCTTCTAAAACTAAAAATATGGCATACCAGAATGTCTGTCTACCTGTCCAAGAAAGTATTGTTATCCAACAAAAACTGCAAATACTTGTTCAGTCTATAGAAAAACTTAAAACAATGGAGATTTAAAAATTTGACATTTCACAAAGTTTAGGACTGCATTTATTTTAACATTTTATTAGAACTTGGATGAAACCTTCCACAGTGTAAGTATACTGAGTAAGCATTGTAGAATTTATTGTTCTTGATTATTTTGTTGCATGCTTTGATTAAAAAGCTTAAAATTAGAAATTACTGTCAAAAATTTTTGTACAAAACAGTAGCCTTACTTCAATGGCCATTAAGATGAAAAGAAATAGTGGTGATTCCTTGAAGTCATTTAGTAATCCAAAGGGTTATGTAAACTATAGCTAAGGTCTTTTGTTTGCAGTTTATTTTTCAAATTTTACCAGTTTTACAAATCCTGAGATTTTACAGATTTTCATTCCAATCTTGTATCAATCAAGTACCAAAAAAAAATTTTTTATTAAGAAAATATCAAACTGTGTTAATAAAACTTTAGTCTCACATGCAACACATACAATGCATACATGTGCATCTGTGTGCCCAGATGCATCAGCTCACTCTTTGCACTTTAAAATTTTTGTTTGTTTTCCTAGTTATTTTATGTAACTTGTCCTAAAATGGGTGAAAGTGAAAACCTGTATCAGAGTACATTACTGAGCATAAAGAGGCTTTTGAAAGTTAAGAAAAAACAGGAGATACAGTTGAGTGTTTGTGATGCAAATGGTATCAAAATTTATACCCGTCCTTTTGGGGAGTTTGTACAAAGCTTCTGTCCGGCTGCAAAAATCCTTGCCAAATTCAATCAATCTGTCCACAATATGGAAGAAAATGTTGCCCTGACTAACAAATGAGAGATTGACTGGAAATGTGATTAGTTCTTTCATTTTTGACTAATTGCCAGATGTACTCAACTGCTCAACCTTGATTTCATTTTTACTTTTTGATTGTGTTTTGGAACAGCCTGCACTCATTGCAGCAAATTTGGAATTTGCAAAATCAGCAAATAGTCAAATAATTGCAGCATGTGTCAGTAAAACTTTATGAATATTCACTTCCCTGCAAGGATGTGGCAGCAGTGACTCTGCTGTATACTATGCAGAGTTCACACAGAATGTAAAGCTCAATGAAAAAACTAAATTACTTTGTCTGTCTTGTCCAGCTTATTTACTGTGTGTTGCTATCTCTATGCAACAGGCAGTCCAAAAATGGCTGATTTAAAGGGGTCATAAATGATGCTGGTGCAGTTTTAAAGCATTACAGCAAAAGAAAATGTTTGCAAGATCGTATTTGAATGCAGCATTCCAATTTCTGTTTTACTCACAAGAGAGTTCAGTCTGCATTTGGCTGCAGCATCTTAATGCAGCTTTCAGATCATAATTAAACAGTGGAAAAGCTAACAAGGCAAAGCCTTCATACAAAGTTCAAATTTCTCATCAAAACACTTCAACCAACCACTGCACGAAGCACACAAAAAATTGGAATCCTATTGTTCAGTAGGCACAACATTCTCTAATACAGGTGTATGGCATTCTGGCTAACAATGTCCCTGCAGAACTTTCTCGCAAAAGCACACCTGGGGAAATTCAAAAACAAACAATCTTTTCATGTCCATGTTGCCAGCCAATGAGCAGGAAACACTCAGAAGTGCTTTCTAAAATTTTCATGAAGTGTTGTCACAGATGTGGGAAATTACCATCATTTGGGAAAATAATTGTGCTGTTTGATCCTGATTGCAAATGTGGTTTCAGCTGATAATTAATATTCTGTGAATTTTCCCCATTGGTGGGTCCTGGTGAATAAAGTGCTAAACTGGAAAGAAAATTCCAGGTGTACATGGCAATGCATGCCCCAGACATCATCATAACTCCTCTTGAATTCTGGAAGATTCATCACACTGACTTTTCCAACTTTTGAGCTGTGCTGCTTCTCACATCCTTAGTGTCCCACCTGTCTCAGCTGAATTTTGAAAAGATTCTCCAGACTACAGGAAGAATCTTGGAATAGATACTTTAAAAATGCTGCTGTGGGCCTACAATATGCAGGACTTTTGGAAATTACACAAGTTTATGTATTTTATAATAGATATGTTTTTCTTATGCTATTTTTTTTTTTTTAAATCTTTAGATTTCATTTATCAAAGTATTAGTGTACCTTTTTTCTGTCTACCAAAATAAACACTGATTTTTTTCCAGAGAAATTGCATCAATTTTGACTTGGTTTTGTAGTTGTAATAAATACCAATAGTTTCCGGAAAAAAATTTAAAAAAAAAAAAAAACTGAAAACAGAGGGCTTTAAATATAGCTAAAAAGGTTAATGCCACATTAAAGTGGTGCTACACATTATATATCAAAATGTTACATTTGCACATTTAAAAAAATGGGTCTGTCCTTTTCCATCTTATAGAGGCTAGCATTCTTTAAAGTAAATACTAGAGTTAAGAAAAGTTTTTTTATTTTATTCAATATTCATTCATTTACTCAATCTCCAATGAAGCCCCTGAATTATGCCATAGGTTTATTTATCATATGCATTTGCTAATTTGTGATTAATTTTAATATTAAAAAAACCATACTCAAAAAGTTAGGGATATTCTTGTTTCTCAGAAATATCACCATTATGGTGAAAGTTTATTTGCATGACTATTCTTTTCAGAATCAAATCATACAGAGTTGGCTAATTCTCATGTGTAACTTATGCTACTGCTTTTGAAAATTGTCTGGGGTAACTTCAGACATCAGGTAGATATGAAGACAATTGGACATAAAAGTATCAAACAAGATTTCATAAATCATTTTGTATTTGATTTTCACCATACCCAACAAATGTCACCAAGAAAGTGTGCTGGTATGCTTGAGATGTGGGCTCAACAAGCAATAACTTCTGGAATCATGGATGTGGCAGTCCAATCAGTTGATTAAGGAAGCAGTGCCAGAAAACAAGCAAATTATGACAGATTCATTGAGAACAGAAATATGAGAAACCAATTTTGGATAGCCACAGCTCTAGACCAGCATTTTAGGTATGGCATGCCAATGTTTTCCCTTTCAAACTGCAAAATATTTATATGATTACAGGTCATACAACACTTCAACAATGAGTTGAAAATAGTGTTGATGCTTAGTTTACAGTTGATAGATGCTGACCAGATGGACCAATATGCTGTTCAATGATTTCAATCTAAATTTCAGGGATAGCAGAGAATGAGATGCAATAATATTGTCAGGAAGCAGTAGACCCCTGTAATGCTAAAGCTTCATGATCAATGGGTACAGTAGTAGATAATACTTGTCCACTTCATGAATAATGTCATAACAGGACTTGGCCTTCACCAGGTAATGTGCAACAGGCAAGTTCAACATGAACATTTGCAGGCCACTTATAGTGACAAATCTACCAATACAATCAGATGGCTTGTTTGTTTGTATGTCCATCCATCAACAATTTTTAGAATATGGACAAAAAAACTAAATGTATTAGGATACCAAAGATAGTGATAATAAAAATATTTAAGGAAATTAATTAGTATTGGCACCTCTGAGATGATAGTAGTCTAACACCTGCTTCAGATACTAACAAGTTTCAGGCAGTTCAAAATGAGACATCCCCTTGATATGGTTATACCCACAGACACTTCTGCTCCAAGAAATTGAAGGCCATCAGATCCTGGCAAGAATAGAGAAAGATGACCTGCTTCTACTGCCAGCTGTATATCTTGGGTATGGCAAGTTTAACAGACCAACAGTGACTGATCACTTACAGGAGTGATTTAACACTACATGCTTTCTGCACTAAGTCATTTATGCTATTTGAGTAATTCTATAAATTCTTAGTATGATTTTTTTTAGTAATTTTAATCAGGTGGATGCATTTTTTGCAGCCATCTTGCACATTTTCTGCCCAGAAATTATTAAAATGATAAGACTTAAGAACAGAAACTACAGCTACTTAAAAAAAAATTTTTTTAAAAATTGCTTTAATTTTTAGAAAATGATTCAATTAGTAATCTATTAGTGCAGTCATGAGCAACCTGTGGCCTGCAACATCCTAATATGCAGCCCAAATCTCTTCAAGAAAGCCACTGCTGAGGCAGACATTTTGTTGCGTGCCGGTTATTTGCTCTCCAAAATCATGGCAAAACATATGAAGGAAGCCCTTTGGTGCTGGTGAGATGGTGAAGGAATGCCTCGAAGCTGTGGCTGATGTAGCATTTCCTGAGAAGGCTATTTAAAAAATTAGCCTGTCAAAGTTTACTGTGGGTAGGAGGGATGTCAAAGAACATTGAAGATATCCTGAAATGCAGAGCATCAAATTTCAAGTGGTTTTCCATAGCACTGGACAAGAGCACTGAAGTGTCTCATGTAGCTCAATTGGTTGTCTTCATTCGAGGCATTGATGCTGAATTTAACATAAGCAAGGAGTTAGCGGGTATGGTGGGAATGATGAGCACAACAACTGGTGTGGATTTGAAAGAAGAGTTGATGAAAGTACTGAAGCGGTTTGGGCTACCTTTAGAGGGGCTGAATGGCATTGCAACTGATGGGATCCCATCAATGGTTGGAAACAACAATGGCTTGACAACTCTGAGCCCTAGCTTCTTGAGAGACGACTGGTCGTGAGTTAATTTTGTGTCAGTTTGTTGCAGTTATTGTGAAGCTTGTGAATTTCATCAGATCAAATGGATTGAATCATTGCCAATTCAGAGAGTTGCTGAGTGACATGGCATCTGATTATGGAGATGTGGCTTATTATACTGAAGTGCGATGGCTAAGCCGTGGTCAGATGCTCAAGTGAGTTTATGATTTAAAGGAAGAAATTGAACTCTTCTTAGATATGAAGGGGAAAGCCAGTGAAGGAATTTGGCTATCATGAGTGGATGTGCGATTTTGCGTTTTTTTTTTTTTTTTTTTTTTTTTGATCGGCCTTACTCAGCATCTCAATGAACTGAATCTGAGGCTCCAAGGAAAGAATCAGCTCATCCATGTCATGTTTGACAAGATCAAGGCATTTGAATCCAAGTTGTCACTGTGGAAATCACAACTTCATTCCAATAACCTCGTTCATTTTGAAACATTGGGTAAGGAGAATCCAGATTCTGCAAAATATGCAGAAGAAATTTGGCAACTCTAAGATAAATTTAACTTCCGTTTTCAAGATTTCAGAAGATGCAAGGATACCTTCAACATCTTTTCCATTCCTTTCAATGTCAGTGCTGAAAGTGCACCCCCAGAGCTTCAAATGGAGCTTCTTGATCTTCAGTGTAGCACTGAAATGCGAGCAAAATTCCGCGATGTGTTGCTCCTTCACAAGCTCTACCTACCAAGGAAGAGTTTTCCCCAAATTGTCAAACCATGCTTTGAAGATGGTAAGCTTGTTTGGCAGCACTTACATCTGAGCATTTTTTTTTCAAAAATGCAGATGCTGAAAAACAAGCATCAAAATCGGCTGGGAGGTGAACGCACCGAAAGCTCCTTGCGCATCGCAACGTCTCAGATCAAGCTGGACATAAAGACTTGTGAAAGAAAAAAGTGTCAAGTGTTGCATTTAGCTGCTTAAATAGTATAAATAAAAATTGTCATACAATATATATTCTCTTTTATTTTGGCATAAAAATAACTTGTCATAAAAGGGTTGGTTATGGAGTATGTTGGTACTCACCAGGCTTAAAGCCTGCAACTCCGTAAGAAAAAATGCATGTGGCCTGTCAGAAGCCTACGAAGTTCACTTGCAGCCTGCATCCAGAAAAGATTGCTCATCACTGTATTAGTGTTTCTTATGCAAATTCTTAGAATTCAAGGCAAAGAGAACTAGTTTTGATATCTTATGCCAATATTAGTTACAGTGGCAAAAGCCCATTATATAGTGTTAACATTATAGATGTAATAGAAAAAACAAATTAATGAAAGAACTGATGAATGTTACAGTTCATAAAACCATATTTGGATAATTTAGCATATAAACATTTTCATGTTAAAATCCTACATGGAAAAATCTATTCTGCATTGAAGCAATCTTGTCTTAATCATTTAAAACCTAAGTAGAATTCTATCTCTGGAAAAGACTTCTTGAACAGTGGAAAATTAACCAACACCAGGAAATATGTACTTAACTGGCTTGATAATTTTCATTATCAAAGCAATATCTGAGCATTGAGTTAATTTAAATTCATTTTTAAAAAAATCTCTTGAGATAGTTCTCATTTGTTTTGAAAATGAAATTAAAGTAGAATCTGTTCAAAATTAATATAGCCACTGAAGATGTGTGAATTAAAAGATTAAAACTGAATAACTATGTTATAGATGTCTACAGGATTGTCAATAATGTACTTTACAGGTTAAAAAAAAAATGGCTTATTATTATTAAAATAAACTTTACCTGATGGACAAACACATCCTCCTTTGTGTCTTCCCTGAAAATAAATTTAGAATCTCAGTGAATGCAACTATTGATACACTGATTAGAAATGTCAAAAAGTATATAAAGAGAAAAACCTAACCAAACAAGCATTGGGCTGACAAACTTCCTGCCAAAAATTATAGTACAAGCCATTGATGAATCATTACAACTTCACATTTTCCAATATACACCAAAATTAAATTCAGTCTACGTAATGTAAATAATTTTAAAAATCTGCTTTATTTAATTATTAAAGAATCACTTATGGTATACAGTTGTAATGTATATCTAGTTCACTTGTTCAAATTAGTTAGATGAAAGTTTGGCAATGCTAAAATTTTAAAGTTGCATACACACCATTAAATATCAATATCTATGTGGAAATAAGAATGCTGCTTATATTGAGAGAGAGAGAGAGAAATGTTTCCAGTTTTTTTACCAATAAAATGTACCTTTGCTAAATTAGAAATTGGAACAAATTCATTTCATTTTTAATTGCAGGATAATATATTTGTATATAGATAATGAAGCTAACTTTCTATCCTTTAAAATTGTTACCAAGTTAGTTTATACCTCCATATAATGGAACCGTGAAAATAATTATGCTTAGATTGATTAAAATGCTTTAATCAATTACTACAAATATATCGCTGAATAATTTCATTTACTGAAATCAGAAAGGTACAATTTTTCTACAGTTCTAGGGATGTTTCATGGATAAAAAGTCGAAATATAGAAATTTAAATGCAGTTCATATGCAAAAATTTTAAATCGTAATACCTTTATAAAATATAGTTTTCTGAATCAGCTAACATGTATAGAAAAAATCTTAAAGAAAAAATCTACATATAAAAACCAGCAAGTTTAAAAATACTTTGATGAAAACAATATAGGGATATTTTAATATAAAATGTAATAGTTTGAGAATAAAATATGAACAAAAAATTGACTAGAAAGTTGGGCAGAGATTTTTTTTTTACATTCCAGACATTGTTTGATACAAAAAATTTAGGTTAGGGGAACAGAATAGGCACTTCCATGCATCTCCTTCATAAAACTCCCGTCAAGAAGACATTAATTTCTTAAAATGTTTAAATGATTACTACTATAAATTGTTTAATTGAATATTTTTCAACTCTACACCCCTTCTTTAAAATGAAGCAGTCAACTCTACCAAATTTCTTAAATAAAAAAAAAAAACAAAACAAAACTCATCCAATGTTCCTGGGACCAGTTCACCTCAGCCCTTGGAGAAGGATGACAAACGAAATCCAGAAGTGACTCAGTTATGGGGAACACGCGCACACACACACACGAATCTTATTACAGGAAATAAAGTCAAGGAAATAGAATGAGGACTGCATTGCTTTCAAATTATATTTTCCTAATGATCAAATGTGCTCTGAACCAGAATGTAATTTGTGAAGAGCAGCTGCGCAAATGATCTCTAGCTCCAGCATAACTGAAGCAACAAAGAATACAAAACTAAAACAAAGGTGTAGTTTGAGAGGATGCATTAATTCTCCTTTAAGTCTATAATGTCTAATAGTCAATATATGGACCTGTTGAGAGCATCATATCGCATTGCTGATGCCTTGTGTAAGCAAAAGCGACTATTCACTGAAGATGTCATCAAACCAAGCCTAATCATTGCAGTTGATGAAAAGGCTGTCAAGAGTTAAGGACCTTTCTTTAAGCATACTTTAGACATCAATTTCAACCTGACAGATCAGTTGCTTTAAAAACTAGCAGCCTTCTGTTTAACCTACAGATTGATGAATCTAATGACATGAGTAGTCTAGCATAGCTGTTAGTTATGTTCGATACCAGAATTCTGAGGCCAAGACTGTCCAAGAGAATACCTCTGACACTTGGATGTGGGAGTATTAACAACAGGTTGTAGTTGGGTAACTTCGTGAAAGACAACTATTTCCTGGGAGAACAGTTCAGCTATTACCACAGAAGTGGCAACAATGACAGGGATAGTTTCTGGAGTAATTACTAGGATATGAGCAGTTGCTCCCCATTGTTTTGAAGCACTGCATCATTCATCATGAGACACTTGCTGTGAAATGATTTACTGCAGGATATTGGAGAGCTGCAACAAAAGGTGAACTTGAGGTTGTGTTGGAAGATGTGATAAAAACTAAATTGTATCAAGGATGGTGGAAAGGGAAAAGTGTGTTCCAAAAACAGAGGAAATGAGAGCAGAGTATGAAATGCTCCTGCTTCATTCAGAGGTATATTGGCTGTTCAGGAGAAGAGTTCCCAACAGTGTGGTCAAATTACAAGAGGGAAATTCTAGTGTTTTTGACGAAGGAGAAGCATGAGAAGGCTTCCCTTTTCACAGATACTGTTTGGATATCAAAATTTACCTAATTGGTGTCTTCATTCAACACAGCAAAGTGGAAGCATTCAAGATGAAGCTCAAATTGTGGAAAGGTAGAGTTTGGGGATTTATCAAGCTTTCCAACCATACAAGAGGTTCTTCCAGATGTGCATGCAAACAATTTTAAAGAGATGAAAGAACTTGTCCTCTCATTTGAAAGGCCTAGAAGAAAATTTTGCGATTTCTGTGGAGAAAGTATATCACTAGACTGAAGAAAAGGCCATTGGATTCTGGATCAATTTTCTATTCAAAACCTTACTATGCAGAAAAACAACTGATGGAGCCTTTTAAACATTCAATGGCAAAAGGTCATGAGTGTCCTTGTTGACAAAAGGTGATGTGCCTGTAATCCCTGAGGTGGCTCTCAAAACCCTCCTCCAGTTTCAAAACACCTACCTTTGTGAAAAGGAATTTTCTTATCTCGCAGATCAAACAAGAATGCGGAGCAGTCTCAGAAAAAACTTGGATGTTGCAATTCATTGCCCCATCCATCATCAATCCAAACATTCCTCAGTTTGAGGGTATGATTAAATCAAAAAACAGCAGCAAGCCAGCCATTAACTAAATTTAGTACTTTATGTAATTCTTGAATCATTTTTAATGTGTGCATGTATGGTTTGCTATTGAAATACATTTCTCAAATGTTTTTAGTGATGTGTGTCATGAGGTTCTGCAATGCAGTGACCAGATTTGATAGGATTCCATGTATCAAATAAGGTTTAGAATCATCACATTAAAAGAGCCCCTACAAAACTCAGGGTACTACTACACCATCCTATATTTGTTCATTTTATTATTAAATTCTGAAATTGTAACACTAATACATAAAGAAATTATGCTATTAATTTATCATTTTAAAATAAGGGTGTTCATAAGCAGTTATCCAGTATGACTTAATCTACAAAAGCTTAATGCACCTTTTGAAGCTAATACATTTTAGTATTTTGAATAGTTTTTGTTCTACTATCCCAAACAATAAATGAATATACTGCATCTTAATTTTCAATCATACCTTAGTTGCAACATTATTATTATTAGTTGGATTTCAATATTTATAATTTTTTCCCCTAAGTTTAAATCATTCATTAAATATATAGTACGCTATCATAACTTATTTTATAATACATATATACATTAAAACAGTAGCTCTTAAAATAGAGTCAGCAATTATTTTCATTAAAAACTTTAAACTTTAAAATGAACATAACTCCAAAAACCTATTCTATCCAAAACATTTGTTGTACTAAATTATTTACGTTTTATTAACCCCATCATTAGAATTAATAAGATTAGTAATATTTATAATTTTATGATTATCTAAATTCAAATCTCATTAAAAATATTTACATTTAATATTTAAAATCAAATAGCAGCTTTGATTTCATAGGCAAATGCACTGATTTACAAAGTCTAACCATTTCTCTTTAAATAATTTTAGGGAACCATTAAATTACATAATTCAGAGTATAACAATATTAAAAAAAAACAAATACTTGTAATAACTGATATAACTGAAGTAAGGAAAAATGAATGTCACTGCATAAAAGCTGGACAGAAATAGCAAAGCCTTTATAAATCATTAAATATGTTTTTCCCCCCACTTTATTAACTCATAATCATGAAAAATGTTTATCTAATTAGGACCAGTAACACTAAATTTTCTGTTTACTTTTACAACTATAACTTCTAATTCATTTAATAAGCTTAAGACAGGTGAAAATTTTGATCTGTTTGTAAATTTGTTTTACACTAAGTTTCAGCCTAAAATTTGAAACATAAATGACCACAGATGAATTTCTCTTGAATTTCAGAAGTGTGATTAAAATTCTATTATTTTTGTTAGATTCCATAGGCAGTTTTGCTGACTTAAGCATTTTTAACTTTATGCCAACAACTCCACTGTGTAGCAGAATTTCTAAATGAATCTAGATTTAAAAAGCATATTCTATTTTATTAGGTTTACTAAGGACCACAAAACTACCATTGAAGTGTTTTGAGTTTATACATTTGATTAACCAATGGTCTTTCCATTTAATAATTAAAGAATAGCAACAAAAAGGACATTTTTAAATGGTGAAATAGGTCAAAGTATTAAGCATCTAACAAAAATAGTTTTCACCCTCCCACACTTACCTATCCTTTTTAGCTGTAATATCTTTTCCTGCTAAACCACTTTTTCCACATTTTAACAGATCTTTTCTTGGAGTCCCTCCCCCCCCCACACAGAAAACTTGTGGAACTCAAAACACCTTGGTTTTTAAATCAAAACCCAAACTTTTTACAACTGTTTTTGCATCTCATAACAGGAAAAATCACAAATGATCTTTTTTCAATCACAAACTCACTTAAATGTTTTTATCAACTTTTGCTTTTCATGTCCACCTGAAGATGATCCATAGGAAGTGTACTGCTCCATTTATTTGGCAATTTTTTTTTAAAAAGACATTGTACAGTCAGATAATTTTAACATTTATAATTCTATTATCATCAAATAAAACTAGGAAAGTTTACAGAACAATTTTGATTAAAAGCTTTAAAAACAGAAAATCAATAATATTCTTTCAAACAAACAAGTATAACTTAATTATAAGAAACTCTGTTCCATAAACTAGTGTATCATTTTAAATGGGGGGTCAATCACTATTTAGAACATGCATGTTAGTAATTGAATAGTTATTAAATATAGGATTTGCTTTATTTTTCAGTAATCATTGCACCATGTATCTAAGCTTTTCAGTTCAAGCTATTAAATTAACCTC
The DNA here is from genome assembly GCA_018389105.1 of Nautilus pompilius. Lineage (NCBI taxonomy): Eukaryota > Metazoa > Mollusca > Cephalopoda > Nautilida > Nautilidae > Nautilus > Nautilus pompilius. The sequence goes on along the minus strand of JACATO010000125.1, from coordinate 534,761 downwards.
CAATCAAAATTAGTATTTTGTAAAAATGCAATCTAATCACATTAACTTATAATATTGTCTATTAGTATGAACACTACTTTCAAGCATCTTAACAGATTTTAATTTCTGTTATGTAGTGTCTTGCATATCGGCATCTGCAGCTGTTTGATTTTTTTATGCCAATATTGGTTGAATTCTTGGTCTGGATAAAATCTAAATAAATATAGAATGCCATCATGTAAAACTTATTGTCACCTTTTAGATGTTCCTCAAATATTAGCCAAATTTTGTGTGGCAACAAATAAATGTCTTGATTTTGAATTAACTTCTACAACAGTATTATTTAAATCCATCCCAATTCTAGATTTATATTCATTTAGTTTCACCAATAAAATCTGCTATGCCAATGTATTCCATTTAATACATTAAATTTTCTGGAATTTGCACTTTACAGATTTAGCTCCTGATCCAGCAAAAAAAAAAAAAAAAAAAAAAAAAGCATTTATATCTTGAATTTTAGGATTTTGACAGCAATCTAGGCTTCTTTTTAAATTTTCAGAGGCTTTTTCTCCCTAGAACTGCAACTTTTCTAGCACTTCCAGCACCACCTCCAATAGCTGTTTTTGTTATTCAAAACATTTAATCAGTCTATTAAAAGCACCAATCAATTCCCTCCAGCAATAATTTTCTTTCTACTTTTAATCATTTACTTTTTTAAAATGTCAAACTTGTTTTAGAAATAATCTTAAGTTATAATTTCATTTTTAAAATCATTTTTCCATCTTGATCTGTAAAGTTGAATACTTGAAATAAAATTTGTTAATTGGTAAGAAACTATATTCTTTGAATTTTACTGCTAATGTCTGCAAGTTAATAGTAAAGTTGTCATCGTCCAAATAGTGCCATTACCAGCACTACATTTACAAATATTTGTATTATTAACATTTGGAAAAAAAAAAAGAAAAAAATTTTTTTAGTGTTTTTGCAGAATCTATAATGTTGAATAAAAATCTATTTCTTGATAAAACAATCTTTTCCATGCTTTTTGCTATTTTATTCAATGAAATTTAAAGATTTCTTTAAAAAAAATTTAACCTATTAAATTTTAATTCATCAATTGTATTTATTCCATTTAAAAATTCTTATTTCGAGCTTGTTTAGATGCTAAAAGTAAAATGTCTTTCAATTAAATGATTTGGATCCAATGGTAAAAATTGACAACCATATTTTGGTGAAGGTATGTCACAAATTTTGCATCTAAACTGTCAGCTTACATTAATATTTTTTGTTGGACTTTTAATAATTCTTCTGTCTTAATTCTGAATCAATATCTTTGTTCCATTTATAGTTTTTACTTGAACAATTTATTTTGTAGAACATCATTGTGGTGAATAATTCAACTATATTAAAATTATAAGTTTTTAATATCTTCAGTAAGATTTCCATCTAGTTTTATTTTAGCTGAAAGTTCCAATAAACAAAGAGTGGCATTAATTTTATAGTTAACATCAACATTAACCTTAAGAATTACTTCTTTAACAGATATCCAATTGAATGTTTGTTAATGCAAATTGATCTGTAGAAGCCAAATAATCTACACCTATTTATTTAAGGATGGCTGTCACTTTTTAAAGGTAGAGCAACTAAAGATATTGGTAATGGAACAGGCAAATTCAACAATTCCACAGACCATAAGCCCTTTTCTATTGTACTAATTTTAGAGGTGCTAAAAGGTATCACTTCTATGATGACAAATAGGTGACAACTGCTTTGATTATAAATACAAAGTTTAATTGGTGATTTTATGAATCTGCAGCTTGCATTTTTTTGTTGCCATATCAATGTGAGTGTTACTGAGAGTTTGCTGCTAAAGTGGCATGTCAGAAGATAAGTAATACAGAGAGGAAATTCTGCATCTTTTTTTTTACAGATAGGAAAATAAACTGATTTCTTTTAATTGTATATCAAATGTTCACAACTCAAAATGTCACAAATATCCTTCTGACAGTGAATTAAAGTAAATGATTTATGAAAAGAAATTGCTGGTTACTTAACAAGAAATAACAATCAAAATCAATCATTCAGTGTTACCTACCAACTTAAGAGTTATGAAGAGAAATTAAATATGTACTCACATTTTGACCTAGAGCAAGTTATCCATAATTTTTATATAGAAGCATTTTTCTGGGACCTACATAATACTTCGAGTTATCGAGTCAACATATACGTTAAATTTAATGTTTTTTCTAACGGTTTAGTAAAAAACCAAATAAATTGTGTGATATGGGAAGTGAATTCATCAAAACTTAAACATTTAGGAAATGGATACATTAACAAATGGACCAATAAAATATTTAAAATGAAAGAACAACAGTTTTTATATATCAAACATTTTAGTTGAAAATATTTGTTTTAGGTTGTAAAATTCTGTTTAAATATATATATAATTATATTGCACCAAAAGTTTGTGATAAAGATCAATTACTTTACAAATGAAAAAACTAAGCTGGTCAGTCTGGCTGTCACACACAGTGACTAAAAAACATTTGATTCAGTATCAAAGGGTGGCTATTAATGATTAAACTAAATTTATAAATAGATTTGACACCATTGAAATGAAAGAACATGCAGAAGTATACAATGTGTTTTGGAGCAAAGTGAACAGACAGACCAGTGCACAATACACTGACTGAAAAAACTAGCATCTAGCACTTCTAATAAGGGCAATCCCATAGCAAGAAGCTGACAGCTAGAGAGCAGGTTTTTTTTCTTTTTTAAAAAAGAAAAAACTATTTAAGTGCAATTTTAGATTTCAAATTTTGCACAATGGTGACATGGAGGCTGAAGGTTTGAAAGGGTGGCACAGAAGCCCATTCAAATGTAGCAGGGTGATGCAAAGGCTTATGATCAACTTTTAGATGAAGAAATTGCGAATCTTATGAAAAGTGTTGGGTTGGAAGCATCTATGAGGTCTGTCCAATAAGAAACTGAACTTTTAAAACAGCACACCAACCAGCCAGTGCTGTGTATCGGTGACCTTCACCTTCAGTCTAATAATAGCCACACCATGCAGGCCCAGTCACACGCACTAGAGTGAACACATGTTTAGTGCACTTGGTGATTTGTCACCAGTTGAACAATTAAGTATCTTGAAGAGCAACATGCTTGTGAGAAATTCTGTTTCAAAATGGGAAAAACTTTTACGGAGACTTTTCTAATGTTGCAGCAGGCCTATGGGGAGGCTTGTTTGAGCCGTACGCAATGTCACGAGTGGTACCAGCATTTCAAATTGGGAAGAACATCCACCGAAGACAATCCAAAATCTGGATGACCCTCCACGACAACGGACAACAATCACATTGAGAAAGTGCATGCTGTGATCCGTGAAGTTTCCGAAGTAGGCACCTGTAAAAAGTTCATGCCACATGATTTCAAAAGAAAAATTGAACATGCATTGTGTAGCCGCAAAATGTGCCGCATCTGCTGACAGATCAACAAAAAGAGAACAGTCAGTCAGGAGCTCTTTGATTGATTGAATGCTGATGAAAGTTTTCTGAAGTGTCATAACAGGTGATGAAACGTGGGTGTACGGCTACGATGTTAAAACAAAATGGCAGTCATTGCAGTGGGTCGGATCATAGTTTCTGCGACCAAAAAAAGCAAGTCAGAGTCACTCAAATGTGAAGGTGATGTTAATAGTCTTTTTTGATTGGAAGGGCGTCATTGATCATGGGTTTGTTCCACATGTTAAGACGATCAATAAAGAATTTTACTTGGATGTCCTGAGGTGGTTGAGAGAGGCAGTGCAAAGGAGGCGACATGAGGCATGGAAAAACAAAACCTGGATGCTGCACCATGACAATGCACCTGCTCACGCGTCACTCCTTATCCATGACTTTTTGGCAAAGCAGAAGATGACTCTCCTCCCAACCGCCGGAAACTTCACAGACAGTCAGACAACGATTTCCTCGGATCACAGCACACGCTTTCTCAATGTGATCGCCGTCTGTTGTTGTGGAGGATCGTCCAGATTTGGGATTGTCTTTGGTGGATGTTCTTCCCGATTTGAAATGCTGGTACCACTCGTGACATTGTGTATGGCTCAAATAATCCTGCCCATAGAAATGTTGCAACATCAGAAAAGTCTCCGTAAGTTTTTTTCCAATTTGAAACAGAATTTCACACAAACACGCTGCTCTTCAAGATACTTAATTGTTCAACTGGTGACAAATCACCAAGTGCACTAAACATGTTCACTCTAGCGTGTGTGACTGGGCCGGCATGGTGTGGCTATTATTAGACTGAAGGTCAAGGCCAATGATACATAGCACTGCAGTCGCAAGCACACTACACCAGCTGATTGGTGCGCTGTTTTAAAAGTTTGGTTTCTTTTTGGACAGACCTCATATCTATACTGAGAAGGCTATTGAAGGTGTTGGATATTTTCCTTTAAGGTTTAAGGTTATGTACAACTATTCTTGCACAAGAACTGATTATCACGACTTGTATAAATAGTTTAAATACAGATCTAACAACACATTATCCAGGTAGCAGTGACATCAGTTCCACCAAAAAATATAGCTTACATAATGGTACCCCAAAACCAGACCACCACTCTAAAACTCATCTGCAGTACATTGGTTTGATTCCTACCAAGCAAAAGATTTATTACACTTCTCATCAGTGAGTCATCAGATTCATTCTCAGTGTCTGTTAGCTCCACTAAGTATTTGTGACAGGTTTTACACCCAATTTGACCCTTGTTTTGTCTACTTTGAATCATCCAAGTAATGATTTGAGAGTACATTAAAAAAAAAAAAAAAAGAATTGGAAGAATTGTACAAAACCTTCATTAATAAGCCAAGGTAATTGTAAATAATTGAACATGACCTCAGAAAATATCCTTAAATTGTTTGTTTGTTTTTCAATGCATTACTAATTTTATTAAATACCTAGTATATCTAGAACCTTTTGAAGTTAGAATAGTAATCAAGTGTAACAAAAATAAAATTTCTAATTATACACTTGTTCAGTTTTAGAATTTTATTCTGAAACTTGAATTGGGAAAATGAATTGCTGCTTTCAAGACTAACTTGATAAATGGTATATACATAGAATTAAATCACAGAATAGAAAAAAAAAATAAACAGCATGCTATATAGCTAGTGAATTTTGCTTCCAGTGTAGTTTTGATTTCTAGTGATAAAAAACAAATGATTTCATTTGTAGTATTCAGAATGTCCTTGTAATCAAATTCAATTTATTGATTCATGTCAAAGTCAAGAACTCTACTAGATTACCATAGCTAAACAATGCTGCATATCAGTGACATGCCACATGACCTTATGCTTAGAAGACCAAAGAGACAAATACGCAAATTTTGAAGTATTAACATTATTCAACTTTTAAAGTTCAAGTGAATGTTTAAATTCCTGACCTTAAAATATCCCAATTTTTTAATTATAGTATTTGTAAGCAATATTTCTTTATACTAAAAGGTTTTCAATAGGTTGCTAGCTAACTGCATAAATATTAGAAAAATTTCCTGTTTAGTTTAAACAATGCAGCAATATCACTGTCTAAAATAAGAGTTAAAAATTACAAACATTTTGATAATCTTTTTTAAGACCAAATATTAACTATAGATATTTATCTGAAAATTAGTTAAATTATGTAGGCATATTTTTATATGTTGTATATCTTTTTCAGCCACAATAACATGTAGCCAGAATCCATTATAGTGTAATATTAGTTTCCAGTTATTAATATGCAAATAGCACCCTTTTCCTGTCTCACCAAAGCTCAAAAATCAACTCAATGCTCCTAAGTTTGATATAGTGTAAACTGAACCACAAAAGCAAGAGAATGGTGCAACACAAGCTATCACCACTATAAACAATTCACATGCAAGTTCTGCCACTGAAGGAATTGTTGACAACCATCTTCAGTCATAAAAGACAAATGGCTACATTACAGCAAAATCTCAATAGTTAAAAGTGGTATTGAAAACAAGGTTTATTTTATGAACAATTCTTTTCTAATTTATAATAATAAATTACGAAAATATACAAACTGCAAAACATTTGAGAACAGCCATGTAGTAAGTACCCTAGTTAAACAATTACAAAATAACCTCACCAGAAAATAGTTGTGTGTAGTTATGTAGCTAATGAATTAAACTTAATGAAAACTTTCAAATTTTAATGCAAATATTCATCTAGGAAGTCAAATTACCATTTAACACCTTATCCTTATCCAGGAAATTAAAGTTCTTCTCTCACTTTTACTTGTTTTTGACAGACATATTCCATGTTTTTCTCCTCTCAACCCAACCTACATTTCTAAACAAAATAATTAGTTTATTGCAATATAGTAAGATAAAGCATTTTTTTAATTAAAAAAGATATTATAACTAAGATTTCGACTTACAATTGTTCAGTGTTCTCCATTTTAGAGAAAATTATAAAAAGTAAAGAAAGATTTTAAATTTGAGCAAAAAAGTTGTAAAAAATTACCAAGCAGTTAAGACTTCCTATAGCTACAAATAGCTAAGAAATGTGGTTTGCACTTCTTCAGGGTTCCCAAAAAAATTCAAATAGCACTAATGCAAATGCCAACAATTTTAAAGTGCTACTTTGGTCTGAAGAGAAAAAGACAAATAAGCTGCCCAGGACAGAACTATGCATACTGACATGCTTTTTGTATAACAAATCACTCTCAGAACATTTCAGCTTTGAAATCCCTTTAGACCTGTTGTTACACTTTGATAAATTATCAAAACGATTATATGAGTGCATTTAAAAATGAAATGGCCTTTTACAAATTGTTTAAAATATTTATTACACCTTTTTATACCTGAAAAGGACCTCTACAAGTTCCAAATTGATAAATATCAACCTAAAGAAATTTCAAACAGTAAAGACGTGCCAGTATGAAGTTGTGATATCATGATATATCAAACTCCATAAATTGATATTAAAGGTTTTTTTTTTTTTAAATTGCAAAGACTGAAGTATACATAACATTCACATTAAATGGGCTTTTTATTTAGAAAGTGAAAATGCTTGTAGTTTTTACACGGGATCATTTCCTTAATTTCCTTACGGAAAAATCGTAATCTTAATGCTCTCCCCTGTTTTTCCCTTAACATTTTCTCCAATAGGAATTTGGTTTAATTCATATCAGATTAGTTCAACATTTAAAGTAATCATCTACCCATTTATCGTTCATTCGATGTGTGTGTGTATATATATATTCCCTCTCACACGCACAAAATACGATGACAAACTTTTAAAATCTAAATTATGCTATTTCAATGAAACAGGAAGGACTAGGTATGAAGTAGTATAAAATGCAATGTAAAACCAAACTTGGCACATGCAAGTTAGTGTTTTTACACTTGGAATAATTATCTGCCTGAAGAGATTCCACACTGGCTGGGTAAAGCTCGATGAGGAGTTAGGCGGCATGACCCAATTCGTTCAATACCTAGTGTAAATTTATCAATTCACGTCTTGTTCTGTTAGCCAATTTCCGCCTCAAACATTTCACGAGTTGGCTGCTTATCAGTCAACCAAAGCCGACAACCTACGTCGATGTATTTATGCAAATCTGCGTATCTTGTTACACGGAAATATAACAAGCCACGTGGCATTAGTTAGCCCACACGCTCGTGTTTCTCTCCAAAAGGGGGGAGAGAGAGAGAGAGAGAAAAAAGAAAACTAATCTTAAAAAAAAAAAAAAAAAAATGTCTGCCAACGTTTAGCCGACTGAACGCGTCGTTTGTCGTCGATCGTCTGGGGAACGAACGAACGATCCGAGGGAAGCAGCGACACCATCGCGATCTCCCCGACGGAGCTTCTTTAAACCGCCAGCACTAATAAGGGCAGGATGGGAACGACCGGATAGAGAATAAAACACCCACCCACCCACCCACCGTGCAACGTCCACAATCTCGCTGTCGGTCGACTTACCTGTTTATGAAGCCATATCCGCTTTTCACGTTAAACCATTTCACGGTGCCAGAGACCTTTGATGCTGCAAAAGTTAGAGAGAAGAAAAAACGAAACTGTAGCGGCGTCAGGCATTTTCAATGAAGTCGCTTTATTGAGAGCACACACACACACACACGGGCGACGCGCGCGGCGGGAGGGGAGGGGGAGGGCGAGAAAGGGTGCTGAAGCAGCGTAGGGAAATTTCTGAGGGTCCAGGAATGTTTGAGGCCACGAGGTGACCTGATTTTCTCTCTCTCTCTCTCTCTCTCTGTCTTTTTTTTTTTTTTAATCATTCCTTTTGCGGTAAGCACCTCAACTACCGGGAGGGAGGGAGGGAGGACGGGATGGCTGGATGGATGGATGGATAGATAGATAGATGGATGGATGGCTGGCTCTACCTTCACTTCACACTTCAAACATTCTCGGCTATAGAAAGAGACGGCGTCCTACCTATTACTTTTTTTCCGTTTATGGCCGACTTTTCCGTCCCCTCCACCTCTTCCTGCTGTTTCTCGGAGTCGGACATGGCCTCCTGATGGTACAAAAAGATGTTACCACAACGACCCCTCCGGTCACTGGACTCAAGCTCTTTTCTCTTCTTTGTTCACGTCTGCTAAGATGGCCTCCTCGTGCCTTTTATAGAACGCTGGACTGGAGCTGCGTCTCATTGGCTGGCCGTGAAACTATCCACCGGGGCGCTGATTGGCCAATATTTGAAAGGAAAAGAAGAAGAAAGAAAATGTTTTGCCGGCTACTTCGAAGCCCGGAATAAACCCTCACGAAATAAAATAAAGCAATTGCTGCGGTTCTGCAGTTATTTATTTTTTTGGCGAAAGGAATGCATTTCTCTTATGATATCAGTGCAACCTCCGCGCATTAACACTTCGCGTCCTGCATCGACGTCTTGTTCTGTGCGTTCATGTTAATATAACGTTATAAAAAAAAAAAACAAACTGTCGCATGTTGCTTGGTATTGATTCGAAACCATTTGTTTACTTCATCGATTGACCGATTGATTTATTCAATTACAGAATTCAGTAGGCAAGAGAATTTTAAGTTTCCAGACCCACAAACCACATTAAAAAAAATTAAACTTTTCTAACACCAGCAGAACTTTCTTTGAAACTAAAAAGATTTTTCGCAGCGCTGAAAGTGGACTTGGGTCGGCCCCCAGAATCATCTTACCGCAAAGTCGGAAAGCAATCAGATCACCTATGTCGTAACTTACAATATTCAACATCGGTTTCTTTATCTCTATTAATCTTCACTTTCTTTTCTTTTCCTCTTTCCACACACACACACACACATACACACTCTCTCTCCCTCCCCCTCTCTCTATAATCTTCACTTTCTTTTCCTTTCCTCTTTCTATACATACACACACACACATACACACTCTCTCTCTCTCCCTCCTCCTCTCTCTATTAATCTTCACTTTCTTTTCCTTTCCTCTTTCTATACATACACACACACACACACACATACACACTCTCTCTCTCTCTCTCTATCCCTCTCTCTATTAATCTTCACTTTCTTTTTTTCTTTTCTTTTCCTCTTTCTATACATACACACACACACTCTCTCTCTCTCCCTCCCCCTCTCTCTATTAATCTTCACCTTCTTTTCTTTTCCTCTTTCCATAATTACACACACACTCTCTCTCTCTTCTAATCTTCACTTTCTTTACTTTTCCTCTTTCCATACATACACACACACTCTCTCTCTCTCTATCCCTCTCTCTATTAATCTTCACTTTCTTTTCTTTTCCTCTTTCCATAATTACACACACACACACACACACTCTCTCTCTCTCTCTCTCTCTCTATCCCTCTCTCTATTAATCTTCACCTTCTTTTCTTTTCCTCTTTCCATAATTACACACACACTCTCTCTCTACTAATCTTCACTTTCTTTACTTTTCCTCTTTCCACACATACACACACACACACTCTCTCTCTCTCTCTCTCTCTCACTCTCTATGACTGATTTAACTCTTCTTTTTTCTTAATATTTCCTCTGCTTTTAGAAACTCAGTAATAGGTCAATTTTAAGATATCTAAAGTTAATTATGAGTTTCTGTTTGTTTCATTTGAACTTGGGTTTATCTAACTGTGCTGATACGTATTTCAGTTATAGAATTATTACTAGTAGGGCAAGATTAAGAAATTCTGAGGCCCTAAGCTAAACTTTTATGAGCTCCCCCAAAGATTCAAGCCCAAAAGTGATACAAATACTAATTTATCAATTAACAATTTATTTTAAACATGCATTCATCAATAAATTCTTCATAAATTTTAAGAGAGTTTTTTTTTTTTTTTTCACTTAAGACCCCTTTATGGGTTGAGGCCTTAAACTATAGCTTACTTAGTTTATACCTTAATCTGACCTCATTAATTAGTTAAGCATAGTACAACTTTAAAATAATCTAAAGTGTATATTACTAAAGGGAAGTCATAACCAACCCTAACTTCTAGACAAGTTCAACTGTAACATAAATAAAAAAATTTATTTTAGATATCTTGGAATTGACCTATTAGTTGATTTATCAGCATTTTACAACCAGTGTATTTCTTTAAATTTAATAACAACCTACCATTCTGAAAATTAATTATATACCTTCAAAATGATCTTGTTTATAAAGGCCATGATGGAATCAGGTTAATGAAAAATCAAAAACTGTATGATATTTTCTCATGAAAGATTTTGAAGTTAATATTAACCAATAGTTGGTCATATATTTACATACTTTAGTGATTTACATTATTTGCATGCTAGCATACATACATGATGCACATTTTTAAAGAAGTTTTTCAATAAACTATAATTTTAAGAAATTGTTAAAGTGTTTAGCCACTTTAAAATAATGTGTTTCAAGGCAAACATTTGAATTTTATAAAAAGAAATAGGACAAGTAAATTTAAAAAAACAAACACCTATGAAATGATAATTATTTATTTATTTTATTAGAATCCTGGAAGGTATCCTGAGGGATATTTCACCTTTCAGTCATTAATATTCTACATAAGCTATGTAGCAAAGCAAGTTGAGGATTGTGCTAGCAAATGTGTTTTTGAAGTTCATCTTACAAATGCTTAATTAAATTAAGATCTGGAGATTGTGCTGGCTATGGAAGATCTCTGAAACCTCTTTCTTCTCAAGCCATGCATGGAGGAAACATTGTCATCTTGGAAGTAGTTGTTTTCATCAAGGTTCACAAAAAGCATTGCAGGATACACAATTGGAAATGGTGCTAAGGTTAGCTTTGGCATTCATTCTGTCTTCTGAAAGGGACCAAATAGTTCAGTGTATGCCAGCAAAACATACTTCAAATCTAGACTCCACCACCAGAAGCCTAGATAGTTGGAATTACACACAAGGGAGTTTTCAGCAAATCTGTCTTCTCCAATTTGTGCAAGGGTGAAATGCAACTTGTCACACCACATCCCTTTTTGCCAGTCCCTCTTAGTCCAATAACTGGACTCCTTATATCACACAAGGCATTGTTTTATGTAATAATTCTGATCAGTGATTTATGCAATGGTTTCCTGCTGCCATAGTCTATTCTTTACAAAATTCTTTGCAAGGTATGGCTAGAGATGAATGTAATTGCTCTGCATTAATGTCTTTGGCAGTTGGTGAATGTCTGATGATGATTGGACCTTACTATTCTGAGTAATTAGCTTTCTCCTCTTTCTATCACTACATGTTTGTTGCCACAATTCCCTCATGCAGCAAACATTTTTTTCCCCTCAAGCAGTCTACCAAGAAAACCACCTTGACAGCTGTGGTAACTGCTAAACATGCACTCTTCCAAATGCCATATTGTCTTTGCCCATATCTGTTAAACTTGCTGCCAATTTATTTATCCAAGTCATGTACAGTGATACAAAAATGACCTGTCACATCATATGGTCAACCTAATTTGCATCTGTAGCTCTGGTCAAGCCTAATTCTAAAAGAGTAAATAAAATGGCCAGCCAGTGTTGCTTGTAATATAAATTTGATAAAATTAAAATTATTTTATTTATGTTATCACTGGCATGATTTATACTGATTCAGTCAAGGTTTGATAATGCTACATTATACTACCTGTTATGGTGATATATTTGTATTAATTAATTAATTTCTTTGGTTTCATTTACTTTTATCAAGATTTACAACTATCTATTTTAAATTTTAACATTTACAATTTTGGCCAATCTACTTTTTATTTTTTTAACATTGAGAAAGTCTGACTACGACAATTTTTTAGAAAACTTAAACAGGATAATTTTGGGTCTGAAAACTATATCTGAATTAGAAAGTTAAATAAAAACATCATCTAATAATTTATTAGTTATCAGTTCATCTTTAGAAAAACAGCTTTAAAAAGTAAGCTTTGCAGGAGTATTCTGCTTTCAGCAAAAATGACCATTCTTGTATTTCTTCCTTAGGATCTTTGTAAAAATAATAATAATAATAAATTAACAAAACAACTCTTTAAGCAGCAGCAATAATGTTTTTTTTTTTATTCTAAAAAAATCAAATTCATAACTAAACTTAACTAATTTTGTTTTCTGGTCTTTTCTCATCAAATATATCTCTTGCAGTATCTGCAATTAAGACTTAACCGTATCCATAAGATTTTTATGAAAATAGCTTTTTGCCTAAAACATTTACAATATTTTAAAATTTAACTTTGAACATTAAATAAAGGTCATACATATAGATGTGTCATCAGTTGAAAAAGTTTTTAGAAGCAACAAAGATTTATAAATTTTGATTTCATTTTTGAAAAGTCAACCCAACAAACCAAGAGAAGCATTCATTAGTTAATTAAGAGTGGGAAGATAATTGTAGCACACAGAGCTCATCAGGGGTCAGTTGATGATAACTAAATAGTTTACATGAGTAATTTCACTTAATATCATTGTAAGATGCAAAATATTGGCACTATATTTTCATAAATAAATAACAGCAAGAGCACTTAATTTAGTTGGAAATATTTCATATTTCAAATACATTATTATAAATATTTTGAGGCTATAGGTGTAAATGTGATTAATTTTTCTGTTGAATTGAAATGAATTGTAATTGGTAGATAATTAGAAACCTATGATAGAAATATATATATATATCTTAATTTTAAAATTATTTTTCATTATTTCTAGCTAATATCTGACTACAGTAAACTATTAAGCAACTTTCCAAGTGTTTTTTGTTGTATTTCTAGCATTTTTTAAATAGTTTCCTTCTTATTTATTAGCTTCACACTTTAGATACATTTTCTTAATAGTTTGTATGACCTAGTTCACTGTGCAGTGAAAATGTAATGCTACGGTAGCCAAACAGTGAAATTGCAGGTGGTGATGGTTATAAATTGTTAAGGTAGAGAAGACATTGTTAAAGTGTAAGCAGATATAGCACTAGTAATTCATAATTAAATGCATACATGAGACATCATCCTCATCTGTGCATATAAAAAAAATTTTCTGGTGCTGTAATAACTTATCTCTGAACAACTAACCTCAACTGTCTGCTATATTATTTTGATAATAAAACTTGAAGAAGAAACAGTAGTATATTCGAAATAACATTAATTTAACACTGGGAAAAATTACATTAGAAGTATTGTTAATTGTCACTGCATATCTTGCATGAACCTGTGTTAACTATACATTTGGTCAAGTACAATCTTTTTAAAAAAAAATTCAATGTTAAATCATCAGGCTTATGTTACACATAAATCCACTTTGATTAAAATCTTTTGATATATTTAATTAAGAAGAGAAATTAGGGGAAAAAATCGATTAATTTAGCAGGCTCAGTTTGAAAAAAGAATTGCTAATTGTTTTCATAGATTCTAATGTTACACAATCAGTTATCTACAATATAATGTATGATTTAAGACTTATTAAGGTTAAAATTCTCATCACCAGATATGAAAATACTTAGCCTTTCCACAAAATTTATTTTACTAGATTTCAAATTTTAAATAAAAAAGAAAGGTCATATTGAGATAACACAGATAAATACAAAAGAATTTTGATATTTAGTTTCTGTCTGGAGGGGAAAAACATACAAAAGAATGACAGTATGCAAAAGCAAAGGTATTTTAATACCAGCTCAACTTTCATTCTTTAAAATGTCCACTAGATGTTGCTATTTTGCTTAAACAAAATGGAAAAAAAAATCAGAATAAAATTGCCATGCTTGATTATAAAAGAAGAAAATGATCTCTAACCATTACACTACACAGTTATTTCACAAGTGTCTTTTAACTTTCTGCTCTCGAAAGAAGATTCATTCACTTGTTGAATCAGCTGCCATGGCAGGCAACAAATTTAACTTTGCATACAAATATTTTTCTCAATGGAGAGTGGTCTTATTTTCTTTGCTTTTGGGACACAAACAAACATTTTAAAAGCAAGCAAACCATACACTGGTGGCCAAAATTGTGGATTCACCAATAAAATATTTCAATTTATTAGTATGTAGAGATACATATATAAGCAAATGACTCTTAGTAGATCTAAGTTTTGTCACACAGGACTTTTTTCATCAAAACATCCTGTTTTATACATAATTATTTTATTAGTGAAATCACAATTGTTGTGTATGTGACTGTGTGTATACTTTATTATTAATAAACTGGTTGCATTGGTTTCTTCTGACATCTAAAACTGAAGAGCTCGTGTGGGGTTTTCTGGGTACTTATGGAATTTAGCTAGTAGGCTATCTTGTCTTTTCAGATATTCCTCAACACCAGGTTACAAAAGTCAAGTTGCTGTGAAGAAGCAACAGTAGCGCCTGTACTATAAATACACTCATGCACCCATCTGTTCTTATTAAGTATGTGAACAGCCAACTTTGGTTACAAGTGGTGACAGTTATTGTTATACTATATTGATATTAAATGAGAGAAAATAAATTATAACTCTTGACGAAAGCAACAAAACCAAAATTGCAGTTAACAAAGGCATAACAAACCAAATTGAAAAGTTCAAACCAAATCTAGTTATAATAACTCCCCGCCCAAAGTTTTAGTTAACTGCTATTTTGTTGTAGGTGCACATGCTATTTATATCCATGCACTAAAATAGAATTTAATATTGTATGCTCTTATTCTTCTTTTATTTAAAATGAATGAGCCTTTATAGAGAAAACTTACACCATTAAGTAAATAGAGCATTGAGTTAGCTAGGTATGTCAGCCAGTCAGTTTGGTTCCCAGTAAGTCTGGATTACTCTTTACCAAACTGTTCTAAGGTGTTTCTTGAATAGTTTGCCTCAGTTTGAAATACACTATTGGCATGGTTATAGATTCTAAAAATTTATTTTGCAGTATACAGTATGTGCTATCTTCAAAATAAAGTTATACAATAAAGATATTTTTAATATCAATTTCAACAAAAAGAAATAATACTGATTGTTACTGGCCTTGCACCATACTTATATCATCAGCCATATCATGTGTGTTACATTTGTAGCCATTAGGACAAATGTCCCCATTATCACACATAAATGCAGTTTCTCAGAATTATATCCACCTTGTGAAAGTCATATTTCATAAGTGCAAATCATACCTTGGGTTGGCTCTATAGCTGCATTTGCTGTAGTTTTTCCAAAATTTGGAAGCTGCTACAGTTATCTGATATTGAAAACAATAGGAAGGGCTGTGAGGATGGGACTAATTTTAATAGACCATGGAGAAAGATCAAATTGATTCAGTGTATTTCTTTGTGAGGTCATGCCCAAGATGGTTATGTGCAACTACAGAATTTGTAGGATTGGTTTGCCAATATCATCTTGACATAACCAAGTATCCCAGGGATATGCTGCATACCTAACCAGACATTCATAAACTACTTATACACTGATAGCACTGACTCTGTTGAAGTGTGTGTGTGGAAACATTTTGATCCAGGTGCAGAAGTACTTGTAGTCCAAATGGTGTTAACCCACATATATTTTTCTATGCAGCTTTTCCAGAGGAAAGACTAAACAAAAAAATTTCTAAACATGTATAATTTTAACACCAAGTTTAATTACAAATGAAGAGCTTGCAGAATTTTACAAAGAACAGTTAGAGTGAAAATTTTAATCTATGTATTTTACAAAGTGGGCTATTGATCACACGATCAGCTGTGCCTGGCACACACTTAACTTGTGCTGCCAACCAGTTCAGTTTATTGTGTATGCTCATTTTACTAAACACTATAATTTTCCTCATGCCTTTGCCATAGCCTTTGAACTATCCCTTTAGAGTTTTTAGTCTGTAATTAAAATGTTTGCGTGCTCATGCAATATAAAAATGAAAAAAGCTAAGGGGATCTTGTTGTCATTTACTACGGATTCAAAGACTTTACACATTTTTTACCAATTGTAATATTACAAATTTCCTGTGTACATAATGTTGTAATGTTGTACACTTTGTTTGCAATGTCAGTGAGCCTGGATAACATTCAATAAAGTAAATATAAAAATAACATTGACCTATTAGTCATTAACCTGAGGGTGACAAAATGATATATTAAAAGATGCATATACATATGGAAAGAAAACATCATTCAACCTCACACTTTTGACATGCATGTCCTCCAAAGACTTGAACTCTATTGAACACTTTCGGGTTAACTTTGAATGCCATTTATTTTGCCAACCAAAATCTCAGATGCATCAGAAACTTTTTGAGTCTTAAAAGAAAAAGGAGGAACATTCTAATAGGTTGTTGATAGTCATAAGTCATAGATATCATCCTGTGATTGAATGTTGTGGCCCACACATTAGATATTAGATGGACAAATCCTTGGATTTCGAAAACATTCCCTATGATGAGTTCTACTGCAGGTTCTTGTGTGACTAGCAACTCATGACACTTACATAAAGTGCAACTTTAGAAGTGCAGGAGTTGGTGAATACATATATATATATTACAGCTCTAGTGTATTATCTGCTAATAATAAATAACTAAAGTTAAGATTTATTGTTCAAAGACAACGTATTTTATATAACAGAATGTATGTAACTCTTGAATTTTTTCAACAAGACAACACAATATTATTAAGTATAAACTCATGTAGTAGTAATACGAGGGACAAAATGTACACTGCATAATACGAAAACAAGTGAGTGGGTCAGCTGTTTGCATTATGTTATGGACTTCTGACATCTATAATTAATTTTCTAAGATATCACCACATTTTATCAAGATTTTTCCCCTCCCATATCTCTAATGTTGTTGTTTTTGTTGTTGTTATAGAAACTTCTGGAAATCTTGATAAGCCTCTTTAAAACTGGTTATATTTAACATTGTAGTAAAGTGGTAATCCATAAAATGTTTTACATTTTTTATCACAGAAAATCTTGAAATATAATTCAAGGTTGCAGCAGCCATTTTCCTTTCACGATTTTTATATTATAAATAACCTAGACAGCATTAGTAGTGACATAAAAAGATATTTACTCAGCTTCCATGCAAAAAGTGTAATATTTATGTTAAAAGAAAAAGTCAAAATACAAAAGATTGCTCTTTATTGTGACAAAAAAAAAACCCACAAAAAACATTTAGATTAAATAATCAATAATGCATTTTTGGTGATTTTTTTAGTTAGAAAATTGAGAAAAATGACTTGTTCTCAAGCTAATTATATTGTGATTATTAATGAAAGTTACTGATGCTCAGCTAAGTAAATGAAGTACAACTTCATCAGAGAGCTTTCTTCCTGCCGGATGCTGGGGCACAGGGTTGAAGAAGCAGAAATGAGGTTAGAAAATACAGATTTGTTTTACTTTTTATCATTAATATGATTAATACTACTTTTGTACGATAATAATAATGTGAAATTTAAGTCTCTCTGCAAACATTTTATGAAGCTAAATAAAATCTAGAATTCCAAAAGTTTTTTTTTTAAAAAAAAAAAAAGAAGCAGATCATGATAATTTTTAAAATTTCCTTTTTCACTTCAGAACTGTAGTTTTACTTTTGCTTTTAACTTCTCACCTGCTGCCCATACCAATCAACACTGCCTGTTGTTAAAAGGTACTGCAGTATGAATTAAGGCAGGTTAGGAGCTAAGGGACTATTTGATTCTATGACCAAAAAAAAAGCTAATTAAAATCTCACTATTTCTGTATGAAAAACATTTTTCTGCTTTGTTTTTTTCTTCTTTTTTCACTCTCTCTTTAAAGCTAAATAATCAAGCATAATTTTAATAGAAACTGTTAGCCGGGATCTTAAGAGTAATTCCTATCTGACTATTGCAAATTTATCCAGTTATTATCAGCTTACCGCATGATCCTGTGAAAAGAGATAAGGAAAAGAAACCTGAAAATGATATTAATGTGTTAAAACAAAATTGGTTAAAAATTTGTATTGCTAAAAAATTATTTAAAAAAATAATTGTACAACTATTTCTTGAATGAATAGACCTTGTTTAAAATTCTCTAAAGAGAGTTGAGGAATTCCTTAAGTTTGAATAAACAAACTGTGAAAGGAGTCTGAAAATTTAGCTCCACTGAAATGGTATATCCTTCTGACATTATCAAGCAATCTGGTGATTTTGTAGTAAACTAACTTAGCAAAATTTTTAAAAAATCAGTGAATACATAAAATAAAACAATACTTTATATTCTTTTCATAGATGTTATAGAACTCTGGTTAAATAAACAAAGATAATAAGGTCATCATTGATTAGTTATAAATTATAGAATTAACTGTGCAAGCCTATAGAATATAAAAAAACTATACCCTAATTTTATGCTCTAAGATTGTTTCAGTTTTCTATTACAGCAGAAATAAACGTGCAATCAGGTAAAGAATTTTATCTACCTGACCTCATAAGTAAGACAGAAATGTTCTAGAAAGGAAAAGTAATCAATCGTTATTATCCATGGTTGCTGGCAACAGATGTCTTTATAAACTATGAAATTGTAGGAGCCTAAAACCAAATAAATAAAGTCTATAACAGCTGTTTTATTTCAGGAATATACAGAAAGTACAGCTGTGAATCACATAATTCAAAATAAATTATTGTAATAAGAAATTAATATCTGGCCATAAAATGTTAATATTTTTTTAAAAGATAGTTTATAAAATAACCACAGGATGGCTGCTAAAAGAAAGTAATTAATTCTTGTCCTATAATGTGGTTTATCTGATTATTTGAATCATTTGTGTGTCATAAGTATTTACAGGTTCTGTATCCTATCATCTTATACATTCACAAAAATCTTTACACTTCTTTAAAATTAAAGTGTCAAATAAAAGAACACTTGGTATAAAATTTTTAAAATTTTGTAGACATTGTAAATAATGAAGCAAACAAATTTTGTTTTTTTTTTCCATATCAGATCAAAAAAGCTTAGCTAAAGGGTTTGGTTCATATGTAATTAACGGAACCGGGGGGGGGGGGGGCAGATACTAAAGGTTAAGAAACGAGGCATCTCGACTGTTTAACCAGGCAGCATGTAGAATGCTAATCTATCTGATGAATTAGATTTAGCAGATAAACACACTTTGACATTACAAGTCATAAGGTCAACAAGCCAAATTCGAATTAATGGGGGAAAAAAATTATGAGACACGAGTAAAGGGAAACAACAATCAGCAGATTGTGTTAAATCAGACTTCATGACATAGAAAGAGATCCCATTATACTAGGACCAACCCAGCTAAAACAGCATGGACGTGACGGTATCTTTGTCCTGGGGTTCATCTGAACGCCCCTTAGTAGATATAAGCCACACAGTTAATGATATACAAGCCGTATACTAAGAATAGAGCAACCTGGAGCGTTTAATTGGTATTTATTTCACGTTTAACCTTTTTTTTTTTTTTAATTTTTAGTTCGGATTTTATGCAAAGAATAATTGGAAAAATATATTTCAGGGTACAGTTTGTTTTTTTAACTGTAAGAATTTATTTTCAGATAAAGAAGAAAACTAAATAAATTTTTAAAAATTGCATTTGCAATAAAATAATTAAGTAAAGTTTGTTTTTTTTTAAAAAATTAAATGACGCAGTTATGTTATCTGTAAGATGGAGCTTGGTTATAAATACAAGTTATTGAAATATAATAAAAAACATAGTTTTTAATTTTAAAAAAATTCTGAGAAAAAAAGAAAGTTTGAATGGAAATGTGCATGTTTAAATATATTTAAGGAAAAAGAATTTGTTAATTTGACTGCACTGCTTACTATTTCAGTCTACTAAGTCATCGTCTTCTCTCTCTCTCTCTAGATGTGAAGAAAAAACACCAATGATTTATAATAATAGTAATAAAGTGAATTATTCATGTACGTTTATCATGTTAATATTTGTACTAATCTCTTTTGAACTGTCACCCAAACATTACACAGCTTTGCCCGCCCTCCTCCACACACACAAGAATAATCTTTTTTTAAAAAATAAAAAAAATAAAAAATACTGTAAAAAAGATTAAATCAGATTTTTTTAAAAAGCAGCTAACAATAGATAGTGGTTGGTTGATTGGTATATGCCTAATACAGAGAGAGAGAGAAGTAAAGTTGTCTCCCCTGTAGTAAATCTTTTCAGTTTTGCAATGCAAAGATGGCTTCCGCTACAGGTATCGGTGCTGCAGATCAGGCAGAAGAAGACTCTTCTGAACTACAGTTTCCGAAAGGTAAAACTTGGGCCCCCCTAAGAACTGTTTATTTGTTTTTCTCTTGGATTAGAATCACCGCCAAAGAGTTCTGAATTTGTACATAACTTTTGCAGTCGGCGTTATCGCCTATTTATTAAAGCTGTAATGGGATGGTTCTGAGCGAAATAGTGTTATATTGTTGCCTTTGTGCCTGTGATTTCTGTTTCTCGCAGAGTTTGAAAACGCCGAAACACTGCTAATCTCCGAAGTGCAGATGCTTCTTGAACACAGGTAATTTGCCATTTGTTTAGAATTCGCGTTCATTTTTGTTTAATGACAAAGAAACTGATTGGTGGCCATTTGCTCGCAGCTACTACATTCACGGTTTGCCACTGCTGAGGGCACCGCCTAATTCTGTGCCAAATATCACGGTCCAGGTAGCCTAAGATATGTGATGCGCTTTTATTAAAGCAGATTATTTTTACATATTGTACTTGAACAAAAAAAGAATGCTGTTTGATATTAATAGAAATATTTTCTTAAGTTTCTTTTGGATAGCTTTTTGTTGTTGTTGTTGTTGTTACTCTTAATCAGTATAGTGGTCAGTTTATATAGTAAAAATTGTTATTCAGAACATTAAGCGCTTTTTGTAAAGTACATTTCCTTAATTTATAGAAAGAATATCAGATAATACTTTGCTGTTAGAAAATAAAAAAATTAAGTATTCTTTGCGAGAAAAACTTTTCCAGATTTTCTACTTTCATTTGAATAGTTGTGATGGTAACATTTTTGCATTATGAATCAGTTTTGAATTGACCAGATTAACTTGTGGATATGCATTTGACATGAAATTCCTCCTTTCTGTACAAACTGGAATATCTTTATTAAGTTTTGTAAGCAACCAGAAAATATTCATTTGTAAAAAAATCCTTTATTTTTGGTCAGTGTAATGTTGGTTTTTCTTTTGCGTCTCTATAATTTCTTTTAATTTTATAAATAAATGTTATTTTTATAGTTAGGTGTTCTGTTAATAGGCTAGGCATGCTTTGTTGAAGTTTAATACCAAAAATTGTTTAGTAGTTAATTCAGTTTTAATCCTTTAACTCTGAAATCAACTTTCATCTTTCAGGAAGGTTAGTAATGAATTAAAGATATCAATTTTAAAAAAAATCAAAAAATCAAATACTTACAGTAAATAGGTGAAAATAAATTACTTAATTGCCAAGATCTTTATTTTGCATTTAACCTTATCTCAATGCATTGTAAAAAAATAATGTAGTTTATTTTGAATTTTAATATGGAATTTATAACCTTACGATAACTAGTTTTGCTTTTTCTGATGTCAAATTCAACATTTTGAAAATATTTAAATGGCAGCACAAATAGCATCATCTGCCATGATATATTGAAAAATTAGTTTGTTAAAAGAACTTCAGATTTTTTGTGGGTGGGGGGGGGTTCCAAAATTTAGATATATTCAGTGTTTTTCTTTAGCTAGACTTCTGCCATTAGTGTTCTGCTTGTTTCAGAATGTTGAAACAAGAAGTCAAGAGCTGTTTTTCTTGTACAGCATCTTTTTTGTTGGTTTTTTAAAATTCCCAATGAGGAAAGTGACCTTGTAAGATCAGCATACATGGTGGCCTACACAGTATAGCATAAGTGATTTTTGCTACCTTTGTGTGTATTGTTTTTATACATAGTGAACAAGCTAAGTGAAAATTGTTGAAATCTAGTTGTTGGCACTCTGCTCTTCTAATAGTACGTTTCTTTTAATTTCAAACAAGTTATTTTGTGAAAGATAAGCTACAAGATTTGAGGATGAGAGAGGAACTTTGTAGTTTTAGAAACATCTCTGAAACTGAAAGTACTTTCATTGAACAGTTTTTTGGCAAACAAGTCACTTTTAAATATTATTTTTATCTGTATATTGTTGTGAAATGATGTAAGGGATATCTCATTTACTTGAGAGATTTTTTTGTGCCTCAGGAAACAACAAAATGAAATTGCTGAAGATGAACAAGAACTGTCAGAAGTGTTTGTGAAAACTCTGAACCACACTCAACGATTCAGTAAATTTAAAAACCGGGAAACTATTGCAGCAGTGAGAAGGTAAGAAATAAATGCCATTAATTAAAATAATCTGCATGTTTATATGAATTCAATGCTATAATATAAACTAGACAAAATAACAAACTAAGTAGCGAGTTGCTAAAAAAAAAAAGTAATACATATCATTTCGGAGGCATTTGTGTATATTTCTTGTTGCTTTTTACCAGTTAAAAATTTTACATTATGATGTTCCATTTAAATAAAGGGTGACCAAAATTGTAGCTGGCTACTCTGTATCTTTGTATTTTTACTTATTCTATGTTTTTGTTGTTTGTAATGCATAAAATAAAGGTCTGTGCCTCTTAACATTTCAGAGAACATTACTTGGTATACCCTTGCAAAGATAGTTTCTGAAAATTGTTTAATGAAAACAGATTTTGAAGATATTGAATATACAATAAATTAAAGTAATCAGTCTAACAAAGCCGGTTGCTGAAATGTCTTTGCGTTTTAAAGTGTCATTTGATGTTTCACATAATGAGTACTATGCCAATTATGTATTGCATATTGCTGCCAAATACGTATACAGCCAATATTTTTTTCTTAAATTTGCAGAGGACTGATATGATTTTATGAACACACACACACATCATACTTTCATATTCCTGATATTCAACATGACCAACCTCAGCTTTAATAATGGCTTTAAAAACATCCTGGTAAGAAGGAAACTAAACTAGTACAATATTTAGCAGAAGTTAGCTTTTAATTAGAATAAAAATTGGCATTGTTGTAATGTAGGTTTTCTCTCATTCACTCTTTGCTTCATATCTTCCACAGATATTTAATTTGGTTTAGATTTGGAAACTACAGGCCCATTTCCTTTCAGCATCTTAATATTTTTGTGAAAATATTCTTCATGTAGTTTGAAGTGCTTGGGATAACTGTCTTACTAGAAAATATAATTTTCTCTAAACAGTTCATGCTCATGGCAATGTGTTTTTTTTTTTTTTTTCTAGTGTCCTTGTTTCATATTTGTCCACGATTTTTAGCAATTCTAATTGACCAACTATGAAGTCTTAGTTTCAGCATAGATTCTTCTGATCTTATTAAATTCTTTTTCAGGCTGGTTCCACACCCATGTTATGCCATCTGATGACTAAAGTTTTTTTACTTCTATCACTCCATAAAACTTTATTTCTAAATTTAATTTAAAAAATATTTCTGAACAAAATTTTTCTTATAAACTGTTATGGTTTCCATGCAATCCACCATGGTGACTAATGATTTTTAGCAACTTGCAGCAGCTTTTCTTTTGTTTATTCTGCTACGACTATTTCTAATCTTACACTTTTGATTGCTCTGAAGTTCAATGGGTAATTGCAATGTTGCACTTCTTGAAAATTCATTGTTCAAAACTATTACCCTCTAAATAAACCAGTGAAATCATTTCCATGGCTCTTATACAATAGAAATTATCTGCATGCATTTTACTTGTGACTGAAAAAAAAAACTTTTTTTTCAGTCACATTCAAATTTAAAAATCTCGGTCTGTTTGAAAATTTTCTCACTGCAATATGTAATCAACTTGAAAGTGAAAATGTTTGAATACTTTTTGATTATATAGTTTTGTTGCCTGTCTCTTCTAGTCATTTATGGCAAGTTTTCTTGAACTTAAAAGTATGTAGTTGAACAGTTTTATGTCACACTTTTAATGTTTTTCTTACACTAACATCTGTGACTGATTTCGAATAAATTAAAGAAAATGTTAGTGCTAGTTATTGGATGTATAATAGTAATATGATAACATGCTCATTTACTTTCTATTTACAGTCTTTTAATACAAAAAAAACTACACAAATTTGAGCTGGCAGCCTTAGCAAACCTGTGTCCTGATAATGCAGAAGAAGCAAAATCTCTTATTCCAAGGTAAAAATAACAGTAATGTACAGTATTTTAGAAAAAATAGTTTTTGTTTGCTGACAAACATGACAGTTTTCAGAAATCAGCTACAAGAGTGAATGTAATGATAGATTCATGCTGTATTTATCACCACTTTTTAAAAATATGCAGCGTTGAATCTGGACAAAACTGAGCATTTAATTACAATGCATAGTTTAAAAAAAGACCTTACTATATTTTTTCTTCGTCAATACATGTAGCTGTCTTGAAACTGTTGCATAATATGTAATATCTAATTACTGCGGCTAAGATATTTATTCCAAGTTGGAGAGCATTGTGAACAAGTGTTTCTAGATTTTGAGCACAACTTAATTTTAAACTAAGCTTTTGATTGATCATTTTTTAATTTTTGTTGTATGGATCTGAGTGCTTATATAATTTCTGAATAAAAGATTGGTTGTCTTTGTATTTTACAGCCTAGAGGGACGGTTTGAAGATGAAGAACTTCAGCAGATGTTGGATGATATTCAAACCAAAATAAGTTTTCAATACTGAGCTAATTTTTGAGCTGGGTTGGATGCAGTTAAATATTATAACGTGTAATATTCCTGTATAAAGACCAGGCACAAACTTTGACGGCAAAAAAAAAAAAAAAACATATGCAGGAATTATTGAAAAGGAAAAAAATGAAAAAAGAATTGATTTTTTTTAAAAATAATTGTGCTCGCGCTATGGATGTTCAAATGAAATTCGACTGGAAACCATTATGCCAGCGAGGTTCTATCACTGCCTTAAATTAAAAGTAAGTTAATTTGTTTTCTTTCTGAATCTGTTTCTTACAAATATTCATGAATTTTTTCCTCCAAGATATTTATAATTCATTCCATTTTTTGCATTAAGTGAGTGGTATGGATTTTAGTAAATGATAAGTCTTATTTTATACTTCTCAACCAATATTTTATAAATATTGTAATTTAAACAAACTAGACCCTTTTGGGTTTTAAATGTAGAAACTACATGATTGCTTTGCTTTTGATCTACACATTCAATTCATTTTATCTAAATTGTTTGTTGTTTTTAATAAATTTATCAAATATTGGTTAGAAAAAATGAAGAAAATTGAATTATCTAGTAATAAAAGGAGCGAATCTTTTGCAATGATTTAAGTAAATTTAAAACAATTTGTCTATGTATACCTAGCTGTAAAAAAAACAAAAACCTGGTAATCTGCTGCAAATGAGGCAAAATCTGTGCAGGTGTTTGCAAGACTTATATCCACAGAAAAAGTACAGTGGAAGAGTAGCAAAATAAACCGCTTCTTTTCCTATTAAAGCAGAGTTACCATCTCCTTTTGCCTTTTGGAACACTTTCTTTTCCAATGAGTCCATGTTTCCACAGTTCTCAGTGGTCTTGTATGGGTGGCACCATCCAGAACAGGAATTTTATTGAACAAGTTGCATGCATTGACAAAATATGATTTTCATTTTGTCAGTCTGTCATGATTTAGGCCATCAGCTGTGACTATCTGGTGGTCTGTAAAGGGACAGACTTATGACTGATAAATCAACAGTATAAGGGACTTCTGCCTATATGTCAGTGGTCATCTGTCCAAAGAAGGCAGTATTTTTATGGAAGATGATGCTCCAGCTATCACAATCTGTGCAATGCAAAAGGTGTTAAGAGTGAGGGGTATCACAACTTGGCCATAGCCAGGTCAATTACTAGACATGGACCTTGTTGAGGTTATAGTGGGCAGGGGAATGAAACTAGCTGAATCCTTAAGGATGTACAAAGTCAGTGTATCTTTTTGATGTTAAAATTTTGAGCACATACTAATGTTTGAGAAAATGCCTTTGCACTATGAAAATTAGTGATTCATGAACTAACATACATTGTATCTTGGCTTCAGAGATATTGCTCCACTCCTATTGCAGTATTGCATTAAACTGCTGATTGTGATGTGATGTTATGCTGGCAAAGATGCCCTAGCTCATCTGAAAAAGTGCTTGATAGAGTTTAGATTTGAAGATCTGGATGGCCAGTCATGCACAAGCCTTCACTGCTAAAAACTTGAGGAAAAAAAAGTTTATTTTATAAGAAATAATTCAAATGTTTCCAGTCTTTCATAAACATAGCTACTAAGTTGCAGTTCCATTTATATTTAGATTACATTTACAGATATTCGAAAGACCTTAGTTTACCTACATTAAAATTAAGACAATTTGTTGTATTAATTGATTTTTGACAGATGCCATAACTTGCATTCCTCCTTTCATTTTTTGTATATTATTCAGTACTGGCAGATGGGTTTTAATCAAAAGTTACAACTGGGGAATTTTTTTTTTAACCAATATCCCATTAACTCAGGGTAGACTGCTGAGGAACATAAATGAATTGAACTGATTTAACCATGCATAGAATTTTTTTGTTTTTTTGTCTGTTGGAAAATCTCATTTAATGATATTAGCAAATAATTTATACTGGTATTTAAGTTATAGTTAGAATTTGCTTACCTTTGCAGATAGCAGACATCTCCACTCTAGAATCCAGGTGTAACCTTTTATTTAAATAACTTCTTTTTGTTTCTCAAGCAAATTAGTTTTGCATACCTTTCTGCTGTTTAATGTTTTTAATGACTTTCTTTGATAAAACAGTGTTGATCCATAAATGGAATTTTTTTGTTGGATTGGATTTGCTTTTTCTGGTGATATTGGAGATATGGAATTGAATTAAAAGAAAACAAAATAATGTGCACACTGGAAATCTTAAATGACCAGCCGTTAGAGTGATTAGAATTCCAGTCCACTAAACTAGTCAATCCACTTAGCCTACTATTTATTACAGGTTCATGAATATTTACAAGTTGAAGCACATTCAATAAACTTAGCATTTAACTGTGTTTTAAAAACAGAAAAAAAAATAACCTCTCTCACCTGTTTGAAAAGCAAGAAAAGAAACAATTGGATTCTAATTTCTGTAGTATTTTAAAGTGTTAAAAAAAAAAACAAAACTGAGCAAATCTGGGGAAAAAAGGTTTTCAGTTTGTGTAATTTGCATTAACTTGTTTATTTTCACATAGGGAAATTATTTGTATTCATTAGTAATGTGGATTGCCATTTTACTTTGCATTTCTTAAAAATTAGGCCAAATATCTGGTGTAATTTTTAAGAAATCAAGATCCTGAGTATATGAGCATAATCTTCCAGCTGTTGTAGACTTATGAAATATAATTAAATTAAATAATGTAACTTACTGGTAAAAAAAAATAAAGCCCAGTATACCTTTGTGCACTAGTCTGTTTCCTAACTGTATATCCCGAGCTCCTAAGTAAATTTACAATAAATATGTCTATCAGAAGTAGCAGTTGCAACATCCTGACAACTGTCAAACAACCAAACTGGCTAGCCATTTTGTTTATTCAATTAATTCATATTTGCACAATATATTTATTTTAAATTAAGTCATTAGAAAAACACTTCCCATCCAATTGAAACAACAAAAAGCTTTCATATTAAGTCATTTCCTTAAATTGTAATGAAATCTGTCGTAGCTCATTGCAACAGTGAATGTGAAGAAAAATGTTCATGGCTTGAATGTGAGGGGCATTGGAAAATATCAACTACAAAACTGGCCTGAAAGATAACCAGTGAAAAAGACTTGGAAAAATGGATTACAATATAAGAGGAATTTTCAAAAAATGCAGCATTTACAAAGCTATAACATCTGCTAATTTGACAAATATAGCCACAAAATAAGGAAATGTCTGAACCATTTTGTTTTCTAGAGCAAAGTTTAAATACAATACTAGAATGTTATAATTTATCAATCTTAAAGGAAGATTATCATGATTTCTATCTCTTTAAGTATTGAAAAAACGAGGGATTTTTTCTTTTGTTGCTCAAAAAGATAAACATTTCTTATTTTATTTTAGCAAGATTTTTCCTAATACAAAATGTCTCCCTAGTCATACTGCACACTCATTTCTAATCTGTCACCATGCTAAAAATAGGACATATTTTTTTCATTTGTCTAAGATGGTATAGGCCATTTAATATGACCAGAGCCAGTGACAGCAGACTAGACTGCCAAAGATTTATTTCTACATTTGTGGATTTGTGATCAATACAGCAATGTTCACAGAGGTGAATGCCAGTGTTGCAGCAGAGGAACCTGGAAGGCCTTCAACAATGTCACCACAAAAAAATGTGCTATTACTCACCACATCCACACACGGTCATTTTGTTGCTCTTTTCCCATGCAACAGAAATAAGCCAAAGGATGGCCTAGTGTAATCTTTATCATCTAAGCCACAGAATGTAGTATGCAAGAAATTCTTCAACAGGAATTACATATTTGAAAGGACTACATCTGTCAAGACCCTTGAATATCAGTAGTATGCTTACTTCTGTTGTGTTCAGGTCTCAGCAATTCAGTTGAAGGCTGCACCTGGGATTTGAAAAGATCTAATAAAGACTCAGTCCATGGTCAAATATATCAATGAGAGTGCTGAGGTAAGATTGTAATACAGCATGGTGAAAAGACAAATTTGTTTGCTGATGGGTGCATTGCAATTTCATAGATACCTACCATTATACTAATAAGGTATATTGAGATTTACTGCCAATATTTTCCAGAATTGAATGTCTGAAAGAGATCAAGGCAATCAACTTCTCACCTGAGTACCCCAAACACCTTATATAAAATGCAATGAAGCAAAGCACCTAGATCACCAGATGAAAGAAACCCATCCACATTCTACTAGTATGATGGAATTAATATGGGGGATTCTGGGCTGGACCATGATACAAAATTTTGTTGGTTAATTGTGAAGCAGGGTAAAGGCTCTTCAAGTTGCAAAAGATAGCTTGAACAAGTAATCATAAAATGTTTGTTCTACTGCTTATTTTTTTATGTTGTTCTGGAAAACAGCAAATATTGCAATAATAGGTTTCTAAATTATGGTAGGGCGCTATATATTTAAAATCCACAAAAACTGGAAGTTGCAATATAGATCTGAAGCTATGTCAAATTGTTTTACAGGTTGCATTAGGATATTAAAGAGAATGCAATACAGATTCAAATATGTAATTTGACAATGAAATTTAATTAATACAAGGTATAAATAAGCATGTGAAAGTGGGAAAAAACTTTATCAATAAGCTTTTTATTTTGAGAAATAGTTTGTCAGTAGGTAACACTATTGTCAGATAATGGAATGTAAGCAGGTATGATTAAAGTACTCCAAATACAACTTAAACAAAACTCCTCATTTGAAAATAATTTTTGAAAAAGAGCAAGTTCTAACTGTATTGATATGATCATTATTTTTTGCTTGGAAAGAGTATTTACTAATAGGAGCTAATTTAATTACAAAAATTAAATGCTAGTAGAAAGCAGAACATATAACAATTGGATATTGTCTACTAAGTTGACAATGGCAACACATTCCCTTTGAATGTACGGTATGATTTCTAGAGGTATGCAATTATTCAGCACCTTATGTAAGGTTAAAAGGATCTCATATTTGATCTTTCTAAAATGGTTACATAAAATAACAAAAGCCTACAACTGGCTGCCAGTTGTACTGAAAGGTCATTTTATTGACCACTGTAATTCAGGAAAGGTCTATTTAAGCTTTAAAAAAAATCGTTTACCTGTAAATTTGACCAACCCTATTTATTTTGCTAAAATTGTACTTTTTGGGTTTACGGTCAGACATGTATTAAAAAGAATCAATGTTAAATAAAAAGTATTTTTAAAATTTATTTTTTGTGGAGAAGAA
Organism: Nautilus pompilius; assembly: GCA_018389105.1. Classification (NCBI taxonomy): domain Eukaryota; kingdom Metazoa; phylum Mollusca; class Cephalopoda; order Nautilida; family Nautilidae; genus Nautilus; species Nautilus pompilius. The sequence continues at coordinate 504,472 of JACATO010000125.1, read as the reverse complement.
AAAAAAAACAAACAAGGTTATGTACAAGTTACAAAGTTGATAGATCTAGTCCCAGCCCAGTCTATTACAACACAGTGAGCTGAAAAGAAAGTGGTGTGGCAGGAATGCTATGTAACAACTGTGAAATAATGATATCTACATGGCAGGAGACTAAATATACCATTCAAAAGCTCAAACATTCTGTGTGGATATAAATACTAACATGTATAACAGCTGGGGTGGAAAGATGGAATGCTAAAGACTAACAACATTTTGACAGGATCATCATGATGTTTGGACATCTTTTATACTTCTCTAGTAGCATATATGGCCTGTCTGAATATTTGGCTAATTTTAGTGGCATTAGGGTCTGTGTAAATGAATTAGTTTAGACTTTTCACAAAACAGGAACATGTTTTAGGCTGCCTTGTTTGGTAGTTAAAACTAAACATTAAATATAGTACTGTTGAATACAAAAAAAAAAAAAAAAAAACTTTTTAAAAATTACTGTGGCCTTTATGTCAGACTAGTAATACACAGGAATTCTATTACATGGCTCATATGGTCCGTTATCTATGCTGTCATCTTATATATCATTAAGATGTGAAAAAATGAGCAGAAAAAAATATTGGTAAACAGAGAGCAGTTATTTTATAACCACTGTTGCCTACCCACTGAGTATTCTTTAAATTACAAATAAAGGTTAGAGGCTCATCTTTTTATGCTAAAGAGCTATTACAACAAATGAATATTTACACCACACAGAAATATCCAGCAGCTACCACTTCCCCCGTTTACTCCAGTCCTTTGGCTGCCAATGCAAACATTTTGAATCAATGTAAATTTTCCGTTTTTCCATTGCACGGAAGTGTGATTCTAACTGTTCATGAGACAATGTGATAATGTACTGTCCCTTGTAATAATTGATTAGATTCAAATGCTGCAAGGTGGAAATAACATCTTCCTTCTTGATGCTTGTCACTTCTGATATCTCACTGAAAAGACAAGGTAAGAAAATTTAAGCTCCGGAAATTCTGAAATACATTTGAGAGTTGTCTTTATACTGTTATGTTTGTTTGAATAAAATGTATATTGTGGAAGATGTAAATGAAATATTCTTTTATATTAGTTTTTTTTTTTTCTCTCTTTAAAAACTTGACTTTCAATTAACAAACAGAGATACCAACCCTAATTGATGTCAAAAAAAAAGGAATGATTTAATTTTAATCCAAAAACATGAATAGAACATTATCTTTACTGACTCAACCAATGGTGTGGCACACTAGACCTTCTATAGCTTTTTATCTGCATCTTGTACATGTACATAGGACTCTTTCTTAAAATAAATCCAGCCAATACCTTAATCTTGCCCACCATAACAACTGCACTGTCATCACATTCAAAAGAGACAATTGTCCCATGAAATTTCCCTTTTCCTAAGCTTACTAGAAATTAGTCTCCCCAGTTGAATCTCCTTTACTGCCTGACACAGAAAACTTCTTTATCTCCTGTCAAAGTAACAACAACAGGATAGCTGAGAACATCTGTCATTGCATCCAACAGTGCTGACAGAAAATGAACTCTACTTTTTCTGCTACAGTTTTTTTTTGAGATAGTATTTTTACTTCAATGCAATTTGTGAATCTGAGAACATCTTTTTTGGAACAATGGTCTCATGTGATCATTACTTCTGCTCACATTACCAAATCCATGCAAGTCACTGCCAATGATCTAAAGAAAAAAAATTCAACACTCATTTATGCTTTTTTTGAAGAAGAAACATGTTTTCTAGTCATTGCTCCCTCATGTGATGTATTTTTATGCTTTTCTTTGGGGGCTTCAACATGTCCAGTCAGCAGTATATTCAAACTTAAATTTCTGCAACACGTGCGCCTTTGTGGATACACATTCTTGGCTGGCAGATGCAGAAGTACAAACATTTAAATGACTACAATCTTAACAGTGTTATTTAATTTCACCCCCAATAACGAATTTACCAAGTCAGGTTATACCAAACTCAAAATGTTTAAAAAATCTAAATCCAAAGGATATGATCATAATAGTACATTTATTTTTGCTTCTGAATATCTCAATAAATTGTGACATGGAAATTAATATTAACATTTAAGTTTTTTTATTTTATTTAAACAAACAAACAAACAAGAAAAGGCTGGTAACTAACTTAGTTTTAAAAATTCTTTTTTTTTTAGCACATTAGTATCAAGGTACAGCAGACAGAGATCACCAAACATAAGGAAATTATTATACAAAGATAATTTTTTTTAAAAACTTAAACTGAATCGTTAAAAATACATAACAAAACTTAATAAATAAAAGACCTTCAAACATTGTATTCTTTACTACTTTGAATCACTTCTTTTCTTGTTAATCTAGAATATTATTTTGATATATAAAACAAAAAAAATGTAATAATATAATTTCCAATAAACAGACTTTGATGGAACTCTAAGATGAATGCCAAGAATTGACCACTAGTAACTATTTAGATAGTATCAACCAAAAATGAGCAAGATTTTTTGAAATCTGATAAATAGAAAAAGCATGTTTGTACAAAGGTTTTAAAGGTCAGAAAATAACATTTATTCAAAATTAAGAGCAGCAGCCACTTACTTTATCGTTATGGATGGTCGCTCCCCAGCCTCATTGGGCTTTAGGTTAACCAAGATATCAAGGATTGTTTGTGACCAGTAGCTTCTATAAGACAAAAGGCCCAAATCTGACAGTGGTTTTTCTGGAGATCCTGTTTTACCTTCAAACTTAGACAGTTCATAACCTGGAAGAAACAATATCTGTTATCAATAAATGCATTTATTAAATTTTTTTTACATATGTTTCTATGCTTTAAAAAAACAAACTCCAAACAATAATATATTAAATATGAGAAATGACTACATTTGACTGCATTGGCATGCTTGTGGATAAGTGTGGAATAGATGAATAGTTTTATAGGAAAACCCCCTAAAAAGCATGTCTATGAATATTTTTATCAATTCTTTAACAGTTACTATTTTTGCTCTTAAAAATGTTTGTGGGAGATTGTAGGCAATACTGAACTTGAAATGCACACACCCTTATCAATGTGCTGGATAAAATCAGCTTAAAACATCTAAAAGCTCACAACTTTAATATGTAACAATGTATTTATCTATTGATTTTATTTTGATAAGATAAGGAATGCTAATTATGAAACATCAGATGTACTAGGTCATTGAAAAAACGAAAAGATCAGAATTTTATTTTATAACTAAATTAGGTACAAAATTTGAATACAATAATTCTAGACCATTATTGAGAAACAGAGTTAAATATAAAGTATAAAACATTTACAGACTAATCATTTTTAAAACATGTATTAAAGCATACTGATCAGTTAAAATAAAATGCTTAGCATTTGAAATCAATCAGAAAAGCAACACATTAACTATACTTACTGAACTCTATCAATAATTTCCCATATCCTTTTCTTTGGTATGGGGGTAAAGTCAAAATACAAGCCACATTGTAATCTTCTGTAGATTCCTTTTCCTAGAAATATAAATGTACAAAAAAATTAAAGTTACTAATTAAAAATTATAAATAAAATAATTTCTAATTAGATTTAAAAAACAAAAGAAAGAATGAAGTAGATATTTCATTCTTTAATAGCTACATTTTCTAAAACAAGTGACCGAAATCTATTTTTCATCCTTTTCTTACCTCTATGATCTAATGCATAACCCCCATAGTTAGATACTTCAATAGAAGTACACGAGTCCCTGAATGCTTAAAAAAATACAAAAAAGCACAATTATATATAAAAGATAAAACAATAATTTAATAATGCATTGTACTAGTTCATTGTACACAATGTGTGCATCAATTACTACGAATAAAATTCATAAATGTTCAAACTAATTTAAAAGTAAATGCTGCTTAAACTGGTTGTTAAAATGACTTGTTGCCTTCAGCAACTACATAAAAATAATGAACATACCATTATCATCCAAAATAATCAGATTTTGCAAACCATACTTTTGTAACAAATGAAACTTCCAGTGTTTTCTTCTCAGATATTACAAAAAAAAATGCTTTAATTACACACACAATAAACATGGAAAGAGTGACACAATATGATTTCATTAGGCTTACTTGATTAAGCTGCCATGAGTGTTTACATAGTAAACAATTTGTTACTCCAAAATAGTGTCAAGAAAATGTCGAAGGTAACCTTAATGAACAAAACAGATGATAGAAAATTAAACACCCCTTCAAATATTATAAAAAGTTCATATGCATTAGCATGTGCTTTTCCAATGTTTTTTTTTATTTATTTTAAAATAAACAGCTGCTTCAGACTGGTTCATTCTTCTCATAATATTCTCAGCGACTCCTTTGAAACTATAGTAATTTTAAAATTCCATTCAAAAATATCTCTGTTTCACCTTGAATTTGTGTGTGCATGCCAAGAATAATGCTAAAATTTTTTGCTGTGTTCATCTAAACATAAGTGAAATGTATTACAGTGCATTAGAATTTCAAAACCTTCCCAAGAATTTCACCTTTGGAAAATTTGTAGTAATAATGAACCTATGTTTTAGTGATTTTTCCTTATCACCAACATTAGAGTATAATCATGTAAAGGACTTCTGGAGTGCAATGTTAATTTATTTTCCCATTTTGATGAGATTTGTAAGCAATGTAATCGTCTAAATGAAGGCATTTTACCACATTTTAAAAATAGTTAGTGATTAATTATTTTGGTTTCATATGTAAAATGTGTACTGTAGTCAAACCTGTTAGTTTCACAGAGGCTTAACAGAGAATTGGACTACAGCAAACTACAGTAAATACCAATACAGACTGATAATTAGCCTATGATGTTATGTTTGAAATATGCAGTTGTCCCCCGGTATTTGCGGGGGTTATGTTCCTAGATCACCCGTGAATATTGGACGTGGTCCATAAAAATGCCTATAAACATCAAAATATAAGTAAATATATAATAATAATTTAATAAAAAATACAACACTCAGAGAAACACTCGAGATAACTACATGCGGTAAACTGCCTCGTGGGCAGCAGCCAATCAGCAGCGAGGAGAAATGAATAACGCTCTCAGATTGGCTACTTTCAAACCTCCAGCCAATAGCGTTTATTTTATATTGATATTTTGCTGAATTTACGTTAGTATTTATATTAGTAAATTATATTGTTATTAATAATTTAGCGTTAAAAAGTGTGAAAAAATATATATTGCCACGAAAAAAGCCATAAAAAAATCGCGGAAGATATTTGCGATTCCGCGAATATGCGGGGGTTTCCATGAACAATTATTAGTTAGGTTCTAAGGAAAATTTCGCGAACAACCGGGACTGCGATTATGCGGGGATCGACTGTAGTCCCAATTGCAAAAAATAATTTACCATGCTGCTTCTAAATATTAATACAGTAGAACTTTAATTATCTGAATGTAGAAAATTAATTTAGTACATGTACTGTCTACTTTATCATACCACAATTCAACAGAGTAACGAGATGGTCAACAGCATATCTCATTGTAGCCAGTCACTCCAAATAGTCTGATACCAGATGATGGCCATCTACTGATTTCAATTTCTCCTTGTTCACTAAATGAGGTGACAAGTTATTGTTTTCTTAAATCAGTGCTTCCATACCACCACCCCAACATGCACTGTAGCCATTTGCAGGAGTATGTGGTTAGATGGCCACTCCTTTGTTTATGTGACAACAGATACAATAGCTGTATTGCTCAGACATTGAAACCATTCAGCTTTGATGCTTGGCATCTGTCTGTCTGTCCAGTTTTGCTCAAGTGTGTCCATGATAATTCATTAATTAACTATTATATCATCTGAACACCAACTTCACATCATAGAGACTACATAGTTTAAAATCAGCAAAGTTACTATGAGTAACTTAAAAGCAAACAAGGAAAAAGAGAAGCTTTGTGAGTGAAATCAGCTGAAGGCAGCAAGACTTGAAAGACAACGAAAATAGTGACTGATGATAAATTAGACTTGCTTTCTAAAAAAATAAACACTAGGAAAACCAATATCTGAAAAGCTTTGTTTTCCTATTTTCCAATCTGAATTTGAGTGCACCCTGAATCTCACAAATTCTAGATGAGTTGGAAAATTAAAGTTATGTAACAAAACCAGACAACTCTTACCATTTAAGGTGAAAAGGTCTGGGAATAATGGTGCTATTACTGGATTTTAGGCCAAGTCTAAAGCTAATTTTATGGAAAACTTTTTTTAAAAATGCATGAGTCCTGAAGAATATTAATTGCAAGATCTAGGGATATACAAAAATCAAGATTGCATGGATTTAAGAACTGATTTGAAAACTTTCTGCCAGAAATCCAGAAACAAAATCACTCCCTTTTGGATAATGCACATTCCTACTCAGATAAGATATCAAAGGATAAAAGCATTTTTCCACTGTTCTTTCCTCTCAACATGACTACCCTTATGCAGCCTATGAATCAGGTTGTCTTGATGAGCCTAAAGAATTTCTGTCACTGGGTAATGCTAAAGAAACTACTTTTTTCTGACAAAGATGCATTGTACAAGTCCAATAAATTGTGGGAAGGCACTGAGAAAGGACACTGCAATACAGCAGGAAACAGTTCTGACCTATATGGGTTAATCAGAGAGGAACAGTCAAATGAAAGAAGTGTTAAGGTTGATGCAACACTGGTTAGCCCAGCCACCTTCGATTTAAGATGTACTTACTCAGCATGACAAAACTCTAATTTTCTAGAACAGGTTTACTATATCGCTAATACTAAGCTCATTTTCCCTCTCACATCTAGAAATAGAAATTTCTACTAGTGACTTCTGTTGGTTGGTTATGTTAGTCAAAGTTTGGAGCAGTAGGTACTTTCTTGCTGGCCATGGTTTCCGATGTCATACATATATCTTCCATGTTTGCTAGTGGTCTGGGACCCAGCTTACAGAAGGTAGGGTGTAACAAGATATATGACAACAACTGCTCATTTTGATAGCTTTGTTAGCACAGAAAGAATAACCATTAAGCAAGTGAGAATAATTAATCTTACAGAAAGTTGAGCATGAAAGGTATCCCTGCATAATTATCTGGTCTGGAATAAAAGCCACAGGTACATGCTAAATTTCTATTTACTCTGCGACTGTTTTATGGAGAGTGAATACATAAAAAAAATTTAAGGACTTTCCAAGACATTTTTCCAGAACCAAGAAGAGTTTTTGAGATTAACTCTTTCCCTGCCAGTCAGAGATCACCAATCTAATGTAGTTTTTGTAACACTCGATAGATGGCCGGTCAGCTGCAACAGATATAATTAGTTTAAGCACTGGCAAATGTCCTTGGGGGAATTCTGAATCTATTAATGGAAATGTCAAAAACCTTGGCAGGAAAAGAGTTAATGGGGGATTCAGGGACTTTCCAAGACTATGTTAAACCTGGCTGTTTTAATATCATTTGTATAAATTATTTTCAATGAGATGGTGGTAATGTAGTACTAGAATTAAAGCATGTAGCACCCCAATAGATTTCAGCCTACAAAACCATAAAAAGAAACAGACAACACACGCATACACCAGCATATTAACAATCTTTACAAGTGGCTGCATTAATATATCACTAAAATTTTTTTAAAAAATAGTAACATGAAAGAAACAAAAGGCTTAGATAAAATTTGACACAATGATTCAAGACATCTGCTTTGTTTCTGCTCCTCTGTAAACCAAGGATTGAGTATGGTCAGTGAACTAGGAGTACTTACCTTTGAAAAGTAGCCCACCACATGGTAGCCCCTGTTATCTTGCTCACACAACACATAAAAGAGGAATGGATCTGTATCATAATACAGAGTTTTATGATCCAGGAACAACTTGGCTAAAAGACACAAATTTTGTGCATATGTCTGAAGAATAAAATAAGATACAAAAATAATGACTTTAGGCTATACAGAAATGAATGAGTTTGTTTGATCAGGCCAGGTAAACATACTATTTTGTTACATCAGTGAGTACAGTAATTATTCATGCACACATACGAAAAGTTCTAGAAAGATATAATAAAAAATTCATCAAAGGGATAAGTAATGTTTGTCACAAATTATAAATTAATTGGCATTACTTAGAGGGATGCTACTTTACTAAGTTAGACTATAGTGATTCAGGTGGTGTCACTGTGGTTAATACTTTTGACAAAAATAACAAGTCCCACGTTTTAAAAGTGGACGCATGAACAATTACTTTCTTATTAGAGAAAAACTACACAAAGATGTGAAAGATAACATGTACATTTGTTTTGAAAACGAAAAAATATTTTTTTGAAATTCCCAGGAACTATAAAGTAATAAATAACTTTTCTGAAAATGTTAAATGACTAGTTTTCATTGGAAATGGCTACTCATCAACATCTGCTCTAATTGTTCTTTTACATTTTCCAGCAAAAAATTTTGTCAGCACTATCAACATCAAATAAAAAGAAAAGAAAAGCAGTTCTTTTTATTATTTTCATTTTTCACAAAATAGAATCTGAAATATTTTTTAAAAATATTATGTTATCTATAATCATCACAAAATAACAATAATAAAATGAAGTTTTCTTTTAGAAATAGTAAATTTTTATAGTAGCTTTATCTAAACATTTTTTCTGCAATGTTGCCAAATTACTTATCCAGGAATATAAATCTTGGTGGAAAACAAATATCAAAGATTCTAGTAAAAGATAAAAGACAAACAAGCTAGCAGTATGTCTTCAGTTTACATGCAACCATTACTCTTAACATTATTAACATTAAAGGTGAAATGACATTAACAAGATCTTGTATGTCTAGTCTAGTAATATAACAACATCTGCAAGGCTACAACAGCTGGACTGCTCTTCTGTCAAGATGAGATCAGTGGTGGCACAGAAAAGTGACAGAGTCCACTGAGAATGATGTTAAGAACAATCATGCGCTAAACCACACTTCTCTCCAACAAAGACAGAGGCAGTATTTGATGCACCAAAACCACTCACATAAGGAATGGGGTAGAAACAGATGGCACTAAAATCATTTGAAGATTTTCCAAAGTTTAGAAAATGTACCTTTCTGCCTTAAGGAAGGTCAGATTGTATGGCATTCTTAGAGGTGATAGTTAAGTTCTTGTCATTGACCCTGCAAGTTTGCTTAGAGAGAGAACAAACAAACAAACAAACAAACAGTAAGTACACCTACTTTGTTCTTTCTACCATCAATCTCAAAAAATGATATGTGAGCTTTCCTGTAAATTTCATTACCAGGTGGATGCCGTAATACACATTTAGCCTAAGGAAACAAAAATCAATTTCATGAAAATAACTTGAACTTGACCTATATTTAAAAAAAAAACAACTACAAAAGAGACAGCTTTTAAATACATTTTATAATTAGATAGATACTACATTAAGTACATAGTTTTTGGTTTGGTGAAAGCAATTATCTTGTACAAATATGAAATATAAAATGAGCAAGTTTTCAGTGAATGAAGAATATTATTGTCAATAACATTAATCAGACTGTTTATATTGGCAAGTATATGAGTACACATACTATACACTCAAGGTTTTTGAGATCCATTAAAAAAAAAAACAACTGCATCAATAAGATCTAATTACATATTTTAAAAATTCCTGAATATTAATTAAAATAATAGCAATATTTAAGCAATGCCTACAAGATTGGAGAGTAAAGATAATTTTTGTAGATGCAATCAATGACATATTGATGTATGTGAACAGAGCTAAAGGGATTAAACGATAAAGTCAAAGAAGGGGGACAAGAATGACTACAATATGAAGCCAAAAAAATCTGCTAAAGTTTTGAGGTGGTTTGTTCATTATTTATCTCATTGTCTTCCTGCTAGCTATCAGTCATTTCACATGCCCATAATAGTACTAAACAGTAAGAAAGTTTTAATATCAGAGGTACATATCAGAATATCAGATCAAGAAATTAAATGGATATAAAACATTCATTTGCTGCTTTTGTTGTTTATCTTTCCAGTTAAAATTTCTAAAAAACACAAAAATTCTAAAAATATAAGAAGAAACTAAATATATTTTCAGTTTTTTTTCACTTCTAATAATCCAAATCTAAATAACTATGAAATACATGTAGAATACTTACCAAGTGCCTTTCTAGGCATTTGTTGCTTTTCACATATTTTAAACAGTATTCACAAATATATACTATAGGCACCTGTGTCAATTCCTGAAAGAATAAATTGAAATAAAACCAATATTTTAAAAATTAACAATGCTATTGCCTGTAAAAATATACAAATTCCAATAATAATAATAATAATAATAATAATAATAATAATAATAATATAATAATAATAATAATAATAATAAACAAAAGAATATTGTATGTTATGCAACATTAATAGTTGCTTTCTTCATTATCTGAAAATATAATACTAATTTTACACAAAAAAAAAGCTATGTAGTTATCATAACATGAGTGATACCAGTTAATATGAAACTAGATTTGCAGCAGCAAAATTAAAGCCAAAGCTTAATATTTTTTTTGCAAAAAATTGGCTTATCAATCTGAACTCTACACAATATATAATGAAAATATTAGGCTGTTACAAACGTTTTGTTGGTTATTTACCACAACAATGAGACTTCATATCATTGATGAACGTGAAGTTTATTAATCAAAGTAAGTTCCATTATAATCAATATACTTCTGCCAACAAGTTACAAGCACATTTATACCATTTTGAAAAAAATCTGGATTTCTGGAGTCGATAAACTGTTGGAAAGCAGTTTTAATTGCTGCTTGGTTGGAGAAGGATTTCACACAGAGGAAGCCGTCGAGGTGTTTGAAAAGGTGGTAGTCTGTGGAAGAAAGGTCTGGTGAATAGGCTGGGTGAGTAGAACTTTGTACCCCAACGTGTTCAGTTTCTGAGTCACTTTTGCAACATGAGGATGAGCATTGTTGTGGAGCAGGTTTGGGTGTTTTCGATTCACCAATGCTGGCTTTCATTGGGAGAGTTTCTGATGAACAACGTTTAATTCATGACAGTACCTTTCAGCTGTGGTGGTTTCGCCAGGTTGCAAGAAGTTATAGCGGATGACACCAGTTGCAGTCCATCAGAGAGTGACCATGACCTTCTTTGAGTGGAGGCTAGGTTTTGGAATGTAGTTAAGCGCCTTGTCTCTGTCGAGCGACTGTGCTGATCATTTGCAATTGTTGTAAAGGATCCATTTTTCATCACATAATGATTCAGTCAAGAAATGGGTCACTTTTGTTTCTTATGACAAGCAAAGAGCAGGTCTCCAATAGATGATTTTGTTGTTGTTCATCAACTCATGAGGCATCCACTTGTCAAACCTTTTCACCTGGCTGATTGCATCAAGATGCCGAGAAACAGTGACAGTGCTTACGTCAAGCTCTCCAGCAATTTCTCACACTGTTTTTCTTCGATCAGCTTCAACTGAGGCTTTCAGACAGTCGTCATCACAGCTGGAAGGACGGCTGCTACGTTCCTTATCTTTAAGGCTCACATCTCCTTATCGAAAATTTGCAAACCATTGTTGTACTGTATACTCATTTGCTCTGTCCTCGCCCCATGCTTGCTTAATGTTACGAGTTGCCTCGCTCGCTTTGTGGCCTGGTTTGAACTTGCGAACCAAAATGGCATGAAAAACTTTTCTATCCCTGCTTCACTCAGAACCCTGAAACAAATATCCATTTTATGATTTTTAAAAAGGTAGATTTTGCATAATGTATGCCAGAGCACACGATACAAAACAATATATAACTTATCTACATACACCTTCACAACCATGCTAAAAAATTAACCCCAAATTAACAAAATATAAAAACCAACAAAACTTTTGTAACAACCTGATAATAAAATAAAATACCTGCTAAAACAAATTAAGTAAAAATAATAATTTAGGAAAATTTTCCCTATGTAAGACAAAATTGATGGAAAGTTTTTCATAGAATTAAAAACAAAAGTAAATTAATATAAGCTTTACACACCCAAAAAGAAAAGAAAGTAAAAAAATGAAGGAATTGAGTGGGGATACTTTTTAATTGCCTGCTTAGAACATTTTCTGCAGTTGCATGCACAAATCATTAGAAAGTTGCAAAGCAATAATAACATAGTTAACGCAAATACCATTTACTTACTTGAGGATATGGTGAAAAATACCATGGCCTAATTCTGAATTTGCCTATTTCAATTAGTTCTATATTCTTCATCCGAGTGATTATATCATCATGGTGAGCAACCATGCTACCAGTCTGTCGGGGTACTTTTGCTGGCCCATCTTGAGAGATAGCATCACTCTGAAAACAAAAAATACATTAAGGTAATTAAATAAAAGTCAATTCATAAGTCAGAATGTGTCTATTTATAACTCATGTAAAAAAACTTGACAAGATTGGACTTAAATGCCCCACTAATTACCCAATAACAACAAAAAATCTAAAGCCAGATATGAAAATTTCTTCTCTGTTTGCTAGAAACCTGGATATATATATATATATATATATATTATAGAGAGAGAATTCATTTGTGTAGATTTTTTTGGAAGTCATGATTTGCACTGCAAATTTCAGCAAAGTGGAACATGTGGCCATGTGATTCTCTAGAACAGTGGTTCTTAACTAGGGGGTTCATGAACCGAGAGCGTAAAATTGGCTTTTTCTTCATGCCAATAAGGTACTGTTTCATTCCAAACAAGTGTAGAGTGATACTGTATGTGGCCAGATAACGTACAACCATCATCATCAACAGTTATGTCTCGAATATTTCCCGTTGATAGGAAAAAACAGAAGCATAGCCTGCTAGTATGGATACTTGGCTTTGCTTACATTGTATCATGGTATTTTAAGGCAAAACTTTAGTTATTTCCAGTGGTAGCTTAGTTTCATAGCTTTTCGTTACAAAGTAGTTATTATAATATTGTTAGTACAGTTGTCCCCTGGTATTCATGGGGGTTACGTTCCTAGAGCACCTACGAAGAGTGAAAAACCACGAATATTGGATGTGGTCCATAAAAATGCCTATAAACGTCAAAATATAACGTAAAATATAATTAAAAAATATAAGTAAATATATAATAATAATTTAAAAAATACAACACTCAGAGAAACACTCGAGATAGCTGCACATAGTAAACTGGGATGATGCAGGGCTGCTGGGCCGCATCTGCCTGAGACAGCGCCTCGTGGGCAGCAGCCAATCAGCAGCGAGGCGAAATGAATAACGCTCTCGGATTGGCTACTTTCAAACCTCCAGCCAATAGCGTTTATTTTATATTAATATTTTGCTGAATTTACGTTAGTATTTATATTACAAAATTAGTAAATTACATTGTTATTAATAATTTAGCGTTAAAAAGCATGAAAAAAATATTTTGCCATGAAAAAAGCCATAAAAAAATCGTGAAAGATATTTGCGATTCCGCGAATATGCGGGGGTTTCCACGAACAATTACACTGGTCAACACAATATTTTTGGCAGGAAAAGTGAGACTGGTTTCTGGGGTTTTCAAGGGCGCTGAATCCGAATCTGACATTTGTTTTTTCAAGTTGGCTCTAGTTTTGGAGATATCACAGGGGGGTCGTTCGTCTGAAATCACCCATTCGCGACCATAACTAAACGTACAAAAAACGGCTAAATAGTGCAAAAATGTCAGATATTGATTTTTATGATAATCCAAAACCACAAAGACAGTGTAAAATCTCAATCTAACAAGTTAAGTTAGATATAACATCATTTCATTTATTAATAAATGAACACTTTTCATATATTTCGAGAATATACAAAAAATTTGCTAAAAATTTGCTGAATTTTAATTCTCCAAGGGAAAAAAACATTTACATAATCAGTTATATATCATAAATTAATGCAAAGCATTATTATACACTAGATTCTTAGTTACAATGAACACACAAAACAATATTTTATTCACAAAAGTGAAATTGACGTTTATACGATTTTCGCTTGTGAGCAACTTTCGGGCAGTCTCTCAAAAGGTTCCAGCAGTAGTCTGCCATCATGTGCTCATCCCATTTGCCTTGATACCTCTCTTCCATTGTTTTGATGTCTTGATGGAATCTCTCTCCTTGCTCCTCACTGTAATCACCAAGATTACCAGGAAATCTGTCGAGGTGGCTAAACAAGAAATGAACTTTGATGCTCACATTTGCCCCTAGTTTTTCGTATGCAGTAAGCATCTTACGGACCAATTGCTTGTAATTGTCAGCTTTGTGATTTCCCAAAAAGTTTGTCACTACATCTGTGAAGGACACCCAAGCATTTAACTCAACCATGTTCATATGATTAGTGAAGTCAGAATCCCTCATGAGCGTTCGAATCTGAGGTCCATCGAAGATGCCACCTTTAGCTTTTTCGATGGAAAGACCTGGAAATTGCCTGCATATGTACTTGAAGCAATCCCCATCTTTGTTCAACGCCTTAACAAACTGCTTCATGAGCCCTAGTTTTATGTGCAATGGAGGGAAGATGATTCTATCCCTGGGTACCAAAGGCTCATTGATGACGTTGGCTGTGCCGACTTCGAGACTTTCTCGTTCTGGCCAGTTCTCCCTTCTCCAGTGCTGGATTCTTGCTCTGCTATCCCACAAACAAAGAAAGCAGGGATACTTTGTGTACCCACTTTGCTGACCAAGCAGAAAATTCACCATTTTCAAGTCCACACAAATCAGCCATTTATGAGTGTTGTAATTTAGCTTTTCAAGAACAAATTGGATACCATCATACTCTTCTTTCATCTTGGTAGAATGGCCAAGTGGTACAGGAGCAAACTTATTGCCATTATGCAAAAGTACAACTTTTAGACTTGCTTTCGAGCTATCTATAAAGAGACGCCAATCTGCTGGGTCATATGACGAGATCCCCATGCAGTTAAGAAGTGCAGAAACGTCATTACAAAAGATCAGGTCATCTTCTTTAGAAAAGAAACGAAGCAAGCTGCCTTCCCTTGTCCTATAGTATGTTATAATGATTCAATAATATCAGAAAATTATTATTTACTGCTTCTATATTGAAGTATTTCAGGGAGAATTTTAGCAGTTTAGGCTTATTTGAGGCTATCAATATCTTCTAAACTAGAGCCAATCAGACAAAACCAATGTTATATTCGTAATCAGCGACCTTCAAAACCCCAGAAAACACTCCTAGATGGTCTGCCAAAGAAAAAAAATAAAAATTTGTTGACCAGTGTTATTAGTTAGGTTCTAAGGAAAATTCCGCGAATAACCAGGCCCGCGAATGCCGAACCGCGATTACGCGGGGGTCGACTGTACTTCCAGACAGTGGCATAGCCAGGAATTTGTTTTGGGGGGTCAAAGTCCTTTATTCCTCACTTAAAGGGGGACAGGACCCTTTTGGGGAGGGGGACCGTGGCTCTCATCAAATTTTCAAAGGGGTCTGTCTCCTTCTCCACAGCGATGTCTATTGTATTACTGTAATGACACTTGATGGTTGAAATGCATGCTTGTAGACTGAAAAGGGAACACTTTTTATTAACTAGCAAAGGTTAGCTAATCTTGAGAACCAATTTACATGGCAACAAATTCACCAAATCTGAATGTAACAAAGATATTCGAAGACATTAAGTGCTTTGGCAAGAACAGTGGTAAGGTAGACAGATAAGTGTAGAAGTGACAGAACAACCTGATGATGTTATCTGAGATTGTTTGTTCTAATCCATGTTGGTAGAATCCCCAAAAGTGGCATTTTTTTGGCTCATATACCAACCTGTCAGATGCATACATCTACACACTCCTAAGTAATAACACACACTAATGGCAGGTGCAGGCCTATCCACCAGTATATGCTGCATTAGCTTCTACTGACCATGCACAGCAAATAGGTTCTATAAAATAGCAAAACTCTTGAGCCAGTCTGACCCAAAGTCTTACAATGCCAATAGTACATTTTTGTCTTAATATCCATAAGAAATGTTCAAGAGAACATCTGAATATATATATATATTTTTTTCCACTTTATTCTGTAAAAATTGATCAATTAAAGAAAATAAACACACACAGAACATCAGAACCATAAAGAAACCAAATGCTTTTAATTCTAAGATGTTTTATACAATCTACTTAAAAATCAATAGAAATTTTATTACTACTAGAACATTTAAGTCACTTAACAGTTTCATTAAAAATATTTGAATCATAACTGAAACTAGAGTTTCCAGGTAATATAAAAGCCTTGTAATAAAGATTTTAAAAAAAACCTATATAGCATAATTTCAATTTAAAACCTTTTCTTACCTCAGGAATCATGTGAAGCTGTTTCACTTCAGTAGGTCGACTGTCACACTAAAAATAAAAAAAAATTTTTTTTAAAATCTAAGTTAACGGCTTATAATTACTATTAAAAAATCTTTGTTTTTTTTTTTTTTAAAAAATTTTAACAAAAAGTTTGGCTTTGAAGATTAATATTTTGATATTTATGAACAATTCATAAATCTATATATCATAAACAATTAAAATTATGTATAATGCAGAATAAAAAGTAGAAATATCAAGTACGAAAGGTATTCAAATGAAACCCAACCAGATACCATCACAGCCAACTTTCATTTGAATGCCCTTAACTCTTTCTCTGCCAAAGTTGGAGATCACTTATGTAATATAGTTTTTGTAATACTCAATAGATGGCTGGTCAGTAGCACTGGATATCATTAGTTTAAACATTGGTGAATGCCCTTGAGGGAATTCTGAATCATGTCAATAGAGTGAATCTGTTAATGTAAATGACATCAAAAACCTTGATAGGGAAAGGGTTAGTATTTACTAGCATCTAAAACTAATATTTTCATTAATACTATATTACACACTTTTAGCCAGTTAACACATTGTTACTTATATAGACAAAGCAGAGGTGACTGACTAAAGCTAATCAATTCCATAGGGTTGACAGATGATTTGAAAAAATTTAGAATTAAAAAAAAAATTAAATGCATGCATGCTTACATCATCTTCTAAAACTATTTTTCTTTTCCTTCCAACATTTGACTTTTGCTTTTGTAAGGATCCATTCTGTTAAAATAAAATAAAATTCACATAACCTATTATACATGCATATATAAACTAGATTTTTAGCAGCAAAATTAAAAGTGAAAACTTAATATTTTTGCAAAAAATTGTTTATCAAACTGAACTCAGGGCTATATATAACAAAAACCAATCCCTGGTCTTTATTCCATTTCATGTAGTTATGAGAAAGTCTGTATTAGTCAAACAACAATCTTTAATTTAAATGTGAGGGTTCCTGAACCTGACTATGAATGCAACATCTCATATCTGCATTTGCTTCACATATATTAACTGTAATTCATTAAAATTTCCTATTTGGTTTGACTGCAAGTTCTTAACATATGAATCCAACAAAAAATAGATCAAGAATTTACTCTTATTTCTATACAAAAATTATTAACACAAATAAGAGCATTAGAATTAAACATTTCTTTTTTTAAAAAAAAGCAAAACAATTTTACACTTTTAAGTTCCACTCAGTTGAAAGCATACTATTCACACTATTGACAGTTTTTTTTCTCCCAACATCCAGATCTTTTTAACCTTTTCCCCACCTTTAAATATAACTTTTCTGTTACTCTATTTTTTCTGATTGCTTTGACAAAGTTGGTAAAAGCTCAGTTATCTTTATAATATTACTTTTATTTCTGTTTATACTATCACACCCATTATTGGTGAAGCATTTCTGTAGTAAGATTACCATTTTTCATTCTAAATTTTAAAATTTTCCCCTTTTCCTTTCAGTTAGAGTTCCATTGCATTTTCCTCAGCAGAAATTTTTTCTAAGTCAGAAAACATTTTTTTCTGAGCATTAGTTACACATTCTTCCTTGATTACTGGATTTTCTTCTCCATATGGATTTAGGTCACTCAAAGATGCATACATTCTGGAATCTCCATCACTCAGAAGAGTTTTGTATATAAATCTAAATTTGTATGCCAACCATATATTCTGGCTATTTTAGTTCCATCCAGCTTTTTGAGACTGAGGCAAATACAGTAATTACAAGCTTGCGTGTCTAAATTATTTTGACAGAATAGTTTACTTAACCAAGAACAAGTTCAGTTTTTAAGTCTCTAAAAAAATCATGATCTTTGCAAAGTTCCATCATATATAACATCAATATCAATTACAACTGCCCTTTTAGATCAACAATGGCATTGCCCTCATATTTCTGTATAATTTCTACAGCAATTTCTAGGGTATCTGTCACTGTTTCAGACAAACATCTACATCTGAGTGATGTACTGAAGGTTTTGTAGCATAACTCCCTCTACATTCAATGTAGCAATATATATATATATACGAGATGTGTCAGAAAAGAAACAGGACTGGGGTCACAAATAATTTATGTCAAATCCAAAATACAAACTACAAGTTTTCCCCTTCGAAATAATCCCCCTTGAGTCTAACGCACTTTCCCATCCTTCTCTGCCATGCCTCCATGCACTCCTGGGATTCTTCGCAGCCCCATCATCATGGTCTTCTTGATGGCTTCCACATCTGGAAAACGGGTCCCCTTGATGACTCCCTTGAGCTTGGGGAAAAGGAAAAAATCACACGGAGCCAGGTCGGGTGAGTAGGGAGGTTGCTCCAGCACGACGATGTTCTTCTCCGCAAGGAACTGCCAGATGCTCAGGGCTTTGTGAGCTGGTGCGTTGTCATTTTGAAGCAGCCACGAGTTGTCCTGCCACAACTCTCACCTCTTCTCACGCACTGAATGAAGCAACCGCCACAGGATCTCTTTGCAGACGACATGCTGGTTGATCGTCTGGCCCTGTGGCAAGAACTCTATGTGGACGAAGCCCCTCACATCGAAGAACGCGATCAACATGAGTTTGACTTTGGACTTCAACTGTCTTGCTTTCTTCAGCCTCGGCGACTCTGGACTCTTCCACTGAAGGCTCTGGCGCTTTGTCTCTGGGTCGTACTCAAAGATCCATGACTCATCACCGGTGATGACTCTCCCCAGCAAGTCTGGTTCGGTTTCAAGACGCTTGAGGATGTCCTGACACACCTGCATGCGCCACTCCTTCTGGTCATCACTCAGCAGCTTCAGCACCATCTTCGCGCAGATCTTCTGTGTGCCCAAATCTTCGGTGATAATCTTCCAGACGCTGTCGCGGTTCATGCCCAGCTCACTTACAATCAGTCGAACAGTCAGCCGATGATTGCCACGCACCATCTACCTCACGCGCTCAACATTGGCCTCATCCTGCTCGTTGAAGGCCTTCTGCTCCTGGGGTTGTCTTCCACGTCCTCGTGTCCCTCTTTGAACCTCTTGTGCCACTTGAAAACGCGTGAGCACGACATCGTCTCATCTCCGTACACTTGCTGCAGTAGTCCGAGTGCTTCAGACGGAGTTTTCCCCCAGCCGGACCAGAAACTTCAGGTTGGTTCATTGCTCTGTGCCCATCACTTGATGGCCTAAAATCGAGGAGCTGTTAACAAAAGCATGTGAAAAAACATACAATGGCTGCAGAGAGCTGAGATCGCAGTTATATACTCCCCGAATATTACGTCACATGGTGAAACAACCCGCTAATCCCTACCCCACTCATAGCTCACACAGCACACTAAGTCCTGTTACTTTTCTGACACACCTCGTACACTTAATCCTTCTACACCACTCAATCTCTTTGCTGGCAAACAGTCTTATTAGTAGTGAAAGGTCTCCTACTTTGATTACAGCCCTTCAGCCTTGAACTGCTAAGTAGGTGCTCTGGAAGTTGTATTTGTTGTAATAGTTTCATTTAAGCTGGGAAACCCACTGAAAACTCCCATTCAACAAGCATTGCATCCTTTGCAATGAAACAGTGTGTCACCACATAATTTACTTAAACAAAGACACAAATGCTGCATTACTAAATTATGTTGAAATATGATCCACTTTTTTTTAGTACCTTGATTAAATTTTTTAAAAATTCCCTTAAACCTGCTGCTAGTTCTATTTTAGTGGGTGGGCTCTGTTGGAGCACTAGCTTAAGCCATGAACTTTACTGGAAGAGTCCAACAAAGCAACAGTAATACAATAGAGGTCACAGTAATCTATGGCTTCCTACCTTGTTTTTCTCTTTCCCCTTAAATTTATGGCAAAATGATAATTTGGACAGTCTCATTATTAATTTTAAATAAATATCAACTAAAATATGTGCTTACAATTTTTCTCAATATTGACAGAATGTTGACTACTGCAAAATCATAAGTAAACAAATGAAATTAAAGCTGTATTCCATTCATACCTACCTTATTTTTTAACCAATAAAATTGTATTTTACATCAAATATGCTCTATAGCTATATATTAGCCTTGCTTTTAGATAACAATCGGTAGTAAACATTACAAGAAAATATAATTTTTATCTTTAAATTCAGGTCACACAAGAGGAGGAAAAACACTTAATTCAATGTATTTATCTAGAATTGTTACGTGAAAGTAAATAGAAACTGAAGTGTATAATTTTACCTGCATCCCACCTTAAATAAAATACTATTTGGGTATTCTTGATGTTTTTCTAGAAATCAGTGAAGAAAACAAGTGACATACATACATGTACAAGGGCACCACTAGGTTGTGGTGAGGGTGCGGGTGAAGGTAACACTGGTGGAGTGGTAACTGCCATCAGCTCCCTCTCAGGACTGCTTGGTCTTGAGCCTTCCCCAAATTTTGCTTCTTTCTTTGGAGTTTTAGCATCCTTCTTAGGCATTTCCACCTTGGTGACATCCATGCGCTCTGCTGGTACCCACTCATCGAGACGTTTATTAACTGTAATAATAAAACCAGCTCATGGTTATAGGTGATTAAAGTGTTATGCCACACAGATACTCTCTTTCCCTCCAGAAACTAACAAGAATATTATTGGACAGAAAGGAAACACTACTTTCAAATTAATTAACCCTCAGGAGCCAAAAATGAAAAAAAAACTACAATTTAAAACTTACAAAATATTTCTATGTACAACAGATTTGATGAAAATCAATACTGAGAACTTAAAAGTCACATGCAAAGGTTTTAAGTTCCTTAAAATAATTTTTTGCTGAATTGGTATTAGTAGTATTAGTTTTCCTATTTACATTTGTGTTGGCTCATGCTCAGCTTCAGGTCAGGTGGCTTGTTATTATTGGCATGCAGCACTAATCTAGTGAACTATGGCAGAGTTTCTGACTGAGAGGGTAGGATATAAGTCATGAATTTTATTTTTATGAACCTGTGGCGAATAGTACATCTGAAATTATCGATTCATACCAGTGTAAACCAAAAAAGCAACAGCAATGCAACATACTGCTTGTTTATTAAAAAACTGTTCTAAATAATTTATCCTTCTAATTAACTTCAGTTCATGTGCAATTTATCAAGTTAATAGTGTCTCAATGCAGAAATTCAATTTACTATTATTAGCTTAAAAAGCTAAAATGATGATGAACAATCACAAAGTTTCTAAAACTTTTAAAAATTAGAACAGCATTGTAGCTTCAAATTTATAGTTGTATTCAGTCTACATGATGCTCTTTTCATGTTCTGTAATTAACTGGAAATGATAATACCAATCTGGCCTTTTATTCTTCTGCCTTTTTTACTACTGGTGTAGCAGTATGATACAGTTGCATCACAATCAGGGCAGGTAACTTTAATTTGTGATTGCTATTTTTAAATTAGTGGCAATAAAATATTTATAATCAATAATCATAACAAAATATCATCAAAAGGAGTTTGGATAACTGTAAATAATAATTTTGAATGATGCTGATGTATATGATTTTTAAAAAACTTCACATATAACCAGAAAGTTGACTGTATTAAGAGATTGTCCACTCAAATTTGAAAGAAAAACTGAACCAGTAAGACAAACAAAATCCAATCTGTCACCATGACCATTTTACCATTATTAACCAATATATCAACAAAATAATCCAAATGATATTGTGCTAAATACTGTAAATGTTTATTTTACACAGTAAATCACTAACTTTTTTTACAAGACAGTAAATATAACCAACTAAGAAAACAAAATCCACTTGTCCTTTGAAAATATCATTGCAACAAATCACCATAATGTTTTCCAGGATCTCCTCTGTTTTGTTTGTTCTTTGTGGCAATAGCACAAACTTGAGATCAGAAAAAATGTCCAACAAAAATTGTATTGATGGGACCAGCCATTCCAACTTTAACCAGTTTGTTGTTCAGGATGAACATTTCTTTGCTGATGTCAGTATTTCAAATTTTTTTCATTTTTTCTTAGTCAGAACTGGAAAATTTTTAAAATCTAGAATTGTACCAGTGTTACTTTTCAACAAAAATCTATGACAAAAAGATCCTATTTTATTGGATTCTCTTTTTTTTACAGCAGCAGCTCAAGTGTGTCATCTTCCTCCTTGGCATTCATTACCCTAGTTACCTGCTTTATTTGATAATTGCTTGCTGCTGCTGATCCATCAGTCAAAATTTCATTACTGGTGCAGAGCTTGGTAAGGTGAGCTTTAGCATTGCTTTTTCTTCCTCAGTTACCAGCTGATACCTTGGATCAAGAAAGAATGCAGAAAGAAAAGTTATTTTGAAACAGAAATTTTCCCCTTCTTTCATTGTTAAGCAGGCTGGCTCCCCAAGAAGTATTGATACTTTCTAGGTTTCAAGCTGACATTTCAGGCATGTGCCAGTCTCCCATAGTTAGCTATTCTGACTGGAATGTTTTTGTTGCCATTTTTGCAGGCATTCAAGTATATCAAAAGTTAAGTGCCATTTCATGGGACAGTCTAAGGTCTCTTAAGTTTCAGTTTCTTGTAAATAATCATGCATATTTGAGTTCTGTTTTTTTGCCAATGGATCAAACTTTAATACTGTATGAGCAATACTTAATCTTTAGCTAAAGTGTGTGGGCTGAGCAGCAGACACTTGTTACTATAGCACCAATATCAAGTTCAGTGCTGCTTATTCCATCCATGCATCTCACCTGAATCTGCTTGTGACCAACTCATCCTTCTGTATCAACACCAAGAATTTCTTCTCCAGTATCCAAGTTTTCCTCAATTTATGTTTGCAATGTTATCAGTTGTTATGCTGTACATTTGTTGCAGTATGTAACTACCTCAAGAAGCATGTTCTTAAGATGCTAGAATTTTTCTCTCATTTCAATATTATCAGCATTAACACAAACGTCATGACAAAGACTTTCAAGAATTGAATAAGTATCTTTCTAAAGTCAGTCTTCCTTTCCATTAAGCTAAAAGGTTTTCCTTTAATTAAATGCAAGAATAAGACGCTGCTCATCGATTTTATTTTTCAGCCTTACTTCTTAGAAGACATTTAAAATTTTGCTGTCTCCTGGCTTTTTTATTTTGAATGGCTACCTGATGAACTTTCTTCTGCTCTCCTTACAAAGGGCTTTGAATTCTTTTGCATGGAAATGTTGAACATATCTTTCCAATTTGGCAGCATGCTTCCCTATAATAGCAGCTTTGCAGTTTTTAAACTGCGACCAAGACAAAAATATTTCCTGGGGTAGTTCTTGAAGTGTTGTCAGACAGGTTGAATTGTTTTGGAATGCTACAACAACAGAAACCAAGTGTTATGTGCAAACTAGGAGAGACAAAACCACTTCACTTTGGATGCAAACTGATCTGTTACAGAGTGGAGAGAACACCCCTTCATGTGCTGGTCTCTCTCTCTCTCCAGGTCTTCTCCTGTGTCTTTATGCCTACAACAATGGCATCTGGGATTTCTTCCATTGTCCAGAGTTGACCAGTCCATGGAATGAGACTTTTCACCTCCGCCTAAAGGCCAACTTCACACTAACTAAAACTGTCCACAGCTGACCAGCCAACCTCAGGGGAAAGATAATTAATGGGTCTTTTTGACCCCAGATCCACCCCTTTGTGCAAATGAGCAGTGTTGGAAGAAGCTGACACAGGCTTTTTCAAGAGAGTACACAGGACAAGCAAAAGCAGCTGAACCCTGAAATGGTCATGTTTTTAATTGATTTGGCCTCATTAGATTATTTTTTCCCCACTTTGGTTCAGTTCTAGTTTAGAGAAAGAGAAAAAGTGGTTTGAACTGATTCAAGGTTCTATTTTGGTTAAACTCCCTCCATTATGACTTTTAATATAAAATGGATTATAAGATTTAATAAAAATATACCCTAAAACAAAACTGGACAATAAGACCAAGTATGAAATCAATCAAATCCATTTTTAAAAATTATTTTCTTTTACTCAGTGAAATTCTTTTTTTCTCTAATTTATATTAACAAAATAAAATCTTACAATCATCAAAATGAACATAGTACAGGGGTTTTCCAGTGACTTCTTTTTTACTGAGGATCTCTGCCAAATCTGGAATAAAAGCAAATTTTGTTTCAGATACTTTCAAACTGCAAAATATCACAAATCATGATAATGCAGTGTTTTAGACAAAGGAAAATTACTCATGCTTCTTTATGCAAAGCCATTGTAAAGTATATGCAAATATTTGGCTAATTGAAAATACATGGTTTATTATTTTCCTACCTTTCACTGTATTTTTGCACAAAAATATGCTTTTTATTGTTAATTTTTTCACATTAATAATAGATAATAATCAGAACGTTTTTCTATCTATCCATTCTCAAAGCCAGCAGCTAAGAGTAATAGAAATAAAAAAAACTCAAAAGATTTTCATAGATATTCTTATAATATTTACATCAAATTTATTAATATTATTGATTTGATTATTTGATTTTTTCTTCAGCTTTGCCTACAATTATTCAATCTTTCCAATATTACCCATATAAATTTTAAATAAGTTTAATTACTTAATTATTTTTTCTTGTGTGATAAGACTTAAAACTTTGAATACTACCATCATCAATTATAATTTTAAAAAAACATTTTTATATAGCAACTATTATAAAGTTACCTACATTAAAAAATTAGAAATTAAACTTTTATCAACACTTCTAAAAATATTTATGTAAGCACCTCTACATTCAGATACTATTCTGAGATAAAAAATATTTTTTGTTTGATATAATTTACATCCTTATTAACTATCAATATATTAAAAATTAGAACTGAAGCTAATACAAATATGCCCAAAAGATTAGTCAGCATCAATTATTTGAACTATTTCTTAATGATAGATGTCAGTAATGTGTCAATAACAGTTAGAAGCTTTTCATAAGCCAGGTTTAAATTTTCGCTTATAATGAATTAATTCCTTTAATAATTTTTCCTTTTACTCTACAAAGGATATTTTTGTTAAAAAAGCCTGTGAAATCAACTGCTACTGCACAGAACCAATTGGTAAACACAAAGTCCCAGCTTCATATTTTTAGAAGAGCACAATTGCAGCACCCTGCCATTTTCTGCCTAATCCCATAACATGGCATATTTTTCTTTTCCTGATCTGTTACCTCCCCTGTTTCCTTAGACTGCCAAAAAATTATTCTATCCTAATATAAATCTCATACATCAAGAGTTTTCCTTTACACTTAAACTTTCCCATTTTTTCTAACAAAAACACTGAAAGAAGTCAGCCAGCTCCTTTTTTTGTTTTGTTTTGTTTTAAATTCTACACATGTAATATAAACCAAATTATTTATGCAATTCTTAGCAATAAAAAAGGGACAACCAGCCATCTTACATGAATGAAAGTGGAAGAAAATTAATTAGATTGTAAGTAATCCGTTTCTAGGCAGTGTCAGCTATTAATGTTATTTAAGTTTACACAGAATAAGTAGATTAAACTAGAAATAACTTTACACAGTAGAAACGTAATAACTAAACTAACATTTAAACCAATAAAAAAAAAGATATTTATTTCACACCTGCTTTGGTTACATACAAAAGTATGCTACCTAAAAATCCAAATTCTACAACATTGTATTTTCATGAAAATACAAAATCATTCATAATCAATAAACTTAGCCTGCAATTATAAAAAAAACAATGCTGCTGCATAGGATTAAGCATACAGCTTGTTATTCCTAAATGGATTTCACGATTATCTAGAATGCTTCTGATACTTAATAAAACAGCATTAGCTTCTGGGTTTTCCTAATACTGTTCAGTGAAGTATACTTATTTTCTTTTTGAGAAGACCAATGAGCAAAAAAAAGCTACAGATTTTGCGCAATACATTAATTAATCATGCCAGACAAAATCGGAAGCAAAGTAATTTTTGACACATTATAATAAGCATGTAGTCGACTGTGCGTTTTTTTTAAAGAAACCAATTAAATTCCGTCAGGAGGAACACCACACGGAAATTTTAAACCCAGAAATATTTATTCTGATATAATAAACCTTTGTTAAAATATTTCAAATTTTCTTCTCAACAGTCAGGAATTCCGCTGTCTAACCTGGAAGTTTTTTTTTTTTAGGTAAAATCAGGAGACATTAACCGTGAGTTCTAATACAATTTTTTTCCGTGTATAATTTTCGTGGTGGACCAGAGAAGACTGGCGGCGGACGGAATTTCCCGTCGTTTTTGTTAAGGCAAAAAGAGAGAGAGAGAAGTCTGAATTAAATCTACACGACTTGTTATTGTTTTAACACAAACGGAAATAACAGCTTGCTGGTATTTCTAAAAGGCCGGCTTCCCGTAATTCGCCCCGCCAAGCCGCGGTTGCTATAGCACTGGCTGGGCGCCTTCTGCCGGTTACCATACAGACAGACAGACTCGCGTTGTCGGCTCGGATACTTACGCCAGCCCTCGCCATTCTT
The DNA here is from genome assembly GCA_018389105.1 of Nautilus pompilius. Classification (NCBI taxonomy): domain Eukaryota; kingdom Metazoa; phylum Mollusca; class Cephalopoda; order Nautilida; family Nautilidae; genus Nautilus; species Nautilus pompilius. The sequence goes on along the minus strand of JACATO010000125.1, from coordinate 477,718 downwards.
GAGAAGCACAGGCAATCTGCACCCCTCAATAAGCTCTATCTGCAAAACACGCAAACACAAGGCGTTAGACATATATCTCATTCTCGAGCGTAGACGATAGACGCAGAATTCCAAGAGTAATAGAGAAAACAAAAATCCTATTCCACACAACGCATACTTGCTCTTCCGCCATAATAGTCATGATTGATCCTGCACTGAATTAATTCTTTTTACTTCCTTTTTTTTAGTGCAAAGATGGTTTGACGTTGAATTAATTATTTTATAGATTTTAATTTTTGCCGTTTACTTTAAGCAAGCATACTGCGCGGGTTCTGGTTGAGCTCGTCTTGTAGTAAAATTTAGCGCGTTGCAGTTAAAATCACATGATCATATTGTGCAATGGCAGCATGACAGAAGCTACTGTTATAAAAAAAGAACCCGTAGAAGCTGTTGATCTCGAAACCAGGCATGAATTGCAATTTTTCTTTTCGTGACATGCAAAACTGAACTGATAAATATATTAAATATTTTATCTTAAAACTTTTAAGCTTGTTTAGTTCGATTTAGATACTACAGACCTAACAACTTATTAATTGTTTCTTGATAATCTTATATATATATATGGTTTGCCATTTTTCTATACTAATTCATCAGAAATAATTCATTATTGATTATTGACTATACTGCTGTTATTACACGAAGAAGTGTCTTTGAATTTTTAAATTATTTTTTAAATTATCAGGTTTGAATAAAATAATATTAATTAAATTTTATTTTATCCTTTTTTTCTTTAAGTAGGGGAGATAATTTTCAGTTACCTTCCATAGTTTCTGTTAATTGCTTTAAAATTGACTAGCAAACAGATATATTTCTATTTCTTGTTTATTTTAGTTTTACAAAATACTTAATAAATAATATTAAATTTGTTTTGATAGAGTTTTCTTAAAGTCTTTTTTCTCCATAGGATTCTAGAACTGTGCCAACAAATTCCAGATGGTGTTAATGATGCTGTTATACAAAGTGACATGCCTCAGTTTGATGCCCAACAGAGAGTTCAGGCTATCAACAGACTACTCTCAACTGTTAGTTTCGTTTATTCAATACAGTAAGAACAATTCATTATGGTAGTAAAACAACTAACTAAATGCTAGTTGTAGGCTCAAAATTAATTATTTTTTTCATAATGCAGAATTACTTGTTATTTTAATTTGTGTGCATTTATTAAATATGCAGTACATATAAACATAATTTTTTTGCTGATGAATTATTTTCTTTTTCTAGGGTCGCATTGATCTATTGAAAAGTGGAAATAAATTGATCTACAAACTCAAAGATCCTTCATCAGCAAGGTGAAGATTTTTTATTTTTAAAAAATTTGTTGGTATTTGAAAAAATTAATTTTATCACTATTGTATTTTTGAAAAAATTCCACAGCTTAATTCCTATATGTAGAAACAAATGAAGAAAAAGCATGGAACAATGAATAACATATGTCTGTCTAGTGGTGATGTACTCATTTTAGATAATAATAATTTTTAAAAAGTTACACACATCAGCTGTTAGTAATTTGCATCCACAATTTCAGTGGCCACCACATCCACATTTTCAATCATTGGTTGCACAACAGTTTTCACTGAGAAAGGTGTAACTTTAACAAGAAGAAATGGTGTGCCTGGACCTTTTCACTTTAGCCAGTGTGGTGTAAATTATTTTTTGTCTTCACCACTGCTTTGCTCATGCGAGATTGGACTTGTAATTTTGATTATTTTATTAACAATATGTCACACCAATCATTTCTTTTTTCTCATTATTATCAACTTTATGAACTTCTTGCATTACTCATGATTTCATGCTCAAAATTCAGCCATAGTCAAGTGAGTTTCCATTCATTTTTTTGTTATGTTATATATCCTAAATGAGCTGAGGATACCACTAATGTAACCAATAAAGATATTCTATATTACTCTTGCTTCTAATATATGCAGTACAATGTGTTAAAAAAGAAAATAAATAAAAGCTTTAGCCTTTTTCATGATCATTTATTTTTTGTTTTGTTTTGTTTTGTTTTTATTACTTTAGAAAAATACTGAATTTTGGTGTTTGGTTTGAATTTGTTAAGGAATAGACGACTATACTCACAATGAACTGGTTTGGGCAAATACTAATGTTTGTAGTTATGTAACACTTATCAATAAATTCCTGGAGTATTTTGTTCTTTGTTTACCTAACAGATTTTCAATTAAATGCAATATAATTTAAAAACTAGTATTGTTTATTTTATTGTAATTTTTTAAAATAATAATAAGCAAAAATGGCCTCAAATTTTCTGTAGTTTTTTTTTTTTTTTAAAAAATTCATACTAAAAACGAATCAGTATAAATTTGTTTACTAATTTTACTGTACCCAATAAAATAGTTTTGAATGATGATTGCAATCAGTAAAACATCAGCAATCTTTTTGTAACAGCCAGATAAAAGGTGCAGACAGCCAGGAAAAAGTCGTGTATCAAATTGTCAAAGATGCAGGAAATACAGGTGGGTTTTTAAAATTATGTTTTGAAAAGAAAAAAAAGGCTAGTTTTTTGGCCATCTTATTCCTTATTTCTGAGACTTAACACATTAAGTTACACTAACTCAAACCAATCTGGTGCAAACAGTACACTTTGGAATCTAGAGCATAGATGTGGAAGATGAAATGGGGGCTCTCCAAGCAGTTAACATTGAAGAAATGCACAACTAGCCTTAGGAATAGTCTGTCTGATTAGTTCAAATATAAAGAGGGCTGCATTGCATTATATATTGCCAAAAGCTGTATCTCAATAATGTTAGACAACAAGTTGAATGTGGTTTCTTTGTTTTCTGTCTTTGCTCAAATCCACACTTTCATTTTATCATAAACACAGTACTACCCTATTGTTCAGTTCTCGATTTTGATGTAGCATTTCTCATTTCTTTTTCAAACTCTTATTGTTTACATTTGAAAACTTGATTTTTGTTAATGGATTTTAAAACGTTTGAAGATACTGTTTTAATTTTTCTAAGTGATGATTAACTTTTTCGTTTTTAGCTTAAATCTTTTCAGTGCTGCTGATACTGATGTCCCAGCATTAAAATGTTTTGTAAAAAACTGGTTTTTGTTCCTTTTTTTTATTAACTAAGTTCATCTGTCTGAGAAATAGGATTTTAGTCATGAATTAGTTAATTTTCTTTTTCTAATTTTTACTTTTAGGAATATGGATAAGGGATATACGATGCAAAAGCAATTTGCTTCTGACCCAGGTGAACAAAATCTTAAAAAATCTAGAAAGCAAAAAACTAATCAAAGCAGTCAAATCTGTTGCTGTAAGTTTTTAGTTTTTACTATTTTATAAAACATTTACTTTTAGTTTCATAAGCAGAACAAGTGTTGTTATTTTAGTCATTGCATTGTAGATTCATGAAATACTTTGCTGTGAGTTGGATTTTTGAATAGTTTTAAAAATATGCTGGATGGCCATCTTGGGAGCCAGAGGTTAAATTCTTTACACTTCTAACCTTGTCATTTGATCGCAATACATCAACTTGGTATTTTATTTAACCCTAGATGTGAACACTGTTTGATAACTTATCAGTAACTTAGTTTGAAAGAAATGGTTCTTTTTTTAATGAGGAAAACTACTGATGTGGAGCAATGCTAGTTTGCCTTTTTTCTTTTTAAAATTAAAATTAATTTGATTTATATGCATTTGAATGTAATATATATATACAGAGGAGAAGGACATAATTTTTAAAATAACTTATAACTATGTTTACTAAAAAGTGTCAGTCAAGTTTGTTTTTAAAAGTATTTACACTTTCTACTTCGATTATCATACTGGGCAGTGAGTGGTCCAGAAAAGACACTATAATTTAAAAAAAAAAAAAAAAATTCAAAATTTCTGGTTGAAAATTGGCCTGTGGAAGTATGATATGCCATTATTAAAAATAAACAAAAATGGTATAAATATATTTTTTTTCTTTATTGGAAAAAATATTGAATATCATTTCTGAACTTTTTATAAAATTCCTTTATATTTACTGTAAAGGAAATTGTACACTTAGCCACATTCTCCAAAAAATATCTAACCAATAGTTTATAAAGTGTAACTGCAACAGTCAATTTTTAATATTTATAATAAAATTTAGCATTGCCTCTTAGCTTTAAGACATTTCCATGTTGCATCTGGTATCTTAAGATATTATTGATTAAGATATCCAAATTGTTAGGAATGTCTTGTATTAGTATGTCTATTTGCACTTAATGATCTTACATTTTAGTTGCCATACATCAACTAAAAAGTTGGCAGGAATTTTTAAAAAAAAAGGTTATTTTAATATACTTGATATAAAAAGTTAACAAACAACAAAAAAGCATTTTAAATAATCTTTGTTTCGTTTTTTATACAGGCATCAAAGAAAAAAGTGTACATGCTTTATGAGCTGGAGCCAGATAGGTCAGTGACAGGAGGAGCATGGTATAATGACCAAGATTTTGAGTCAGAGTTTGTGGAGGTGCTTAATCAACAGTGCTTTAAATATCTCAATCAAAAGGTTAGTGGGTTTGCCATATTTTTAAAAATCTTATGAGATATTGCTCAATAATGTTTTTTACTACTTTAGCATTTGAGTAAGGGAGGGTGCAGCATGATTTCAAATATTCTCACTTTACTGTTCAGAAATTTATTGACCAGCACTATTATTATATCTATGCTTGGATCCTTATGAAATCAAGCCTTTGAGATGGGAACACTTAGGAATAAACATGTAAATTGGTAGCTTTGGTGGCTGAGTAGTCATTCATGAAAAGGTTGCACGGTTGATTCACAGCTAGATTCCAGTTTCAGCTGTAAATGAGCATCTGGCATAAAAACAAACAGAAAGATAAGGCAGATCAAAGGTTATTAGGTGTGATACTGGTCAAACCTGGTCACAGAAATTGGTGTTCTCTTATTAAGTCATAAGCCACCACAGGTTTGGGAAGGAGTTTATTTGACTTCTTATCTTTTACTTTTTAGTAGATACTTTAAAGTTTACTTTTGTGGTTCTAAAATATGTGAAATGATGCAAATATCTGTCAAATGAGTTCTATATGAATAAGTATTACTCAATAGAAAACTTTATTATATGGTCTGCATTGCAGGTAGAAATAAAATTTATTGTAAAAATGTGCATGCATATATACAAGCAGCTGGTATTATTTCACTATCAGAATATTTTTATCCTACCTGAAGATAATTTTTAATTACATTCTGACAAAATTTTCATAGTTATATTAAGCACTATTTAGCCAACACTCTTGCTAAAATTCTAAAGGAAAGAAAATAAATTAATATAAATCAAAATTGACTAACAAAAACTGCTATACTGAATAATTTCATTTTTTTAAAATTAACTTTTTAAGGCTATATCAGCGCAGGAAGCACAGTCTGATCCCATTCTTCAAAAAAATGCATCCTTTACATCACTGAAACAAGTGTGGCAATTCATATCAGAGTTAAGAATCAGTAAGGTAAGAAATAAGTGTTAAAACAAGCTTGGATATTCTATAATTGTTTATTTTTGTGTGGCTACTATATTTGTTTGTAATTATCTATCGGTGGTTAATATTTCCCGCAAATTCCTTAAAATTAATATTTTTGTAGCAATCTATTTGTATCATTAATTTCAAGGAAATGGCATTATATTTTTAACTATTGATACAAACAAGTATAGGTGATGACTTAGCTCCCTTGACTGAAAAAAAACTTTGTATGCATCATAGTTGTGTCAGATAGTATACTATTTAGCGTTCATATTCTCTAATCTCTCCTGAAAAAGTTTTAAAAAAAACCGGCAATCTCCAGAATATTGTAATGAGAATATTTAAATACTTATATGGATTTCATAATTTGTGATTGGTAATTTTATCACTGAAAATAAATCACGATAGCAATCGTATGTATTATAATCGTGAACTGTACTATTTCTTTAATAGTAGCTGATAGCTAGTAACAGTTGAAAGAATGCTAAAAGTTATGTATCTAAGTATAGTTCTTGATGACACACTGGATTTTTGATCTTTTGCATATGTGATGTAGTACATATTTATTTTATCAGTTTTCTATCAGCATATAAAGCAGCTCCTTTATGAGTTACTAATAATTTTGTGAGGATGTTGTCAAAGTCATACAGCTATAAGCACAGTATCTGGACACAAAATGTTTTTAATTTGTTGAAGTTTCCAGTGTTTAAAGAGAAAAGGATCTCTTATAATAGTGCAAGTAAAATTGAAGTATAACTACCCTGCGATACCAAGCATGCCAAGTGCACTAAATAAACTAATCATGGTTATTACACTGCTTTGATCATTGACTGGAAAAGAGCACAGGCATAACTTATTCATGTAGCAATGTCAGTCAGCCACATGTTTATATGCATGCTCCATTGTTGACTTAACCAGTCATAAAAAGCATGGTGCTAATCACATTCTAATTTACTATTTTGTTCCTGTGGTACATTTTGAATGTCAAAATACTTTACATGCTAAGGTTCAGCTAAGTATAGAAGATATAGAGACCATTTTGAACACACTAATATATGATGGAAAAGTGGAACGTACTGTAGTGGCTGCACCTGGAGGATCTGAGGGTGATGGACAGATGAAGTTGTACAGGGCTGTGAACTCCCTAATTCATCCCACAGGGTTAATGCGGATGCCATGTGGAGCGTGTCTAGTAAGTAAAAAATGTTTTCTGTCACAATCTTTTAGGTTGGATTAATCTGTTTAAAAAATCACTAGATTATTATTTAGCTGGATTTTTGGGTTTTTTTCAGTCAATTTCAACATATTTTCTTAGAAAAAGTAGTAAACAAAAAACAAAATTCAATGGTATAACACTAAATAAAAAACCAAATTCTTCAGCAAACAAAGGAAATACAGTGTGATACACAGGCAATTAATGGAAAAGTAGTACAAATCACACACTTGGGAAAAGAACAAAGCATTTTTTAGAAATGTATTCTGCTGTGTGATGAAGGAAAATGCTAGATTACATTTCTGACACATTTTGAGAAGCATAAAATATCAATCTTGAAATCTGTATGAAATTTCTGTTGTAGTTAATGAGGTAATTCAATTCAGGAATTTAAAGTAACCATAGAAAACCAAAATTTATATTTCATTAAAATCAACATCTTTACTGAATCAAAATTAAGCATTTTATTTGTATTCATTAAAATAATTATGATAGTTTATATAAAGGATTCTGTTTAATACTTGCTAATTTTTGCTGTGTATCGAACTGTTGCTTGTACATTTTCTTTTTCAGGTATTTGATCAATGCTATAATGGTGGTGTAGTATCACCTACTACATGTGTGTACATGAAGGAATGGCTGGAATTCTGATGCTGCATTAAATCAAGAACAAGTGATACATGGATTTATAATTATTTATATTAAATGTAACCAAATTATTTGTTGTTTTAGTACTATTTCCATCTATTATGTTCATCAAAATTTCTAAGCTGAATATATATTTTAGCTATAGGATGAAAAAAATAAACTAGATTAGTAACTTTCCTCCTTACATACAACAAAGTATTTTATAGATAATTTTTTCTTCAAAATTTGTAGTAATTTCTCATTCTCTCCCGTCAGCAATATAAAGATTTGCATTTTGGTTAAGTGTGAAAGCATGGTTCAGTTGCTGAAGCAACATTTCTGCATCTGAAAAGATTGCTCAAACATGTGACTTTAATTATAATTGTGTACGTGCTTTTAGAGAATATGCAGGAACGACAGGTACTGCAAAGTGAGAAAATATCACTAGCAGGATGATCAACCAAGCTGATTACAAAGGCGGCAGTGTGCTTTTGATCAAGAAAGTTCTTTTAAAGGAATGGAAAGGATTTGGAACTGTGCCCCCCTTTTTTTCAAGGAACATTTAATAAATATGCTCAATCTATCCTACAAATAAAAACATCTTTTTCTTTGATAATTATGCTATTAATTTAAAGAGATTATCCAGCCTTGTATTCGAGCAATGCAGTGGATCCGTCAAGATCACGACGACTCTGCATGACCGTTCTGGTTTTTACAAGATGTCCAAAAGACATCGGAAACACGAGATGCCAGGCTCTTAAGTTTTGAAATGAGAACATTTATTTATTTCTGCATATGTAGTTACCAGTAAATAGCGCTTTATATTTTTGCACCGAAGCAAACTATCAACGGTGATAATATGGCAGAACCGCGCGGACTAGGTGTTCCTTTAACTAAGGGGGCTGGGACGTGTCACCTGCCACGTTCGAACTGGCAGGAAATAGATAACATGGACACGAAACTGCATCAGACCTGCGGGTTAGTACCGAGAAAACAACACCAGCAGTGCCACTGAGGAGAAAAACTGTAGGACCGACTCTTCTGTGACACACACACACACACAACGAGTCGCGGCGCCATCTTCGTCTTGCCCAGCGACGAGAACGAAAACCCGACGGCCACGTTTTAATTAACGGCTGGGTGTCACAATTACAGACAAAAAAAATTTATCCAATCTTTCATCCCTTTTTTTGTTTCTTTTATGCAATTTTTTAAAAAAAAAAAAGCAGGATGTATATATATATATATATATATATATACTTTCCATTATTGCTTGAGCAATCGCCAAAGAAAAACAATTACGGTCTCTCTGTTAGGTTTTCCCCCCACAAAACCACGACCAGTTTAGATTGGCAGAGGTGGAAGGATAAGATTGCATGGTATCCCCCCCCCCCTCCCTGTGGCGCCACACGCACGATCTCCTCGCTTCATTCCTGTCAAGCAGGCCGATAACTTACTCTCTCAAAGAAATCGGAAACATGTAAACTCATCAAAAATATCCCATTTCCCACTTTATTGTAAATAAATTCCAACCGTTCAATTTTACAATAAATATTTACTTGCTTTAAAGTTCACTTAAAATGAACAGGAAATGTTCTGTTCCGAGCTCAGCTGAAGACCTTTGGAAACCTCCCATTGACTGAGCGTTCTCTCGCCGACACAACATGTCTGCCAATTCCAAACGACAGGAGCAGCCTCGGTTCCATATTTTTACCGCCAAATGGCGCATGAGCGTAGAGATACCGCAAACAAAGGACAGGAAAACGCAGACATTAAACGAACAAAAAAATAAAAAGCAATATTACTGTCGAGAAACAAATTATTTATTCGACATCAAGCAATGTGCATATAATTACGCACGCGCGCAAAAAAAAATCATTAACCAAATCACGAAATAAAGACGAATAAAGAACAAAAGCATTTCGAAGTCATAAGCCCGGTTAGCTCAGTCGGTAGAGCATAGGACTCTTAATCCTAGGGTCGTGGGTTCGAGCCCCACATTGGGCGAAAATGCCTTTTTCACTCAAAATTCTTTTTTTTTAAAGAAAAATACAGTCGACCCCCGCGTAATCGCGGCCCCGGTTATTCGCGGAATTTTCCTTAGAACCTAACTAATAATTGTTCGTGAAAACCCCCACATATTCGCTGAATCGCAAATATCTTCCGCGATTTTTTAATGGCTTTTTTCGTGGCAATATGTATCTTTTCACGCTTTTTAACGCTAAATTATTAATAACAATATAATTTACTAATTTTGTAAAATAAATACTAACGTAAATTCAGCAAAATATCAATATAAAATAAACGCTATTGGCTGGAGATTTGAAAGTAGCCAATCCGAGAGCGTTATTCATTTATCCTTGCTGCTGATTGGCTGCTGCCCACGAGGCGCTGTCTCAGGCAGATGCAGCCCAGCAGCCCTGCATCATCCCAGTTTACTACGTGCAGCTATCTCGAGTGTTTCGCTGAGTGTTTCTCTGAGTGTTGTATTTTTAATTAAATTATTATTATATATTTACTTATTTTTTAATTATATTTTACGTTATGTTTTGACGTTTATAGGCATTTTTATGGACCACGTCCAATATTCGCGGTTTTTCACTCTTCGCAGGTGCTCTAGGAACGTAAACCCCGCGAATACCGGGGGACAACTGTATAGCTATTCCTCATCAACCCGGTGTTGGGGTTACGTACTTAAAACCCTCGGCAAAGATTTATGGGAAAATGTGGGTTACATTCCACGCCGCTGTTTCACAATTTTCACCTTCATAAAGATGCAAAGAAAGTTGTGCCCATGGCACATTCATGGCCAATGATACTTAATTACAAATAGTTTTTATTATTTAATTTAAATTGTTACTGCACTTAAGTCCACAAAACATTAAATTCGTTTGTTATTGTATAATCTTATTATCGAACTCTATTTTTCATTGCCAAACAGATTTTACATCACCAGATTTCCTTGCATTTGAAAATTACCCGATGGCAACCTTGCTGTTAGCGTAGGTATAGGCGCGTTTGAAGCGCCACTACAGTTTAGTGGCGGAAGTTGGGACACAACGCCTGTAAACCGTGGTTGGTAAATCGGTACTCAATAAATTTCGCACCGATACTCGACACCACAGTTGGCAAACCAGTGGTTAGCGAGAGAAGACTACAGTATAGTCAAATAAAACAGTCTGCAAATAGAACTCAGGAAATTAACCAGGAAGAGAACAAACAAGAAAAATTGAAACAAACAAAAAAGACAAAATTCAAATACTGCTCTATCTACCATTTTAAACACATTGATTGCAAAAATGAAGTGGTAAAACCTTGCTTCTTGTTTTTTTTTAATTTGAAAAAAAAACAAGAATATAAAAACGACATATACGTCGAATACAGGTCACCATCACAAAAGGCAACGGAAATAAGATTCATAAAGAAAAATTGAGTAGTCGAAGTTAACACCACAAAACCAAAAAGCACAACACATTGTTTTCTCGACAGCACTTCGCGAACACATTAGGTGACTCATCCACAACCACGACGAGACTCGAACTCCCTAATATTTTAATCAAGTCAGAATAACCTTTTTTATATCGCGGACCGGCAAAATCATTCAAAAACTTTTGGCAGATCGATATAGATACATTTTATTTGCATATTTATTACGGTGTTAATTTCAAAATGTCACGTGTTAATTTACATTGCTTCTTTACGCACAGAATACATTTCATTGTAACGGTTTTTTAATTATTAACACCCCAAAGTATTTGCTTTCCATCTAAGAAAGTCATACACAACACATCGAAAGCATCCCAAAGTATTAGGTTGTTACAAAATTTTGTTGGTTTTTAACCACAAGAATTAGACTTCATACCGTTGATGGACATAAAATTTATTGATCAAAGTAAGTTCCATCACAATCAATACACTTCTGCCAACAACATACATAGCGCATTTATACCATTTTGAAAAAGATCTGGACTTCTGAAGTAGATAAACCGTTGGAAAAAAGTTGTGTTGCTTGGTTGGACGACTCCACAGGAAAGAAGCTGTCGAGGTGTTTCACAGGTGGTAGTCTGTGGAAGAAAGGTCTGGTGAATGGCTGGGTGAGGAAAACTTCGAACCTCAATGTGTTCAGTTTCTGAGGAGTCACTTTTGCAACATGAAGACGAGCATCGTCGCATAGCAGGATTGGGCACTTCGAATCAACAATGCCGGGTGTCATTGACAGAGCTTAGATGTACAAAGTGTAATTCACGACAATACCTTACAGCTGTAATGGTTGCGCCAGGTTGCAAGAAGTTATAGTGGATGGCACACAAGTAGCGGCCAACAAAGCAGAGACCATAAACTTCTTTAGGTGGAGGCTGCGTTTTGAAATATGTTTGGTGGGCATTCGTAAAAGTAAAGTATAATAGGAACTATGAAACGGTAATCCCTTTCCGGAAACAGAGCCGTTGAATGTTAAAAGCGGATTTACGGGCGCGTTTGTTGTTTCATTGAAATAATCCTCACATCTGAAATAAAATTTTAAATCATATTGAGAAGCTCATCTTGAACTCAATTAATAGTAAGATAGAGTAGATTCCTGTGAATTGGAACAGCTGTAAAATAACCTTACCCATAATAGAAGAGAGGTAGATCTTTAATTGCATGCATTTTAGTTTGTGATCAAACTGCTTCCTGGAAACAGATTATTTTAATCGTAACCTTCTGGAAAACAAGCAAAGTTGGACGTTAGAAAAAATTGGGCGAAGAGTTAGAGGGCATGCATTTGTGTTTCATGTATATCTATATGTACAAGCATCGATACCGAATTTGTTTAATGGACGTGAGTGATGCTTACTCACTTTACAAAACGTCCCTGGGGCGAAGTGATATGATTTATTCAGGTGTATTGTAAAAAGAGAAAAGTAAGTATGCATTTACTACTTTCCAGTGAGGAGGAAAACTAACGAAAGAGTACAATCAACGCACAATATGAAGCGTAACTATTAGACTGGAGATCTTTTCGAACGTTTCTCGGGGTTCACATGAAGGCGATGAATCATATCGCATGATGATGATAAATCGAGGTATGCGTTGTAGGCAAAATGCAAACCATAGGTAAAGCGTAAACGAGTTATGTTTGATGGTAGGAAAGTGAAATTGAGATCGAGAGAGCTGGGGAATTAGCTCAATCGGTAGAGCGCTCGCTTTGCATGCGAGAGGTACCGGGATCGATACCCGGATTCTCCACTACCCTGTTCGTTTAACCGTTAAGTTTTAGTTGCATTCGCAATGTACGGTATGAAATCGAAAGGTTTGGTGAACTAAGAAGGCGAACGATTAACGTCCGTACTCGCAAATGTTGAAGATGGATTTTTTTTTTTTTTTGCTCCTTTCTCGCTTCATCTATGTAAATCTATCGAATCGCGAAATAGCGCAAAGAGAAGAGAAGAGCAATAGAAAGTAGCCCAGTTAGCTCAGTCGGTAGAGCATAGGACTCTTAATTCTAGGGTCGTGGGTTCGAGCCCCACATTGGGCGACTAAGAGAGGGGGATGTTTAGTTTTACAAAAAATTTTACAGTTTTTAGGTTAACGAAGAAGTGGAATAAAACTAATCTTGCATTCCAAATATAGTGTGAAATGAAGAGATTGACATTCTGGCCATGTGAAGAATGAAGAAAGCGGATAGGCGAATCTTTTCTTAATAATGCATTCAGTTAGAAACCTGCAATTGTTATCTTCAGCTTTTTGAAAAACGTATCAGGTAAATAACATTAAAACTCAAGCATTAACGCTTTGTACGGTCAAAATAATCCCGTTATAACATTCAGCCAGTTGATAGTCGACCACGACGAGACTCGAACTCGCAATCTTCTGATTCGAAGTCAGACGCCTTGTCCATTAGGCCACGCAGTCACCTTCTCGCGCTCTATTTATTATCCAAGGAAGGTCGCAAAAGATTTGGAATAAGCAAAACCTACTTTCAAGAAAGACGAAGAGTCGATAACAGCAACAAAAAGAAGATCAAAACCTGACTAATGTTTGCAAGTAATAGAACCGTTAAAGTAGAAAAATGAAAAGAACTCGCCGAAATGCATTACATTTACATTTCTCGAAATAATTTGTTTATTCAGCGTTGGGAGGGGCCGTAGCGAAAGGGGGAATTAGCTCACATGGTAGAGCGCTCGCTTAGCATGCGAGAGGTACCGGGATCGATACCCGGATTCTCCATTATGAGTAGAAAGCGCAAATCGACGTTACTTTCTGCAGGTATTTTTGGCGGGCATTGGTAAAAGTAAAGTATAATAGGAACTATGAAACGGTAATCCCTTTCCGGAAACAGAGCCGTTGAATGTTAAAAGCGGATTTACGGGCGCGTTTGTTGTTTCATTGAAATAATCCTCACATCTGAAATAAAATTTTAAATCATATTGAGAAGCTCATCTTGAACTCAATTAATAGTAAGATAGAGTAGATTCCTGTGAATTGGAACAGCTTAAAAATAACCCTTACCCATAATAGAAGAGAGGTAGATCTTTAATTGCATGCATTTTAGTTTGTGATCAAACTGCTTCCTGGAAACAGATTATTTTAATCGTAACCTTCTGGAAAACAAGCAAAGTTGGACGTTAGAAAAAATTGGGCGAAGAGTTAGAGGGCATGCATTTGTGTTTCATGTATATCTATATGTACAAGCATCGATACCGAATTTGTTTAATGGACGTGAGTGATGCTTACTCACTTTACAAAAACGTCCCTGGGCGAAGTGATATGATTTATTCAGGTGTATTGTAAAAAGAGAAAAGTAAGTATGCATTTACTACTTTGCAGTGAGGAGGAAAACTAACGAAAGAGTACAATCAACGCACAATATGAAGCGTAACTATTAGACTGGAGATCTTTTCGAACGTTTCTCGGGGTTCACATGAAGGCGATGAATCATATCGCATGATGATGATAAATCGAGGTATGCGTTGTAGGCAAAATGCAAACCATAGGTAAAGCGTAAACGAGTTATGTTTGATGGTAGGAAAGTGAAATTGAGATCGAGAGAGCTGGGGAATTAGCTCAATCGGTAGAGCGCTCGCTTTGCATGCGAGAGGTACCGGGATCGATACCCGGATTCTCCACTACCCTGTTCGTTTAACCGTTAAGTTTTAGTTGCATTCGCAATGTACGGTATGAAATCGAAAGGTTTGGTGAACTAAGAAGGCGAACGATTAACGTTCGTACTCGCAAATGTTGAAGATGGATTTTTTTTTTTTTGCTCCTTTCTCGCTTCATCTATGTAAATCTATCGAATCGCGAAATAGCGCAAAGAGAAGAGAAGAGCAATAGAAAGTAGCCCAGTTAGCTCAGTCGGTAGAGCATAGGACTCTTAATTCTAGGGTCGTGGGTTCGAGCCCCACATTGGGCGACTAAGAGAGGGGATGTTTAGTTTTACAAAAAATTTTACAGTTTTTAGGTTAACGAAGAAGTGGAATAAAACTAATCTTGCATTCCAAATATAGTGTGAAATGAAGAGATTGACATTCTGGGCCATGTGAAGAATGAAGAAAGCGGATAGGCGAATCTTTTCTTAATAATGCATTCAGTTAGAAACCTGCAATTGTTATCTTCAGCTTTTTGAAAAACGTATCAGGTAAATAACATTAAAACTCAAGCATTAACGCTTTGTACGGTCAAAATAATCCCGTTATACATTCAGCCAGTTGATAGTCGACCACGACGAGACTCGAACTCGCAATCTTCTGATTCGAAGTCAGACGCCTTGTCCATTAGGCCACGCAGTCACCTTCTCGCGCTCTATTTATTATCCAAGGAAGGTCGCAAAAGATTTGGAATAAGCAAAACCTACTTTCAAGAAAGACGAAGAGTCGATAACAGCAACAAAAAGAAGATCAAAACCTGACTAATGTTTGCAAGTAATAGAACCGTTAAAGTAGAAAAATGAAAAGAACTCGCCGAAATGCATTACATTTACATTTCTCGAAATAATTTGTTTATTCAGCGTTGGGAGGGGCCGTAGCGAAAGGGGGAATTAGCTCACATGGTAGAGCGCTCGCTTAGCATGCGAGAGGTACCGGGATCGATACCCGGATTCTCCATTATGAGTAGAAAGCGCAAATCGACGTTACTTTCTGCAGGTATTTTTGGCGGGCATTGGTAAAAGTAAAGTATAATAGGAACTATGAAACGGTAATCCCTTTCCGGAAACAGAGCCGTTGAATGTTAAAAGCGGATTTACGGGCGCGTTTGTTGTTGTTTCATTGAAATAATCCTCACATCTGAAATAAAATTTTAAAATCATATTGAGAAGCTCATCTTGAACTCAATTAATAGTAAGATAGAGTAGATTCCTGTGAATTGGAACAGCTGTAAAATAACCTACCCATAATAGAAGAGAGGTAGATCTTTAATTGCATGCATTTTAGTTTGTGATCAAACTGCTTCCTGGAAACAGATTATTTTAATCGTAACCTTCTGGAAAACAAGCAAAGTTGGACGTTAGAAAAAATTGGGCGAAGAGTTAGAGGGCATGCATTTGTGTTTCATGTATATCTATATGTTACAAGCATCGATACCGAATTTGTTTAATGGACGTGAGTGATGCTTACTTCACTTTACAAAACGTCCCTGGGGCGAAGTGATATGATTTATCAGGTGTATTGTAAAAAGGAAGTAGTATGCATTTACTACTTTCCAGTGAGCGGAGGAACTAACGAAAGAGTACAATCAACGCACAATATGAAGCGTAACTATTAGACTGGAGATCTTTTCGAACGTTTCTCGGGGTTCACATGAAGGCGATGAATCATATCGCATTTGATGACAAATCGAGGTATGCGTTGTAGGCAAAATGCAAACCATAGGTAAAGCGTAAACGAGTTATGTTTGATGGTAGGAAAGTGAAATTGAGATCGAGAGAGCTGGGGAATTAGCTCAATCGGTAGAGCGCTCGCTTTGCATGCGAGAGGTACCGGGATCGATACCCGGATTCTCCACTACCCTGTTCGTTTAACCGTTAAGTTTTAGTTGCATTCGCAATGTACGGTATGAAATCGAAAGGTTTGGTGAACTAAGAAGGCGAACGATTAACGTCCGTACTCGCAAATGTTGAAGATGGATTTTTTTTTTTTTCCTTTCTCGCTTCATCTATGTAAATCTATCGAATCGCGAAATAGCGCAAAGAGAAGAGAAGAGCAATAGAAAGTAGCCCAGTTAGCTCAGTCGGTAGAGCATAGGACTCTTAATTCTAGGGTCGTGGGTTCGAGCCCCACATTGGGCGACTAAGAGAGGGGGATGTTTAGTTTTACAAAAAATTTTACAGTTTTTAGGTTAACGAAGAAGTGGAATAAAACTAATCTTGCATTCCAAATATAGTGTGAAATGAAGAGATTGACATTCTGGCCATGTGAAGAATGAAGAAAGCGGATAGGCGAATCTTTTCTTAATAATGCATTCAGTTAGAAACCTGCAATTGTTATCTTCAGCTTTTTGAAAAACGTATCAGGTAAATAACATTAAAACTCAAGCATTAACGCTTTGTACGGTCAAAATAATCCCGTTATAACATTCAGCCAGTTGATAGTCGACCACGACGAGACTCGAACTCGCAATCTTCTGATTCGAAGTCAGACGCCTTGTCCATTAGGCCACGCAGTCACCTTCTCGCGCTCTATTTATTATCCAAGGAAGGTCGCAAAAGATTTGGAATAAGCAAAACCTACTTTCAAGAAAGACGAAGAGTCGATAACAGCAACAAAAAGAAGATCAAAACCTGACTAATGTTTGCAAGTAATAGAACCGTTAAAGTAGAAAAATGAAAAGAACTCGCCGAAATGCATTACATTTACATTTCTCGAAATAATTTGTTTATTCAGCGTTGGGAGGGGCCGTAGCGAAAGGGGGAATTAGCTCACATGGTAGAGCGCTCGCTTAGCATGCGAGAGGTACCGGGATCGATACCCGGATTCTCCATTATGAGTAGAAAGCGCAAATCGACGTTACTTTCTGCAGGTATTTTTGGCGGGCATTGGTAAAAGTAAAGTATAATAGGAACTATGAAACGGTAATCCCTTTCCGGAAACAGAGCCGTTGAATGTTAAAAGCGGATTTACGGGCGCGTTTGTTGTTTCATTGAAATAATCCTCACATCTGAAATAAAATTTTAAATCATATTGAGAAGCTCATCTTGAACTCAATTAATAGTAAGATAGAGTAGATTCCTGTGAATTGGAACAGCTGTAAAATAACCTTACCCATAATAGAAGAGAGGTAGATCTTTAATTGCATGCATTTTAGTTTGTGATCAAACTGCTTCCTGGAAACAGATTATTTTAATCGTAACCTTCTGGAAAACAAGCAAAGTTGGACGTTAGAAAAAATTGGGCGAAGAGTTAGAGGGCATGCATTTGTGTTTCATGTATATCTATATGTACAAGCATCGATACCGAATTTGTTTAATGGACGTGAGTGATGCTTACTCACTTTACAAAACGTCCCTGGGGCGAAGTGATATGATTTATTCAGGTATTGTAAAAAGAGAAAAGTAAGTATGCATTTACTACTTTCCAGTGAGGAGGAAAACTAACGAAAGAGTACAATCAACGCACAATATGAAGCGTAACTATTAGACTGGAGATCTTTTCGAACGTTTCTCGGGTTCACATGAAGGCGATGAATCATATCGCATGATGATGATAAATCGAGGTATGCGTTGTAGGCAAAATGCAAACCATAGGTAAAGCGTAAACGAGTTATGTTTGATGGTAGGAAAGTGAAATTGAGATCGAGAGAGCTGGGGAATTAGCTCAATCGGTAGAGCGCTCGCTTTGCATGCGAGAGGTACCGGGATCGATACCCGGATTCTCCACTACCCTGTTCGTTTAACCGTTAAGTTTTAGTTGCATTCGCAATGTACGGTATGAAATCGAAAGGTTTGGTGAACTAAGAAGGCGAACGATTAACGTCCGTACTCGCAAATGTTGAAGATGGATTTTTTTTTTTTGCTCCTTTCTCGCTTCATCTATGTAAATCTATCGAATCGCGAAATAGCGCAAAGAGAAGAGAAGAGCAATAGAAAGTAGCCCAGTTAGCTCAGTCGGTAGAGCATAGGACTCTTAATTCTAGGGTCGTGGGTTCGAGCCCCACATTGGGCGACTAAGAGAGGGGGATGTTTAGTTTTACAAAAAATTTTACAGTTTTTAGGTTAACGAAGAAGTGGAATAAAACTAATCTTGCATTCCAAATATAGTGTGAAATGAAGAGATTGACATTCTGGGCCATGTGAAGAATGAAGAAAGCGGATAGGCGAATCTTTTCTTAATAATGCATTCAGTTAGAAACCTGCAATTGTTATCTTCAGCTTTTTGAAAAACGTATCAGGTAAATAACATTAAAACTCAAGCATTAACGCTTTGTACGGTCAAAATAATCCCGTTATAACATTCAGCCAGTTGATAGTCGACCACGACGAGACTCGAACTCGCAATCTTCTGATTCGAAGTCAGACGCCTTGTCCATTAGGCCACGCAGTCACCTTCTCGCGCTCTATTTATTATCCAAGGAAGGTCGCAAAAGATTTGGAATAAGCAAAACCTACTTTCAAGAAAGACGAAGAGTCGATAACAGCAACAAAAAGAAGATCAAAACCTGACTAATGTTTGCAAGTAATAGAACCGTTAAAGTAGAAAAATGAAAAGAACTCGCCGAAATGCATTACATTTACATTTCTCGAAATAATTTGTTTATTCAGCGTTGGGAGGGGCCGTAGCGAAAGGGGGAATTAGCTCACATGGTAGAGCGCTCGCTTAGCATGCGAGAGGTACCGGGATCGATACCCGGATTCTCCATTATGAGTAGAAAGCGCAAATCGACGTTACTTTCTGCAGGTATTTTTGGCGGGCATTGGTAAAAGTAAAGTATAATAGGAACTATGAAACGGTAATCCCTTTCCGGAAACAGAGCCGTTGAATGTTAAAAGCGGATTTACGGGCGCGTTTGTTGTTTCATTGAAATAATCCTCACATCTGAAATAAAATTTTAAATCATATTGAGAAGCTCATCTTGAACTCAATTAATAGTAAGATAGAGTAGATTCCTGTGAATTGGAACAGCTGTAAAATAACCCTACCCATAATAGAAGAGAGGTAGATCTTTAATTGCATGCATTTTAGTTTGTGATCAAACTGCTTCCTGGAAACAGATTATTTTAATCGTAACCTTCTGGAAAACAAGCAAAGTTGGACGTTAGAAAAAATTGGGCGAAGAGTTAGAGGGCATGCATTTGTGTTTCATGTATATCTATATGTACAAGCATCGATACCGAATTTGTTTAATGGACGTGAGTGATGCTTACTCACTTTACAAAACGTCCCTGGGGCGAAGTGATATGATTTATTCAGGTGTATTGTAAAAAGAGAAAAGTAAGTATGCATTTACTACTTTCCAGTGAGGAGGAAAACTAACGAAAGAGTACAATCAACGCACAATATGAAGCGTAACTATTAGACTGGAGATCTTTTCGAACGTTTCTCGGGGTTCACATGAAGGCGATGAATCATATCGCATGATGATGATAAATCGAGGTATGCGTTGTAGGCAAAATGCAAACCATAGGTAAAGCGTAAACGAGTTATGTTTGATGGTAGGAAAGTGAAATTGAGATCGAGAGAGCTGGGGAATTAGCTCAATCGGTAGAGCGCTCGCTTTGCATGCGAGAGGTACCGGGATCGATACCCGGATTCTCCACTACCCTGTTCGTTTAACCGTTAAGTTTTAGTTGCATTCGCAATGTACGGTATGAAATCGAAAGGTTTGGTGAACTAAGAAGGCGAACGATTAACGTCCGTACTCGCAAATGTTGAAGATGGATTTTTTTTTTTTTTGCTCCTTTCTCGCTTCATCTATGTAAATCTATCGAATCGCGAAATAGCGCAAAGAGAAGAGAAGAGCAATAGAAAGTAGCCCAGTTAGCTCAGTCGGTAGAGCATAGGACTCTTAATTCTAGGGTCGTGGGTTCGAGCCCCACATTGGGCGACTAAGAGAGGGGGATGTTTAGTTTTACAAAAAATTTTACAGTTTTTAGGTTAACGAAGAAGTGGAATAAAACTAATCTTGCATTCCAAATATAGTGTGAAATGAAGAGATTGACATTCTGGCCATGTGAAGAATGAAGAAAGCGGATAGGCGAATCTTTTCTTAATAATGCATTCAGTTAGAAACCTGCAATTGTTATCTTCAGCTTTTTGAAAAACGTATCAGGTAAATAACATTAAAACTCAAGCATTAACGCTTTGTACGGTCAAAATAATCCCGTTATAACATTCAGCCAGTTGATAGTCGACCACGACGAGACTCGAACTCGCAATCTTCTGATTCGAAGTCAGACGCCTTGTCCATTAGGCCAGGCACGTCACCTTCTCGCGCTCTATTTATTATCCAAGGAAGGTCGCAAAAGATTTGGAATAAGCAAAACCTACTTTCAAGAAAGACGAAGAGTCGATAACAGCAACAAAAAGAAGATCAAAACCTGACTAATGTTTGCAAGTAATAGAACCGTTAAAGTAGAAAAATGAAAAGAACTCGCCGAAATGCATTACATTTACATTTCTCGAAATAATTTGTTTATTCAGCGTTGGGAGGGGCCGTAGCGAAAGGGGGAATTAGCTCACATGGTAGAGCGCTCGCTTAGCATGCGAGAGGTACCGGGATCGATACCCGGATTCTCCATTATGAGTAGAAAGCGCAAATCGACGTTACTTTCTGCAGGTATTTTTGGCGGGCATTGGTAAAAGTAAAGTATAATAGGAACTATGAAACGGTAATCCCTTTCCGGAAACAGAGCCGTTGAATGTTAAAAGCGGATTTACGGGCGCGTTTGTTGTTTCATTGAAATAATCCTCACATCTGAAATAAAATTTTAAATCATATTGAGAAGCTCATCTTGAACTCAATTAATAGTAAGATAGAGTAGATTCCTGTGAATTGGAACAGCTGTAAAATAACCCTACCCATAATAGAAGAGAGGTAGATCTTTAATTGCATGCATTTTAGTTTGTGATCAAACTGCTTCCTGGAAACAGATTATTTTTAATCGTAACCTTCTGGAAAACAAGCAAAGTTGGACGTTAGAAAAAATTGGGCGAAGAGTTAGAGGGCATGCATTTGTGTTTCATGTATATCTATATGTACAAGCATCGATACCGAATTTGTTTAATGGACGTGAGTGATGCTTACTCACTTTACAAAACGTCCCTGGGGCGAAGTGATATGATTTATTCAGGTATTGTAAAAAGAGAAAAGTAAGTATGCATTTACTACTTTCCAGTGAGGAGGAAAACTAACGAAAGAGTACAATCAACGCACAATATGAAGCGTAACTATTAGACTGGAGATCTTTTCGAACGTTTCTCGGGGTTCACATGAAGGCGATGAATCATATCGCATGATGATGATAAATCGAGGTATGCGTTGTAGGCAAAATGCAAACCATAGGTAAAGCGTAAACGAGTTATGTTTGATGGTAGGAAAGTGAAATTGAGATCGAGAGAGCTGGGGAATTAGCTCAATCGGTAGAGCGCTCGCTTTGCATGCGAGAGGTACCGGGATCGATACCCGGATTCTCCACTACCCTGTTCGTTTAACCGTTAAGTTTTAGTTGCATTCGCAATGTACGGTATGAAATCGAAAGGTTTGGTGAACTAAGAAGGCGAACGATTAACGTCCGTACTCGCAAATGTTGAAGATGGATTTTTTTTTTTTTGCTCCTTTCTCGCTTCATCTATGTAAATCTATCGAATCGCGAAATAGCGCAAAGAGAAGAGAAGAGCAATAGAAAGTAGCCCAGTTAGCTCAGTCGGTAGAGCATAGGACTCTTAATTCTAGGGTCGTGGGTTCGAGCCCCACATTGGGCGACTAAGAGAGGGGGATGTTTAGTTTTACAAAAAATTTTACAGTTTTTAGGTTAACGAAGAAGTGGAATAAAACTAATCTTGCATTCCAAATATAGTGTGAAATGAAGAGATTGACATTCTGGCCATGTGAAGAATGAAGAAAGCGGATAGGCGAATCTTTTCTTAATAATGCATTCAGTTAGAAACCTGCAATTGTTATCTTCAGCTTTTTGAAAAACGTATCAGGTAAATAACATTAAAACTCAAGCATTAACGCTTTGTACGGTCAAAATAATCCCGTTATAACATTCAGCCAGTTGATAGTCGACCACGACGAGACTCGAACTCGCAATCTTCTGATTCGAAGTCAGACGCCTTGTCCATTAGGCCACGCAGTCACGCTCTCGCGGCTCTATTTATTATCCAAGGAAGGTCGCAAAAGAGCCACGGAAGTTGTGCGCTATAGAAAGTCACAGATCATAAATCCCCTCGCACTGCACAAAGCCCTCTTTTGTTCCTTTCATCATTACGGCTGAATATGAAATCCTTGTATATTTTAAGATCAATAAGCTCGAGTACTGCCAAGGATATCGAACAACTGCGATATCGGAAACTGCTGTTGCTCATTGCCTTTGTTGCTAAATGGTGAAGATGTGTTTTTGTTAATATGGCTGACCTGTCTTGAAGGCCGACAGTAATCTAAGGCGCTCGAGTTATTTACGTTTGAAAGAACCAGTACTTCAAGCACATTATTACCCGTGTATCATCCGCGATCATAGATATATATATATAGTTAAACGATATCTAGCCAAAGATGAGCAAATGGCGCTGGCTGGCTTCATCAGAAAGTGTCCACGACTTAATAACATTAAATGACCGTTCATTCATCTTTGCTTCGCTTTCAAAGACTGACACTAAAACGCCATGTTCGCATTGCATTTACACTGCATTAAATGTGATTTATACTAAATACATGTGAATAAACACCACATAAAAAAATGATACTACCGGTTCTTTGTCAGCAGTTGCAGATGAAGCAAAAACAGAAGTTTTGGAATCGACGATAAATAATAATGTGGATGTTAAAACTTTTACCTGATTCGTAGCCGTCGGATACTTGACCGTTCACCGAAAAGCATAATTATCATAACGTCAAACGCGAGGTGTTGAGCATGTCAGGGTTAAGGTGGCAAAAGTACCTCTATACAGATGGCAGGAATCGGTAAAACCAGTCCGGCACGAGCGGTTCTACTTGGAATGAGTCAGACTCATTTTTTTTAGAAACTATGAAGCAAAAAAATACCTGGTAACCAAGATATTTCCTTGTTAACCTCCAGTCGCGTGACTAATCGGTCTTTTCAGACTTCCGGACATTACCATTGCACGCTATTCTTCAGTAAATTCCAGTGCCCTTCTACTTGCTGCGTCATCAACATCGTTGTGAAACGGCTTTTGCATAAACACAGTAAAATAAATGGGATGGCTCGGAATAAGCCACTGGTGACTAATGTGACAGCCGTTGAGCACGCATATTGGTGGGCCCTTAAATATCGGTTATGCGTAGTCTTGACTTAAACTTTCACCAGTCCTCTGGAATCATGGAGATCTGGAGAAGGGTTGACGAGGTTTGGGACTGATTTGGATCATTGGCGTACACGGATATCTGGCTGGTGAAGGGGTAAAGCCACTCTTGCTTTATGGCCGGACCTCTAAGTTCTACCGGTTATATATTCAGTATTTGATCAAGGAACTCGCAGCTGTAATTAAATCCTGCAGGTAGATGGATCAAAAAAGAATACATCAAAAACCGAAAATTGGACAGCAGTTGTTTTTCTGGGTCTCACAGATATTCCTTGGAGAAAGCGAACAAAAGAATTTCTTATTTGATCTCCATTAGAAACGAGGTTTCCATTTTTAAAATAATCTACTATTACTTTTCAGATAATCTATCAGCAGAAACAACTCGATTTATTGATACTTTGTTATTTCCATGAGAGTCACTAAATAGGCAGCTTAGGGCCAAACGACCAGTGGAAATTTAAGTAATACAACCAGACTTTGTCGGAAAACCTGGGCGACACCATCAGCAATAATCTGATAGAATCACAGCCACGGTCACGTCTACGGTCTGACACGGTACCAGTGACAGATTCTAAGTCACACGGTCTTCTAGAAACCATCTGTTTGCGGGTCGGATTTCGAATAGTCACGTGTCACACTATTTTCTGCGCTGACGCCATCGGAACTCGCTGCTGTTTCCTTTCCAGCCGGTTCTTACTGCCTTCGGCTGGACACGGAAGCTGGAGTTCTGAGAAGTGCAGCGGCTCTGGGGAGTTGGATTCCGAAACTACTTTCATCAAAGCCACAAACGAGACATTTTACGGCGTGATGCATAATGGATGAAGCGAGACGGACGCAGTAGCTTTTATCTTCATCAGAAAAGTCTCCTGCTGCTTCCCTGCAGTCGAGCAGGAAAGTCGTCACGCCGAACTACTGCTGCTCCCAGCCTCCGGGCATCACAACGGAGCAGCAACAAAATAGATGACAACGTCGAAGTCATTCAGCTACCTACAGCCCTTAAATTCTACATGCGACAATAAAAGGGCCAGAGAAACCGAGAGCACAGAGACCGATGGAGAAACATCACCCACAGCCGTAAACAAATTAAAACAGGGGAGTAATTTTATCTGCTGAAAATAATTAAACGATATGTAGATAAACTGGTTTATGTATAACAAACCACAATTTTATTTGGCTGAGCCGGAGTCTTACTGGTTTCTGCTCTCAGTTCTGCGTGGACTTCGGCAGCAAAGTTCGCTTTAAAATATTAGATTTTTTATGCATTTCTTATTTTCCGAAAATTTTTTCTTACCTATTTCTTCAAATATATTATTTCACTAAATAAGTTCAATTATATATCATTTTCATTATTTAAAAAAGACGATAACTTTATAAATCTACTTTAAAACATCTAAGTCAGTAGATTTTGTTTATATCTCTGTTTCTGTTTTAATCATTTTTTAAATGTTCAATGGAAAATTATATAATTAACCCCTTTACAAGTGAACTTATCAGTAATCATTTCAGTACCTGACAAAAGTCACTTCCGGAAAGCTAATATTTCTGGAGATCTTCTAAATATCTTGACATTATTCAAAGCTAAATTTACACTTTACGTATTATTATTTTTTAAATCTTTATCTCATTTTTTATGATAATCAGAGTAGAAAACTAAAATAAATTGTGCGGAGAAAGCGTTTTTTTTTTCTTTTTAATCTTCCAAAACCAAAGTTTGAAATGCTCATCTTTAAGTGCTATGATTCCTCTAGAATTGCAGCAGTGTGTTTCTTTAATAGAATTCCTATTTGGAACTGTTACGGCAGTAATTTCCATAAGTAACATTACTAGGAAAAAAGTTGGACTTTCGAGAATTTCTCAAAAACACAGAGTAAACAAAGATACATCCATCCATAATTTGTAAACTAATCGGTCTTAAAACATTTTACAGTCATAAAAACATGCCACAGATTTCTTGACTAATCAGAATGATTTGTTCATTGAGGGATACTTTAAATCATCATAATTCTAATGGATCTGTAGAGGCTTCTTTAGATCAGATGGAATATCGTTTTACTATGGTAGAATTATGGATGAGAGATGGTTTTAAACTGTTGTGATCTAGTAGTGCTCGTGAATATTTTAGAGAATGTTACCCGGATTATAAAGGTTTTCTTACACAATACATTTAGTAACAGTATTAAAATGATTTACTGGAATCCGTTAACGACGAGAATGGTTAACCAGAACTCATGACCTCACGTGGCGCAGGACTGACAGCGCTAAGCGCTCTAGCGGACAACCACGACACTACGCTCGCCTGTAGACCGGTGTTACGAATTAGTCACCACAGCTCGAGAACTGATTATTAGGGCGAAATTTCTTACATCGCATTCAGTTTATACAGCATCCTTAATCCGAGTTGATTATAAATCAGTAACCGAAGAAAAAATCTTAGGTTAATTTTAAAAAAATACATAGTAACTGATTGTTAGTGCTGTTTATTTGTCTCTCCGATCGCTTTATTTGACCGTCCAACGACAACAGTACAGTAGCGAGCCGTCAGGGGTCGACTGACAATTTCTCCTCCCTCCCCTCTCCATCAGTCGACGAGAGTTCTTCTGAATATTGCTTTTAGTTTGTCCTTATTGGATCCTAGCTGACCAAAGTGGATATCATTCAATAAAACAACATCGGTACCCCACACCCACTTGCTAGACATGCTTTCGTTTCTCTCTCACTTAAGAAAATTCGATTATCACATTTATCACTTAGTTGTCATTAAATAGCTTCCCCTCCATCTCTTAGCTCGTCGATGGCCTCTAACCTGGAATTTTCGCGGAATGTCTGAGCACTACTAACGACGGCTGAAAGCTAATCACCAATGGCCTCGCTTCGAATTGAAAGACTGCATTCTAAGACTTCACGCAATCGCGGCTAATGTCGTAACCATTAGGCTTCTTGGACTCCGTGTCAGAACCCGTGTAAGCTGGTGCCTACTGCTGTTGTTTTTGGTCTGTGTCATATTTTAGAAAAAAGAAATAAATTCCATTGTAAGACCCCATTAACTTTAGTCTTAAAATACCCGTAGAATTACTTGGCATCCCGGAATCTAAAAGAATTTATATTCGAAATGGTCAGATATCTTTTAGGCATCAGAGTAATGTAATCTATAGAAAGTTGGGCTGTTTCTTTGTATAAAAATTCTTCATCTTTCTAAAAATTATTACATAGGGTTACCTCTTAACAGACAACCTGTGGAGTAGCATTTTAAAGCTTAAAATGCGGATGGCAGGGATGATAACGTCGGTTAGTTATCACCTGCAGAACCAGTGATGTAGTCACACGGATTCTAACCCGTGACCACGGCATCGCCATCCAGATTCCAACTATAGGGACATAGCTAAATAAATTTCCCTTCATTGACTCCCGAAGAAAGGAAAATGAATCATCACATTATTATAATAGTAACAACATTTCCCTAACTGAAAGTCCTTTTCTCTATGTCTCTGTTAACAGATATACAAAGATTAAAGTCAGGCACCGAGACCGTCTCCTGCTTTTCGGGACGCATTTAGAAGCTAAAAGCCAAACTTCTGTGTAAACAACTGCTAGCCGCCCGCGTTCCTGGCCCAGACTGAACATAGAATACAGATATATTAGTAGTATCTCTCGGATCTTACGGAGACGATGCGCCGCACTAATCTTTGAATAACTCTGCGACACGTAAAGCCACGCGCAGAGGTTTTGCATTATTGTAGAATTGTCTAATTTTGCTTGATGAAGTTCGGCTAAACCCGATTAATCTGCACGATAAGGCTACGTGGTGCGAACCACTCTGTGGTTTGTCCTGGTCGTAAAATGTGACGATGTGAAATCAGGTGATTTCCGGAGAGACCGCGCAGACCTGGACGACGAGAGGTCGGTTCGAAGACAGGTTCCGTTATATTTCTAATAATTAGATGTTGGTTTTGTCTTCGGTGTATGGCACTCTTGGTAGAGTTGCCATGTCCGCACTCACCTTACTCGCCAGTTTCAATTTACTGGCTGAACCCGCTCCTCTTTCCCCCCTTGTCAGCCAAAGTGCTTTTTACAGCTTGACCAATGTGTTTTACCGTATCAACCTCATTCCAGCATCATTTGTCCAGCTTATCATTTCCGCGGTTACGGAAAACAAACATAGAACCTTCAGGACTTCGAAAACAAGGTTGTCGTCGATAATTTCTACTCGAGAACAAAATACAGATATACACAGGGAAAAAAGGGACGTAGACTTGCGTGGATTTCAATTGTTTTTCTAGCTGGTAATCCACTGAAACGGCAGACTGCGCTGGCGTACGACAGTTAAAGATGAGGCGTTTTCGAGAAACAGCCAAGAGAGGAGGCAAATTCGCGAGCAACGGACCCAGCTCCATCGCCATCTGCGTGGTCAGCTGCTGCGAAATAGGCCGCCCTCTGGCGAGTTGACCCGCTCAGCCACGTTCGCACGCACGGAGCATCGCACCGAGATCAGCATCATCTTCGGTCACAAAAGACAATGAATCGATCTTGTTAACGTATAACTTCTTTTGACTGACAGTGGTATTTTAAAAAGAAATGTTCGCAGACATGATGCGTGTGGTTACCACGTGCAGTGTTCAAAACAGGTCCGGCCACATCATTTGGACACTTAGAGAAGACGTGCAAAATCTTATATTTCTGAGTGTTTTCTAAATCGACATGAAATGCAACCTGCAGTAGATAATGGTATCCGATAGTTACTAGCAAACATGCTTCAAAATGGCTAAAGCTTTATTCATCCAATGTTCAACACAAACTCGGTAAATGCGTTCGAGTAGAAACGTGTAAATTATCATCGGTATAGTGACATGAGACATTGGCTCGTGTTCATATCAGTTTGGGCTCTGCTACCGACGGCACCTCGCTCGATGATACGGAGGGGTGCTTAGATAGACAGCGTAACAGATGGGCGATTCCCCCATCGGTGAATCAGAACTTCAGCGCCAAACCAACTCGCTTCTGATACCTCTGCAAGAGCAAGAAGGTTTAGTATCAACTTCAGCTATATGTAGAAAGTTGCATGAGAGAAGACTTTATGTGAGACGACCATTGTATGCGGTCTCCTTGACGTGTCGCCGTAAACAGGAGCGAGTGAGCTGGTATCGGAAACACGTCGCTTAGACACCACAAGACTGGATCCATCCGTATTCTCTTTACTTATAAGTAAAGGTTTGTCTTCAATGTGACTCATGGCGTGAACTCAACTGGATATAACAGAGACCATGGAAAGAGATCACTAAGGTGGCACTGAGCAGGAATTTCATTGAGCAGGCTTACAGACCTGCATGTGTTTCATAGAAATACTAAGGAAGTGATTCTGGATTCCTCTATCAGACCATACGTAAGTGCAACTGAAGATAAATTCATTTTAATGGATACTAACCTGTGTGATATGGTCAGCACGTCTCCTAAACTAAAGTAGGCGTGTTGACCTTTTCTAACTCCTTCCAAGATCCCTCCAAAAACTGCAAATTTCTTTAATAAGACAATGGACTTCATTTACTGATACTCTTGTTAATAGGATTATTAGCAGCATTCAAAGTCGTTAGGGGTCATTTATTTCTGTCAGGTAGAGTGGGGGAACTGTATGCCCCTAATGACTAATTCTTTATGTTAGAATTTTGTTTCGTTTCCTATTTTGGTTCTACTTGTTTCGCTGTGAACCATTTGTAATTTGCATATTTCTTTGATGGAAGATGTGTTGGATAAAGAGAGGTTTGCGTTGACCATTTTGGAAATATTCTTTTTGCTTAACTTTTGGAGAGCAGTGGTCGCAACACGCAAGTGACGTATTACATGTGCAATGTTCTTACTGTTTATTAGTGGTCACAATCCAGTTTTAAAAAGTAGTTTATACTTGGTGTGCGCCACGATTACTGTTACACTAGAAACGAGTCAAAATCAAACATTTCTCGAACAGAGGGTCGTGGCGGCAGTGAAAGGGTCAGCAATACTTAAAGGTGGACGGACGCCCCCCACGGCGAACTCCAAGAAAGCACAGCAATCGACGTTAATCTGAGAAGGTCGGACGTACTGACGGTCAGGCAGTGAGGTGAGTCTGTACCACTGAGGTGGAGAGATTAAATAATGCCCTTTTCTCGGTCAGAACATCCACATGTGATGCTGACGGTATATGGCTAGACGTCTCGCACTCTTAACGAACAGCATGTTTTCTTGTCAAAAAATATTTGCAAAATACTTATTAAATAAATAATTTGAGCGCTTATTTTGATAATCTATCGGTGTGACTATACCTCCCCTCACCTATATTGGCGACCACAGCTACAGACTCATAATGATCTTTGCAGCAGCATCTATACAAACTTCGGACGTCAGAAAATGTATTCATGTGAAGAAAAAAAAAATTAATTTTTAAAAGTTTTTTGAGATAAGACTTTTTATTCATTAGCTATCCTTCCTTACGCTTGTTGAATTATTTTAACTTTGAACCCATTTAGCCAGAGAACGACACCTGTGTATATGTCGTGTGTAGAAGGTGTTGGTCTGAGTGGTGATGTACAAATCGGTCTGTAGCGGTATCTTTTATAACACCTGGTATACTCTAGGCTTGTCATAGACCATGTGTAACTTCCAAACACTACTATTTTCACGGTATTCTAATAAAGGGTTCCTCAAACGTCTTTGCCCAATGGCTCCTTTTTAAACTCCTTGTACCATCATGGACCCTATAAAATCTAAATAGCACGACGTGTAACTGGGGCCCGGCAGATGTCGATATACCTCCTCGTGTATACGTACCGTGGTAAATTCAGGTCCAGGAAAATGGTCGCTTACCTCAACAATATTACTTACAGTAACTCATAAGAAACCAGGCAGGGAACTAACCAGGGGCCTATTATTAACTGTCAATTAATTTGAAGTGCGCTAATATTTACAGTACCATAAAGAAAGTCGTACGTCTTATATTGAAAATCCGTGTGGCCCTCAGATAGGTACTGAGGCCCATTAAGGGGCCACGTGGTTCACTTTGAGAAACGCTGCTCTAATACGTTGCTATATTTCCATACCGTGTCATATGGTATATTTGCGGTGTAATGGCAAGAAATTCCCTTTCCACTGACCATAAATATTTTTGTCGTTTTAAAAGATAAATATATTCTTTTAATTCTAATTTATATTATGTGAGGCCTTTGCATGTATTTAACAGAAATATGCCTGCTGTACAGTTCCGGAGCCACAACTCGCCATGCTTAATAGCGTCAAGAGTGAGCCTGTCCGAACCCCCGACGGACATTAATCCTGATCTTTTCCAAAGTAAAGCTATTACCTCCAGAAACTCGCTCTCTACGATCTACCTTCCCGTGGAGTTCGCGCGGAAGGAGAGAGAGAGAGAGACCGCGCTCGGATCAGCAGATCTTGGAGACGTTCCAACACTCTCTCCCCATCCTTTCGATTTGCAAGAACTGGATGGCGTTCAGGAAGAAATCGATATTCCGATCCGTACCCTTTGTCGGGTTCGCTTTAGACTGAGAAACATTTACTCACGGGAGGAACTGCGTGGACTCGAAGGGGGAAAGGGCACCACGGACCCTTTTTTATTTGTTGCTGAATTTTTTGTTGGTTTTGTCTGCGAAAGACCTCGCCGGCATCATGGTTTTGGCTGTAACTTTCCCTTTCGCCGCCCGTTGAAGAAAGAACACCTTTGTTCGTGGATACTTCACGGAGCAGGATTAGCATAAACAACAACCACGCGTTCCTTAGTTAAGCTGTGGCATTTTGTCATATTAACCTTTGTCATTCAAGTTTTTCTTAAGCTCTTATTTGTTTTTGCAAACTTATACAACATAAATCTGAATTTCAATTAAGAAAACTACTTGATTATTAATGTATATACATCGATTACTAGTTTTTGTAACCTACAGCGCTGGCCAAAAGTTTAGCACCACTCCATAAATAGCAACAAAAAAAACCAGAATCTGTCTTCAAATCGACGCTCGCAGCCTGACACTGTACCCATGACGGCTTCTAACTGAGCGTCGTCCAGATCTACAAGGCCTCTCCGGAGGTCAGATTTCAAATGGCCACGTGTCACATTAAGACAAACCACGGAGTGGTATGCACTACGTAACGCTATCGTGCAGACCAATCGGGTCTAAGTCGATTTAGTTAAGCAAAATCAGACAATTCTAGGGCGATTGTTAACTTCTGAGCGCGGCTGAGTAATAAAATTCCAAACGTCTTGTCCCTGCCCTGATTTGCTGCTGATTTCAATGATTTCTATAGGGCTTCGCGAAGCCCACGTTTCCTACATTTACAGCAAAGCCATCTTGCCATCCAGTCCCCAGTTCGTCGCAGAAAATCGAGTTTTTTCTTTTCTTTTATATACTTTGTTCTAAGGCAGTCAGTGACTAAATATCTTTAAGTTTTTATACAGCCTCCGGAAAATTGCCTCTCGTTCCCCACGAATTCTACCACTCTCATCTTCTCGGTCACCTCCTCATCTTCCGGACCATCACAACTATTATTTCTATCATCGAAAACCGCACGAGACTATTTCAGCAGGCGATGAAAATGGTTTGACGGTGGAGGGCGGAATTGGTTATTTGAGACTTGGCTCGGACAGTGCGGAGAATTTCTTTCGATTTGTCTCTGAGAAGCACTGGAGCCGCCCGCTCCGCGAAGTCCCTGCTTCTTGCACATACACGTTCTGTGATGAGACATTAATCTTTCTTCGGAAAACTCCACACTTCCCAGCGGCTGGCTGTTGATTTTGCCATGAACTTTACTAGATTATTTACTTGAGGAAATTACAGCTGATCGAAGACTCGACTTCTTTCCTTCTGCCATCCTCTTTTTTTGGCACCATAAACGTTGACGAAGAACTGGAACTAAATCACCGTTCGTAGCTCGCAGAAACAGAGACTGATGAAGGTAAAGATGATAATGAAGAAAACGAAATTTTACTCGTTGGTTTTTGGGCATCGACTTCTTTGCCGAGAAATATTTATTTAACTCCTAGATAATCCAGAGGCGAGACGTTTACCTAAATAGACGAAATACGGCAATACCCCGATTGCTGCGGGTTCGAGTTAATGCGGTACCGTTCGTCGTTCGTCCACAGTACCAGCGCCTCTGTATCTCTGTCGCCTTCTCACAGTGCACAGGGTTTCACTATTATTTCACATAGGTCACACATCGTTTTCGAACCCTCGATTTACTATCATGAGTTCTAAACGAGTGAGTACCGCGAGTAAAAGTGGTGCAAGTGCAACGGAGAAGAGAAATTACCAATAATTACAGGGGAATGTCTGAAATAGACGGTGGCGATGTCAGAGAATGGCTCGACCCGCACGATGTCCATCTTAATGATGAAGACCTTTTAAATTTAGGGCGGCAACGTGCATACGATGAGGACGATAGCCAAGATGGAACAGATGAAAATGAGACGCAAACGAAAGAATTCTCAAAGAACTCGATGCTATTTTTAGAACTTTTGAAGATGGAGAGCAGATGATAATGGATGCAGATCCGAATGTAGAAAGAGCGATGCAAGTCAGAAGACAAGTTGAAAATGCACTCAGCTGCAGTATTGCTGTACCTTCCGTCTAATTAGTGAATAACTGAGCAAAGGATAGTAAACTTATCTAAGGACAGTCAGACACAACATTTCAAAATATGATGCCAACAAAATTATATTTGCTGTTACTCGAGTTAGCAGTTCAGTGAGATTTGATAACATCACCGGATATGTGAAGACATCACTTGCACCTCTTCTACGCTCGTCTCTTGTTCCTATCAAGCATTGCAAACACTTGTTAATCATATGATGTTGCATCAGTCAGATGCCAAGTAACTTTCAAATATACTGTCCTGGATCTGAAATAATGTTCAAATTTCATTTCTCTCAATTTCTGCTTGTGTTCCAGTTTATTACATCGAACCAAAATAATCAGACATGTATATGTACACACACACACACACACACACCAAGAGTCATAAATATGGAAACAAAATAAACATCCTATATATCATTCATAGTCAATCTATTAAATGCATATAGTTAGATGTGAATTATCGTTTTTCTGTCATAAAATATGCACAGGATAAAATCTGTAACAAAAAATAATCAGATTGCATTATTGAGTTTAACATGAGGAATAAGAACCTTTTTTGTTTCTAATTTTTAACAAGTTTTTCTAGCTCCACTTAGGAATAGACAAACACAGTCTGCTTGCTTCTAACCAATTAAAAATTTTTACTCATTTCTAAACAATCGATTTTTTTGGTCTTCAGTGGTGGAATTGCGATTTCCTTTTATGTCATCTCCTCACAGTGTTCTCTCATCTTAACAATGACTCTCATTACGGCTGTTTCTTCTAGACCTTTTCGATAACAAAGGGCTATCTTTCGGATTCTCCCTATTTCATTTGCAAGATTTTGGCTGCTCTTTGTCCTTGCAACAGTCACATTTAAAACCGTTCATTAAAGTAACTGTCCTGGCTCTTCCTTCATCGGATTCTTCTTTGTGTAAAGCCATGGGAGTGATGGAGTGTGCTCAATAATCATGACCATACTTAATTTTTGCATTGATATCTGTTGCTGAAACAGGTGACTTATTATCCTGAATATCATTATTATTATTTGAAATTTTATAACAGGCAAAAATCATATAGCTGTGTAGTGAATGAAACAGTAATGCATAAAAACAAAAAAAAAAAAGAGTTCATACTAATGATAGACTAATGAAACCTTAAAAAAATACCTGGTGCTATTATTACTATAGCATTTTAATCCTGTGTATTTACAAACGCTATCCATTTGTTTTGTAGTTACTTAATTCTTATGTACATTTCGATTTTGCTTTACTTTTTCATGTATCTCAGACTAATTTTGAATTCAGCTTCTGCAAGACTTAGTTGACAACAGTTATAGAAAACTGGCTGATAAAGTCCAAGTCGTCTTGGTGCCTACAAAATGTTTTACATCGCATGATTAAGTGTAGTCAAAAATTTAATTTAAAAATAAATTTTAAGAAAATACAGTAAACAGATTTGCTAAGTATTCGCTTAAAATACTTGTGAATTTTCTGGTGCAATTATCCAGCAAACACCGTAGGTGTGGTACTAGGGAGAACAGCACAGGGCAGAACGAGGGGATACCTAACCGGCAGCCTGCAGACTTAGTCTGTTTTCTGTCGTTTTATATAGTTAATTTCATTTTTAATTCCAGATGCATAATACAGAAGGAATCGGTTCAAGAAATAATGAACAAGGTCTTCGCCACAAGCTATTAATAAAGTCTCTTTTTTCCTTCTCTTTTGTCTTATTTTTCATTTTCAAAGAAGAATTTAATGAAATTCTAGAGGTACAGAATTCTGCTCTTGGCGTCCTCTGGTAGCATTTCTTTTATTTCAGCTCATTATCTAATAGTTAACTGGAAGAAATTCCTTTTTAACCCTGTAGCTCCCACACCAACTGGTTTTATTCATCTCATCTACTCTGAAAGTGCAGCCATTTTTAACGTCTCAAAAGTCTTTAGAATCTAAGGGAGACATCTCAATTCTTCTCATTGTCATTGAAACTAAATTAACTTTTATAATTATTTTTAATTCTGATACTTAAAAACAAATCTAAACAGCATTTTTCAAAATGTGTTTTTGTCTTATATCATCAGTGAAAAACTTTACAATTTCTAAGATACGAGTTGTCTCCCATATTCTATTTCCTTGTTTTGTAACTTCTAGCTCTATAACTGCGTCAGTCTGAATATCGGCCACATGAATACCATTTAAAGTAATCTTTTCAGAAATATCTCTCACACACAATTTCTAATCCTTGAGTGCAAATCTACATTCCTGTCGGCTGAACGTTTGAACCAGGTATAATTGATTAGGTTACCTCCCTTCAACTGATGAGAAATCTACTGACAAACTTTTTATGGATTATATCATTCCACAAAGAAGAGATTTTTAGGATAAAAATTTTATTTCGATTACATTTAAACGTTTTGTTACAGATTTTTAGGATAAATTTTTATTTCAATTACATTTAAACGTTTTGTTTGTTACAGATTTTTAGGATAAAAATTTTATTTCAATTACATTTAAACGTTTTGTTACAGATTTTTAGGATAAAAATTTTATTTCAATTACATTTAAACGTTTTGTTACAGATTTTTAGGATAAAATTTTATTTCAATTACATTTAAACGTTTTGTTACAGATTTTTAGGATAAAAATTTTATTTCAATTACATTTAAACGTTTTTTTGTTACAGATTTTAGGATAAAAATTTTATTTCAATTACATTTAAACGTTTTGTTACAGATTTTTAGGGAAAAATTTTATTTCGATTACATTTAAACGTTTTGTTACAGATTTTTAGGATAAAATTTTATTTCAATTACATTTAAACGTTTTGTTTGTTACAGATTTTTAGGATAAAATTTTATTTCAATTACATTTAAACGTTTTGTTACAGATTTTTAGGATAAAATTTTATTTCAATTACATTTAAACGTTTTGTTACAGATTTTTAGGATAAAATTTTATTTCAATTACATTTAAACGTTTTGTTACAGATTTTTAGGATAAAAATTTTATTTCAATTACATTTAAACGTTTTGTTACAGATTTTTAGGATAAAATTTTATTTCAATTACATTTAAACGTTTTGTTACAGATTTTTAGGATAAAAATTTTATTTCAATTACATTTAAACGTTTTGTTTGTTACAGATTTTTAGGATAAAATTTTTATTTCAATTACATTTAAACGTTTTGTTACAGATTTTTAGGATAAAATTTTATTTCAATTACATTTAAACGTTTTGTTACAGATTTTTAGGATAAAATTTTTATTTCAATTACATTTAAACGTTTTGTTACAGATTTTTAGGATAAAAATTTTATTTCAATTACATTTAAACGTTTTGTTACAGATTTTTAGGATAAAAATTTTATTTCAATTACATTTAAACGTTTTTTTTTTGTTACAGATTTTTAGAAAAATTTTTATTTCAATTACATTTAAACGTTTTGTTACAGATTTTTAGGATAAAATTTTATTTCAATTACATTTAAACGTTTTGTTACAGATTTTTAGGATAAAAAATTTTATTTCAATTACATTTAAACGTTTTGTTACAGATTTTTAGGATAAAATTTATTTCAATTACATTTAAACGTTTTGTTACAGATTTTTAGGATAAAATTTATTTCAATTACATTTAAACGTTTTGTTACAGATTTTTAGGATAAAAATTTTATTTCAATTACATTTAAACGTTTTGTTTGTTACAGATTTTTAGGATAAAATTTTATTTCAATTACATTTAAACGTTTTGTTACAGATTTTTAGGATAAAAATTTTATTTCAATTACATTTAAACGTTTTGTTTGTTACAGATTTTTAGGATAAAATTTTATTTCAATTACATTTAAACGTTTTGTTACAGATCTTTAGGATAAAATTTTTATTTCAATTACATTTAAACGTTTTGTTACAGATTTTTAGGATAAAATTTTTATTTCAATTACATTTAAACGTTTTGTTTGTTACAGATTTTTAGGATAAAATTTTTATTTCAATTACATTTAAACGTTTTGTTACAGATTTTTAGGATAAAATTTTATTTCAATTACATTTAAACGTTTTGTTTGTTACAGATTTTTAGGATAAAAATTTTATTTCAATTACATTTAAACGTTTTGTTACAGATTTTTAGGATAAAAATTTTATTTCAATTACATTTAAACGTTTTGTTACAGATTTTTAGGATAAAATTTTATTTCAATTACATTTAAACGTTTTGTTACAGATTTTTAGGATAAAATTTTATTTCAATTACATTTAAACGTTTTGTTACAGATTTTTAGGATAAAAATTTTATTTCAATTACATTTAAACGTTTTGTTACAGATTTTTAGGATAAAATTTTATTTCAATTACATTTAAACGTTTTGTTACAGATTTTTAGGATAAAATTTTTATTTCAATTACATTTAAACGTTTTGTTTGTTACAGATTTTTAGGATAAAATTTTATTTCAATTACATTTAAACGTTTTGTTTGTTACAGATTTTTAGGATAAAAATTTTATTTCGATTATATTTAAATATTTCTTTACGAAATTTATATTTAACGAAATAAAGATGAATTAAAATAAAATAAAATAATATAACATTTTTAAACATATAAATGTAACCGGAAATTTTTCTGAATAGATGAGGTCTTTTGAGGGAACCTCTATTTGTAATCCTGTCATATTCCAGATCCATAACCTGTGTCCTTAAAAAGAAATAATTTTAAAAATTAATAGAGAGTCTTAAACGAAGTATCAATATAGAATTCACAGAATGACCTCTCGCATACAAGAGAGACCAAAGTTTCAGAACTGATTTTATCTGCAGTCAGCTGACAAGAATATTCTCACACTGGCGTGGAGAATAGTGTCCAAAGTGAACTTGCGTCATCTCACCAGGTAGGTAACTGGGTTAGAAATAGCATAGCGCATACCAAAATACAAATGATGGCATATCTGCTTCAAATGAGCAAGTGTGCAGAAAAGTTTTAATTAAAGCAACATAGCTGGAGGAATTCAATAGTACTAAACTGCAGTTTCCATGAACTGACTAGAGGCTGGCATTTAAATATGCAATGTACTTCTGCTGAATTGAATCAACACCACCTTTCAAAGCAGAGAACTTCGCCTAAAGGTATGTCAGGCCCTGACTGGCACTATTTCCCAAACCATGACAGTGTTTGGGTCGGCATGCCAATGCAGCTTGTTAGTTTTCATTTCGCTCACCAGATTTGGCTCAGCAACAATTTTTCACAAATTCTCAGGTATGAAGTCTTTTGCACAACTTTTGATATTTGGTAATGAGTACAGAACTAACTAAGAAACAGTACCTTCCAGATAAAGGTGGTTAGAACCCCACCAGAATTTCACAGAATTCTGAAGGGTTAGAGGAGTCAGTTAGCCCTGCCAACCATATAGGTGAACAAGGTTTTGTTGACATGTAACCTGAGGTACGTCTTGGTGATAGCCATCAGAACTCAGTAGACAGGACAACTCACGGTCTAGACCCATCAGGAACCAAACCTATCAATGCCTCCATAGCCATTGAACGAAATATGCTAAATAGTAATGGCAGATATAAGCTGATACCAAATGAACAAAAAACAAAGTCCACTTACCCACTCTGACACAAGCTCCTTTCTACCCCAGTTCCCATTGGTCAGTTTGTTACAAGATAATTATAATGATTCTCACTGGCTTCTAGTCTTATCGCAGCCACAATCCTGACCGACCGACCCTCTGTTGATGTTCGGCACCATGTCTGAATGCACAGCTGCCATCATCCCAATGCATCCAAACATAACTCTATTTACTGCTTTCATTTTAGGTATAATGTGATGTTTATAAAGTAAAAATAATTTAATATTTTCCAAATAATAACAAATAAAAAACAAGTTTTTTTTTTTTTTTTACCATATCCGACAGAGGTAGCGGCTCCATGTCATTGAAGTAAAGCTCCTCAGCTGAACTAGCAGAATAAGTCGGGTAGCTATTGTGAAACTGCGGCATGGGAGCTGAAATGTTGATGCGTGGAGAAACACCTACAAAAAAGTAAAATTTCATTTTTATCTTTTCACATAAGAAACAAAATCAGCCATAGGTAAAAAGTAGTGCACACAAGCACTGAACAACTCATTTATAAGGAAAATTGTTCTCTTCCTGTCCTATTTTCCATAAATAAATTCCTTCGATTTTATATATTCTGATCAAAAAGTTCTGGAACTAAATTTATTGTAGAGAAA
Source organism: Nautilus pompilius (assembly GCA_018389105.1). Classification (NCBI taxonomy): domain Eukaryota; kingdom Metazoa; phylum Mollusca; class Cephalopoda; order Nautilida; family Nautilidae; genus Nautilus; species Nautilus pompilius. The sequence continues at coordinate 438,087 of JACATO010000125.1, read as the reverse complement.
TTAGGTACACTATAAGGATATCAAACAAGTGGCATTGTTGTCAACGTCAGCTTGTCCCAGTTTTGAGTGACACAGAGATGCTTATTTCTCCGTCCAATGGAAAAATGTCTGACTTGAAGGAGCAGCATCTGCGCATCAAATTCATTGTGAAACTGTGAGTTGGCCACGGAAACCTACAAAATGTCAAAATCTTCACTCGGGTTGAAGCTCTCAGCTATTCAAAAGCATCTGAGTGGTTTAAAAATGGCCTAACCTCCGTTGACGATGATCAACATAGTGTGGAACTAGTCACTTGTGTTCATGACACCCTTCTTATGATTTGTGAAATGGCATAAGTAGTTGGCATCATGCCAAACCATTTTGATTCAAGATTTGGGAATGAGATGAGTCCAAGCAAAGTTCATTCTAGGAATACTCACTATGGAACAGAAAGAACAGGAAATCATTGATCATGCAGCAAATGTTGACAACTTCCTCCTCAGCATCATTACAAGAGATAAAATTTTGGTTTATTGCTATGACCCTGAGACTAAACATCAGTCTCCCTTCAATCAAAGAAAGCAAAACAAGTGTGCTCAAAAGTGAAGCAAATAATGATTGTTTTTTGAGAATGAATGTGTTATGAACCATGAGATCATTCCACAAGATCGGACAGTTGATTGCTGAATTTATTCAGCTGTTCTGAAACACCTGAGATGCAGTTCAATGAAAGAAAGCTGAAAAGTGGGAGCCAGGTTAGTGGGTGTTGCATTCTACAATGCGACATCACATTCAGCACTCTCCAAATGAACATTTTGGCCCAAGACAATATTCCCCTGCTTCCCCACTCACCATGTATTGAATTCAACAAATATCGCACAAAATGACATTCTTTCCATTCTTCAGACTAGAACAATAAAAGGGAAAAGATTTTAGGATGTACCAAATATCATCCAAGAAAATCCCAAAATCTAAAAGACTTCCCAAAAGAAAAGTTCCTGAAAAGCTTCAAAGCATGGTAGGATTACTGGAATCACAGTGTGCAATCGGTAGGAGACTAATTCAGAGGAGATAAATTTGAGTAACTGTGTTTTCCTTTAGTTTTTAAAGAATAAATTTAGTACCACAATGTTTGAATCAGACCTTGCATAACCTGAAGCATACGTAATATTTGTATTGTAGTAAATATGTACACCAGAGTATATAGCACCTTTACTACATGAACTGCTAGCACACATTTTGGCATCAATCCAGTTACTGTTTATAAGGTACCATGGTCACATTCCGCCAATGTTCAGTCAACTTTTCCTTCATATCAGTGATGCGTGGAAGCAGCTGTTTTTCACAATTTGCAATCAAGGCGCTCATAAACTTGTTCAATTTGATTAAGGTCTCGGTTCGAGGTACCCAGGGAAGAACTTGTCATCCCACTCTTTTTGATCTTCCAAACAAGGTGGTTTTAAAGTGTGACAAGTGGTGCTCTCTTCTGGCAGCAAAGGTTCTTTGAACTACAAAAGCACTTGTTGGTAAAGTAGCATAAGATGCTTATCAAGAATGGACAGGAACACAAAAGAATTCAGATATCCCTTGATGAAGATCAGATCCCAAACTCTCTGACCAACCATCACACTTAAACCACCTTGTTGACCGTGGCCTGCGAGCTGGCCTTCTGAAATGTCAGACTGGCCTTTCTCCACAACCATGTTCTCCCATTCAATGTGAAACTGAGACTTAACAATGAATAGAATAAAGGTACAAGATGGCGTAGGTCTGACCATCATTTCCTGAAAGCATACAAACCTGTGCTTTAGACTGCCCTGCAGCAGAGTTTTCACATCTATGTTCTTTCTCTACTTGTATTTTCCACCATTGATACAAAGTAAATTATTCCAATCTAATCATACAGAATAAATAACTTTAGAAAGGAAAGCAAAGTCAGCAGACATGGCCTCATTTCTTAATTTGCAATTCCTATAAATCTTTAGAGAAAGGTGGAAAAATTTATTTAACACTTTAAAGTATAAAGAATATAATGAATATTTCTAAGTCTGTTCACATAATTTCACACAATCCAAGAAATGCCAAGGTATCATTGTATTTCCATAAGAGACAACTAACACAAACAAAGACCAACAAACATCATCACCCACAGCTTGATTATGACCTGAACCAACAAGCACATTCTAGACAATAATGTCTATCCTACCTTATCCAGATTGTGTGAATCATATAATAAAATAGTTATACAATTCCAGTAAATGCCATCACCATCAGCAAAATATTCAAAAGTTAGTCAAGATGCAATTTACTTCAGTGAGACATTTTACTCCATGATTCCCTGGGGACGTGATTACAAATGCATCGATGAGACAGAGAGAACCAATCAAAATAATCAACAACACGTGAAGACATCGAGTTTGGACAATGAGAAGGCTTAACACAGAAAATCTCGCCTGGCTATCCATTAATCCTATGATGTGCACAAAATATTCCATCTAGCCAAAGTCTGTTAGCCTTGCACTGGTAAAAGAAAAGTAGTGCTACACAATGTAGCTTAGCGCACCAAACAATGAGCTCCAGACGATTCCAGTACGTTTCTGTCGTTTGACTATCTGGTAGCCAATACCATGAACAGAGAATCCCAGTGACCAGACAGTCAATGTTTTCAAACCACAAACATTGTCATGGACCACATATTATTTTACAAATGATCAATTACTCTTCTTAAAAGGAGGAAAAAAAATAATCTGTCATAATACAGCAATAAAAATGATGGCATTTTATAGATGTTTAATTATTGTGAAGGCAACAAAGGCTGCAGTGTGCTAATCAATGGTGGAGTTTTGACCACAAACAAATATTACAACTTGGCATACATACCGGTTTCCTGCACAGGAAAATTATCATCTCTGCAAGCCCTTCTGCCATCTTTTAATGAAAAATGAGTGTATATTAACCTGATGATATTTTAATTTAAAATAATTGCTAAGGTTTGGTAGAGATCAGAGAAAATTGCCCTTAGACTCACTCATCTCAGTTGTCTACTTTGTAGACAATGGCATAGACTAGCAGTGTCCAAAATATTTAGATGATGGACCACGTTGACAACTCAGAAAATTTCACAAACCATGCGTCAAATGTCATAAAACAAAATAAGACGCATTTAAATCTACTGTCAAATTGTTTATCAATTTTCTATACTTTTTATACACTGAATGAATGGATCAGATGTGTTTTAATATAAGAAGTTATTTAACATACCATATTACCTCAGCAAACCTACTTCTTCTGAGATACTTTACCAGAGCATTGGAGACACAAGTCTCATATAAAATCAATTTGAAATATTTAAATAAACAACTTACACTGATCTCTAGCAAATCAATCTACAAATTTGTCATATGATATATATTTTAATCTTGATGTTACATTCACAAAAAAGCAAACTATTTTGGACGCTTTCATCTGTGAGATGCCTGTAATTGCTTTCCATTCATAAATAATCAGGTCATATAATTATTAGAATTTAGACATCGAGAATTGCAATATTGAATGCAGTTATCATCAATTAGCCTTGATCTTTCTTCAGACTTGTAGATGTACATTTCAGAACAGGTACATTCACACATTTATACTGCCAAGAAGACAAGCTATTTTCCTAGCATTACCTATCAACACCCGAAATCTTTCCAAATATAAATAAAAATCAGGTTTCATAGTTCTTTCAAAATTTCTCTTAGCTCAGTCTATTCAAACTGCTGGAAACATAAACATTGCCCATATCACTGGTGAATAATTGCTTTGAAAACATTTGAATTTCTACTACAGACAAACATTAATCTCAAAAGTGTTTCCTGAACTCCATTTTGCAAGTTTACATTCCTCACGCAATATTATCTTTCTGAAAAAAATAACCTTGGCATTGTCATGGCATAGCCATCATGGTACTTCTCATCTGAAGTCGGAGGTGCTTCACAGTGTGCCAGGTTAACTGCTTGTACACGTTCCTCTAGTATCAACAATTACCTCCCAAGTGGCCTTGACACTACAATATATTCCTGATACAAATGTTTCTTTACTCTGCCATTTAAAACTAAGCTCACTTAGCAATCCTGAATTGTCCACCCAAAATGACATATTATACTAGCAACTTATCTTTGATGGTTGAAGAATTTGGTGACTGTTGCTCATCATGGAGAAGTCTCTTTCCTTGCCACCTCTACCCTACAGCATTACCTGCTTAAGGTAAATCACATCTGAGTACTGAGCAGCTGACTGATCTGGCAGACATTCATTTAATAAAGTTCAGTTTTAATAGCTTCACTCCTAACATTTTCAAGATGAATTACAGAGGATCCCAAGGCTTTTGAATACATGACAGTGGTGGTGAATAACTTGCTGAATGCAATCCTGCTCTACAACCTTTTTCTTTTTATGTGGTGAATACATTTTCACCACAATCAGCAGTTAGTTCAGCAAGCAGCTTCCATGGTAGACAGCTTCATTGAATGTTTCCAACAGCATCCCAAATAAATGCTGGCCTTGCAAATCATCTTTCATTGAAACAAGGGATAGTAGCTCTTTTACTATAGCAAAACCAGCATCCACTCTACGAATGAAAGCTAAGGGCTATGCAGTACCTACAATATTGATGCTTTTCTCCAGGAACAAACAAAGTGGGTTTCTCAAATTTGTCTATTTCTGGAAGCAACTGTACCTTTAAGGCAGATCCTACCTCATCTGCTTGCATGGCAATAGTGCTGTGAGACACACTTTTTGTTTAAAATACTTTTCTTCTCTGGACATAGAATGTCTACAGCGCTGTTCATTTAAAGTGATAATTTAGCAGGTATTACAATCAAATAAGAAATGGAGAAATTTACATGCACTGATGCTTTCACAGTTAAATTTTCTTTTCTAATTCTGAACGGTTGTTCTTCCCCCTTTCAGGTGTCAAACTATGCTAGTTGTTTCGTAGCACAGAGTCTTCTGATGTTATATTTTTTATGTACGCAACTGTATTTGTGAAGATTAGACAAAGGGCTACATCATCAGTAGAGCAGGAGAAATAGTGTGCAAGTTCTTCAAATCCCAACACTGAAGTTAACTGCCCACCTTTGAGATAGGCAAAGTGACACATGACAGGCAGACTCTACCAACTTGAAACAATATTGAAACAAGCAGCCCTCCCAAGAGATGGAAAGAAATCAGAACATGAATATTACGCAGCATTGCCAAATCTTCTACAATGCCGTCTCGACTGAAATCTGGAAGACACCAACCAAAATTTGCACAATGGGTGTGGCAGCTCGTAGCGCAATCGGTTTACCTTGCAATGCCTTCAAAACTGTTTACTACCTCAAAATATATATTTCTAAAGAAGGGAGCTGTTTTCAGAGGCTCAACAAGACAAGAAAACAACCATGGGCTAGATGAGGCAACCTTCAGATATTTACTTGTAGGCAGATGGATATCAAACTCCGAGCACCTCTAGCCCACAGATCATAGTTTGGACACAACTGATGGATGTATTCCAACCACTACTTGCATCAGCATCATGGATGACATGCAACCAACAGTCACCAAAATATTATGTAATTTAAAATAATCTACTCTTTTGTTCTTACAAACCTACAACAGGAAATTATTGTTATATTTAAATGGAGCTAATGGGGTGAGGATATCTGATAGAAAATGAAAATTTCACAAATTTAATTAATTGGAAATTGTTTTTAAAATCTTAAACAGTTGAACAAAAGTCAGAATGATAAGGGTTAACACAGAACAGCGATTGCTAATGAGCACAGGCAGACAGACTACAAAGGGCCATAAACCCTTCAACAGAAGTTAAATCCAATGTTAACAAAGTGTCTTCCTAATTACAGTTAGGTAATATGTAAATTTTAAAAAATGTTATTGCAACAACAATCTCGAATTTTAATTAAATAACTAGCGATTACCTCTGAGTTGGGAAGTGAGTGTTGATAAACCATTGCGGACAGATAATTTTCTGCAGGTAAACCTGAAATCAGAATGAGTAGCATCATTAACATGTGAATTCTGCAAATGAGACAGATACTCAAAAGGTAGTCAAGGTGTAATTTACTTCAGAGAGATATTTACTCCATGATTCCCTGGGGACGTGATTACAAATGCATCGATGAGACAGAGAGAACAAATCAAAATAATCAACAACACGTGAAGACATCGAGTTTGGCCAATGAGAAGGCTTAACACAGAAAATCTCGCCTGGCTATCCATTAATCCTATGATGTGCACAAAATATTCCATCTAGCCAAAGTCTGTTAGCCTTGCACTGGTAAAAGAAAAGTAGTGCTACACAATGTAGCTTAGCGCACCAAACAATGAGCTCCAGACGATTCCAGTACGTTTCTGTCGTTTGACTATCTGGTAGCCAATACCATGAACAGAGAATCCCAGTGACCAGACAGTCAATGTTTTCAAACCACAAACATTGTCATGGACCACATATTATTTTACAAATGATCAATTACTCTTCTTAAAAGGAGGAAAAATAATAATCTGTCATAATACAGCAATAAAAATGATGGCATTTTATAGATGTTTAATTATTGTGAAGGCAACAAAGGCTGCAGTATGCTAATCAATGGTGGAGTTTTGACCACAAACAAATATTACAACTTGGCATACATACCGGTTTCCTGCACAGGAAAATTATCATCATCTGTAAACCTTTCTGCCATCTTTTAATGAAAAAATGAGTGTATATTAAACTGATGATATTTCAATTTAAAATAATCTGCAAAGGTTTGGTAGAGATCAGAGAAAATTGCCCTTAGACTCACTCATCTCAGTTGTCTACTTTGTAGACAATGGCATAGACTAGCAGTGTCCAAAATATTTAGATGATGGACCACGTTGACAACTCAGAAAATTTCACAAACCATGCGTCAAATGTCATAAAACAAAATAAGACGCATTTAAATCTACTGTCAAATTGTTTATCAATTTTATATACTTTTTATACACTGAATGAATGGATCAGATGTGTTTTAATATAAGAAGTTATTTAACATACCATATTACCTCAGCAAACTTACTTCTTCTGAGATACTTTACCAGAGCATTGGAGACACAAGTCTCATATAAAATCAATTTGAAATATTTAAATAAACAACTTACACTGATCTCTAGCAAATCAATCTACAAATTTGTCATATGATATATATTTAATCTTGATGTTACATTCACAAAAAAGCAAACTATTTTGGATGCTTTCATCTGTGAGATGCCTGTAATCGCTTTCCATTCATAAATAATCAGGTCATATAATTATTAGAATTTAGACATCGAGAATTGCAATATTGAATGCAGTTATCATCAATTAGCCTTGATCTTTCTTCAGACTTGTAGACGTTCATTTCAGAACAGGTACATTCACACATTTATACTGCCAAGAAGAGAAGCTATTTTCCTAGCATTACCTATCAACACCTGAAATCTTTCCAAATATAAATAAAAATCAGGTTTCATAGTTCTTTCAAAATTTCTCTTAGCTCAGTCTATTCAAACTGCTGGAAACATAAACATTGCCCATATCACTGGTGAATAATTGCTTTGAAAACATTTGAATTTCTACTACAGACAAACATTAATCTCAAAAGTGTTTCCTGAACTCCATTTTGCAAGTTTACATTCCTCAAGCAATATTATCTTTCTGAAAAAAATAACCTTGGCATTGTCATGGCATAGCCATCATGGTACTTCTCATCTGAAGTCGGAGGTGCTTCACAGTGTGCCAGGTTAACTGCTTGTACACGTTCCTCTAGTATCAACAATTACCTCCCAAGTGGCCTTGACACTACAATATATTCCTGATACAAATGTTTCTTTACTCTGCCATTTAAAACTAAGCTCGCTTAGCAATCCTGAATTGTCCACCCAAAATGACATATTATACTAGCAACTTATCTTTGATGGCTGAAGAATTTGGTGACTGTTGCTCACCATGGAGAAGTCTCTTTCCTTGCCACCTCTACCCTACAGCATTACCTGCTTAAGGTAAATCACATCTGAGTACTGAGCAGCTGACTGATCTGGCAGACATTCATTTAATAAAGTTCAGTTTTAATAGCTTCACTCCTAACATTTTCAAGATGAATTACAGAGGATCCCAAGGCTTTTGAATACATGACAGTGGTGGTGAATAACTTGCTGAATGCAATCCTGCTCTACAACCTTTTTCTTTTTATGTGGTGAATACATTTTCACCACAATCAGCAGTTAGTTCAGCAAGCAGCTTCCATGGTAGACAGCTTCATTGAATGTTTCCAACAGCATCCCAAATAAATGCTGGTCTTGCAAATCATCTTTCATTGAAACAAGGGATAGTAGCTCTTTTACTATAGCAAAGCCAGCATCCACTCTACGAATGAAAGCTAAGGGCTATGCAGTACCTACAATATTGATGCTTTTCTCCAGGAACAAACAAAGTGGGTTTCTCAAATTTGTCTATTTCTGGAAGCAACTGTACCTTTAAGGCTGATCCTACCTCATCTGCTTGCATGGCAATAGTGCTGTGAGACACACTTTTTGTTTAAAATACTTTTCTTCTCTGGAAATAGAATGTCTACAGCACTGTTCATTTAAAGTGATAATTTAGCAGGTATTACAATCAAATAAGAAATGGAGAAATTTACATGCACTGATGCTTTCACAGTTAAATTTTCTTTTAATTCTCTAATTCTGTACGGTTGTTCTTCCCCCTTTCAGGTGTCAAACTATGCTAGTTGTTTCGTAGCACAGAGTCTTCTGATGTTATATTTTTTATGTACGCAACTGTATTTGTGAAGATTAGACAAAGGGCTACATCATCAGTAGAGCAGGAGAAATAGTGTGCAAGTTCTTCAAATCCCAACACTGAAGTTAACTGGCCACCTTTGAGATAGGCAAAGGGACACATGACAGGCAGACTCTACCAACTTGAAACAATATTGAAACAAGCAGCCCTCCCAAGAGATGGAAAGAAATCAGAACATGAATATTACGCAGCATTGCCAAATCTTCTACAATGCCGTCTCGACTGACAGCTGGAAAACACCAACCAAAATTTGCACAATGGGTGTGGCAGCTCGTAGCGCAATCGGTTTACCTTGCAATGCGTTCAAAACTGTTTACTACCTCAAAATATATATTTCTAAAGAAGGGAGCTGTTTTCAGAGGCTCAACAAGACAAGAAAACAACCATGGGCTAGATGAGGCAACCTTCAGATATTTACTTGTAGGCAGATGGATATCAAACTCCGAGCACCTCTAGTCCACAGATCATAGTTTGGACACTACTGATGGATGTATTCCAACCACTACTTGCATCAGCATCATGGATGACATGCAACCAACAGTCACCAAAATATTATGTAATTTAAAATCATCTACTCTTTTGTTCATACAAACCTACAACAGGAAATTATTGTTATATTTAAATGGAGCTAATGGGGTGAGGATATCTGATAGAAAATGAAAATTTCACAAATTTAATTAATTGGAAATTGTTTTTAAAATCTTAAACAGTTGAACAAAAGTCAGAATGATAAGGGTTAACACAGAACAGCGATTGCTAATGAACACAGGCAGACAGACTACAAAGGGCCATAAACCCTTCAACAGAAGTTAAATCCAATGTTAACAAAGTGACTTCCTAATTACAGTCAGGTAATATGTAAATTTTAAAAAATGTTATTGCAACAACAATCTTGAATTTTAATTAAATAACTAGTGATTACCTCTGAGTTTGGAAGTGAATGTTGATAAACCATTGCAGACAGATAATTTTCTGCAGGTAAACCTGAAATCAGAATGAGTAGCATCATTAACATGTGAATTCTGCAAATGAGACAGATACTCAAAAGGTAGTCAAGGTGTAATTTACTTCAGAGAGATATTTACTCCATGATTCCCTGGGGACGTGATTACAAATGCATCGATGAGACAGAGAGAACCAATCAAAATAATCAACAACACGTGAAGACATAGAGTTTGGCCAGTGAGAAGGCTTAACACAGAAAATCTCGCCTGGCTATCCATTAATCCTGTGATGTGCACAAAATAATCCCTCTAGCCAAAGTCTGTTAGCCCTGCACTGGTAAAAGAAAAGTAGTGCTACACAATGTAGCTTAGCGCACCAAACAATGAGCTCCAGACGATTCCAGTACGTTTCTGTCGTTTGACTATCTGGTAGCCAATACCATGAACAGAGAATCCCAGTGACCAGACAGTCAATGTTTTCAAACCACAAACATTGTCATGGACCACATATATTTTACAAATGATCAATTACTCTTCTTAAAAGGAGGAAAAATAATAATCTGTCATAATACATCAATAAAAATGATGGCATTTTATAGATGTTTAATTATTGTGAAGGCAACAAAGGCTGCAGTGTGCTAATCAATGGTGGAGTTTTGACCACAAACAAATATTACAACTTGGCATACATACCGGTTTCCTGGAGCAGATTATGATCTTCATCTTCTGCAAGCGTTTCTGCCATCTTTTAATGAAAAATGAGTGTATATTAAACTAATGATATTTCAATTTAAAATAATCTGCAAAGGTTTGGTAGACACTAAGTAGTTTTTCCTTTCAGCTATGAAGTTTTTCCAGTGTTTGTTGCATTATTACAACCAAGCAAGTCACGTGACTTCTGCCATATTTCCTTGCCTTTACATACTTTATTTCAGCAAGGCAACCTGTGAATCTAACAAGCTGAAGTTTATCATGAATTTGAAAGAAACAAATTCCTCTATTTACACTAGAATCTGAAAGTAAATCTGAAAAAATAATAAAGTTTGGCACTGAAAATGTTGGTTGGGGGGGGAGAGTGAGACGACACCATGGCTCCCACACGCACATAGAAAACATATCACTCAATATAACCTTTGTTCACACAAGCCTTGCCCGAAGCCTGAGGTAGTTATCGTTGAAGTGATACTGTTTTGGGTTCGAGCCAGGCAACTTGAATTAAACCTGTATATGTTAAGTGATACCCAAACTTATTTAGACCTTAGAAAAGGTCTCTCAGTTGTGGAGTAATTTCCATAATCAAGCATTATCTTTGCAACTGTTAGCATCAGTGCAAGCCAGGTGAAGCAGTGATGTCTGCAGAAAATGAAGTTTACAAAAAGCATAACCGTGACAATATTTAATCTGCTTGCTGAGCATCAAAGAAGAGATTAAATACAGGATAATCCTTGCACACCGTAGCATGTTGCTTCTCTATTTAGACATTTTAAACAAATCTCTAAAGGAATTATACATCTCCTATCTTCTCCAGAATGTGAAACACAGCACCATCCTCATTAATGTATCCCTCTGTATTGACAAATTCAACTCCAACCAATCCTTTTGCATTACCACTAAATAAACAGTCAATGTAGCACAAATTCCACTGCCTCTACACTGAGATGCTGATGTGCAGAATAAAATCTGACCTGATACATGGAGGGTTAGCAATGGCAGTCAGTTCCCTAAACACAATACAGAATACCCCCGGCGTATTTCCAGTGCCATGCGGGCTTGGGCCGCAGGATTCAAAATGGCGGCTTGGGGCGAAGGAAAAGAGCAAATGGTCGCGGAAAACTCCCGCCGCAGGATTCAAAATGGAAGGTTGGGGCGAAGGAAAAGACGGAAAACTCCCGCCGCCCCCGAGGATCCCCGCTAAATATCAAGAGGTCGCCCCTGACGAGTCATTATAATTATTGAGCAGCGAAACGATAGCTGTAGCACTTCGTCTGTTTTCGCAGATAAGCGAGATGTTAATGAATGATGGGCCGACCAGGAAGGACGACTCCCGGTCTGAGGCTGGTAGGGGTAGTGTGGTGACTCCCGTCTTATACGGTGAGCGATCACTAATCCTGGTGGTTAACTTACTGATCCTGTAAGGTGATCCTCATGTGCTGCACACATTCAGCGGGTCGGGACGGTATATCTCCCGATCGTTGACCCTATACAGGTATATGTTTGTGGGCAGGTAACAGGGGTCTTTTTCATTGGTTCATTAACGGAATAGACCAGAGAGTGACTCCCAGCTCAGGCGAATATCGCAGTTGGTGGTCGCCAGTGAGTAGATACGTCTCGTCCAGCCGCCATCATCTGGTGGGGGGGTAGATGGTGCCCCCTTTATGAAAATAAGAACTTTAAGTTGGATATCGTTATTTGTTGGCTTATATCCAGAGGACGATGTTCCCTACGTGCACGATGAGACTGAGCTCGGGCCTTACCTCTCTGATCCACGATTGATTGGCTCACATATTTGATGAATAAAAGCATCTTCACTACTTTGTTCATGGTGAGGAATTCGGTTCGGATGTGAATTCCCTTCTCGGTCTCAATAGCTGGTGAAATAAGCAGAGGCTACTGTGAATGTGAGGGAAGCATAGGTGTACTTTGTCTGCATTCAACAATAGGAGACAAAAGAGTGACATCTCCTGCCTCAATAAGAGGTTTGCTACAAGACAGACATCTTATTTGATAGAGAAGAAGAAATGGTGTTTATGATATAGCTCCACGCACATGCAAGGCCAGGCCCCTTCGGACTGGTAGGGGCCTCAGAATGTTCACTTGTCTACCTCATGTTGTATGTTTTGTGTGTGTGTTTATATTAAATTGATTAAATAACTTTGTTTTGTTTTACTTATTTGGAAAGTAGTAGATGGAAGTCACACCAACTTTTAAATATTGTAACTATCAAATAAACCCCATGAAGAAGAGATGTGGAAGTGAAGCGAGCAAGACAATTAAAATAAATATAGGGTCATTTTCCTTTGTAGATATATACCTACCTGGATGAAAATAAGTAATAAAATTTAGACAAATAAATAAGCAAGCAAATAAATCACCATTTTTGTGGCCTGGACCTCCCCTAACCTCTCTGAGTGGCTGTACACAGGTGAATCGTAAGATAGAGATAGTGAGGTGAAAGGATGGTATTACAGTCTATTGAATTTGTTGCATGTGCAAGATTGAATTATCATTGTGATGTATGCTTTGCTAGCATATTTCATTGAATAAAAATAGTTATATGATTTAATTGTTGCTAAAGTTTAATATTGATGAGTGAATTTTACAGTTATGGAAGTATGCAAATGTACGTAACTGCATTTACTGTAGAAGTATGCATGTGATACTGTCCAGTTTCAGGTGGCAGGTCTTTATTTCTATCAATCTATTGTTGGTGCTTTGTTTATTGGACGACAATAAATATGTACTTGTGTTTTTTTCTATTTCCTATTCATTCATTTAGAAATAACAGATATTTTACATTGTATCAGAGGTGAGGAAAATAAGTTAAAGTTAGAAATGGGAAAAGGGCTTTATCTATGTAAAACAAGAACCAGTACAATTGTGAGTAGAGATTATTTCATGTTACAAACAGGCAGATGAGATGATGTGCAACAGCTTGTTTGTTTTATTCAAAATGAGTGTTATTGTGGAATTTAAAGAAGATTAACCGTGTGAAGGATGACATGAAGAGTTTGTTGGATTTCTTCAGAAGTTTAACTACAGACAGAAAAGCAGATTTAGGCCGGACTACTCGACGTTCATCCCACACGCCTCTATAACTCTACACACACATATCAATACGTTACGCGCTAAGATGTCTACTGGACCAGGATGTGACTGAACAGGATGAAAACCTTTTGATAAATAAAATAAAAATATGTGAAATAAAGATCGATAAAACCTACAATAGGAATGACCTGTTGATTGCCCTTATCTAATCTATAGCCGTGCAGATTGCAGGTAGGTGCACCACGTCAAGTTCGTGTTTTAAAAGTTGCTGGCTGTTTTAACTGGCAGCTTTCTCTTCTTTTGAAACTCTTGCCCACCTGCCCAGGTACTTCTGCTCCGTCTTACTCTGAGCAATGTTTTTCTTCTTATTTTTCATTTTCAAAGAAGAATTTAATGAAATTCTAGAGGTACAGAATTCTGCTCTTGGCGTCCTCTGGTAGCATTTCTTTTATTTCAGCTCATTATCTAATAGTTAACTGGAAGAAATTCCTTTTTAACCCCTGTAGCTCCCACACCAACTGGTTTTTATTCATCTCATCTACTCTGAAAGTGCAGCCATTTTTAACGTCTCAAAAGTCTTTAGAATCTAAGGGAGACATCTCAATTCTTCTCTTGTCATTGAAACTAAATTAACTTTTATATTATTTTTAATTCTGATACTTAAAAACAAATCTAAACAGCATTTTTCAAAATGTGTTTTGTCTTGTATCATCAGTGAAAAACTTTACAATTTCTAAGATACGAGTTGTCTCCCATATTCTATTTCCTTGTTTTGTAACTTCTAGTTCTATAACTGCGTCAGTCTGAATATCGGCCACATGAATACCATTTAAAGTAATCTCTTCAGAAATATCTCTCACACACAATTTCTAATCCTTGAGTGCAAATCTACATTCCTGTCGGCTGAACGTTTGAACCAGGTATAATTGATTAAGTTACCTCCCTTCAACTGATGAGAAATCTACTGACAAACTTTTTATGGATTATATCATTCCACAAAGAAGAGATTTTTAGGATAAAAATTTTATTTCGATTATATTTAAATATTTCTTTACGAAATTTATATTTAACGAAATAAAGATGAATTAAAATAAAATAAAATAATATAACATTTTTAAACATATAAATGTAACCGGAAATTTTCCTGAATAGATGAGGTCTTTTGAGGGAAGAACTGGTAATGTTCTTGAGGCCTCTATCTCTAATCCTGTCATATTCCAGATCCATAACCTGTGTCCTTAAAAAGAAATAATTTTAAAAATTAATAGAGAGTCTTAAACGAATTATCAATATAGAATTCACAGAATAACCTCTCGCATACAAGAGAGACCAAAGTTTCAGAACTGATTTTATCTGCAGTCAGCTGACAAGAATATTCTCACACTGGCGTGGAGAATAGTGTCCAAAGTGAACTTGCGTCATCTCACCAGGTAGGTAACTGGGTTAGAAATAGCATAGCGCATACCAAAATACAAATGATGGCATATCTGCTTCAAATGAGCAAGTGTGCAGAAAAGTTTTAATTAAAGCAACATAGCTGGAGGAATTCAATAGTACTAAACTGCAGTTTCCATGAACTGACTAGAGGCTGGCATTTAAATATGCAATGTACTTCTGCTGAATTGAATCAACACCACCTTTCAAAGCAGAGAACTTCGCCTAAAGGTATGTCAGGCCCTGACTGGCACTATTTCCCAAACCATGACAGTGTTTGGGTCGGCATGCCAATGCAGCTTGTTAGTTTTCGTTTCGCTCACCAGATTTGGCTCAGCAACAATTTTTCACAAATTCTCAGGTATGAAGTCTCTAGCACAACTTTTGATCTCTTGTCAGCAAATGTTATATCTGCACCATCATTTTCATTAAAGATCCAGTAAAAAAAAATACTCTAATGTCTCCAGAAATTACAGAACCAACAGAATTAAAGCACAGATTAATCTGTCCATGCATATGAGCAGCGGCTGCTCGGAGTGCTTGAGCACTCACATTGGCTTCAGTATGTTTTGCTACCCTCAAGTCAATGACTAACAGGTCACTGTTATTTGTATATTGATTGTATTGAATATTATTCAGGCTCAACAGCATTGCAAAGTGCACAAGATTAGGTACACAGGAAATCAGTCGTATTATTACAATTATAAAATTCTTTGTTTGAATATGTAGTGACAGGCAGCGTTCAGATTTTCTGGGGTTTATATTGTGTTAGGATATAGCTGCCACAAACACCAGAGAGCAAAGGTCTTATTTGGTGACCTATGAGGACGGTCTGGAGGCTAAAGCCAACAGGTGAGCCAGCATGCAAGGCATGGCTGAATGTGGTCAGCGACACCTAGAATTCTGTCAGCTCCTCGTTTGTAATTAAACTTGACGCCAGAATTATATGCATTTAAAAATGTTTCTGTTTTATTTACTGTGGTAAAACTGTATAAAACCTCCAGAAAAATGTCCTTGTATATGCATGGATTCGTTTGATTAGCCCTGATAATTAGCTTTCGTCTTCCCCTGTAAACCAAGTGCCTCATATAACCAGAGAGAATAAACTAAATGAGGGTAACGAGAGAGAATAGTGTCTGTTTACTCCAACCCCATCTTCCATGTGTATTATTTTAAATGCTACCACACAGATCAATGTTATAAATTCAGAATTCAAATTTCATTAATACTCTCTATTTCAGTGTTTTATGCTATTGGTACATATGCTTGCTTTCCCACTGATAGTTTTAATGCATTGTATTAGGGTCTGAGATCTACTGAATTGACTATTAAACATTTTCGTATAGCCATGGAAGAGAAGTCTTTTGTCAACCAAGAATTGTCTAATGTGGCCTGATGAAGTCAAATTTAATGGCCAAAGGTGCACAGTAGCATTACCTTGACGCAGGGGTTCTCAAACTTTGCGACCCCTCTCAATGAATAAAACCGATGCTTTCATCGGGGCTAGGGCTCGACAAGAAATAGATACACAGACAGGAGTAGTAATTAAAAGTTTTTTTTCTAATTCAATTACATTTCATGAATGCATGGGAAAATTTCATGTGTTCGATATTTCTCTTTGTTGCTGTGATAACAACACTGAAATCAAATCTACTTACGAAGGCTTACTAAGCTGTTTTCAAGTCTTAAAAGTGGCATGTCTGAATACACCAATAGCTTTTTAATGGGAAGGATGAGCTCGCTTGCTTTTGCATAATTCCTGAAACCTGGGTGTTATTTTTCAGACAGCCACTCTTATTTCTCATTGGTATCTGTTTCTTATTGCAGCAACTGTAGAAAACCCTGACTCACAAATAGGCTGTTGCAAACAGAATCAGTATTCTCATAACCTCCTCGCTTAATTCTTTGTATTCATTTTGCACACTGATCCAAAATTCAGAGAGAGATTGTCAGGAATTTTATTTTCAAAGAAGTGTCAGCAGAGACATCAAGCAATTGCTCCTCCTCGGTAGTAGTGAGCATACCAGCTATCAGTTTAGCATCGAATGGGTTCCTTATCCAGTCAAATGTTTCTATTTCCACATCCAGGAAACAGTTCTAGAAGTGAAATTTTAGAGAAGGAAGGTGACTTAAAATACAGATTTTCACTAATTCGTGTGTTACTGCTCTCAATATATTGTTTTAAAGTAGGAAACATGTCTAAATTTGCATTTTACTCTGCCTCACTTCAACTTTCCTAATAAATGATTTTAATTTGTCATTGAGTTGAAGAATATTACCATCACCTTGCAGTGAGGTATTAGGAGCATTCAGCTTATGAAATGCATCACTTAAATATGTTAACGGCACATTGAAATCACGATCAATAAACATGCGTGCACTACTATGCCTTTCCTCCGTTAAATGCTGGTAAAGTTCATGTCTCACTTAGAAAACACGTGTCAAAAAGTTTCCCCGAGACAGCCATCTTGACTCTCAGTAAAACAGTAAAGAACTCTTCACCAAATCTTGCTTTTACAGGCCTGGTTTTTAAATAGTTCACAACATTTATAGTTGTTTGTCTGGGCTCAAATCTTTCGAAGCAAGAGCTTGCCTATGAATCAGTGTGTCCAAACAGCATGAGGAAATTTTCGTCATATTAAAGCCTGAAGTCCTATGTGACAGCCCGACATAGAGCGTGCTCCATCAGTGCAGGTCCCCACAGTTTGACCACTTTAATGTGAGATTTGTATTAATGTAGTTATCAGTAATACTGATGAGGTCCTCAGCTTTAATCGTCCTTGTAATTTCTTTACAGAAGAATAGATCCTCGTTTATTTTGCCCTCATCAACGAATCTAATGCATGTTATTAAATGAGCATCCTTAGCACTATCTGTGGCCTCATTTATCTGAATGGCAAATGGTTTGTTTCTTATCTTTATCAATTAGTTGCTCATTTAGATCCTCTGTGATTTGGCAGGAAACTGTGTCATTAGACAGAGGGATACTTAAAAGCTGTTTGGCACTAGGCTCCCCCCAATATAGTTGTAACCATATCAATAGCTGTTGGAAGAATTAGATTTTCTCCAATTGTGTGGGGGTTTTTGCACTGGACAAGGACAATTCTGTATGCAACTTGATAAGCTAATGTTTAACTAGATTTGTGTTTTGTTGCTTCATTTCATCTCTTCTTTGAATGAAAAAATCTCAAGGTTGGTTAGCTAAGTCTGCAAGACTTGTTTCCACGTGTCATTTTAGTTTGCTTGGCTTCATACTCTCAGCAGACAGCATTTTATGACAAATAACATGCTGAGGCCGCTCTTCTCCAGTAACAAAAGCACTTGTGAAACCAAAAGATATGTAACTTTTATCAGCACTGCCGGCAGATTGGTTATCTCTAGCTTTTCTCTTAACAAAGACTTTTCCATTTTGAAAGGCTAAAAATTAGAAAGAACAGATAAAATCACTGAACCTCACTAACACGCACACTTCTACAGCCTCTGAAGACTATGGATATAGCACTACACGCCACACCAGCGGATGCACACGAATATTTCCGAGAGAAGCCGAACCCGATATCGGAGTTCAGTGTCAATCGATCGCCAATATCCGATAATAGTTTGTCACATGAGCACCAGGTGTCACTTGTTATACTCTGCAGAAATGAGTTTTGTCCATTTCAATTGCGTTAAAAACCCCAATCCACGACATAAATTATGCTTTTATCAAAGCAAATTACAAACCCTCATCAACATTTTTGACATAACGACGGATGTTAATGGATAAATTTAGCCGATCGATCGCCAACTTTGGTAATCGTTCGGCTGATGACTGGGACGAAAGTGAAAGAAATGAATTGAAAGCAACATATTGATATTTCTAGAAAAGTTGGTAAAGGTATTTTATTATTAAACAACACGAGTTTCCGCCGCATGTGTTTGGAGGCTGGAAGTTGTGCCCTCCTTTTCTGTTCACCAGTTTACCGGACGGTGCTGAGAGGCCAGATCGATGTACTCTACAAATTTATTGAAGTAGTTTTCAGGATGTGGCTCGGATCTCCACCAGAATTCAACTAGATATGACTTTGTTAAGTCCTCTTGAGCTCCCTACATGTTGTGCACCATCCTTGTCTTTAGAATCTCCCACTGCCTCCAGCTTCCAAACGCATGCGGCAGAAACTCGAGATGCGTCGTCATCAGGGGATGCGAGTACAACAGAAGTTCACTTATGTTCTATAACATGAATAATGATGTAACGAATACAATATTGTTGGCAGTTTATAGAACCCTTGTGCCTCTGCTAAGAAAAGGAAGCAGGTGGAAAACCGGTAGCCCGAGCTCGACTGTCATGCCTGAGGCAATATTTTTGCAACCCCTTTCTAAGATGTTCGCGACCCCAACCGGGGGGGGGGGGTGTTTCAACCCCCGGTTTGAGAACCATAGCCGTAACGTATTCTGGTGCGCGCCGCTTTCGGTTCTGCAGACTTAACGGTGAAATGAACAAAATTGTGAAATGTAGCTATTTGAAATCTATCATGCAGACACGTGATTTCTGAAAAGACCTTATAAGAAGTCTGACTCATTTAGAAGTGGCCATGGGTACACGAGCCTGTTATTTGGTCATAGCTGTATGCGCATTTCTTGGTTGGTGGTTTGCTTTACCAATGCAAAGTGGTTGCATCTCTGAAACTTCGCGCAATATTTGTAACCTGAAGATCTCTAAAAGTGTTTGGATACTTCCCTCAATCTTGTCTGAACAGCCGTCATTAGGGAGAGTCAGCTTGGTCCAATGCATAGTTTTGTATATTTCTCCTCTTTTGATGTCTAGAAACACCTCTACCTTAAATGCGTCACCTTTCCCTCATTGGTGACATCCATGTAAAAGTAGTTAAACTGGAAATTTCAGTGTGATGATGGATGCGGTTGCTTTGATCGGATTAGCTCTTGGAGGTCCCGAACCACTGACGATGAAGTCTCGGGTCTGCTTCTATATTTGGTTTTCTGATGTGCGTACGAGGAAAATACTTTCTCGCACGAGTATGTTGTTGAAAGCGGTAACAAAACTGCAGTAGGTTTTCCTGCCGGCAGAGGGCGCTCGTTTCTTAAACTCAGACAGAAGTTGGTCAATGTCAGATTTCTAAAGGTCTTTTCCAGTTCGTAGTCAAAGATCGTTCCAAGCCACCTGCCCGTTACGGAATGTAAAACAGTTCAAACAACACACCGAGGGCGCTAACAGACCAGTGATTGAGAGCATTCGCTCTCGTCTCCCCACCGAGGCTGACTGAGCACTGACCAGCCGAACGACTGCCCTGCTTCCGCATCGGCTACGGTGACCCCCCCCCCCGGGCTTTCAAGGCGCCAGAATAGCGGTCTCTGGATTCGCTCGCTCGTTCGGCTGGTGCCAGACTGACACCTCACTCCCCGGTTTACGTAAGCAATTCCGTCTTTAATAAAATTCTGCGGTACACCTACGCGAAAGGGACTACGTTTCGTGCGCCATCTTGTTCAAGCCTCGCCATTGTGGCTCGGGAGTTTCCTTCAGCGTCCCTGTCGCAACCCACGGACCAAGGGATTATTGCAAATCTAAAGGCGTGATACCTATGCAAAAGCAGTCGAGGCCATCGAAGGAGAGGAAGAAAAAAAAACTCTCAGGGACTTCTGGAAGGACTACAATATTTCTGATGCTGTAGGGAACGTTTCGGGACCGCGAACATGGTTGGAGTACTCTGGCGCTGTTCTCTGTTTCGAGGTCTTCGCGGAGACCGTCGAAGAACGCGGCCATTAAAGTCGTCGAGTTTTCCCGTCGACAGCTTATCGAAATCCCGTTCTCGAGAGCTTGAGGACGAGGATCTCATGGAGGCACAAAAGACAGGAGTGGAGACTAAAGATGGCGATGAAACATAGGTTGGACCGCCCAAAAGGTTTTCCACTGAAGACTTTGCAGAGGATTTTAGGCACTTTGATGCAGGTCTGGCCTGCGTTGAGATGGACCCCAACGGCGAAAGGTCTATGATGGTCAACAGGGGTCCGTCTTGCTACAAGTCCATTTATGAAGGAAAAACGTTTGCACTCCTCCCTCGATAGGTTCATCCGTAAAGCTGAACAGTCACCAGCACCTTTAACATCAGCCGAACCTACACCTCCACCTCAAATAGAGCCTGTCGCTGCACATTCAGCAGTAAGGGTTGTTGAAGTCCTTTCTTCAGCCCCATCTTCCCCATTCGTTCTCATTTAACTGACAAACTGTCAACCTTCTCCCACTACCGCCCCTTCCCATACACGAGCTAACACTAGGAAATAACGTATGCTGCGTTAATGTTAAATATTTCTATTTCCATTTAATCCATGTTTGTTTTTTACAATTTTGCAGGTAGTATATTAAAATATTTAAAATTAGTTATAGCGTATAGAATATGTAAAGGTAGGAATGTTCTAGATCAGTGGTTCCCAACCTTTTTGGACTCGTGGACCTTTTCTAATACTCAGAAGACCCGCGGCCCCCTGCTACACTTCCATAATTTAAAAAAAAAATCAAGAATAAATTTAGCAAAAAATCACATAAATAAGAATCTACTGACAGTTTTGAGTAGCTCTGATCAGAAGAGCTGTGCGGTGTGTCGTGTTGGTGCCAAAGTTTGCCTAAAATCTAGCTGGCTAGTGTGTGTCCGGCCGAAGTCGCAGTCCAGTCCTTGTAGTGTGCTCTACCCCAGGCGTCGTGGTCCGAGTCTTTTAGCTGCAGGCCCCAATGATGTTAGCCAATGGGAGTGTGGCTCGATTGTGTCAGTCCTACTGTGGTAACAGTTCGAGTTCCGGCCTCTGTCGCCAGAGTGTATTGTCCGTGTTTCTATGAGGGTGGCAGAGCGACAGGAAACTGCGGGGTGGGGCCGGTGATGCAACCGGGAGTGCATGCCGTGGGAGACAAGCCTTACACCTTCGGCGCTCAGCCTCCCATCGGTGATACCGGCGTATTGAACATGGGGTAATTTTTATATACTTTTTTCTGGAGAAAAGTGCGTCTTATAAGCCGGCAAATGCGGTACATGTAAACAAAACAAGTACATACTACTCATGAACAGTTTCTTGACTCAGTCATACGACAAAAATTGAAACCTCCAGGGTTCTGTGACCCCTAAAAGGGTTAGGGTTAGGGTTTACCACTGTTCTAGACCTACGCGCCCGGCAGGAGAGATCGATACGTATTCATCGATCTATTAGGCGCACTCGGGCGACTGACTGCCAGATTATTGTACCGGTCATTGTCTGTATTGGAACATACTTAAGAAATACTGCAGGATATGGGTTGGGTTCTTCATTTTTGGCTATGAATCCACTCCCGGTGCTGATAACGACAAAGGTGTAGTTACGAAGCGGTGGCTATATTCTGCGGCATCATTAATTCTATCTAAGCTCGTGCTTAACAATATAGTATCTAATTCTGGTTACTGTCTGTCTGTCTGTTGTTGTTTTTACTCGAGACAACGTGATGTGAAAACCGCCGAGAAAATCTGGTCAGTAGCCTCCTGTGATTTTACGCTCTGTTATATTGCTGAGTTGCTGACATCAGCAGGCCACTTGGTGATATATTGCTTGTTCAGATCGCGGCATCAGTAGAAGTTTCTGCCACCGTGAGCCGGCCCTGGCAAAGATGGGCGCGTCGTTTTGACACCTGCCTTGTCGCTCGCTCAAGACATTACCGGTGCAGGGCGAGAGAAGGCGATGGTCCTCCATATAATTCAGAAATGTACTAATGAAAAGGTGAGGAACTCGGTGACCAGAATATCGCATTAGCGAACTTGTGACATATGGTAGGACACTGGAAGCCACTAAGCAGCAAACTCAGGCCATGATAACCCCCCCGACTTCTTCCACAGTGAATGCAATTAACATCAGAAGTAATCCGCGTACCGACGTTCAATTGTACAGCACAAACAGCAGCATCATCACAGTCCTCGGGAACTGAGAGATAGAAGCTCACAGAATAGTGCAGCCGGCGAACCCATTCCAACTGCCACTTGTCCAGGCTGTGGAGGCCCCCATCACAACCGTAAACAATGCAGGGCATGGGCAAAACACATGCCACAGATGCAAGAAACGTAACCCTTTCTCCTCTGCTTGCAGAACTGCTGATACTGTGCCAAAACAGACATTTTGTTGAGGCAGGGACTTCGCATGATAGTCGACCTGATGATGTGCAGTCATTGTATGATGAATATGAACATTTGGGTTTATACAGAATCGCTACAGCCAATGCCGGCGTGAAACCATATTATTGTGCTTTAACATTGAACAACACGCCTACAATGATGGAGATTGATACCGGTGCTACTGCATCTGTAATTAGCACACAGCAGTTGGAACTGTTATGTCAAGATGGACAGCAGCTGCAGATTGAAGCTGATAATCTACCTGTGTTAGGCACACATGTTCCGGCGAAACCATGCAACCTGAAGGCAGAGCTGTGGTAGATGTTGCATATAAAGATCAGAAATTTCAGTTGCCATGCCTTATTGTGAAAGGGAAAGGACCAAACCTGCTTGGACGTGATCGGCTGCAGCAGCTGAAGATAAACTGGATCGAGGTGCACAAAGTTGATGGCGAGGACTTTGTCAGAATGCTTCCCGAGTTGTTTGAAGCTGGTCTCGGTAAATTGAAGAATGTGAAAGCAAAACTGCATATCAACGAACGCATAAAGCCGCGATATTTCAAGCCACGTTCTGTACCCGTCTCCATGCGAGCTAAAGTGGAAGCTGAATTGGAGAGACAAGTGGGTGGGCACCCATCATTCCCATTCTGAAGTCTAATGGGGGATGTTAGGATTTGTGGCGATTACCGCCTCCCCGTGGACCGGCACCCCATT
Source organism: Nautilus pompilius (assembly GCA_018389105.1). Classification (NCBI taxonomy): domain Eukaryota; kingdom Metazoa; phylum Mollusca; class Cephalopoda; order Nautilida; family Nautilidae; genus Nautilus; species Nautilus pompilius. The sequence goes on along the minus strand of JACATO010000125.1, from coordinate 414,287 downwards.
CCGAACACTGATGATTTATCTATACGCCAACCTACAGGAAGGTGTATGCTTCTCTAAGCTAGATCTTAGTCACGCATATCAGCAAGTGTGTCTGGATGATGAATCGCAGAGACTAACAACGATCAGTACGACCAAAGGACTGTATCAAATGCTCCTTCCTGCGCTCGTCGTTTGAAAGTCTAGGTCACAAACTAGACAAGGATGGTATTCACCCTACCATCGAAAAGGTTGCTGCCATTCAGAATGCTCCAATACCCACATCTGTGACAGAACTGAAAAGTTACCTTGGACTGATTTACTATTATCACAAATTTATGGATAACTTAAGCTCGATACTTGCACCCCTGTACCAGCTCCTGCACAAGGATGAGTCCTGGTGCTGGAGTGATGACCAGCAACGCGCCTTCGACAAGTCAAAGGATTTACTACAATCCGCAAGAGTGCTCATACATTACAACCCTGACTTACCTCTAATAAGAGTTGACGCCGTCCTGTCCCACCAGTTGGAAGACGGATCAGATAAACCAATTGCATATGCATCGAGGCCACTCGCGCCAGCAGAGACGAATTATGTCCAGATTGATTCAGAAGGACTTGCAATGACATTCGGTCTGCATAAATTCCACAAATATCTGTATGGAAGAGATTTCACCATACAGACCGATCACAAACCGCTACTGGGGCTACTGAAGGGAGACCGTTTGATTTCGCCAATGGCGAGTGCGCGAATGCAATGCTGGGCGTTGACCTTGTCGAACTATCAGCATCACTTGCGCTACAAAAAGGGCGAGTGCAAAACAAACGCAGATGGATTGAGTAGTCTGCCTCTTGCCACACCCATTGCACGTGTACCTGAAGAAACCGTTTTGGCCCTGAGGCTCCTAAACGACACACCAGTCACAGCTCAGATGATTGCCCAGTGGATCGGTAGAGACCCCATTCTATCGCAAGTACGTCAGTTTGTCTCGACCGGGTGGCAAACTACTGACTCGCCAGAGTTCTCTTCATACAAAAATCGGCAAACTGAACTGAGTGTCGAACAAGGGGTACTGTTGTGGGGTACTCGTGTAATAGTGCCTCCGCAAGGACGAGATCAGTCACTCGACGAGTTACACGAAACTCATCCTGGTATAGTCCGGATGAAGGACTAGCTCGCAGCTACATCTGGTGGCCAGGGATGGACACAGAGATTGAGAAGAGAGTAAAAGAGTGTGAGCCATGTCAGTTACATTCTAAGTGTCCTCCTGTTGCACCACTTCACCCATGGGAGTGGTCCGGTCAACCCTGGTACCGCATCCACATAGATGATGCCGGACCATCCGAAGGGCGAATGATATTAGTAATAATGGACGCCCATAGTAAATATATTGATGCCGATGTAGAGCAGTCACCCACCACGGCAGTTACTCCGACTAAACTACGTCAAACATTCGCAACATTTGGTTTGCCAAACACCATTGTCTCCGACAATTACCTGTTTCACTAGTAGTCAATTTCAAGACTTTTGCAAAATGGACGGGATCACACATATCACTTGTTCGCCCTATCATCCAGCCAGTAATGGCTTGGCTGAAAGAGCAGTGCAGACTGTAAAAGCTGGACCGAGGAAATCCGCAGGTAAGCTGGAGGATCGTCTTTACCGTTGGCTGTCAGCGTACCGTGTTACACCACAAACGACAACTGGACAGTCACCAGCTGAACTACTATTCAGAAGAAGGCCCAGAACACGCTTAGATCTTGTCTTACCCTCGATACAAGGCCGGGTACTGGATAAGCAAGGGTATGACATACAACGATTTAATGCACATGCAGTGGAATGTGTATTTCATACTGGAGACACGGTGTGGACACTGAATTCCAAGGAATGCCGAAATGGCTGCCCGGTGTCATTGAGCGGAAATTAGGCCCCGTCACATTCAGAGTAAAATTGAATGCTGGCCGCATTTGGCGTAGACACCAAGACCACCTTCACGAGCGATATCCTGATGAGAATAGAGTCGCTATGCCACAACCACAAGAATAGGTCCCATCAGTCCCCTGGTAATAGCAGACCATCGCCAGCACTCGTCACTTCACCTGAAGAATCCACCGAACAAGAGATCCAAGTGCCTGTCTCAGATGAGTCGGAAACCCAGACCTGCACCCAGCTCTGTAGTTGTGCGTCGTTTCTGGCCGCAAAATAAAAGCACCAGGTAAATTAAACTTGTAAAATGTTCCATTAAACCTGAACCCCGAATGGTATTCGAATTGACACGTTTATGTTACCTGGTTTTGGAATCTGTGCTTTAAGCCCTGGACATTTTGTTAAAAGACCCTGAACATTTCTGACATGGAAGGAGGAGGTTATATATGCATACATAATCAGAGTACGAAACTACCGTCCTTAGTTTCGTATGATGATATCACGCTGAAGAAACCGCGCGTGCTGGGAGCCATCTCGAAGTGTGCTGATTAAAAACACCGGTTGTCTCTTCCACGAAGTTCTGTGGTATCGATGTCATTAACTGGCCTACGGCCGCCAATACACGACAAATGACTAAAGTAGTCGCCGCCATTTTTTCCTGTTTTGATGACAAAGGCAACTGATAATGTCCGACTCGTCTCATGGGTCGGCAAAAACCGTGGTTTACTTTCTGTTTTGTTGATGTAGCTTGTTCACTTTTATACCTTCTAAAACCTATTTCGTGAGAGTGCACGGTCATCTCATCTTTTTTACAAAACTTCAAGCTAAACAGCTAACATCAATGGCCGAGCTAGCAGGACCGGTGGTTTCAGCTAAACAGACGAGGTCTAGAGATACTTCATCCTACCATCCACTGAAGAGGAAGTGCCGAGCCAGCCAAACGAGGCCCAGGAAGGACCACATTTTCCGTAACCATAACGCCACACAGAGGCGATCTCGCAAGAAGAAAATCGTCAGTAGATGTCGACTCCTTTGCACGTGATCACATTATGGATTGTTGTAATTGTTCATATCTGACAAATATCGGTAAATAATCAGATGATTTTTCGATATCATTATTAAAATGCTATTAGAAACAAAATACAACAGGTTGCAGACAATCACCTGTCGTTTGATAGTTGAAGTTAACTCCCTGAATGAGATTCCTTTGATAAAACAAAGAATGAATTCCCTTAGACCCCTTGTATTGTAATATTTCTGACCAAAAATCCGCTTTAAAGGGTCGTTTTTTTGTTTCTTTTAAAATTTTGTTTTAACTTTTAGTAAAATTCGAGGAAAACTAGGTGCATTAACATGTGTCGATAAACAAACAACTTTACGAAAGTTGGATAATTAACTTTGGTATCGCAGAATTTTATCGGCCACCCGGACAGTGATCGTGTCAGGCTTCATGGCGAGCGAGGAGGCTATTGTCCGTTCGTCATCTGCTTTAAAATGGCCCTGGACAATGAAGAACCTACGCAGTTTTCTTATTACAAAATTACGAAGAGGTCTGTTAATCCAATTAAAAATTGTGTATACGCACACACACGGAGTTTTTTCAGTTTAGAGAGAGGAAGATGATGATAAGAATGCATGAGCTTGAGCTCGAATACCATTGTCGAGAGGCTAAATCTAAAGGGCACTCCTGTGGTTCTGAATGGAAAAAGATTACCGTGTAGATGTCAACGACAGAAAATCTTGATGATGCTTAGTGTCTTTCACCATCCCCACCTTTTGCTGAAGAATATTAAACTGTGTTCTTTTCTCCGAATATGAGATTAATCATCCGGTCAATGGATGAATGAGTGATCCAAGCATAGAAACTCAAATTCAGGAAGAAGTAGCCGGCGCCGTTCTGCATAAACTGGAGACAAACAAGGAGTTGATTAGTCCAAACCACCTTGCTGGAGTTCATTTACAGGTTGCATCAGTCGTGGAGAATTTTTTATGTAGACAAGACCCAAGAACGCTTCAGAAACTATGGCATCAGAGCTGACGTCAAACGGGATAACGACACAGAACTTCCTGAACAAACAGATGTAAATGATGACATGGCAGCTGTGTGCAATAATGCAATTCAAATCTCTTTAACAGAATCTGTAACCATGGATTCTTCACTCACTACTACTGGCATTGCTGCATCCTCCGACATTACAGATCTTCAGAGCCGGTTGGATAAAGAGAGCGAGCGAGACGCTGGTAAGGAAAGTGATAAAGGAAAAGAGAACAAAGAGTTTCCAGACGGGTTCAAATATATGCACGATGCTTCTACAGGCTTGCACGAGATTAAGGAGTTCATCATCAACAAGGGCTACAACAAAATTGCCGCCACTTAATCTTCGGAGAAGGGACAGTTGCCACTTCCCTCGGGTGGTGACGTCATATACAGGTTTGGCTGTATTATTAAGCAGTTTTAAAACATGCCAAAGTTACTGAGCGTGACAGTTGGCCAGATTAAGACAAACTCGCTCATGTCGATCTGACAACCCTGGACGTCTTGTAAAGCAGGATCATTGAGTCTCTTGAACACTATTCGGACGGGCACCTTGTTTGTGGTTCTCCAAAGATTTCTCGTTCAGTGGCACTGGCGAAAGAACCGCGGTGTATTTCATGAATAACTTGTTTGATGAGGGGGCGTCCTCTAACAGCAGTAGTGGTGCCTGCCAACTTGCCTATATGCCCTACATTATGCATTATATATATATAATTCTGTAGCACCGCCGAGCCATGCGTGAACTAAATAACATTTTTCTGGATAGGTTTCACCACGAATTCATATTGTCAAGTGCTTATGTGCAGCCATGGCCAAACGTTTTGCATCACATTAGAATTTATAATTTTTCTTGATAAAGTCAAATTAAATCTGATAAATCTGAAAAATGATGTCACCCGATCTTCGTACTATCCTGAACACTTAGTGGTGGAATGGACAAAACTGTGACACGTGGCCATTTGAAATCTGACCTCCGGAGAGACCTTGTAGATCTGGACGACGCTCAGTTAGAAGCCGTCATGGGTACAGTGTCAGGCTGCGAGCGTCGATTTGAAGACAGATTCTGTTTTTTTTGTTGCTATTTATGGAGTGGTGCTAAACTTTTGGCTTGGGGTTTGGATCATGATATCACTCAACCAAGAAAATCCTTATTTCTGCAACGTTTTACTTTTGGTGCTTATCACGTGTGGAGGTGTATGCAGACACGATGGAACAAGTCTTGATATGTCGCTCTTCTAACTGGCTTAACCCGATCTGAGGACTAGTGGAGTGTCCTGCAAAATTATTATTTTTTTGGGGGGGAATTAGTCTTAAAAACAAGCCATCTTTTATTAAAGGAGCATGTTACAACATAAATCTCTCTCTCTCTCTGTTTGTATAATATAAAACTGACAGAGCTTAGCGTCCCCATCGGTCTTGCACAAGAATTAACCTTTCGTCCGGTCCTAATTCTATTTTTTGATTTTGCTTATTTAAAAAAAAGAAATAAATAAATCCAAAAGAAAATAAGCATTTATGCCGAAGTTTCGAAGCGGACTTCGTTTATAATTTAGTACTAAACAAAATGAATCAAGTTTCCACGATTACTTGGCAGTATGATGCTACAAGCCGCCACGATCGGATTAATTTCAGAGCGCCTTAGGGACAGGCAATTCCAGCCCCTACACTTATTTCTAGAGTTCTCAGTGGCAGTTCCAATAACCGGCAATAAATCAACGCGCTGGCAGCATCCCGATACATTTGATGCCGAACGGGTCTGGGACGCTTGATGGCATCTTTCCTTTCCATTTCGGAGCTCGCTAAAAAACATTCCATCAGGTCTGACTGACAAATGCTTTTTTTTTTCTTTTTTTTATTCGAAACGTCTGTGTTAGGTCTGTGAGGAGTCAGGTCGTGCATCCATCCCGAACGTTTCAGACATCGAATTTACAGTCTGCCCGACCCCGGCTTCCTCGCCGTGCAAATGGCGACAAATAAATTCCGTTTTGCGTAAATTAATCAAAACGATTTATCTCAGAATTTTACTGATTGCAACAGTTTTAATGACTGAATAGAAATTTTGAAAAAAGAATGTATCAGAATTAACAATTAACCCGCTCAGAAAAATATACTAATTTTGAAAATGATATTTGTCCGATACCTGCGGGTCTCTCTCTCTCTCTCTCTCTCCTCTCTCTCTGTCTCTCTCCTCTCCTCTCTCTCTCTCTCTCTCTCTCTCTCTCTCTCTCTCTCTGTCTCTCTCTGCTGTCTCTCTCTCTCTCTCTCTCTCTCTCTCTCTGTCTCGCTCTCCCTCTCTCTCTCTGCCTCTCTCTCTCTCTCTCTCTCTCTCTCTCTCTCTCTCTCTCTGTCTCTCTCCCTCCCTCCTTACTCTCTCTCTCCCTCTCTCTCTCTCCTCTCGCTCTCTGTCGCCTCTGTCTCTCTCTCTCTCTCTCTCTCTCTCTCTCCTCTCTCTCTCTCTCTATCTCTCTCTCTCTCCTCGCCTCTCTCCTCTATCTCTCCTCTCGCCTCCCTCTCTCTCCTCTCTCCTCTCTCTCTCTCTCCTCTCTCTCTCCTCTCTCCTCTCTCTCTCTCTCTCTCTCTCTCTCTCTCTCTCTCCATCTCTCTCCATCTCTCTCTCTCGCTCGGTCATAAACACCCTTCTTCTGACGTCCGTCCGATACCTCGGCTGCTTCAGTCTCAAAGCAATTTCTTTTTCAACAGAGCGTACAAACAATTTTGCCGAAGATTACCAGCTCAGGTATCCCGGCCTCTAGGCCTTTTAAATCACCACGTTTAAATAACTAATTGGTGTTGCCCAGAACCTCTAAGTTCCTAGGATCCCCACCAACAAAAAAGAGACCAAGAAGACCTGGCTATTGAGGCTGGCTTCTGGCCGGCCGCGCCCATCTCGACCGACCGTTTTGGACCACAGACCTCACGAGATGTCACAGGAGCCTTTACGCAGAAAGTCTGAGAATATCTCTTGTGGTTCTCCGAGACGACGACGATCCAGCCTCAGAAACTGTTTATAATTTTAACGTTGATAATTTTTTTTCCAAAATGAGCCGCTGTTGGAAATAACGACCCTTTGTAGTCGTTTTCCAAATGCACGTGACCCCAGCACTGCTATCCGTCACATGTACGTCACGTAAATGCCACGGTCCTTTAAATCAGTCGGATGACTCATCACGGTGTCAACAAGATTCGATGGCGCCATCGGAAACGCAGAATGCGAAGTGTACTGGCTCAGCAGCCACTCGGTATCAGAGGCCTACAATGGCACCATTCTGTCTGGAAGGCATGACCGAGTTTGCCGGCGTCACCATGATCGGTTTGTCAATGGCAGTGTCGTGTCTGCTGCTAGTGTTCACTGAGTGACAGCTCAGTGGACGATGGGCCATGTTCGGTTTTCGCTGTCGAGTGGGTGAATGTCCGCTTTCGTGGCAATGCACCATGGGAACGTTTGGTTACTAATTAAGAGTGGAACAGAAGCTTGTTTCGACCTTCACACGGCTCTCAGCTTTAATAACCAATATTTACCCAGTTTTAATAATCATTAACTTTGACACATGTCAGGACAATTTTTGGACCGGTGAAGGATAATCGGCCCTACACCGGAGCAGTGGAGCCGTTGCCTGGATGCGCGGGAGATGCACGAGCCAGTCTGTGACAATCTTTTTAAAAGAAAAAAACAAAAAAGTTTTAATTGGCTAATCTATAAAAAAAAAAAAATGAAAGCTATTATCATCCAGATTAGTTAATTAATACTTTTGTGAAGGTTAGCAGACAGGGTATTAAGAACAACTTTAATGTCAAATATATCTTTGCTGAAGCAAAATAAGAGCATGAGGGGAATTTGAATTTTGGAGATTCATTGGTGATATATCAAGCGCGTTATTAAGAAGCTTTATGGAAATTCGATAAGGATGAAGCCAGAGATGCTGAAGTCTTTCTCCAGTCTTGCAGGGACATAAAACGGAAATGCGGTTACATCCCTTTGCGCTTATTATTTTAATCTGTCAGTTGGGAACCCTGAACTCCCCACCAACTCTTTCGATTCTTAATGGTCCAGCATCTTCGCAACACGATCCCCGGGGCGCCATGCTCGGAGTACAAACACGTGATACGATGACGTATTTGGTAAGCTATCGGTTTCCCTCCTGTCACAGGAAATCGATTTGATGTCACTTCCTCAACAGGGTCAGATCTTACTTTGACGACCAGGCCAACAAGAATCCATAATCAATCGATAACTGCTCTAGGAATGTGTTGTCTTTCGCTTATTGTGTGTGTGGTGTGTGCACGCGTGCATTCTAGAGCTATTCTGATTGTGTCACTCGTGTACTCTTTCATGGCTGGGTTCTTGTTTTTAATGAAAGATCGCTAGCCTACGCCCAGGATGTAGACGCTGACAACTGACTACACGGCCTTGATGCTACTCCAATAATCAGTCAACGGATGTAGCGTAGGATACCCTTGTTCTTTTGAGGTTCAGTAGTGTAATGGCTACCGCTCGTGGGACTGACACTTTCGTCATCGGGAGAATGGTATATTCCTCCTGAAACTGGCCTGTTTAGCCGAGTGAGGAAACCCAGGTCAACAGAACTGAAGAGCAAATAGAGGCCGCGCTATGAGACGTTTTCCAAATTAAATCGTCCAACGGGACGACATCCCCATGGCCGAGGGAGTTTAGGGCCTAGTCCGGCTCCTTGTAGAAGTGCCTACTCAGGATCACACCCTGATGGTGGCGATAGGAAAAGATTCTAGAAACGTAGTAGTGGGAAATACCTAAACTACCCATCTCGTTTCTTTATTTTTGATTTTACCATCGTCGCTTCCAACATGAAAAGGCCCCATAGTGTGGCCAGAGCAGCTCCTTTTGGGGTTGAGTCGGTAGCGCAGGCGTTCGTAAGGGAAAGTGCTTTCGCCTGCTCCCATTCTTAAAAAAAACACAAAGGAAACGTTAAATTGAAAGAGAGAGGAAATAGCCCAGTACTACAAAGACGTTCTGATTCTACGTGCATACGTAACCACGTGACTTATGTAGTGCTCTTTAAAATGTCCATAAAGGATGCATCTATCATATATATTAATGGGTATGTTTAAGGAAAAAAGGAAAACGGCTGATACAAGTGACGATTGTAATAAAATTAGAACCGGACGAAAGGTTAATTCTTGTGCAAGGCTGAGCAATCAAGAAATGGGGATGCTAGGCTCGGTCAATCTATTATTTTACAGAGAGAGAGAGAGAGAGAGAGAGAGAGAGAGAGAGAGAGGAGAGATGAGAGAGAGATGGAGAGAGAGAGAGGGAGAGAGAGAGAGAGAGTGAGAGTGTGTGTGTTTGTGTGAGAGAGAGATTCTGTTTGTAGAGAGAGACAGCTGATCTAGAAGAGAGAGAGAGTCATTTAGAAGAGAGATATGGATATCCTAGAGAAGAGATGGATATCGCTAAGAATTTAATATCGTGCTAATCGTAAATCTAGACTATCCACAAATAGAGAGATGAGAGCGAGATCTGTAGCGAGAGTTCGCGATGTCTCCTTCTCGAGTTCATAGAGACGCAAGATACGCGAGAGTATGTGTGTGACGCTCTTTTTTTCCACGAAACTTTCTCCCCTCCCAAAAAATTTTTTAATCTTTATCGAAATTGCTTCCACATCTAACTGATCCGAAACAGTCATCTGTAGCAAGGTTCGCGATGTCCCTCATCTTTCATAAGACGCACGACTATGGGACGCTCTTCCACGTTGTCTTTTTTTACCTCGTGTCCCGTCACAGGCACCATCTCTCTTAAGTACTTCCCTGGCAATCTTGCTTGCTTCGAAAGTTTTCTGTTATGAATCGAATGAATTCGTTTTGGATCTCAGGTGGCGTATACTTGGCGTGGGTCCTTCTACCTGTTTGAGAGTTTCCTTGGTGCTCCTTAACCAAATTTCATTGACTGCCAAAAGTCTAATAATATCGTGATTGCGACAAGACTGATCACCAGATCGGCTGTTGGTATTTATCGCCCGCCATAGCTTTTAGACGAAATTTCAAATCTCTATGTTGCAAATGTTTGTGAAACGAACTTATCAGCTGTTGAAACCTTTCACAGTACACAGACGATTTGATTTAAATGTCTCCAAACTCACAACTCGGAAAGCTGGCCATAGCGGAATATTCAAGCCAGCAGCATTTAGAATACTAAATGAAAGAGAACGATGTAGGCTGTTTTGTTTATGACTGGGCTGTGCTCACTCCTCCACGCCATTTGGTGTGGTATCTGAAGATGCTCTGTCAGCGTCGCTAGATGCACGAAGGCAGATCATGCAGCGAGTTACCGGTATCTCAACGGACTGCTTGCTGAATGATTGAACTCCACAGTGTTAACTGGAAGTAACGCTCAGCAGATCATGAGATTTTTGCATTGTTTACATTATGACAAAACAGACTCGAGGCATGCGTCATAATAGCTCACTCGCTCCACTTTCTGATTGTCGCAACATCGGGGTTTACCAAAGTCAAAGACAATATTTTTATTGACTCTGGTGCCTACATCGAACTTACCACATAGTTCGATTTTCGAAATTTATTTAGAATGCGAAAATTACGCGAATTTCACTTTCAAAAGACCGTGATGTGCCACCATAAATAATATTTTCCTTTTTTTCTTAAATACCAAAAGAGTGTGGAAAGGCACTGATTATCGCATGGGGGGGGGCTTTCCCCTTTAACCCAGTAGCTACGGCCCAGCCCCGATCTTCTAAAAAAGAAAAAGCTAATTTTGCTTACAAGCGGTTGAAATTTTGGAAATTCTCAGAGTTCAACAGGAAAAGTTCCGTGAAGGGCACGTGCTCCCCCCGCCCCTGACTTGTTTAACTGGATTACAAGTATTTCTCGAAAATGGTTCTCCTGTGTTTGGTAAATGGCGTCGGGTGTCGGCCCGTTGGAGATCGGTTCTAAAGCTTTCGACTCTAGCTGGAGCCGTCTTTAGCAATCGAGTCTTAGTGGCCCGGAAGCGTAATTGATTCCTAACTCATCGATCTGTAGTGTTTTACTATCCTCAAATCGGTCTGAAAAGAAATATTCCGGAACGTATTACCCCCATCCCAGGTCAGTTTGAATAAATTAACTCAATATCGATTGGTCTCGTTGTTACATTAATAACACAGAATAACGAACAATATGACGTAAATTTATTGGTAATTCCCTTTCCTAATTGCATTTTAGCTTTAAATCTTCTATGAAGCCTCTTTAATTAGTGTCTTTTACTGCAAGCTGCTGCATAAGTGACCGCCAGTCAATTAGCACAATGTCCAGAAGACTGGATTAACAAAAGTATTTCTTCTTCTGAGCCAAAGTCTCTGACAGTATCTACGTACTAACTTTGGTCCGGGAAACAAAATTATCTGGTAATTATCCAGTTAACAAATTTTTTATTTATTTATATGTCTGCATTTTATAAAAGCTGAATGTTGGCTTATCAATTGGATTTCAGCCTCAGACATCAGCTTTAAACATGGCAGCACGCATTGCACTCGAAATAGGACAAAAAATACAAGGTGCGGCCAGTTCTACCAATTAAACGTGCGCTGAAGCGTTTCCTCAGAAAAATGCCTCCCATTTATTTATATGTAAGCCACATTAAGCAATGAACTGTTATTGATCTTCTAAATTACTGCCGCATAGTGGCGAGTATTTTTTTATCGACACGTTGAGTGAAAGTCCCGTAGTTGTGATGGTCGAGTCGAGAAACTCCGACCCATCATCTCACATCTCTGAACAGGGTTCGTGTGCGTCTGTTGGTCATCAGCTACTCTTCCACATCAAATAGGAACAAGAATCCGGCTGAAAAATTAATTTTCTTAATTGTGTATTGTACATCAGCCATGACATCTGTAGATTTTCACAAAAATGGAATTTATTTTTTTTTATTTTCTTGATCCTTGGAAACGGCTATTAGTTTCAGTGTTAGACTTGCAAGAAAGGTAAAATCTGTAGCTAATTTATAAAATGTCTCCTCAAAGTTTCACTTAAAACAAAAATTGGTTTTCAGGAAAACCTATAATTTTCTATCCCATCACTTTTGGTTTTGGTTATTAGCTTAAGTGGAATGATTCTCTCATCCATCAGGCTTAATCCATCTTCGGGAAGATTAATCAAATCGTAAACCGATTTTGAAGGAAAATAAGACAAATGGAAAGATTTTGGAATAAAGAGATGGACACGTCAGTCCAAATCCAATTTTCTCGCGTGAACTCAGCGCTTCGGCCTCGACCTATAACTTCAGACCGTCCAGACACACATCTCGGTTTTTGTGCTACAAGAAAGCAGAGTATATATACTTCTTTTAAAAAATATCCGGTATCGTATTCTACATGTTATCTCACAGAAAGTCGCCAGGCTAATCCTGCGTATATCTGAGACTGTATTATGAAATCATTGAAGACTGGATACTTGTAATCAAATGCACTTCAATAAGAACTGTTTCAAATTTTATTTACAAATTAAGTATTGTTTTAAAGAAAACATATCAATTCATAGAAAACGTCCATTTTAGTTTGCTTTAAACATTTGACAGTCTGATTGCTCTTCTGATAGATAACCCAGCTGACACGATTCCGTTTGTTGTTGGTGTGAGTGGCTCTGGTGCGTATTTGTTCCAAGTAGTTCACTGTTGTAGCTGAAGAAATGGTGGATTGAGTGGCGCCAGTGGTGTCTTCTTCTTCTTCTTCTTCAGCGTCGTCGTTTGTTTTCTCTTCCGCTGTTGTTTCAGTGCCATTTGTTTGTGTATCATTGTCACGATCGACGAAGTTGCTTCACGAAACGTCTTTAAGCAACGGCTTCATGTCGTCTGCAGGTTGGGTTCTTGAGGTTCCGCTGGCGAAGTGTCTGTTTAGAAGTCACGATGCGCGAAACATTTCATAATTGTCTCAGACTGCAGTGACAGGCGCGTTTGAGCCAACAGATGGCGTTTGGCTTGTCCGGCTGATTGTTGCATCGTCCACTTCCAACAGTAGACGTAGTGAGGGTTGTTCTCGATCTGTTGTCTCACGGCTTTGATGATCCCGCCGTCGGAAGGCAGCAGTCGTGTTTGTTGGAGGAAATACCAACTTGATGCTATACAGTTCTAAATGTGGATGCGACGAACAGTTGTCAACGAAGAGCGGTATGGATCAGTTTTGAAGAACCATATGATTGTTTAGTTTCTTTAACCGGTCAGTGAAAGAAAGTTCTCCCTGTCATCCACTCTCATCTGTTTGAATGGTAGGTCACAGACAGTGATGCGATCTGAAATCCTCTGAAGAACTGCGGTTGGCTGAGCGGCCGATGATGGCCAGAGGCGTCAGTTTCCCTCCCGTCGCACTACAACCGAGTAGAACAGTACCTTTACAAGTCTCACCTTTGATGACGAGGAAACGATTTGGTAAAAGGCACAAAAAAAGGATTCCTGTTTTATCAGCGTGTTTTCTGATAAACTCTACCTTCTCTTGTAAAGCCAGCTGCTTGCGTTTTCGCTTTTCTCGAGGCACTGTGAATCTATGATACATTGTCAATGATATTAAGATCGCTAGCCGTTGATTAACTACTCATAGAGGAATTACTAATCAATTTCATGCGTCCTCAGGATCTAGAGAAAGCACCCAATCTTCGAGCTGATTGGTTGGAATAAGACGCGTCACGGTGAATGGATCGCTCGATAAAACACTGGCGATGACAATTTTCGACTGCTATCAATTAACGAAGAAATATTTCAAAATTATTATATTTTTTCTATCTATTTAACAGCAAATTCATAAACATTTATCAGTTGTCGTTTCCGAAATAGATTTAAAATAGCTGCACCAATATCCATACAAATCACCATTCTCTTATGATATTGAGGCCGCTCTGAGGTCGCATGTCTCATTTTCCGGGAAGTCGCTCGTGACAGGTGTCGTATCTTCCAGGTTTTACTGTAGAAGCAATCGTATCAACTACTTGGGGTAATTTATGCATCAGGTGTTTGCGTTCCAAGACTACATCACTAGAACTTTCAATCTGAACCCGCTGAATTTCCATATCAAGCTTGATGAAATTGACAAAATTGTGAAATGTGACAATTTGAAATCTGACCCGGAAATAGCTGACTTCTGGAAAGACCTTATAGATCTGGACGACGAGCGCGGCTTTTGTTATTGCTATTTCTAGGGTGACATGGCTGTAGAATCCAAGTCAACTCAGCATAAGAAAAGGAAGCAGAATTGAAAACACCAGTCTGCACTTGCTATAGCTGCACGGTACCGGTCGTACAGTATTGCGCCGCGGTCATTAAATATACAGCCCTATCCTACTTACTATTATCTTGCATAGCGTGTTTAAAAAAAACTCAAAATTCAAAAAATCCGTGAACCAACTTTCTTAATTGCAGTCATTACGTCTTTTCCTCCAAAACTCTTAGATGCCTACAATGATCGAGTTCTAATGAACAGCAAACTAATTACAAAGAAATTTGAAGTAGGACACACTTTTAACTCTTTACACGCCACTGAAATCGTAAAATAATAGCTTATTTTTAAAATAAAAATTTATTAAAAATTGAATTTAGATCTAGTTTTTTCTTCTTTCTACTGACCTACACATTTATTTTCCACTTTCTACCAATCATTTAGTACTTCCCAAAACATAGATTCTTCCTTACCTAGGGAATATATTTATGGGTTGCTTTATTCCGCACACGGGGAGATAAGGGTTCCTGTCATTTTTCTTAAATAATCACCACCCTGATATAAGAGACATCTGACTAAAAATCAAAATATACCAACGTAGGAAGTAAAACGACTGTATTTTCTTTAGCTTTCTATGAAAAGCCAAAATTTAATTTTGTTGAATGATGGTCAGTTGGATAACATCTCGGGGAATTGATTTGTTGTTCCAGGTAATGTTGTAAGGGCTGGATGTCGAAAAAAAAGGGCTGTTGCAATCGGCGAACTCGATCCGTACATCCTACGCAATGAATGGACGGAAATTTCCATCCACGCGCTACTTTGGGGAAGAGTGATTCATTCTAAGTCCTACTTCACCATGGATAACTTTACAAATTTAAGGAGCTTAGAAAGCTGCAAGCGGGCTTCAAGTTGGCTTGTTTTTGCGCTCAATTTATGCGAATCACAATGCATTGTGAGAGGTTAAAATCTGTAGCGGAATGTTGTCCTTAGTGGATCGTGACTAATAAAGAAAAATATAAAAACAAATAACAACAAAAATGAATTGTTAATTTAATACCTTTTGAGTTTTACTTATTGTTTAAGTCTTATTTAAACCCACGATTTTAAAATATGATATTCGTCTTTATAGAACTTCTTACCTGACGATTTTATAAAGTTTTAACCGCGAGTTTTCCAAATAAAATACGACGATAATGTTACTTTTTCGCGAAACAAATTTAAAGACAAGATAACTTCCGCTGTTACAGAGAATTGGGTTCCTGCCCTTTGTTTATATGAACAAAGCAGCCGCCCATTAAGAAAGCATCAATATCAGGTTAATAAAAAGCAAAATAATAAAGGTTGCGTTTATTTCTGTGCTCTGTTATATTGTTTAGTTGTTTTCTCCTATATTCGAAGATGTTTCAAAAAGTAAGAGCAATCCATTAGTAAAACAAGTGACTGACCAGGTATCATTTATTGGACTACATCACTTCTCTACCTGTATGTAGCTTAACGACTCCCAAGTTTCTTAATACCATCCGGGCAAAAGCTGCTTGGTTACTGTGCAAGCTACAGCTGTGCTGCCTGTTATCACCAGCAAATCGTCGACCTCGGAGAGCATCTTTCAGAATTCCATAGAGGTGATAATTAGAAGGATCCGGATTGTAAGGAAGATGTGGTAAGTCTGCTTGTAATGTCGAAGGTCGGCCAAGAATTTTAGCTTCATTTTTAATAACTGACTAAAATCCCAAAAGACGATCTTTACGTGATATTTACATAAAATTAGAATAAAAGTTTAAAAGCAAAACTCATCAAACTGAACAAAGAATTTTGTGAAGTAGACGGATTTTAATGGCATCCAGAAAAAAAAAATTGTTCTACGTTCTGCATGTGGTCTTCCAGGAACATCTTTGAACTGTATACCCCCCCCATTTCTCTGTGGTTCAGATTATTCAAAATCCATTTACTGCATGGACTAAGTCGTTAAGCTGCTGACATTTGAGATCCTGAAGGACTGGGGAAGATTCTACGGGTCGAGAGTCGCTTTCTCTCCGCACGCTATTCACGAGGATAATTAAAGCGAGCTTAGAGGCAGAAAAGACAGATAATCCTGTGGCGGATAGGGAATAATACAGCGTTTCATGCCGTCATGGATCGGTTATGAGGAATGTTTGTAATACAAATGCAAGCTAGATGGATCTCGTTAGTGAAGCAAGAACTCCCAACTGATTGATACAAAACAAATACTCTCGAGACACCTTTCTTCTGGAAGCATAATTTTACAAGCTGCCTCCTGTTTAAGGCTAACAACGGCGGACTTTAACATGCAAACATCAGGGAACTCCCCCATTAACCGACAGTTCGGCCTTATCGACAAAGAGCCCTGAACCAAACATGACGAAGACGAGGCGGCGACCATCAATCGTCCATAGACGTGCAGGATAAACACAATGTAAAAATTAAAAATATATATATCTAAGCTCACAACTATCCCTCTTTTGCAAAATATGGTATAGGTTCCAATCACAGAATAAAAAAGTTGAAACATTAAAAAAAAAATTAACTAAAATCTGTTAAATGTAGATTTATATAACAATTTTGTTTCTTTTTGTTCGACAACCCAAATACGTTTTACAGAATGACACAAGTCCATTAATCAGAACTACAGCTAGTTCTCTTTTCGTAAGGCTTCTCTTCTCTTCTGTGGAACCAAGGAGACGTTAATCCCTTTATACGAGGAAATGCTAAAAATAACTTATCCTGCCGGGTTTATCCATTATATTTTTTCGCATTTAAATTTTAAATCGAAATTTAGTAAGAAGAACAAACTAATCCAGTGTTCGGCTTTTGTTTCTTTGTATGTGAGAAAAAAGTGAGAGAGTGTTGTGTGAAAGACAGACGTGTGTGATGTTTGAAAACGAAACTGTGAAAATAGCTTGTGTGAGCGACTGTGTATTTGAGAAAGAGAATGTGAGAGAAGAGCGTGTGAAAAGGTTTGTGAGAAGAGCATGTGTGAGCAATTGTGTATTTGAGAAAGAGAGTGTGTGAGAGAAGAGCGTGTGAAAAGGTTTGTGAGAAGAGCATGTGTGAGCAATTGTGTATTTGAGAAAGGGAGTGTGTGAGAGAAGAGCGTGTGAAAAGGTTTGTGAGAAGAGCATGTGTGAGCGAGTGTGTATTTGAGAAAGAGAGTGTGTGAGAGAAGAGCGTGTGAAAAGGTTTGTGAGAAGAGCATGTGTGAGCAATTGTGTATTTGAGAAAGGGAGTGTGTGAGAGAAGAGCGTGTGAAAAGGTTTGTGAGAAGAGCATGTGTGAGCAATTGTGTATTTGAGAAAGGGAGTGTGTGAGAGAAGAGCGTGTGAAAAGGTTTGTGAGAAGAGCATGTGTGAGCGAGTGTGTATTTGAGAAAGAGAATGTGAGAGAAGAGCGTGTAAAAGGTTTGTGAGAAGAGCATGGTGAGCAATTGTGTATTTGAGAAAGGGAGTGTGTGAGAAAGAGCGTGTGAAAAGGTTTGTGAGAAGAGCATGTGTGAGCAATTGTGTATTTGAGAAAGGGAGTGTGTGAGAGAAGAGCGTGTGAAAAGGTTTGTGAGAAGAGCATGTGTGAGCGAGTGTGTATTTGAGAAAGAGAATGTGAGAGAAGAGCGTGTAAAAAGGTTTGTGAGAAGAGCATGTGTGAGCAATTGTGTATTTGAGAAAGGGAGTGTGTGAGAGAAGAGCGTGTGAAAAGGTTTGTGAGAAGAGCATGTGTGAGCGAGTGTGTATTTGAGAAAGAGAGTGTGTGAGAGAAGAGCGCGTGAAAAGGTTTGTGAGAAGAGCATGTGTGAGCGAGTGTGTATTTGAGAAAGAGAATGTGAGAGAAGAGCGTGTGACTGAGTGTGAGTATGTGAGTGAGAAAGAGAGTGTGCGGAATTAAATGTTCGCCTGTTTTGAATGTGTCTGGAATACGTCACCGGTGTTCCAAGTTTCCGACACGGATCTCGGTACTGTAGAGTAATATCGCTATCCGGAAATCTCTATCACTCAGCAACAAATTTAACACACTTCACGTGACTTGAAAACCACAATGAATTTTAATATGAATTCAGGGCGCAAATTTACGTTGAGGTTTTGCGCGAAAATTAATTGTCAAATTGCATTCTGTTCCTTGGGATGTGGAAGGGAGGACTTTTCTTTCATGAAAACAGCAACGACCGCGATTTAATATGCATTGCCAAAAATTCTAACTAAAGAAAAAACAACAACAACAACGAAAACAAGCAATCAATAACAGGTAGTTAATTTTTAGAACAGGTTGGCGGCATAATCAAACAGGTCATATCGATATCCGTTATTGCACGTGACAAGGAGGGAGAAAATAATCAGCCTAGAACTTGCGAGGATTCGAAAAAGGGTGCAGGCTGCGGTAAATAATAGTTTAATATGCATACAAATAAGGAGGCTTCTTGACAGATTTTTAAAATTCTTTCAGTTGGAATACGAATCCCGGCAGAACCTCAGCTGATTGTAATTACCGCGTCTGATCTTAACAACCCAAATAATTTTTGTTTTTTTAAAAAAACCCACTGTGTTACATTAGCATCTTATATTTTTATTGCATGGTTTTGTCCGGTTACTTGTCCCTGTTCCGGAGACGATTGGAGACATGAGGTGTTGAATAGAAATCAAGTCAGGTGTTTTGATTATGACTATCGTGTATATAAAACATATGTTATGCATATAGTAGATTTATCTTTGTCTGTGGCAGACTGATTATAACTGGATCACAAAAAAAATATGCAGACAGCCATTTTAAAATCAGCAGAAGGGGCATTAAAGCAAGAACATTCACGTAGTTTCGAAGCTTCCCGTCCAACAGACATTCAGAGGTAAGATCCGGCTCGTCATATTGCAATTTGCATCCAGTCACTGCAGCACTTCTCAGTGATCGGTGATCAGACCCATTGTATTCGATGTTACGATGACCGATTTTGGCGACTACACGAATGGAGGACATTTGTAACCTTTCCTATGCCTAGATAAAAAGATATGGGGGCTGCTCCCCCAGACCCTTCAAAAGGCAGAAGACAAAGCGATCTTTCTGAATCCGTCGGGTTTGTGGGAGTGTGGGCAGGGAAGATGGAGACCGGCCACGAACGAAAAATCTAAATTCATCATTTTAACCAATAAGAAAATATGGGAGTAGGAAAAGGTAAACATAAAGGGCAACATCTGAAGAATTAAATACAAAAACTCTATTGTCTTGGCTGTGAAATTTGATATCACACGTAGTTAAGTTTACAAATGCATATATCGAGAGGATAAATCTCAAGGAAATTATTGCATCTCGTCATTGGGAAGCCGAGTTTTCCATATTCAAAACTCTCTAATTTGCATACTCTAAAAGTGAAATAGTATATGCCGGTAAGTTTGGACTCTAACTTTCGCAGGCTTGCACTCATCCAGAAAACAGGTCTCTGCTTCATACGTAGTGTTTCAAAAACATCACCAATGTCCGCGCTCGAAAAAAGTCATTCATTCCACAAAAGAGCAAAGCAACTACTGGAAAATCTGAAGATCACATTTACCTTGTAAATGATAACGACACTCTTGCAGCAAATGTCTTGGAATGATTGATTACAAATATAAAGAGCACTTAAAGTTATACTTAGATGACTCGCTCAGCAGACGCCAGGTAAGGAGTAGGTATTTACCATTTTTTGTGAATCAGTCTTGAAGGCTAAAACGATCACCATTGCAACTGAAGGAAATCCAGGAAGCTACTTTACCAGAGGCAGTGGTACTTACTGATTCAGACCCTGGACAGCTGCACTCCTACAAAATATCGCTATTTTAATGTTATCCACCAGCAAATTCGCAGCATGGAGATTTCGGTCACCCCGCAGTGGGTATAATGCCATAGAAAATATAAGACAATAAACGTGCGGATCAAGTATCAATTCACGGACTCCGCCATCAAAAGGGGAATATCCAGGTAAAGGCAGGTATTATTTTACATTCCGGAAACATTCAACAACATAAGTTAAAGCTATTTATCAGTCAAAAGCAATCAATCGTTCAGCCGCTTCCCAACTCAGCAGTACCTGTAGAGATTCAAACTGCTTAGGTCACCACCCTATGCGAAATGGAGTTAGTGGGAGACGTCGTCACATTCCAGAAACCAACACCACCGCCGAAAGGGCAATGACACCATCTCAAACCAGGACCAGCCTTGACTTCTGCCCGGTATTCCGCTAGAGACCGGTGGAAGGGCCATGGCAGTTGTATCAGCGTGTGCCCCCCCCTAACGATAACAACAGTATACTTTAATTTGACATTACCCCCGCTTCCCTACGAAGCAGAAAAAGAGTTTTCAAAATATTAAACCAACAGAGCGAGACGGACAACAGTTTAGTCTATAATTCTGCTGCTGAGAATACAATCGGATATCTTTTCCTCAAATGGAGGGCATCTTTCTCGAGCCCTCGAACGTGGCGGGCTAACTCGGTTGTAAGTATTTTTTCTTGGATCGTCGACGGAAAGAACTCCCTCTGTCATTGTTCGCCATCTTATCGCAGAACTTACGCCCGCATTTTAAAACTGAAACCCATCAAACAATTTATTTACTAAACTTTCTGAAAGAGTTGGAAAAGAAAGGGGGGGAAAACAACAACAAAAAACGAAAAAGTGACCCGACCTTTTCTTCAACAAAGAGCATTAGTAAATACGGAGCGGATGTATATAGGTGGGCGGGAGGGAGGGCGTGGTTGCTATTAGTAACGAAAGCCTTAAAAAAAAAAAAACTATGGCTTTTTGCGTCCCTGTATTAAATGAATGCAACGAGGCTACTTAGAGTAATTTGAATTTAGTAAGATTGTGTTATGCACGCAAAAATGAATTAGATTCAAGCAATGACGGATTTTGCATTAACTCTTTACCCACCACAACGTATCCGTTTGTAAAGTAAAGTGCACAGGACCCGAAGCGAACAAACGGTGGTAAGTGTGGTAGAGAGGCTGTGAAGCTCTCGAGTTATGAACTCTCCCAGTATTGATTGAAGCCATGTAATGATTGATGTCAGGGTGCTGTTTCTATTTTAATCTGATAATAATGTTGCTTTTATTTATAGAGAAACCGAAGCGCTGGATCACTCAGGTGATGTAAACACGTTCACCCAGCCGTGATGAATATTAGATCAGAGAGAGAGAAGGGGAGAGCAGTGAGGGTTGTCTTAAAAAAATAATTAATTAAAATTTCCATCCTCAAGATGGAAAAAGATTAAATCTTAAAATCTAAAGTATAATTCTATTCTGAATTCCAATAGAGTGCTTCTTGCCTTCTATGGCCCCTAACATGGCTTCATTATATATATATATCAGCTCTCTGCCTCTTCTCCCCTTGTTTTCTTACGGTAAAAATGCGTATCCAGTAATTCCTGAAGCATCATCCAGTAGAATAGTATATATATGTAAAATCTGGCTGCTCTTCATTCAGACATCACACGGGTACATCTCTTATAAACTTAGGGTAGCACCAGGTCTCTCGGTCGTATCTTTGTCGCAAACACACTTAAAAACCAAGTTCCATCGCTCACAAGATTAAAAGACCACTAGTCCACGACAGTAACGGTGCAGCCAGGAATTAGGAAATTCTGGAGTTATGTGGTTTCAGATTCTTACTGCAGCGTGGCCGAAAGCTCTGCATCACCACAGGAATAACGATAGTTAATTTTCAGATGAAGCTGGAAATTATCTTGTAAAACACCACATCCCTCTGTTTTCAGAGCCAGAGGGACGACATGGTTAATTAAAAGAATACCGGCCAGCACACATAATACTACTCCCAGGGTAACCAGACCATACAGCTCCCTGTCGTCTCCTCCTGAGAGGCTTGAAGCCGTAAGGTGCGACCATTGTAACTTAGTGGAGAGGATGAGCGAGCAGTGTACTGCACTACTTTATTACTAATACCACCATCACTGGTTACACGCCCCTCGCATGGACAGTTTCGGCTAAAAGAAATACATCGGAGTCTGACTTTAATTCTGTCTGCCGAGGATAAATCGACGGCCGGCCGGACGGCGAGATCTACAGGTCGGCCTGACGAGGGAGGGGGCAGGTCTCGGGCCGGACGAGAGTGTGCGTTATTGCCCGATATCAAGCATGGTGGCGCTTTCCCTGTTGTCAAGCGAAGCCGTCCAGTCGTTAATGAGGCCGGCTTTGTCGCTCCCGCTGGCCGGGTGGAACTGAGTCGTACTGCGGATATGGTTGCTGGCACGCCTCGGACACGCAAGGAGTAAGCAGCAGCAGCAGCAGCAGCAGTCATGGACAGGTCGACGGCTCGGTTCGACCGCGACCCTTTCGCGGTCGAATCACTTGCCGATGAGCTGAGCGACTTGAAATTTGAAAGAACCAACACAAAGGGTCTCAAGGTTGGTTGGTTGGGGATCTCTTTCACTGACATTTCCCTTCTCTCCCCACCCCTCCTCGGGGGTCGGTGTGGTGGTGGTGGATTAACGTCTTGTCTTGTTACTGTTTTCTGCAGAGTTCTGAGGAGCTCGAGTTGTTCACCGTCGACGAGCGATTGAACGATGTTGACCGGGCCATATACATCCTCAGGTAAGTTACCCTGATACACACCGTGTGGACACCATGCCACCTTTCTCTTACCTAATGACTCAGAAGTCACGATTTGAAATTAAGCCCAGACAGACAAGGGCATTCCATTATTATTATTATTATTACCTATAATCGAAACAAGTCTGAGCTGGTGGCATGCGCATTGTTTTCGTGATGTGAACGTGTAACTATAATAAGACTAAGAAGAGTACAAGTAACCCCCGCATATTTAATGAGTTCCGAAACTGCTGCTGACTCTCCGGACAGAACAACAAGATTATTCCCCGGGCCCCCATCCTTTCCTGTAACTGCACCAAAAGTCTGAGAGGAGCTGTAGGAGTGGAGCCACCGGCGGCAGACATCGTCGTACACTAGATGTGTATGTATGTATGATGAGAATTTTCGGCATGAAATTGATGGGTGGTGGACAGATACGATGCGAAAACTTTTAAAATTACATTCTGTGGGCTGCACATTGGAATTCGAATCCCGGTGGAAGAGGCGTTCTTCTGCAGGCAGCCCGACGGGACACCAGTAACTACGTGACTTCATCCCAGAAATGTTAGAGATTTTAATGCGCCTTCATACATTATATGTAACATTATTGTCAAAACTGGTAGAAACATGATCGAAAAAAGATAATTGCAGTCGTTTCCCCCCGTAATACCCGATTGGTCCCAGTTGTTTACAACTCCCAGTGTTGTGAGCCCTGTCTGTGTACTGCTTGAACAGACAGCTGACAGTGCTGAACGATGGTTTCCACCATGTTCGGTTTGGCCTGAAGATCCAAAGACTTTCGGTAAGAACTTGTCAGCCAGGGACCCTTATAAACCCAACAATCTCCTTATATACTTTAGCCTTCTTGGTCAGACAGACTTACCCATTACTTTAGTTACTAGATGTACATGATTTGTAATAGTGATGCTTAAGCAATAAGATATTTTTTTAAAGAAAAATTTAGAATTGCATATTTGTATTAAATACCTTAAACACCAGTGAAATTATTTTTCAGTTATGAAAAACCAAACTTGACAATTTAGTATCTTTAAGCACTCATCCTAATGTGAACTTTTCAGTAAATAATTATTTAAATTTTATAGATTTGATTTTCTTTGTTTTATATTTAAGAATCCAACCAGATTGGTACATTGGCATTAAAATATATATTAAACTAAGCAAATAGAAAGGAAAGGTGATGCAATATTTGTACTGAAATAAAAAGCATTTTAGATGCAACTGAAACTCTAGGGCAACTGTGGTTTTGAAGTAATACATTAAAAATACATTAAAGCACAAATAACATGTTTACAGTAATCCTCACATTCATGGCACATGTTAAGAATAAAAACTGATGGAAAAATATTACACTTATGATAGATTTTGAAAGAAGGTAAAAACCTTCTAATATATGCCATCAAAATCTCATTGGTTTCTGTTTAGTATGAACAGAAGGAATTTCCAAGAGAAGGTAAGAGATATACGCTAGGGCGTTCAAATGAAACCTGGCTCAGTACGATGATGGTGATTCTGTCTCAGCCAGTTTTCATTTGAAAATAACAGTTACAGTAAAGCAGTTAGATCCAAAAGTAGTCTTTAAAACTAAGAAGTTGGCAAGCTTAGAAAATCTTTAAGTCCTTTCCACTGTAAATTATGGCAGAGTAATTTTAAGAGGTTATAAGTATGTATTTTTAAGGAATCAGTAAGAAGTTATTATATACTGTATCTTCAGCAGATGAAAATCATTTCTAATATCTATTACCAATTTAAAGTTTTGTTTAACATTTAAATTAAATTATAAAGGGTATGTGATCCTCCTCCTACCTAAATAGTTGAGAATTAGATTAAGCTTACTATGTTTGGTGCACAGTGAATATGATTATCATATATCTTGAAATTTTGTTACTGAATATGAACATTTTAGTGATGCAAAATCAGACATCAGAACACTGAAAAATTTGAAAGCATATTGGTTATAATACCAATTTAGTTAGCTATAGGAAAATAGTGTAATGATAAGAAGAGATCAAATTTGAATATGTTGCTAACACATAACTAATGTGTTTATAATTCAAATACATGGTTTCTAAATAATGATTTAGGAATTTTCTTTTAATCTCAGATCTTAGATTTTGTTTTTATTAGTTTTATTACAATAATTTTAATTTGAAAAATATTGGTTTTATGATAATTTTTGAAAGATTGATTTATGGCTTCATTGTGTAACACTGACAGGCTGGAAATTTTGTAATGAATATCATTGAAAAAAATGTTGTAATTCCATATATTACTCTCCAGATCAGCCCTTTTCTTCATGTCCCCACTTTCCTTTTCTTTTTCTTTAATTTTAGGATGAAAGGGAAAACACTATTATCAAATGGATTTAAACCAGTTTTATTGCCTGCAATTTCTTTCTCTGCTTTTTTGTTTTGTTATTTTCTATCCTTCACTTTAAAAAAAAAAAACAAGTGCAATTGGTAATATTGATCTCAAAATTTTCTAAGATAATTGCATTTAATCTTCTGACATATTACAACACTGTGAGCAGTGTCACTTCTTCAGTGTCATTTAGTGATTTTTGACTCCATTATTAATCCTCGCATTATTTGTGAGTAATCCAGTTACACGAAATATCCATAGACATATTTTTTTTGGAGGCAGGGAACTGCATATCAGTCTGCTTGTTTGCCTTGTGTCTAGGTGTTTCTCTGTTAAGTTTCTTTTTTAAACTGTAATCATTAGAAATAATCTTAAGGTTTAATTTTTTTTTAAAAAAAGATAGCAGAATGAATGGGAACTTACTTTCAAGCTGAGACTTCTAGATTCTTACACATCGAGTTTTTTTTGGTTTTTGGATATTACTTCTCGCCCAAAGTTTGCTGCCCAGAAAACTCCATCACATATGAACACTTTACTTGTTGCAAGTGAGAATGCAGTTTACATGGAATGCAAACGGTATTAAAAAGAAAATTGGCTTAGGTGAAATTTTACATGATGAAACAATACAATAAGATAAAAAAAATGCAGCCCCAAAGATTTTGTATAGATTTAGTTCATTTTTTTAAACCAAAACTAATAAGGAATGTAAAATTTCTGGAATGCTGAAGTTTTGGTTTAAAAGCTATATTTAAAAGTGTATTTATTTATGGATAAAGGTCAGGGAATATTAACAAGACAGAATGATAAATTGAAGCTGCAGTTGGATAAACAGCAATCAGTTTTGTGAAGCAGGGCCTGGGTAATTCATAAAGGACTCTTAGATTGTACATGACATCAATTCTAATTAGTAGATTTGAAAATGATTCTTTTCTGTTTTCTTTATGGTTAATACACATCTGATCAATCTCTTTGCTCTCATCAGTATATTTGTTTAATGTAAGATTTAGCTGATTAATTGGTAATTCTGTTATCGTTGTCGGCATTTTACTTTAACTGTCAGAAGGATGTGTTATACTGTATCAATAAAGTAATGGCAATAAATTTCTTTTAAGAAAGATTTACTAGTCATCAATTTATCTTTCTCAATTTTAAAAACAGCAGGAAAAAATTTCATATAATTTGTACAAACTTAATATTGTTAGTGTGGAGGCTTTCATATTGACAAAAACATTCTAAATTCTAAAAAAAATAGATTGCTTACATATCATTATGGATGTGACTGATTTTCCATGTCGAGTTGAAAAAATGAAGATGCTGTAAAAGTAAAAAAGGAAAAGCAAATTTACTTTAAATTGAGTGCCTGTGTTTGTTTGTTGTTTGTTTGTTTAATTCCAACAGAAATTAGATTAAAAAGGAAAAAGATTTTTTTATCCTTCTGGCACATGTAAGCTTTTCTGTTCAGCTTTTTAAACTATCAGAAAATATGTAGGCAGTATTAAATAAATTAGACCAAAAAGTCTTAGTCACCCACTATTTCTGTTGAAATGAAATTATCAGTGCAGTCACTTCATGCTATTTGTAAAAATTAAATTGAACTATTAACATAATTTAAATTTTAGCAAAAAAACTGATGTGGCAGTATACATTAGCATAATAAAATGCTTGAAACTAAGTTTAATTTACAAATTTTATGCAAGTATTTTGTACCTTTGTTTAGCATTCTTTTGGTTTTACTGATTTTGTCTCAAATAAATAATTAAGGAAGTCATGTAAAATAGCTATTTTAAAATTCTTTTATTTTTCCAAAATTTTGTATTGTATCTTAAAAAGCAGTATTCTATAAGGAATAGTTTTTGGTTTATAGGAGATGGCTACAACACTAATAAATAGATAACCTGTGCATGAGTCATTCTTTACTGTTTGTAGCCAGATAAGAATAAAGGGAATTTCTGTAAACACTATCTTTGTAAAAGAATACCTCTGTTGTATGCATTGGTAAAGAACCTTTATGAAATATAGCCAACTTTCTAGTTTTCAGTGTTCTTACAAGTGTAGTTCATGTCCATTGCTAACCTTCCAGTTCTTATAATCATGCAGATTGTCAAGAGTTGTAAAGAGATTTGTGAAATAATTTTCATGCAGAGATTATAAATATGGACCATGTTGCTGTGTTTTGTGTGTTAAAACTAGTTATTGTCGAGATATTGTTTGGTTTTAATAATCTTCATTTGGTGCATGTGAATTATTTATGAAAATGTGCTTTTTATGTTTCTTTTTTGGGAAATAGTTTTAGATACTTAGTGGATATAGCATGTTAATAGAGCATTTTTAAAATGAAAGAAAATTAATATAACCGGGCTGTTATTTTTCTGCTCCTATCCTGTATAGTTAAAAAGTAAATTATGATGTGTTTCTATATATCTGTATTGCTAAACCACAAATATTAACATTGAAATTAAATTAATGTGATGGTCAGTTTCTCTTTCCTGTTTTTAGGAAGCTACCATATATGCTGGTGTTCTTCTGGTAAAACAGTGGGATGATCCAATCAATAGTACATCTCAATGGAATAAACTCTTTTGCTTATTGAATTGCATGCTGTAGCTTGATGTATGCATTGATTGCTAGAGAAATAACAGGATCTATTTTAAGCATGACATGTGAAAATTGAAGCTAATCTTGGATGCAAAACGTTTGTAGTAATGGTAGTGATCAGTGCGGAAACAGCATGTATATAGAATGAATCTTGAAATATTTATAATGGCTATTTCAGCAGCACTCAGCTACTAGAAGTAGACCCCTCTTGAACATGCTTCTGGAATGATGCCCCCCCCCCTTGATATCTGACTTAAAATGCTTTTTTTTTTAAAATCCAAAAATGCCTAAAAGGCAACTTTCTCAATAATTCAGGCAATAAATTTAACTGATTATGAGAGAATTAATGCCAATTTTATTGAGCTTATTTTCAGTACAGTTTAGATTTGTAAAGGTTTGATCTCATCTCACATTTTATATATGATTGTTTATTAATACATAATGGATGTTATTGTATGGCTGTTTGTAAATATATACATGACAAAATGTGTCGTCATGTTACGACTTTGATCAGCGCCTCCTCACCCTGGTATATATCATTGAGCCCCAGTCATGCTTTCCAGTATAGCTTGTTTTTTTTCAAATTTACATATAAGAGCATTTACTAGCAAAAAGAAACTAATAATGTTTAGTAAGTTTTAGATATAATATATCAATGTTTTTAAAATTTGGATTTATTATTAATATTCTTAATGTTTTCTCATTTGGAGTTAGTTTTTTTTTTAATCTCTTTTTTGTGGTTGTATGAATACTTTTGAGTAATATATTGTATGCCAAGTCCAGAAAAGGCCTCAACATTACATTGAAAAGACTTTTCATTTAAACATTTTTTAAAATTTTGTTATAATTAACATTTTCTAACATTAGTACTGTATTTATGGCATATTCTCATGATTCTCACATGGCTAATATTTAGTACGGTTATGGAACTGCATTAAATAAAACTAACTATGGGATTCCCATTCTGTACATCTAGTAACAAGGAACTCTAAATCCTACCACTACTACACTTATATTGAGGTTTCTATGCTTGGACCTTGGAGAATGATATTTTGAGAATCAGTAAAAATCCAGGTGACCATCTCATGAGATATCAGAGTAACAGTTCTGTTTAAACTTACCGTGTCACAATAGTTAGGTATTTATCAAGCTTAAGTATAAACATTCTCTTTTGTTTTTGCTTTGGAAAGATAACACCAAGAAATAAAATAGCAAAGCAAGCTGAAATATGCATAAACTATATTCTAGCTGGTTTAAGGCAGATAATAGAATAAATCTTTTCCTATTGAATATGTCACTTGATTCATTACCACCGACAGGACTTATGTTTTTAATTTTCATTGTCAAAGCAGCTTGAGCTGTACTCGTGCCTAAAGGATTCAAACTCTTTGAAGAAAAACCTGGTGAAACTGAAATTTTACTTAATTTAAATGTTTTTTTTTTTTAGTAGCTACAATTATTTTTAGAGAGAAAAAAATCGATTGATAAACAAATTGGGTTAATTACAGCAAATATTAGCCAGCATTAGTGGATTTGCAGGTTGATACTCTGAATCCTTGAGCATTAGTATGGAAAATTTGTTATTAATAAAATTAACTAGTTAGGATTATGCATAAGCCTATAAGTCTGTTTACTGTTACTTAGATTGTTTGTCTTGTGGCTCAAGTCTCAGAGTCTTTGGCTGATCAACACTATTGATCGTGCTTAGAGAGCAGTTGACAGTTATTTGCCCCATGGCAGTGCGCTGGATGATCCACTTGTTATTCAATTCCAGCTGATTATGAATCCTTATCTGATTTCATTTATTGTTCCAAATTGTTTTTTTGGAAATAACTTTGCTTATCTGATTTGACACGCAACTGGAATTGCCGTGTTTGTTTATGGGTTACTATATTTGAAGCTAAAAAAAAGATTTTGGCACTTTTTCATTAAGTTTTGCTCCTAATTGTCGTTCAGCTAAGGAATTATTTTAAGATAACCGCTGCAAGCAAATATTTTGTTTTTAACAGCCATTATTTAAACTGGCAGCTTATATCATTTGCTGGTATTCAAATTGCACTGAATACTTAATTTATGTACTTAAAGGGGTGTTTTGAAGTGTTACTGATATTTATAGTCTTTGGTTTTTATTTTAGGCTATGTTTTTTTTTTTAAAGGAATTTGTTTTTAAATTGTAGCATATAACTGATTTCTCTGGCCTAGAAATAGCTCAAGATCTTTAACTGATTGATAGCCTCCTGTTAAGACTTTAAAAACAAACACATGTATGATTAAGAAATTGGTTTTAAATGCACAGTATGGTGGTAGAATACATCTATCTTTAATGCATATCCAGTTAGTAGTCACATTTTAAATGTGTGTATTGATTTTTCGAAGTTGCTTCTTGGGATGTTTTCATTTCATACATTTACCACCTTGCTACTATGACTCTTTTCACATTCTGGTTCATTACACTCGAACTGCACGCGAACCTGAGCTTTGCTACGAGAGAGGGTGGTTGATGATTGTTTTTCATTACCTTTGGTATGATACTATGAAGTTGTATTGTCCATCAATACATGGCTTGTGTTATATAGCTCTTTTATTTAAAAAAAACAACAACAAAAAAAGGCAATGGAAGAGCTATTCATGACAATGATCGAAAGGAATTAAGAAAGAAAATAGAAAATTAAAAAGATTTATCAGTTTTCCTTATGGTGCAATAGTTTTTATTCTTGGCTTTCAAAACTAATCAACATATTATAAACTTGATCTTTTAAAATATTTTAGAACCTGGAAAGTCTTTGCTAGAAACACTAGATATGTTTTTAAATTGCACTCTTAATAAATATTTTATGATAAACTAATAGTTTTTAAATCTTGTGCATAAAGACAAAAATGGAATTTATGATAACTCACTCCAACACAATTTAGACTGAACATAAATTGCTAGGAATAAATGTTAGGGAAGGTTGGTTTTTAAAGTAGTTTATACACAATATGATGAAACATCTTAATCCAGATCATTTTGTTAGATAATAGCTAGTTCTAAAATTTATTACATGTTTGCTCTAAAGATTCATTACACTCTAGTTGTCAAGGAAACTTTTCTTATATATTATCATTAGATATTAAGAATGTGCCAATTAATTGGCAGATTATTAAGATTCATAACAGTGAATAGAAATTTTAATTTTTTTTTAGTCCAAAAAAACTGGAAGCTCCTTTCTCTGTTTTACTATTATACCAAATTTTATCAACAAATCAGTTTGTCAAAATAACACATAACCGGGGTCATCAGTCTGGTGAAGACGGTAAATCTTAAAGGAATTCATTCAATTATCATTTCTCTCTCTCGCACACTTTAGTGCAATTTTAGGGAGGGGAGTGGACAATATCTTGTAGGGGCAACTGCCTCTTTAGACTCCCTTCCTCAACCTGACTCAGGATTGATGTCCCTGCACTTAACTAGGTGAGCAATTCAAAATTCAACATATTTACGAGACTTAAGTTTATCAAAAAAGAAAAAGAGAAAAATTTGTAGTGAAAATTGAAATATTTAAAAGTTCACTATTAACTAATAAATGTAGGTATATCTCTTCCCATTTCTTCAATTTCTTCTATCAACCAAATGAGGCTCAAAGTTGGCAGAGTTTCTTATTTGCCAAATACTCTCATAAATGTTGGTTTTAGCTGATCCTGGTTGTCAAGATTTTTTCTAAAGTAGTATTAGTGGTAGGTTTGTCTAAGAATAGTTCTATTACTAAAATTGATGGATTTCTAATGAAAATTGTTGCATTCTTCTGACTAGCACCTTGTGATCTCTTCGAACGGTTTTAAAAGACAAGCAAGTTTCTCAGCTGGGCTCCATTGATAGTTAGATTTTGAATATTATCATCTACTTCATATGCCACAATTGGATGTTTTTGTTCAGTATTACATTCTGTCATGTAATATTACCTATTTCAATGGCTGGATACATCCTGTAGAAGTCTATTCTTAGAGGTCACTTAGCTTTTGTGAGGTAGCAGAAGAATGGTGGAAATGGCCCACCACCATCTCTTAATTAATAAAAAAATATCTTTTACTGCTCATTGACTATATAGGGTATCATCAATGCATAGTTGTAGAATATGGATAAAACTAGATAATGATGGTATTTTGGTTTTGAGAAGTCCAGCAATGTCTCTAAGGGCCAAATAGACCTTGTCTAGTGATATTTCATCTTTCTTTAAGCCAGCCACAATTTGCTCACTGGTCAGCTATATGTCATTCTGGAAATGGAACTATATTTAGGATGGCTTTGTACCTTTAAAAATTACGTTATAGCCGATGACTGCTAAATACTAATAAATTGTGATTCTAACAGTACTTGCTATCCAGATGTCTGTTATTAATGCTATACTTGTCATTTCTTTTTGTAGCAACTTTTGGAGTTTTTGGAAAAAAGCTTTCTACATATCTGGTATCATTGTTTGACTCAAAATGTTATGGTACAGTGTGTTATAATTATGAGATGATTGAATATCTTCCAGGGATTTCTCCATAGTTTTCATTTGTTTACTACAACCTGGCATGAGTCTTTTGTTTTCACTGAAGCATTCCTGCATTCTATTTGATGACATATTTCATCTTTAAATAGTTTATCATGTGCAAAATATTTACTACTGATCATGTTGATGTATATGTCAATGCAAAAAACAAGGAATTGTTTTTTTTTATCAGCGTAATGCTTCTCCCTACGGGAATGCTTATTTTTACAAATTTTGTCAATTTATGTTTGTTCTTACATTTTTGTCTGCCACTGTACATGTATTTTAATTTGTTTTTCTTAATCATTTATGCATCAAATGTTCTTTTTACCTAAACTGACCAATTATCCAAGGTGTTTTTACTCTAATTTTCAATAGCAAATAAATTTATTGTTAAGATTTTGGATAAGTGAATAAAATTTGGACATTAAATTTTGTGTACACCACCTGTCCAAGTGAGAAAAGAGGACAAGCCCTTTAGACCTATTTGTTTTTCTACTTGTGATGATACCCTGTGTATAGAAATAAATTTCTGACTATCCAGTAGGAGCAGCCCTAAAATTCTGTTGTGAATTTTACTAATTGGCCAATTAATTGGTAATTGGCCATTTTGATAACTGGCACATCTCTATTAGATGTACTATTTAAAATTTGCTAAGGATTAAATGATTTTCAACAAACCATGAATCCTCAACTTCAGTGTGACCAGAATTCTCCTAATGCATCAAGGTTTGAGATGCACATGAATATACAGCTCCCTGATTTTCACACAAATTTCAGTGTGCTGCATGCCACCATTTTAGCATTTAAGAAGTGCTTCATTACCAAATTAGTAACATTTTAATGCTGGCTGATACAGAATGGCACAACATCAACAGAGACTACATTTGATAGCCATAGAAATTCTCAGAGGGATTATTATGCTGGAGACAGGAGCACCTTAATATCATGTGGCAGATAAGCTTAGTGTAAGCCTGATTAGTGTGGCATCAGACTCTTGATAGTGATGCTGAATGACATGGTGGTGGCTGAACCAAGTCAACGATGCATTACCAGGATTGTTTTTTGATCTTGCAAGGGAGAATAAATTCTTTCCAGACAGCAGCTCAGTTGAAATTTCACCTTCAGAATTTAACAGGTGGTAGTGTTTCAGTACAGTAATCAGCTTCATGGTTGCATGTGGTTAGGAACAGTCTGCATCCATACACCAGTTAATCATGGGTCACCAGATGGCACTGAGAACTTGGCCATAGAACATGAAGAAGGATGGAGTATGTCAGACAGAGTGTGGGGAAGGTTAGGAGAGAAATTTCAAGATATCAGAGTTGCTGAACATAATTGCTATGTCAGTGGCTCATTGATGTTATGGGGAAGGATTAACTTGGATGTCAAGATTGACCTCCATGTTTTACAGAATGGAACTATGATAGGTTCAAGGTATCAAAATGAGATCCTTGATGTTAAGGCTATATGCTAGAGCCGTTGGCAATAACTTCATTCTTATGGATAATACCACCCATCCACATCATGCCCAAATAATTGACCAGTACCTGAAGCAGGAGAGAATTGTCCATATGGAGTGATCAGTTCATCCCCCAGACCTTAATCCATTTGAACATGTTTGGAACATGCTTTAGAATACCATTGGTAAGATATTCTATGTTACACTGAGTTTTGCAGGAACTCTTTGACTCACTCAGAGAAATGGGATGATCTGGCCCAGATCAACATTCAAAGATCCATCAGGAGCATGAGATGTCAGTGCCAAGATGTCATTTATGCTAGAGGCTCTCCCACCAAAATTGTAATGAATTTCTGAACAGGAATTTTCACCTAAAGCAAAATATCAAATTTTAAAACTAAAAATCTTTGTTTTAGTGGGGGTACCCCTAATTGACCCATTGTGATGTCATTAATGATATTTTTGACATTTTCCAATATTATTTTTTTCTTAAATTATAGTTTATGCACATCACAACTTTGCTTTCCTAATGGTACCTAACCATGTTCTAACATCAACATTGTATCACTTATTCCTTAGCAATCTTTATGTAGTATACATTACTGAAAGGAGAACTGTAGTACGATGATGTATTTTGCACATTTCTTTGACTATACTAATCTGTATCGTATCCCAGATAATAAGAGGTACTCATCATGTTAGAAAAAAAGAATGTAGAGAAAATAAGAGATGACTGCAGAAATAACAGCAAGTAGTAAAATTGTTTAAGCTTGGTCTGCAAATAGACTTAGAAATGTGATAGATGCTGACTTTCCTTTTTGGGAATACTTCCTGTCTCTTTGACTTAGCTTAAAGTTTCTCTGTGCATACTGCTAAAAGCCTGTCAGATGTATTAACCCTACATCAACAAACAAACTTAAACATGAATTGCTAGAAAGTTCAAAGCTGTTTTAGAAAATGTTAGTATTGTGTAGAGCAGTGGTTCCCAACCTTTTTCCACTTGCGGACACCTTGGGACATTTGACAAATCTCCAAAGACCCCACATTTGCATTTACTCTATTCAGTCAGATTTCCCATATTAGGGGTGTCAGGGCGCATGCCACCACTTTGCACATAAATCTTTGATAAACACTAACATGGACCATCTTAATTTGAAAAATTAAATTATGAAACAAATATGAATGAAACAATATGTATTTTGATAACATCATACATTTCTGTTTGTCCACAATTCACACTCTTCAGTGACTGCCCTGAGCTTGTAACTCAGCTACAAGTTGTTTGATGTTAGGTTCTATCTTAGTAACCACGAGCCTTAAATCATTATGTAAAATTAGTCTGTTCCTGCACTTCGTTTTTATCTGAAGAACAGAACTGAATGTGGACTCAGCTAGGTAGCTGGTTGCTAATGGTAAGATGGCTTTCTCCAATGCAATTTGTCTTAGATTTGGTGTAGCTGATTGTCCCTCATTTATCCAGAATTTTACATAGCCATGCTTTTCAAAATACCTTTTTTTGTTGATAGAAGCCTGTATTTCAATAAGTTCTTCCTCTTCTCTAATGTCTTCTAATTTTGCACTGAAAGGATCTAATACAAAGCTGTATTTGTCGGCATCAGCAATGTCATCGAATTGTTCGATCGTTTCATTTCGTAGTGCACTCAGATGTCAGAATGACTTGCTTCAGCTTTGTAGAAATCGGAGAGGCCTTACAACATTCTGAGAGTTCTTGGAACATACCAAAATCACCTCTTTCTATCTTTTCACGTCATAGAGAGAGTTTTTGGGTGAAAGCATCGACTGCCTCTTTGCAAGTAATAATGTTGACAGCCTCTCCCTGCAACCTCTAGTTTAAACTGTTGTAATGATCGAATACATCGACGAGGTATGCTAATCCTGTTTGAAAAATGACATTTGCAAATATCTCAGTGTGCTCACTTTTATTGTTATTGAGCATTTCAGTGACACTTTGATGCATTTCATACAATCGTCCAAGAGTTCTGTCTCTCGATAGCCATCACACTTCTGTATGTAGCAAAAGCATTGTGTGCTCCTCATCGTTTTCTTCGCAGAGTTTCTGAAAAACTCTCGAGTTGAGCGCCTTTCACTTAATTTGGTTGATGATCTTTACACTGGTCTGAAGTACGTCATGTAGTCCAAGTGATAGCTTCTTGGCAGCTAAGGCCTGTCTGTGAAGGACACAATGAATGATCTTCCATTGTGGTGCAACGCGTTTTAATCTTGCATTAAATCCATGGTTTTTTTCCCATCATTGAAGTAGCCTCATCTGAACAACATGCTACCAAGTTTTCGTATAACAGACCCTTCATCCTGAAATATTCGTCAACCTTACTGAAGATATCTTCGCCCTTCGTTGTGGTCTCTAAGTTGCATGAAAATAGGAAATCTTGTTTCACTTTCTCATCAGTGATGTAATGCACACATAAGAGAAGAATTGCCTCGTTGGCGATTGTTGTAAATTCATGGAGTTGAATCGCGAATTTCATCTCTCTGAGAGTGGCTATAAGTTGTTCTTCACAGTCAGTTGCCATACTATTGATTTTCCGTTTGACAGTGTTATCTGACAACAGCACATTCTTCATCTTGTCAGCAGAATTATCTCCATATATAAGTGATACGATATCGATCAAAACAGGTTCGATTAAATCTTCTCCAATACTGTGTGGCTTCTTTGCTTTTGCTAACACAAGACTTGCAACAAAAGATGCCTCTCTGCATTTGTCATGCTCAGATGTGGATCTCTTGAAAGATATATCAAACAAGGATGGTCGTCTGGCTAGATATTCCCCTTTCTTCTGCTGAAAAATTAATGCTGTGAAATTTTTTAATATTTAGTTTTTAAATAAATTCTAAATTAGAGTGTGTCAGATTCCTCAAACCTTTCCAGCCTTAAAGATGCAGTAAAACCACTATCGATAATCTGTTTTATAAATTCTTGTGTGGATATCAAACATTAACCAAAAAATCATTGAAGTCTGCAAGCTATCCAATTGATGGCAGTGCTTTTTAAGTCAATATTGACATGACACATTGTAAACAAAAACATACTTCTGGACTACACTGCATCTTTAAGCATGCTATCATGCCCTATTCCTATACATGTACCTGAGTACCTAGCAAAATTATCTTATATTAATTCTTTTACCAAAACTTCCACAAAAGTTACTACGATTAGGATGAACAAATTTTCTAGCACATCCAGAAACAGATCACAAGTCATCTTTCACAAAAGATAAATAATTTGATAAAGTAAATTACTCACTTTGAAATACTCAGTGTCTTGAGCCATTGACCAACCATGTTTCATCTCAAGGTGTATTTGCAGCTTCAAAGGTTTCATAGCATCATAACTTAATATATCTCCACATTAGAAACATTCAGGTTTGTTTTCATTCAGTCGGGACTTGATAAATCCAAATTTTATATATTCCTCCTTGTAACAGCGAAGCTTTTGTTTTCCATTGGAATCACGTTTCGACATGTTGCCCGATTGAATCAGTAGTGATGGCAGGCACGTGCTGATAACGTATCAGAAATGCTAAAAATAGCCTTCTCCTTGCCTCAGGTTAGCCACAGAAGTACTACATAAAGGGCAGGCAACCTGTTTTACTTTGGGGCCAAATTTATGAAGTCTGGTATCCTGGCAGATCGGACTAACATTAAAGAAAGTTTTTCCAATGTACCAACACCAAATTCCAGAATGTCCGGAGGCCAGTAAAAAGCCGCTTGCGGGCTGCAGGTTGCCCGCCCCTGCACTTCATTGATGAGCAGAAGTTTAGTATTCCATCAACCACTTGACAGTCGGGGTCAGAAGGCACTTGAAACTACGTGGCGAGCAGCGAGTTATTTATAGCCATTCTGATCAAAAATGTTACATCAACCCATAGCAAGATGATCACCATTCCTATTAATGTGACTCTGATATCAACTACTGAAATTCATTGTCCGAATGCCAATAATTTCATAGTGAATTTTACTTGGCTATCTTTTTTTTCACGGACCCCCTTTCCCCCCGTGGATCCCTTTGACTTCGCAGACACCCAAAATTTTTTTCACGGACCCCAGGTTTGGAAACACTGGTGTAGAGCATTTAAACAGTTTCTATGAACATTTCTTAACAAAGATTGTAATACAAAGACAGTTTTAATAACTACCAGGTGGCTTTAGTAGATAAATGGCTATAACAGTAGTGTAGGTAGTTAATACAAATAAAAGACATTAATCATTTTTATGTAGGACAATCATTCTATCAACAATATTATCAAATGAATATCTTAAAATACATGATAAGGAAGCTTTTCTTTCCAAGAAATCAAGGTCAAATGATTTCAAACTATGTAGTCGTGAATATTTTAATTAAAAGTTGGAATAAATAAGAAAACAATTTTCATAGGTTCAGGGTTCAATAATTGCCTGTTACAAATAAAAATACATATTGCTCTGTTTGCTTGAGTTATGGTCAGTAAACTAACTCTAGGTATAATCATTGGTTGGGATAAATTATCCACCCCCCTCTTTTCTCTAATGTGAAACATTTTGGAAGTCTAGCTTAATTGTAAAACAGTTTCTTAAAAAAACAAACAAACAACAGAACTTGGATGCAGAAGTTAAGAATATTGAAAAAAATTCAAAAAGCAGATTTTTGTCATTTAACATTTTTTTATAGATAAAGATGGTCTGTGTTTAATTCAAAAAACTTTTGTTATTATTATTATTATTAAAGTTTACCACCTACTTAATTTTGTCCTTTTGGGTTAATTTGTTAATACCTAATAGGCATTTTGATACAGAAACTGATTTGGATCATACTGGGTGTTTATAAAAGTCATTGAGGCACTTAATGTCTAATAACTGTTTAACTACATAAGATAGAACAAAAAATAATTTGCATTACAAAGCCATATGTTTAAAGATTTTGAGTAATGCACAAATAAATCCTTAACACTAGTATGTAGCCATTGTCTACAGTGATGCAGTATTCAGTCCTGTTTGCCAATGTCATGAAAAAATTCTCCTGTGTGACGTGATTGATTGCTGCTTAAATTCATGCTTTGATACAATCCCACTTCCATTGAACTGTTGAAAAGGGAATGTTCAATTCTTACGCGGTTTGATGAAGGATTCTTAAAATTGCTTACAACTACAATAGTTTCTCGACTGGTGTTTGATCTACCAGAGTGTTTAATATTATTAATTAAATCTGCTTCTTTAAATTTCTTCATCCAAATTCTAATGGAGTTTTTGGATGGCAGATTCTTGTTGCATTATGCCCTAAACTTCCATTTCAATGCAGTAACTGACTTCATTTCTGCAAGTCACGAGATGTCATTAACCTTCTCCTCATTTGTTGCTATTTTGATTTCACGAGTCTCTGAACAATAAAACAAAAAAGTTGTAAAATATTTAAGTATATGGCTTTATAATATAATTTATATATATAGCACTTCACACATGCAAAGAAAAAGACATTTCAGCATGTGACTTTTAAATATTGTTGTAACACTGTCAAAAATTTTTGGCTTGAAGTGTAAACCTAACCAGCAAAAGATTTAACTAAGCTTTAAAAAAAAATTATTATTTAGTGTCTTTTGCAATCTGTAAGGAGATAAATAAGATTACAAACCATGTTCATTGAA
This sequence comes from Nautilus pompilius, assembly GCA_018389105.1. Classification (NCBI taxonomy): domain Eukaryota; kingdom Metazoa; phylum Mollusca; class Cephalopoda; order Nautilida; family Nautilidae; genus Nautilus; species Nautilus pompilius. The sequence goes on along the minus strand of JACATO010000125.1, from coordinate 375,004 downwards.
TAGCAAAAAAAAAAACAAATGTTTAGGTGGGCATTTCCTGGATAAGATGGAATACATACCAGATTGTAAAAATGATTAACACTTTTTCATATGTTCTTAACCTTGATCTGCAAAAAATTCCACTTTTAATTGTCTTAAAGTTAGATTCAGCTGGTTCTGGGCAGTTTGGATAGTGTAGTGTAGTATAGTGTGTTGAGTCTACTCTAGTAAATAATAATAATGCATATTCAAGTTTGCGTGAATAATTTGTTATATAAGTAGTGGAATGTGTGCATTCTCTGGTCCTTGGAATTATGGGCATTTGTTTTCATTTATAACTTCAGTATTGGAAAGTAACTCTGATTTTAAAGAAATTAAAGAATGATAACTAAAAATTGGAGAACAGTGACTACTAGCAAACAAATATAATTTTGATTGCAATATTGTTTATACTCTGAGGAACTCTATTTGTAGGAGGGAAAATTTACTGCTTTCAAATGGCTTCCTAAAGAGAGAAAAGGAAATGTAAAAAAAAAACTTTTTGAGATATTGGCAGTTTTGCATAATACTAATATAATTTTAAAATGGGCATAAAATATTGTAAATTATTGAGAAAACAGCTTTTGCTGACCATTAGCTTTGTCAAAGTAGCAAGACAAAAATAGAATAATGGAAAAAATAGGGAGGAAAAAGGTTATAAGTTGACTTCTGTATTGTTATTTTTTTATTATTAAGCTACTGCTTGTAGCTCCTGGAATGGGTGAGACTAATTAATAATAGAACAACTGTACATAAGGACAACTTAATGTTCTGTTGTAAGTTTTGTTAGATCGAGCTGTTAATAGGAATCTCAAAAACAAACAAAATTAACCCTGACAAGAAGTATTCATTCATCTGTTTAAGTAATACACTAGAATTGTTGTACTTAAGGAAGCATAAGGTATTTTAAATATCAAGATATGATTTTTAAAGCAAATATTTTTTTAAAAAAATAAGTTAAAAAGTCTTGTGTTATTAAGCTAGTGGGCTACAATGTGTAATGTTTAGTGTAATAACCATCCCATACTTTAAAAGAAAATTAAGAAACTATGCTAGAATTGTTTAAAAAATTAGAGATTGATTAAGAAGAAAAATGTAGCTTTTTTCCCAATTATTTGTGTTAGCAGAGTTTTTTTAATGATTTTTAGTATTTTTAAAAAGTGCTGAATTATTTTTAGTATATTATTAAATGAAATGCTATATGGTGGCAATCTTATGTTTTTTAACCACACATAACAGCGAATTTTAGAATATCTTGTATTTCTCAAGACTTCTTGTCCCTTTGAAAATGTAACTATAGCTAGACTTTCTGGAGCCTCTACATGAAAACAAATATTCAAGATCCACTGTATGATATATGAATTTTTATTATTTGCTCTGATATTTCGTTTTAGAAGATATCACTATATTGCAGACATTGAGGAGATTTTTTTTAAGTTCATGGTTCATTTATTCAGATAATTTAAAATACAAAAGACCTAAGCACATTTTTTTTCCCTTATCTTTAAAAAGGACAAAAAACATCCAGGTGATTGATTAATTAACAAAATCATTTCATTTTGCAATAAAGTTTTTAATCTTTTATCTTAAGTAGTGATAGCAGCAATTACTTTTTAACTTTTGACATCTGTTGCATTGTGTTTTCTAACCTGATTAGTTTGTTCACATGACAGTAGCAGAGATTTGCAATGGTAAGAAGATAAATTTGGATTGTTAAAAGGAAATTATGATTAATGTTAAAATGTTGATTTTGAAAGATGAAAATTTAAAAAATGATTGTATATTATAGGCTATTAGTATTAGTTAAATGCATAACAATCTGGCTAAATGTACATAGATAACCTGTCAGCATCAGAATGGGCCCCACTTGAGAGCGACCTCCCAGGGTCCTTGGGCCCCCCCCCCGTGTCAGGTGGACCGGGCTGCTTGTGGGCTTGATGAACATGACTCCACGGAGAACAGGCCACTTGTCTTTACGGGATGCAATGCCATTGAAAGAGCCATGTTCAGAAGTCCAACTCGCTCAACAACAACAACAACAACAACAACAGCATCAGAATGTTTTTCTGGGAATTTAAAGAATTTAAATAATTTTGTATTAACCCTTCATTTTTTTTTGCCTTTTTGATAATGCATAAGAAAACTGGGTAAAAAAAAAAGAGCTAAAACATTTCTAATATTGGCTTAGCCTGGCATGAAATAATCTACTCACATAATTATTGTCACTGCATAATTGCATTCTCATTTCCGTTTGTTCTTTAAATTCTATTAACTTGAGAAACCCATAAAACTATTTTTCTAATACCTGCGCATGATGAACTGCTTGTACAATTGGCTCGAAAATAATTGGGACAAAAGTAATTTTGAACCACCCCATAGAATCTCAAAAATAATGCATATGGTATTCAACCAAAGAAAATTTATGGTGCTGAAATGTAAAATGATATATATTATAATTAATCTAATATAAATTCTGGAGGAAATTGCATTGAAGTTTCATTAAGTGTGGTTCTGTATTTTGTGCATATATTCATTGAAGTTTTGTTAGGACATTCAGTTATCTTCACTGTTTCATCCAGATAGTTGTTGATTCCACAGATTACTCACCATTTAATTGATATTCATGAATGCCTCAGGCCATAATCACCCCTTAAATGAGGTGATCGCTTGATTGAGGGGTAGTATCAGACTAACTTACGGCATAACTTTTCTCACACACCTGACATCGCAATAAAAGACATGAAGCTGGTTGATTGGAAAAAAAGATTGCCAAGAAGAAAGAAATTAGACTAGAGGAAAAATCTGTTATAATAGCACTGAAGGATGAGGACTGAGAATTATCACTAAGAACCTGCAGGTGTCACACAATGCAATGTTCATTTTTGAAGAAAAATACTCTGGCAGTACAGTATACTATAAAAATCTGGCTCCTTGGTACCAAGCAAATGCCGGATTTGTGATTTTGCCTGGTTTTTGAAACACTATCACCACAGACTGGTCAAATGCTATCATAACCCAAACGAAGTGTTCTGTGCGCCTCATGAAAATTTAAAACATAATTTGTTTGTAATATATATATATATATATAAGTATCTTGTATATAAAACATATAATAAACATTTACTGAATATTTTGTCTAGCACTTATCTAAAATCCTTTCTGTTTCTGCTCCCAAAATATAGCATAAATAGACTAGAGGGCACACATTACAGTAAATAAAGTGCTGGTTGTGGCATCAGGTACAACTGAAATCTAGGTAGCAGGAGAGGCAGGATGTACCCTTATCTAATTTTCATAATATTTCCACTTTCTCATTTGTGGTAAGCACAGTATGCTTCCTCTTTGCTATACTAGTATAGTACTATCACTCAGATTTTTTTGTAATGCCATTATAGGAGTAAAATTTATGAAAAGATCACAAAATTAACCAAGAAAAGCAGAGAGCCTTAATGCCATGTGTTCAAACAATGAGAACAATGGCTAAGCAGTTAGTATGGGCCCAGCAGCATACTGTAAATGCAGCAGTCACTTTTGGAAATCATGATGAGAATCTTGAATTTCCTGAGTTTCAGATTTTGGTATATCCAGGTTTTTGGATTGTTGGAATTTTGATATTATACTGTATTTCCAACAAATAGGGGCATGGTTACAAGAGAATAATTACTGCTGCCTAATATATTTATTAGGATCATATCTTTTTGCTACAGAATCTCTATTCCTAATTTCTGTGACTGGTCCTTGATGTCATAGTGAACAGTCAAACATTGCCTAGAACCTGCTGGATTGTGTAGTAGTTTGGAAGGAAATGAACAAAAATATGTGGTATGGACAAAGGGGCATGTTCACTGGACTATACTCCAATGGCAGGTTTTGTGGACTGGTGAATCAAAGTTTGGGCTTTGTTATAGTCAGTGTGTTATGGCTATAACTCTCACCAATCACATGAACATTTCTTGATGTCTGTGTTATGCCAAAGTTGAAACATGAAAGGGGTGGTTTTGGAGATTCAACTGTTGATTTTGTTTAGGAAATAGGAATATCACCAAATCTTCTAGGTTAATGTGATGCCCTCTGCTAAATAATTGTTTGGATATGGAATCATTTTCCAACAAGACAACGATCATAAATGCATTTTCAAGCTTTACAAGGGATACCTGGAGTTCTGGATTTTGGGATGTCATGACCTGGTCAGCACAGCCCCAATCTGAACTGCTGTGGGATAAATTGGATAGGAAGGTTAAACCTAGGCACTGAACAAATGTTACACAGCAGTCTGCAAATTTAGTAAATTTTCAAAATATAACCAATTTAGAGATTGTTCCAATAATTTTGGAGCCAACTGTATTTAGTTAAAGATTGACCAAACAAAGTTCTTGCAGAAAAAATGTAAGTGATTAAAAATTGAATGTATTTTAAATAATCTATGGATACATTAGCTTACTAAACAACATTTATGTCTTAAAACACTTTCAAAAACATCTTTTGTAGGTCTAGCATTCTGGGCTGTAGATGTCTGGATATATTTTTAAGGGAAGATTCTATTGCTTGATGTCTTTGTATTAATCTACGTAGGTTTTAAATCCACTTGTTAACAGAGGATGTAGATATTGCAATTAATATTCTGGGGTGAAAAAGATGATATTGTAGGATTTTGTGCAGACTAAGTCATTCTTCTCAATGATTTTTCTTATTTAAAATATATATCCATATAATGTATAAACTCTCTGAAACAAAATTATAATTTACTGTTGTATTTAAGATTTCATTAGATGCTGGAGGCTAATATTTCTCCCCTCACTGCAACATAACTCCACTCCCAAGGATGTTTTAATAACTCTTACCTAAGATTTTAATTTTTAGCAGCCTCAAGATAATATTTCCATAATAACCCAACTGTAATATATATATATATAAGCATATAAATAAATGGAAAAGGGGGGCAATGAATAAATGGTTAGATTACACTAGCCATCAAAAAATAACTTTTTGCATGCTGCTGAGGTATATGTAGGTGTCCTTTATCAAATAAAGCAGCTGATTCCAAATCTGAAGTCAGAATTGACCCAGCCCATCAGAAAATGTCATCTCCAGTCCTTGTTTATTAATAAATCAAGCACATCGCAAAATTGCAAAAAATAAATTCATTTCACAATATAAACACGTTGTATAATGTACGGTAACTGTTATCCATAAGCTGAAACACATTGAACCATATAAACACATTGTATAAAGTATACGTTAACTGTTTAGAAATGCTTTATGTACTTGATTTTATGCTTGTGAATAGTAGTGGTTTGTTTCTGAAGAAACCAACAATAATCCTCCATCATGTTTGAGTAGAATCTCCCCTGATAGCGGGTCTCCATTGCCTTTATATGTTGGTGGAACCTCTCATCATGCTCATCGCTCACAGCACCAAGGTTGGCTGGGAAGAAATCCAAGTGAGAATGAAGAAAATGCAACTTCAGCGACACGGGAACCTGTTTCTTCAAAGGCTTTTTTCATTTCTTGAACCAACTTGGCATAGTTGTCTGCTTTGTGGTTCCCAAGGAAATTGTGGCTTACTAATTTGAAAGTCTCCCATGCAGCAAGCTCCAGTGGGTTAAGCCTGCACTGAAAGACTGGATCGGAAAATAAATCGCAAATTTTTGGTCCGACAAATATTCCAGCCTTCAACTTGGCATCAGTTAAAATTGCTCCAAATTTTTCTTTTAGGTAAAGAAATCCCACATCTTCAACACTCATTGTCTTTTACAAAGCTCTTCATCAGGCTCAGCTTTATTTGCAGGGGTGGAAGAAATATTCTTTGCAGATGTAACAGTGGCACATGCTGCACATTGAATTTTCCTGGAGTATGGTCTGTTCTGGATGTCCATTCTTTGATCTTATAGTGAATTGCATCATCTCAGCTATTCCACAAGCACAAGAGGCACACATATGTACATGTAAGGAGGCAACACGTGGTTCTTGCATGTAGCCTGCTGTGTGTACACAGTACTAAAAAGAACAATCAAAATATATAACATTAGATTTCCATTTATTTCTGTAACTAAAAATCCTTGCGTACTGGGTTAATTCTGATTTTAGATTTGAAAAGAGCACACTCGAATTAGTCTGAGACACGTACTTTCTATCATGCAAAATTTTGTTTCTATAAACTTTTAAAAAAAAATTCAAGTAGCTTAATGAATAGTTTTTCATTTTTAATAATATTAAAAAATTCTAAAATGAAAGTTGTTTACATTTTCTACATCCAATATTTCAACATTGCTGGAAATATGGCATCCTTATATATTTGTCTGTTCTCTAGATTGATTTATTGTTTGTTCTTTCAGGATATTAATTCTTTACATACACGATCGTTCATGTTTGGAAACGTCTGCCATAAGATAATGGACAGTTACATCAGGGTTTGCCTCAAGAGCGAGCGAACACTAATGTGTACAGATTCAATTTTAATGCTAAAATTATTAATAACAAATATTTAACTAAATAAAACCACCTTTTGTGTTTCTTTTTTAGTTTAGAGGTAAAAGCTATGAAAAATAATAGTGATTTTAGACCTAGGTACCCAGACAGGTGTTTCATATCTTTCCTGTCATCTGAGGATGCATTTATGTAGACCATATTTTTTACCAGAGCACAAACATTTAAAATCTTTTGCATCTTGTCGTCAATTTTTAACAAAGGGGGAAAACAACGAATTGTCAATTCAAATTTTAGCCAATCAGAAGTCAACAGGTAGGGATTTTTTAAGGGCAAAATTTGAATTGTTCTAGTTGTTAATTTAATTTTGGAAATCATGCTTATGGTTATGGATAATGTAATTTAAAATCACTAACAAAAAAAAAACTAATTTCATTATCATTGGATATCAAGCTGCTGATGTCAGAATTATTTCTTGGCAATGGTAAAATAAATTCCATCAAATGTGAATTAGTTAATTCTGTTAAACCCTGAAACATGATGGTTTATTATATTTTTAAAAATTATTAACTTAATATATTTGACATCATGTGTCTGTTTAATTGTACATTTTTGTTTCTTTATATTATGTGAAAAGGGCCAATCACATAATACTTAAAATATATAAAATCAGCATTGATGGTGATATTTCATTATCATCTATATTATGATAATTAGAACTACTATTGTACATTTATTTACAAACACCTATAGGTTATTTTAAAACTGCTTACATTGAAGTAAATCGACTGGTAAAGCTAAATACAACCTCATTAAAAGCATAGTTAAAAAGCAACAAATTTTTGTTCCCATGGAACATTTGAATTATCATTATGCAATGCAAAGAAAATCTGAAGAATTTACTATATATACAGTAATAATAATTATAATAATATAAATTGTGTTCATTATAAGATTAAATAAATTCCTAAGTTACTTTTTACAGTAGTGTATTTAGTGTTGAATTAATAGCAGGTAATATACATTTAAAAAGATTAGAAATGCAGTTTTATGTTAATTGATATTTTGATAAATATTCATTAAAGAAGTTAATAAATTTGTGGAAAGTTTTCAATCACGTTGACTGAATAATGAAAGGTTATACTTCACAATAGTTTTTGAAACTCGCTGAATTAAAGTTATTTCCTGCTGTTTTTTTTTTTTTTTGGAAATGTATATTTTATTGGATTAACTACATTTGATAAGGAAAAGGTTTTAAGGTAATATACTAGACCATCTTTGTCTACATTTAACAAAAATCAAAACAAAACAAAAGGAAACTTATTGGTTGGTTAAAATTTTGTTTTGACAAGAGTAATTTCCCTTTGGTCAAAGAGTACTGCGTCTTAAACACACTTTTTTCTACTGCCAGCTGTTTGCAATTAGGCTTAGAAGAAAACAACAACTTTCATGTTTGTTCTCTTTATTGCTAAGTCTTAGTTAAAAGATTACTTTTTACTTATTTATTTTTAAGAAGCAGCTTCAGCCAAAAATTAAGTGCATACTATCATAATAACTTTTCTGTAATTATGCCCCTAATCTAAACCCTCCATTATGTATACTTGGAATTCTTTTGTTATTACTCAGACCAGCCAGAAACTAACAGTTCTGATGAACAGCAGAGCATCTGTTTTCATTATTACACTTTCAGTTACAGAACTACATTTTCTGTTTTTACTTTTCCTACTATCAATCTCATTTCCAAAATCCTTAATGTCAACTATGACTGCTATCAGAGCTTACTTACCTCCTCCTCAACGTGTAACCTTTGTCCCAGCTTTCTCTGGTATACACTACACAGACGTGCGCACACACGCGCACACATCCTGAATCTCTGAGTTGACTGTTCCACTTCCAAGAAGGAAGCCATGACTATGTTTAGGTAACAAGAGAGATCTGATTTCCTATCTGTACTTTGTGAGTGGCAGATAGTTCTGTCTAACAGTGATTACTGATGGGGATACAGAGGGGGTGCCAATCCTTCCTAGGCCAATGATTCACTGGTTTATATTCCCAAGCAACCAGGACTTGTTTTTCTGTTGCCTAGCCTGTTAAGAGGCTTGTTATATGTGTGTATGTGTGCATGCATGTGTGTGTGCGTGTATATATATATATGTTTGTATGTATGTGTAAATATATATATATTATATACACACACACACACATATATATATATATATATATAAAACCAAAGTTTCAGAGTGAGGTTGGGGAATAGAAAAAAACAAAACAAAAAAAAAACAGGCACTAGTCAGTACCTTACTTAAAGAACAGACTGACACCCAGGCTGAAAAAGTGGAGGAATATTTAAAAACGTTGAGGACACTGTAGTCAGCAGCTTTTCACAATGCTGTGACACACTGGATTTAACAAAAGATCTGCAGGGTATGGAGGAGTTGGAAGTCTTCCCTAAGCAGGCGAGAGATTTAAAACTTTTTCTTGATGATGATCCACTACTATTTGATGCTCCTACCCAAGAAGAGTAAGTTGCATTAATATATTTATTTTCTATAGTGCATGATTTTCCTTAGAAGTTTTGTGACACATTTTAATATGAAGTAGCATTAAAGTTATCTTTTGAATTTTGCATATACTATAAAAAATGGCACCTTTTTGTGATAGCTGAAGTATTTTAATACATTTTTTTAGATGAATTCTTTTGAAAATCAACATCAAGAGAACGGTGGGATTATAGATTCTTTTAAAATTTCAAAAAAAGCCTTTACTTTTATTTATTTACCTTTAAAGGTAAAAAAAAAAAATTTTATAAAGTATTCATTGGATCAACAGGAAAAAATTTAAAGCTGTAAACCTGTTTTTGCAATTGTTGATGAGAAGCATCAAAAGTCTGTTTATAATCTGATCTGATGGTTGACCTTGGTAGGCTTGCTGGTCAGTTGGTCACTTGGTTTTTGAATACCTGGGAAAGAAGGGTCATTACATCTTTAAGGAAACCAGAGGCAAATTCAAAGTCATCACAAAGAGTCAGATGATCTATTCCATTTTCCTGTAAAGTAAGATAATGTTATAGCCTCTCTATGGCAAAGGGTCTGTTGTACCTCCTTGTTGAAAAGAGAGGGTCTAACACCAAAAGCTTGAGTCCAAAATCAGGAACTTATAGCCAAATACTAGCAGTGGGACTTATTGCAAATTATTTATATTGATAGCTCTAAATTTGTCTAGCTTACTTAACTGCTATTCATCTATAGAAAGCAAGCAAACAACAAATTACTGCAGAGTTGGAGTTATTTTTTGATTTCCAGAAAAGTGTACATAACTAATTTGAACAAGCAGACATTAATTATTTTTTTTTTAGTAATAATTCACTTGTTGCAAAAATGGGCAAATTTTGAGAGCCCCCATTCTTGTAAAATCTGATGAAAACAGGACACATTGGCATCATGTGATTAACTATAAAATATGCTCATTGCTACTTTTGAATTATTTTGGCAACTACAAAGAAAATATGCTTTTAAAATGATGCCAAAGAACTAAATTTCATTAATTGGCATTTAATAGAAATAATAAGAATGGCACATTAGCAGACATCCTGAAAAATTCCAGTTGCAGCCAGCAATGATGCTTAAATGAACTGAGTGTAGCACATGGCCACTCTCAACTAGTAGTGCTTCAGTATTTTATTATGATCTTTTTGAAATATCTCATGCTGGCCAGATTCTAAAATGTACTCATAATTTAATGTTTATAGTGAATGCATTTTATTTATTTATTTTTAAATTACCACTTATGAGAAAAAAATGTTTGGTAGGGAAATGAGAAGAATACTATACATATATTCAGTAATGTACCTATGTAGCACTTTGATTGTCATTGCAAAATTGTAGACTTTAAGAAAAATAAAAGAAATAAAATTTATTCAAATAAGTCTTTCACTGACTTGCCTTGGTATTTAAAAAATTGCAAAGATGTGTTCATGCAAAAAAGGTTTTTTTTTTTTTTAGGATATAATCTAAAATGGTAGGCAGTTATTATTTATGCAAAAGATTTTAAGCATTTTACTTGAAAATTAAATTATAGTTAATGTGATATGTTCACAAGTTTTGCTTAAATGGAATTAATTTTCATACTGATAAACTTTAATAATCGAATTATAGAAGATTTTAAAAGTTAAGATTTTCAGTTTTTTGTGGCACTTGGGGGGTGTAATTTGTGCATTTTGATCTCAGATTTTCATGCTAGCCACATGGCCCTTTGACAGAATAGTTTGGTAACACTATTTTGTAACATCATCTCAAGGCTAAGCAATGATTGATTAATTAACACCAGTTTTTAATATCAGTATTAAACTGTTATCAAATTTACAAAATAGATTAGAGTTTGTTTACCCAAAATGTAGTAAATTAATTTTTTTATTGAGTATTTTTTCAATAGTATTTATTTCTTTACTGGAAAATAAATTAAAATCTATTACTGATCACTTTTATATGGTCATTAATTGATGAGGGAATCTGTGTCGGCTCTAGTCTCTAGCTTCCTAAAGTCTGGCACTGTAAATGCCAAGTTGCAAAGGCGGCAGCATCTCTAATAAACTTCACTGTTGGGAATAATTTTCTTGTTTTAAATTTTTTCTACATGGATTAAAAAAGAAAATTACGAAATCTTTTGTAGGAACCAGGAAGTCTTCTTTTTTTAAATGTATGTGTTATGGTGGTGGTGGTGGCATGGCATTGTACATATATAGCCTAATAAGCAGTACCCTGACAGGGGACAAAGATTGGGCAGGGTTTATGGCCTACACAAACATGCCCAAGTAAATGGCTGACCTAACGACCAAACCTACTAGAAACTCTTCTGATTGTTGGTTAGAGGAAATGCTCAGTGGGGTTGATACAGAAGTGAGGGTTGTCTCAACATCACAGTGGCCAGACAACTGCCATCTAGAGTGGGAGCATCCTACACACTAGGCTAGCCTCCACCTTATCTTCGTAAAGCTAATACTGCTGCTGGTCTATGTCAAGTCAATAAAGATCTGGGTTTGTTAAGTACCTCAGCAAATGACTATCAAGTGAGATTTCAATAGTACTTAAGTCATTCTGCTATAAGAATAGATCTTTTTTTTTTTTTTAATCTTTTTGTGGTGCTTGTGTAAGTGTTGTGTGTGAAAGTTCGTGTATGCGCGTGTATCTCCGAGGAGAAGGGATTGGGGTTGGTGGCCGAAGCCTGGTGTGGAGCAAGCTCCCGTTAAGGTTGAGGCGCCGAAGCACCTCGTGTATCTGGCCGCCGAGGCAGCCAGAGTTAGGGGCGCGAACGCCCCACGTTAGAGTGACCGCTTCCCCAGCCAAAAACCAATCTGGAAAAAAGGCCTCAGCACGTCAAGTCTGAAACCGGTTTCGACGCACCTAACCTTCCCAGCCAGAGAAGACAAAAGGCGCCCCTCACCTCCGTTCTTACTTTCCGACTGCCCCACCCCTAAACAGAGTACTCAAAGCATAATAACCAATGTGGTAACTCTGAAGTTTATTAAACAGAATTATCTGAATCAAATAATAAAGTGCTACATTAATTGTTTAATGGATTATAGAGGCCATATATCTTGAAAATATATTCACCATGGTTTTGTAAGCTAAATTTCACAAGATCATATTAGACTATCTTTTCCATCTAATTTTGATGAACTGAACTTTTATTGTCATTGCATAGCATTTTAAATCCTCTATTAATTTGATATTTGTTGGTAAATTTAAATTCAAATATTAAAGATTTGCTTTATTGCTAATAACTTGAACTATCTAAAGGATGGACATTATGCAAAATAGAAATAAAATTGTATTTCTGTGAAAAATGTGCTGTTACCAGCAATATTATATGAAACAGAAGCATTTGATTTTGCTTACTCAGGAATGGGTTAGTAGTCTGATATTCGACAAGCTTGTATGATAAACATAAAATTTGGTTTTTACTATACATTTGAAATTTATTTATTTATTTTTCAATTTTAAGATAACCTGATGACACAAAAGCAGATATTTTTTTTGCCTTTTAAATATGTTTGTTGCTTGGCATTACAGTATTTCAGGCTATGAACGATTCAGCCAAACTTTGTATTGTAATAGCTAATATGGGTTCAGACTCACAAACCTTTTCAAGGGTCAACTGCAGACCATTGTTTGCATGCAGTGACTAGTTCAGTAGATCTGAATTCTTGTTATTATATATATATATATGTAAGGCATGTTGTAGGCTTTTGTACAGGAATTTCCATGCTTATCTTTCTGTAAACTTTATGCTGATTTAACCTGTTTTATTTCTAGTAAGTTAAAGTTAACATTTAAATTTCTCAAACCTGATAGGTTTACTTTCATACCAGCTTTTCATATTTTCTCAAATGTGATAGGCATGTTAGAATTGAAGTTCATCATTATCTTTTGGCTTGTATCCTTTACAATTTTTCTGGTTTTCTTTTCTAAATAAATGTATGTATTGCTTATCTGCTTGGCCAGTCAGTAACTGAACAGGTACAGCTGCATAGCCATATTTGGCAAACTGATAAGTTAAAAAACTTACCTGATCTTTTGGCAGCCTTGAGATAGGGCAGGATTGTCATGGAAGTGGAAGAATTGCAGTTATCTGCATTAAGATTTGACACAGTAATGGATGCACTTTTTATTCAATGTTTTATCTAGTTAATTGTTTTTTTCTTGATTGGATGGATTATGATATAGGTAGGTGTTAATTGTGTAGTGTGTTTTGGTATTCTATAGAACTCTATGAATACCAAAGGTTTGAATGAAATGTGAACTGCTTAATTACTTGTTAAAAGTTATTAATGTCATTCCATACTTCTGAATTATATAAAAGATGCATTCTTGCATTTTTTGATATTTATGGCAGTTTTATAAATTATCCACTTCTTGTAACTTACAGGGAAGAGAGATGACCATAGAAATGCACTTTCCCATTTTTAATGTCATAAAAAGTGGTGCTATTTTTTTGCATTTTGAAGGCCACAAAGAGGTTATGAATCAGTTATATTACGGCATTTGCAGGTGGCCTGAAAATGTGGTTTAAAAAATGGCCACCTATTCCCCAGTAATAATTCAGTATACTTTTTATGAGTAATTGAAGAGGGGTAGAGGGTTTGCAACTATCATTAATTATTATTTAATAAATTATAACACTTTTTTTGGAAAACAAGTCTGTTTTACCAGAATATATTCCTTTTATGCCCAGTTGAATGCTTTGTTATTTTGCTGAAATCTTTCCTCTGTTTTCTCATCCATGAACTTGACATTGACCTTAACTTACAGTTTAATATGTTTTTATGTATACTTCATATCTAGTTGTATACAACTCTGCATCTCAAACAGAAACCTCATTAAGTACATATTTGTAGGGTTTGTAGCAGTTTTAAGGGAAACTTACTGTTCCACTGTAAATGTATTTTTGTGATATATCATAAAAGGTGTTTTTATATATTGTATAAGATTGGGTCTTCATCTTTCTCTCTTCCTGATCATCAACATAACTATAAAGTGGCTTTTCTATAGCACAAAATTTCTCTTATTTATACATTACTCTGCTATAGTAAATTTTCCACCAGTTGCTATTATAGTATTTTAATTTGTTGCAGAAAATGGCAATTAAACACAGACAACAGAGTGAACTTGTTAGTTTTGGCTGAGCCACCTTTTTTGCAGCATGGAAACCCTTTAAACCTGTTTGGCATCAAATCAGCATGATTGTCTGGTCCAGGTTTTCCTATCCATGTGAGAGCTTCTTTTAATTCCCTCATATTGGTGGGATGTGAATGGGATGCTCTTAGCTGATGATCCATACACAGATGTTTGATAGAATTCACTTCATGGCTTTGAGGTACCCATGGAAGTTAAATGATTTGATTCCTCTTCTAGACTTTGGTTGCAAGTGAAGAATATGATCATTGAATCTTACCATGCTTTGACAGTAAAATGGAAGATGAACCTCTAAAGTCGCAGTGTATCTACCAGAATTGAGATGTCCTTTAATAATTACCAGTTTTGTCTTTTCAGCATGTCAGATTGTAGTCCATACCATGGCACTCCTGCTTCCATAGTTCTGGATTCATCATAAAAGAGTACCTTCTGCCAATACCTGACATTTCTAAGCTTTTTATTCATATTAGACAGAAGGGGTTTCTTATGCCTATGCACTCTCTGTAGCTGTGGTGGAGATGATATTGGGCTAATCTTTTGCATGAGTAATGTTAGCAAGAGAATGTGATGATAAGTGCAGATGTGTCGAGTTTTTGTAATGCCAATGTTGAAGGACTTTCGGGGCACTTTGCTACAGCAGTGATAGTCACCTTAGTTAACTTTGAAATAATATTGGGCACAAATCCATGAGAAATGCTGAGATTATCTTTGACAGTCTGTCATTGACTGACCATATTCTGAAGAATCTATTCCACAACTTTGGGTTAATGGAGAAATATTGCAGGATCTGCCTGTTTTTGGCATGGTAATAGTGCATACCTATACCAATATGTGCATAATCATGCAAATGTGTAAATTTCATTCAGATCCATTCATTTATGAGTTTGGCCAAATTAATGTCAAATTATTGTATATTTTCAAGCTTTAATAAGCTTTGTTTTAATTTATGTTTCTTAAATCCTTGTTGGCCTTCCTTTTTTTTGAGTTGTTTATAAAAACTCTGCTTTGATTGGTTATATTTACAACTTGATGGAGTCTTGTATTTCTTCAACTAGTTTCAAAATGCATTTTAAATGGGCCTCTAGAAGCTAATGCAATTATAAGTACATAAAAGAATAAAAGGACAAGTTAATTTTTACTACATTGAACTATTGTGGACTTTAAAATATCTTTGGTTTTACTACTGCTTTTAATTTTGAAAGAGAGAGTTGATATAGTTTAACTTTCTTCTGCTAGAATGTGGACATTACGATTTGGCATTTTATTTTGATTTTCTGGTAGTTAAAACTGTTAGAATATATAATAAAATGTTAAAAATAAGATTTCACTAAATATATTTTCCTACTTATGTTTTAAGGCTAGCAAAATAATTATTGCCATTAGCTAATTATGTTTTATGCTTTGCATGTCATTACTTAAACATTAAATTTATTGATTTATTACAATAGCATTTTTTATCTTAGAATTTAGAAATGTATTTTGGTTTAATCACTTTGCATCTTAAGGCTAACACTGAAGAAGGAAATGATACATATTATTAAAAGTACCATCTTCACCCAGCCCTATTCTGCACATTGATGCTTAAATACTTAAAACAATTTGTTAGAAATTGATATTCTCCTATTTTATTATACTATTGCTTTCTCCTCTTGGAAGATGCAATAAGAACAGCATTCTCAACAGTTATCAGTTTTGGAACATTTTATTGGAGACTTGTTTCATGAAGATGCTTTATTTTCTGAAAACGTTTTCTTTTTGTAGTTTTATTATATCCGAGTTTAAAAATGGCCACTAATGCAGTCCTTATCAATTGATATGTCAGCTTTCACGGAATCTTTTCCTCATATAAGCTTGCTACATTCTTTATTTAAAAGACAACAAGTGCTTAACTAATCCAGATAAGAGTTAATCTTGCTTAGTGATTCTAATCCAAACTTACACTTGCATGTACTTTTGATCTGTAGTGAAAATGTTGTATATACTGACTAACAGTAAACTGGAATATCTAATAATATTCAAAAGAATACAAATCATGTCCAGTGCAGCAGTGCAAGAATACCAAAATGACAGCCTTTTGTATACATTCTTTGGACTTGTTGAAGGTTTTTGATAAATGAAAGATGTGATTTTAGTACTGGGTTTGGTACTGATTATGATAAAACAGTACAGTTCATTTTTTTTTTTATATAAAAAAAACCAATTGGAAGAAAAAGGAGAAAGGTTAAAAATTATTTATAAAGCCTTCATAAAGTAATTGTGTCTCCATTTGTTAAATTTCAGAAAATAATTATATTTCTTACTGATTTAGTTTCATTGTTTCACTGAATTTGTTTTTATTGATTATAATATTTTTGTTGTATTTATTTATTCATTTAGTTATTTTTGCTAGAATAAAATAATCCAAGTACTTTCATATTTAAACATTATAATTCAGTTCATTATCTGTAGTACTCTGGTGTGTATTTATGCAGCAAATGACAGGTGTGTAATATAAGTAGATGAATATGGTAAGTAATTGGATAGGTTTTTTTCTTATCTTTTTTAATGGCTTCCATTTTTAGTGATGCTTTTATTTTGTTTGTAGTTTAGCTGTAAGTAGAACATTCAAATGACTAATTTTCTTAAAGTAAATAAATGTTTTTATTATAGGCAGTCATTGATAAATGGGATAACCTATAATTATTCCACTGGTGTGGAAGTCATGCAGCATTGGTTGGGTTATTGTGATTTCATGGAAATACTGCTAGATGTAGTGTGCTGGTTCATTAAGCATGATTGAGAATAATTAGTCATCAAGTCCATATGGCAAATGCTAAGTTTTCTGAGCAGTTCCAGATTTTGTTTTGTAGCTAACTTTTTGGGTAAGGTAGTACTGTAAATTGTTTTTTTTTAAACTTTTCATGACTTAGATTTTATGCTCCAATAATTTTTATGAGATGCTGGTGGAAGAGTCAGTCTTCTCTCTCTCTCTCTCTCTCTCACACACACACACACACACACACACACACACACACACACACACACAACACACACACACACACAAAAACAGAAAATTAAATATTTGTGGGTTTTTTTTTAACATAACAGATGTTTTAATATTCTGTAGTTTGTTAAACATATTTCATGTCAAAATTGCTTATTTTATTATGTAATATAAGGATAGGAATTGGACCATTTGTCATTGTAATAAATGGGATGTATATGTATGCTTATTAGCATTTTAATGAAAATTAATTGCTATTTTAAAAAATAATTTTGATTCTATGATTATTAAAACAGTCATATGCAGAGGAGATGACTAGTCATTTAGTTAATTTACTGATTATGCAAATGTTTGAGCAAAGCAGTCAATACTTTGGCTTAGTTTTCATTTATTGATTTTATAGATATATCAAAAGGTTATTTTGGATTTTGTATGCATATATGACCAGAGGGAAGAAAGGGGTAATAATTGGGTGTAATTGGTAATCCTAATATAAAATGAGACTAATAAATGAGCAGAGTTCAGGGTGCTACATTTGTGGAAAAGTGTCATGATTATGATTCTCCAAGCTAAACACCTTATACCCATTCTGGAAACTATAAATCTGTTGGGAAAACAAAAAGGACACTTCTCTACCTCTAATGGGTTATACTCCAAACAGTGTGAACATTTTAGTTGGTAATGTTTATGCTGTACTATAGAATTGATATTCTAGATTAAATTGGCTGGGCGTGCAATTCGAATCTAGTTTCTATTTGCCAATAATATTTAAAAAAAACAACCTCCCAGTGCAACCTAACTGTCCAAGTTTTTAAAATGTGTGCCGATTTTCAAAAGCAGATCCAATGCTAATTCTGTTTTTGTTGTTCAATTTTTGGCCAGTTTTTATTGCAATTTTTCTTTTCTCAAAGCATTTGGTGATAATCAGAACCCAAGTTCTTTTGGGGGGGGCAGTTTGTAGCATTAAATTTAGGGCTTTTAATTATTGGTAGATAAAATCCAGATCTAAATTGCAGGCATAGCTGCTTTAAGTCCTGTGCGGCAATCGCTGCTGCTTTACCTGTACAAACTCTGATTTTTAAAAAATAAGTTCCTTTATTATTATTATCATCTCAACTTTATTTCGCCTTTTGGACTCTAGTTAAACTGGCTTTAATAATCCACTTCCAAAAAAAAATTACATTCAATTTTACTTATTTTAAAAAATACTATTATGCAGTTTCTCTGTAAAACTTTATGAATTCTCATAATTAGCAATTGAATTTTTGTGCCTCCTTATACAGACTGATTTGTGATGACCATTTGCAATTTTAAGTTGGTTGGTATGGGATATGTTAAATAAGATGTCTGACCGGTCATCTTTTAAGTACAGTTTGATGAACAGTCTTGGGTTAAGCAATTCTAACTACATTCCAAATTATCCCTTTAAATGAGGTCAACTAAAGATGTCCGTCCCTTTAAACGTTATAGACAAAAGATAGCAAAGGTAAAAAAATAAAAATATAGGTAATTTGAAAGAAAGGCACATAGTAAACACAGTCACACTGCCAGAAAAAAAAAAATATTTAGGAATTTAATATAGGTAGGTTTTTTGGGACTTTACCCATGGTTATTTATTGTTATGCTAAAAAAGAAAAAAAAAAGAAAATGCTATCTTGGCAGATAGCCAATTAAAACTGACCACATTGTGTCTTAGTGCCTCACAATACATAGCATTTTCACCTTTTAACCTGTTTCATTAATTGTGAAAAGTACTGACTCGTATTAGAATACAGAACTACATTCCTTTAGGGAAAAGAAGAAAAGTTTTTTTCCATTTGGCAAATGAAGAAAGCTATGGGCTTTGGTGGTTTGAAACTAACTCAGTTTAATTCTTTTGTTGAGGAGGTAAATTTGGATTAATGTATGAGAATACAGAAAACCTATACCATAAATCAAGAAACTGTTTGACTTTAATCTGCCTAACAATGCCATAGTGCATGGAAACACTTGGCCCATTCTCTTCTGGTTGTATAATGTTTATATATATATATGCTATTGAAGCAGTATTTTTTAAAAACCAAATTACAGAAGTTTGTGATTATATGTGGTTAAGAAATTGAGTTGGGATTAACCAACAGGTTTGCACAGGTGAAGTTGGATTTTATGTAAGTGTTTTAAGTGTATCCATTAGATGAGTTTTGTATTTGGCAATCTACAGTAAAAGAATCAGTACACCTTTTAGGAGGGTAGGTGGCAGTTAGCTGCATAAGTTTTGGGCAATTATAGGTTCATCAAGTCATGAGATGTCTTGAGCTGCACACATTTCACGATATTGTGATGGACTTGTTGAATTTAACTGAGAAGCATCATAATGCTTTTTAATGTTTAGCTGATTGAATTAAACTTTGGGATGTTGTAAATTATGAACTCATTAAATGTCAAGTATGTTTATAAAAAGCTAAATAAAATGATATCATTAAACATTTGATTATTTTCACTACTAGTTTGACCATTAAAAACAATCTGAATGCATTTGAAAACTGCTAGATTAATATGTTTATTTTTTATATTCTAAGATAGAATAAAACAGAAATAACAACAAATTGGTAAAATATACCTCTAACTATATGTGATTACATGTATACAATTAGAATGTATGAAGATTAAATGGAGAAGATTTTGGTGGAAAATCTTTTGTGATCGAAGTCCCAACATGATAAAGACATTCTATCATGTTTTGTTCAGTGTCTATATGAGCAGAAAGTAAGAGATCAGATTACTAAAAAGGATTGCATAAATGGTTTTTCTCATTGTTGGTAATGTATTGGTGCACAATCTTCATTAGTACATTGTGCTATTGAATACCACTGTCATGCAAGATGGTTAACACCATGTTAGCTATGTTGATAATATGCACAGTTCTTAAACCATGATGTGGGCTTCTATAAAATTATGGCCCAATGATGCTGCTGCTGCTAAATCCAATCCACATAGTCACTTGTAGGTCATGAAGGAACTCATCAGTGAATGCATGTGGATTGCTTTCATTACATATAATGTAATTGTGGATGTTCATTTGGTCATGGAGTGGAAGTAAGCTTCATTATTCCACAAAATGTTGTCAAACTAATTGCCATCCACTTAAATGCATGCCATGAATTCCAATGCAAAATTCAACCGCTGCCCTGGATCAGCAGAAAGCAGTTCTGCAGTTTTCATATCTTGTATGGAAAAAGCTTTAATGTTTTGCACATCACCTTCTATACACTGTGCCAGTAGAACTGGAAGCTTGATGGGTATTGCATTCTATTTTGGGATTGTTTTATATGATTTCTGATGAAATTCTGAATTTCTGCAACAACTTCTACAGGTGTAGGTAGGTGTGTGTTCTGATTATGGTGCATTGGCCATAAAATTTATGGATGAGATTAGACAAGGCCTTTTTGCTACATGGCCTCAACAAACATCTTCTGTCATTCTGAAAGACACAATGCTGTCCCTACATTACATTCATTGCTATAAAAAAAACTTCAACAAGTGCTATGTGATGTCTTGGAAAGAAACTGACTGTTGGCAGACTGACAAATTTGATAGTTTGGTTAGCTTGCTTATATCACAGCATGTGCCCCCTTTGGCAAAGTCTACAAACTGGGAATGCATTTCCCATGTACTTCTGTTAATGTACATTTTGA
This sequence comes from Nautilus pompilius, assembly GCA_018389105.1. Taxonomy (NCBI): domain Eukaryota; kingdom Metazoa; phylum Mollusca; class Cephalopoda; order Nautilida; family Nautilidae; genus Nautilus; species Nautilus pompilius. The sequence goes on along the minus strand of JACATO010000125.1, from coordinate 354,212 downwards.
GAGTCATAAGCAACCATCTAGACAAAGTATGGTCACCTGGCATATCTCTTACTTGGAAATAATTTAAGGTTAATACTGAAACAAAAAGCAGCAACAAAGAAGAAAATATCTTTAAAAAGTCAAACTTTTGAAAAATAAATTTTAATTAAATATTTTTGTATCTTCTAGGCATGTACAATATCTCCATCATTTTTTAGTCTGGGAGTTAATGTGAATAAATCCTTCTACCTCCCCTCCAATGTATTCTTAAAATTTTGAGTTTTGTGTAATAGGAAGTAGACTTTTGTACTACTACTATCTTGATTCTGTTTGCTTCCCTGGTTACAAGAGTATGGCCTTATTTTGGTTACAGATTTTGGATTGTGGGTTGATTGACCTCTCCACAAAATATTTAAATTAAATTGAGTTCTTTTCAATTTATTATTTCATTTATTTGTTTAATCAAAATTAATTAACACTAAAAAATATGTATTCTCTTTGTATGGGTAAAAAAAAACAAACTGCCATCACCTAATTAATTTTTTGAATAATAACATTCTAGGAAAAATGGCATTGAGTGTTTCAACTTTGTGTGACATTTGGATACTGCAATTTTTGTTGTTGAAATTTTCATGGTTAGAAAAGGAAGGATCTATTGTAATATTATTGTAAATAAAACAAAAGGATTTTTCTGTGAATATTCATGATATTGAGTTCAATAAATGAGCTGATCTCAGTTACACCGCTTTGGTTGTTGACTAGAAAAGGAACACAAGCAGAATAACTCAGTCAGTAATGTTTCAGTCAGTCCCATGTGGATTTGCATACTTTATTATTATAAGCTTATGATTTAATATATAAAAAATGATTTTCTAGTAAAATGTATGCGCACACACATACAAGTTATGCTATCTTGATTAAGTTTAGAATTATCCACTTTTTTAAAATTTGATACTGTTGACCAGTTCAACAATAATTTTTGCTTTTGAATTAGTATAAGTTATTTTTATGACAATAATAATCCCTGTATGCATTTACTTCTTTTTAAAATTTATAATATTTATAATAATATTAATTCTCCATTTTTAGGGTTCTCCCCTTACTACTGAAGTTTATCGTTATTTGTTAGATATTATTAACAGCAGTGTATATCTAATTTATGCAGAATTTTTATGAATTCTTTTAAAACTGCCATCTTGTGGAAGTGACATTCAAGATTAGCTGTGTTGGTTACCACAGTCCACCTTTTTGTGCCTTGAAGACTGGATGGTGTTGCTAGCTATCTACAAGTTCTATCTGGAAAACCTTGTCATATTGGCAAAAGGATCTGTAATTAATTGCAGAAGAGGATGCCTTTCATAGTTTTGGGGTTTTTTTTCCAATGATTTCACTTCTTAAAAAATTGTGGAGATAAATTTCTCAACTTTTAACACTAAATTATTTGATGTTAACTTGATCTGTTTAGGTTAAGAATGTAGATATATATATATTTTTAAATAGTAGGACTTGGCAATGAAATGAGATTTTGTGTATACTTTTACAAGCTTTTTCTAGTTATCTTGAGTGATTATTAAAGAATTTTATTTCTAAGATCAGTTTGACAAAATTCTGACTTCTCATGTTTCACTAGTCCACACTGGAAACTTGTCTAACTACATGTTTGGTCAAGTCTTAATCTTGAGGCCACTGTTACTATTAAAAATGAGTTGCATTTTTTTTTTTGTTGTAGCATCCTTTAACTTGTTGTTTTGTTTCTAGATGTCACAACAGAGGTAAACATCAGTCTCTGAAGAGATATCACAAAAGTTTTTTAAATTAAGAATTGGATTTTAGCCTTTGGCTGTCGTTGTTAGTATTTGACATAAGTTAGTGATGTGCCATCATCACTTTACTTAGAAAGCTTACATCAAAGAAACTGGTATGTTTTTTCATTTTTTTTTTGTTATTTTTCATTTATTTGAATATTATTAAACTCTACAAAAATAACTAATGGATGCATATAAACCTGATAATAACATTATTTTGAAAATTCAGTGAACAACTTACTATACATGCAATGCATTTTGAAAATTTCTCTTTCACATCTCATATTTTAGTCCTTAAAGAACTTAATAAATCATTGGAATTCTTTCTTAATGGATTTAAATATTGTATTTTTTCGATAACTGATTCAGCTAATCTGTTATATGAAACTAGCAAAATACCTGTACATGGTACAGAAAAATAATTTTTGAATTTAATTTATTCAAGTGGAATAATTATGCATCTGTTTTCACTCCAATTAGATATTCCATATCTGACATCAAACTTTTTAATTTATAAATTGGAGCTCTTCATATATCAGTGAAAATGAGTCAGGCATGATCTCAACACCCTACTTAACGTTGTTCTGTTGCTTCTACATAAATATCTGTAACAAAACACTTTTAAATCTGAAACAATGGAAACCACAACAGTAAATTTGGAAACATATATTTGTATTGTAATATTACCTGTAGAAGTAATACTAACAATTTATATAATTTGCTAATAATAACAGCAAAAGCTATGGTATACAGTCATACCTCGCCTTACATTATTAATTCGTTCCAAGACTCGATGCTGCTAATAACATCGGCTCGTAGGAATACAATAAGTCATTCGATAGTTCAACATTTTTACATTCTTTTTAATAAATTTATACATTTTAATTGATGCTAATGTAAAGAAAAAACAAAAAAAAATTACCTGATCGGTGACATTGATGCGCTTGATGAACCAGAGGTGGAGGTTAGAGGAAAAGGATGAGATTACGTTGACGGCTGAGGCTCTCCAGCAGACGATTCAAGTTCTTCCTATTGATTTTAGATGCGCTGCAATAACTGGTTGAGAGTGCCCTGAATAGTCTTGCTCTACTTTTCATGTAGGATGATCCTATAAGGAACAGTAGCGTCATGAACTGCCCCCACAATTTTTGCGAAGCATTGAGCATTGGGATCTGTCTCCTTGAAAATTGCAAGCGCTTTCTTGATGTGCGCAAAGCCCTGCTGCATTCTGCTGATGGTGAAGTGTTGCGGTTCTTGTAGATTTCATATCCCTTCCAAAAGTCACGGAGTGTGACATCATCATCCAGTTCCATTGCAGCTACAACCTGCCTAAGCGTACGCCTAAGGTAGTAGCGTTTGAAGATGGCAATGATCCCCTGGTCCATCAGCTGCAAGAGAGAGGTGGTGTTGGGAGAAAGTAAGCGATGGTGATGTTCGGATGAAAATCGATGAGGTTTTGCGAGTGGCCAGGAGCTTTGTCTAAAATAAGGAGGATCTTGAACAGGATGCCCTTCTCCTTACAATGCTTCTCCACTGCTGGTACAAAGTGGTTGAAAAACCAATCCTCAAAAATGGCAACAGTCACCCAAGCCTTTGGATTTACCATTCATACAACTGGGAGAGAGGCCTTGGAGTTGTTCTTCAGCGCTTGAGGATTCTGGGCATGATACACCAGCAGTGGCTTTAACTTAAAGTCGCCTGAGCAATTGCCTCCCAACAGAAGGGTCAAACGGTCTTTTGCAACCTTGAAGCCTGGCTTCTCCTCCTTGGCTATGAATGAACAATCTGGCATTCTCTTTCAGAAGAGACTGGTCTCATCCACATTGAATATCTGTTCTGGAAGAAATCCGTTCTCCTCAATAATCTTCGCCAAAGTCACTGGGAATTCCAATGCAGCTAATTCATTAGCTGACACACTTTCGCCTAGGATCTTGATGTTGTGAAGACTGTGTTGCTGCTTAAACTGCATAAACTGTCGGGAAACTTCTTCTTGAGGTCTTTAAACAAAGACACCACTTTCTCCCGAATCAACAGCTGGCTTATGGGAATACGCTGATGAGTCTGCCATTCAATCCAAAGAGAAAGAAGATGTTCCATTTCCTCATAGATCTTGCCTCTTTGTTGATGACAGTGTTCTTCATCACTGGAACATCATCTTTGATGTGGGCTAAAATCTGTGCCTTATCATGAACAATTGCCGATACTGTCGTCTGATTCAAGCTAAAAGCACAAGCTATCTTGGCAACCTTTTCACCATTTTCATGCCGTTTTATCATAGCCAGTTTATCTTACAACGATATAGCATGGCGCTTAGTAGCACCAGCATTAGGACTATCAGTAGGAACTTTCTTTGGAGCCATGGGGTATAAATAAAGCCACAAATTCAATGCAAATGAGATGCTGCAAAAAACACATGCACAAGCACAAGTTTGAATCAGCTGACAAGAACTACAGCATCGTGGCGAACGTTTGAACTATGGGTACTGAACGTCATGTAAATTAATAAGTGTATTATACACAATATTTAAAAAAATGTTGAGCTTCTAAATACATATTTTAATATATTTATGTGATTTTGCACTTTTTTATTGGTTTTTAGGTGATTTTTAAAATTTCTTTAATATGTTCGCTGACTGACGTAATGTAAAGTTGCATAAACTGACGTTAGTCGACTTTAATTTTTTCCTAATATTATTAACAAAAAAACTGATGCAAGTCGAAATGACATAAAACGAGGTATGACTATATGATGTTACTCTTATAATGCAGATTATGGAATGAGAATTGGCAGTAGTAACTTAACAAGAGTATGATTTCTAATGTTGTTTGAAGACAAATTAAAAAGACTGTGTCTGAGCCTTTCTTAATTTTCTAAGGAGGAAGAAGAAATACAACTGTACATATTCATCGGAAAAATTACAATAGTATCCAGTTTAGCAAAATTGTAATAAGACTTGTGTGGTAGTTGTTTTTGTCAAAATAAGTTTTAATGTTTTACTGAAAACATCAAGGCCTTCATAGGTTATCTTGTTTTCAGTTGTTATTAAAGACAGCAGTGGCAGCTCAGAATTGGCCATAGATAATCTAATGAGGCATACACTATGATGAATATGAGCTTCCATGTTTCATGAAGGAAAATAAGCATGTCAGCTGAAGAAAAACTGAACAATTTCTAAAAATGTATGAGTAAGTCCAGTTTTTAGGGTTATCAAAGCATAATATGAGGAATAATCTGGACAGCCTAAATAATAGCAAATGTCACTATACTGTATATATACTGCCAGGCTTTGCAACTTTTCTTGTTTTAATTCTGATATTGTTAAGGAACCAAACTACAGATACATTTTCAAACATCAGAGTTGAAAGCAGAAAGAAAATTATCAAAATCTGAATGTTCCACATTAGGCTATGCTGCCCTCTTGGGATATAGTCAATTTCACTAGAAACTGTGTAGGCAAGTGGGTTTTTCATTGCTTTGTTTGTAATGTCATTTTGTATGGCTAGAATATGTGGTGGATATGATGATTATGTTCTATGATGTGCAGAAGATTATTTTTTAGCACTAAACATTTGTTTAATAAATTTCTCTTAATGCTTTTTGTATAAAAATTCCAATAACTTTCATAGCTGTTTTACTTTTAAAATCTTATTATAATCAGTCATTTTACAAATTTTTAAATTTACCGTTTAAAGAAATCCATGTGATGTAACATAATAAAACCAATCACTACTTGATTTAATACTTTAGAAGCCAGTATTTTTGTATAGAATTAATTTCACATTTTTGTTAACAAGACCATTTTATAGTGTTCAATTTTCATGATTGATTATGGGTTCATTGTTTACCAAATGTGATCTTTTGTTATCTTAGATTAATAAACTATCTGAATGAAAAGCCATGTTTGCTCCGAGTATGTGCAAAAAGGGACGAGTGATGATGATCCAGTAGACTCCTTGCTGATATAGTAATAATGGAAGATTGATAGAAAGGGTTTACTCTTGATGAAGAAGACTGACATAGAAAAAGCTGTTGATGCACTAGCTAATCAATTTTTGTGAATGAAAGTTGATTGCAAGTATATTTTTTAATGAAATTAAAAAATAAGAAACATATCTTCAATAAATATGCTTGTATACTATATAATTAATACTGTACTGATATTCATATGTGCTACCTTGAGAATATGTAAAAATTTCTTATCCTTGAACTAAAAAGAAATTTTCATAGTCATTTTAATTTTGAAATTATGGTATTTGGAGCTGTTTTAATTTACATTCCACATTGAATTGACAAAATGTAGACTTGCTAATGGATAATTTAAAAAAAATTATTAACATACAATATTTAAGATAATCTAACATATTTTCAGATACTAAAAAAGAATGAATTAATTAAAATGACAAAAATGATTGGGAATGGAAGATTCACACTTATTTATAAATATTTGTTTGTAATGCTGTTAATAAAACAAATGCAAAATTATTGTATATCTAAGGTTATTTTATTAGGGAGGTAAGAATTAGCAGCAAGGTTAGCCAAAAAATCCAGTACCTACTCTTTACATCAGCTTTGAAATGACCATCCATTATTCTCTACTTTCATAGCGTTAGTTATGTTTACAGCATTTACGGCTGGATCACTTTTTAAAGGAGAAATTATCTTTAAATTATTTCTTACCTAGCAAATAAAAGTTGTATGCTTTTCAAAATCTAATTTATTATTTTGACAGGTTATTTGGAGAGTCATTATTTAATAATGAATTTATTAGTGAAGTTATATCAGTTACTAAAAATAAGGGTAATCTGATCTTTTTGACTCAATGCAAAATATTCTAGGGGGAAAAAACCCAACTGGAGTTGAGAAATGAAACATCAGTATTATTATTTAAGGTTAGAGAACTACTTAAATCTTAAAAAAATTCCTATTTTGAGCTGTGAGGAAAATAATAAGAACAGTAATCTAAATAGATATTGTGGCTGTGTAGATGTAAGGAAAAAAAATCAGAAAACCTTTTAAAAACTAGTCCATTGGAGACTTTTAGAGATAAATTATTTTAAAATATCATTTTTAAGTGAATGCATAGGTAACAGTTCAAACTTTTTAGATTTCCACCTTAACTAAATGTTTTTTCCATTTATTTTATTTTTTTTTTTAAAGGTAATAGTGAAATTTGTAAGCTACTGAGAACTGTTGATGATAATAAGTTGTTAGCAAAAACAAAACAAAAAAATGAAACTTCCAAAAATACACTACAGTATTTACGAAAATTTAATTAGCCGTGCTACCATATATTTATACATTTTTAAGTGTTGTCATGACTTGAAATAGACAAGAAGCAAAATTTTAAAGGCAAAATATATTCTAGAATATTTAGAGACATCTTTGCAGAGAAGAAAGAAAGTTGTGTGAAATGAAAAATTTATTGGTCAAGACGCCAGGATGGTATTTGAAAACTATCTGTAGCTAGATATTTTACTTTGATTGTAGTATACCTTGAAAAAATGTGAACATAAGAATTAAATATCTCCAAATTTTACGATTAATTGGAAGATATAAATGGGTTGCTTCAATCAAGGTTAGCAGTACAGAAAGGGGCATATTGATGCTCACCAAAAAGAAAAAGAATAAGAATCTTTAAAAGCTCTGACATATCTTTTGTTGTCATATACTGTTGTAGAAGCTATTTATATAATGTTTCTACCTGACATGTCATTGCCTATCAGCATTTATTTGGTACCATTTGGAAGGAAAGCATTGTGATGAGCTGCCTCCTGGAATTTCTAAGCTGAGACAAGGGATTTTTGGAAGACTACATTCCATTAGTTTTCTTGACCTGATGGCATTGTCTTACAATTTTTGTTACTTTCTGGCTGCTTGTGTTCCATAATCACATCAGCAAGGTCAGATATTATAATACCTGCTTTAAAAAAGCATGTTTCTCTTTTTAAGAATTACATTATTTGGCCGAGGAACAAAACTGTAACAATAGCACCTGAGATTATGAAAAAAAAGGCATGAATGGCTAATAGATTCAAAAGTTTGAGCAAAATATTATCAAGAGAATATAGACTGAAAAGAATGAATATTTGTCAGGAAAAATGAGCTTAAAATTTTCAGTCACTTCTATTGTTTAACTCGTATTATAGAGTTTTGAGCAGATATCTTTACATTTTTGTTTGGTATTTTATTTGTGGACTGATTTTGTCACCTTTTTGTAAATTACCAGAATTATCACCAATTTTTTTTTTTTTGCCTGATATGACGATCATTGAATGCTTAAATTGGGTTGTTTGGATGAAATTGAAAGTTATAGAAAACTATGCTTTGATTCAAATTTACAAAGGTTGAAAAATGAGAAATGTAAAATGCATTTTCAAGTGTATTTGATGGATGGAGCCTCTAGTTTGCTTTCATAGTGCCCAGTTTGTATCTCAAGGACTCTTTCATCTTCCTGGCTTTTAAAAAAGATGATTGTGTTTCTAAATCAACAAAATAATTGAATTATTTCTGTCTGCATTGTCACAAATAAAAACTAACCAAACCAGTCTGTAGATTATACTATATTTCAAAAAATGCTTATTGTATTGCTTGGATTTACTTTATACTGTTTTGGCCATTGTGTCATGATTGAAATATGTAACTTAAGGAAGATAAGAAATTTAGCTGTTTTTTTTTTTTTTTTGTAAGAATATCATTATATTACATTTAATTTTTACGTGATTTTATTCAATGCTGCTGATTACCACCTAGAAATGAGTAATTACAGAGCCTACTACAGGATTTTGAACTCTCCCCTGCATGCATCCAAGGAAATGTGTTACTGCACAACCCTCAGAGGGGGGAGAATCTTATATTTTGTACATTGATAATGCTTATTCAAAATCCAGTTACCTCTTAATTCTTTTGACAAAAATTACTTTATGGAAAAAATGACTAATTACCATAATTAATCTCCTTTTGTTCTAAAATTAAGACTGGTGCTGTTACTATCCAAAATGAAAGAATTTGTTCTCAGGAGTATCTTTTCCTTTCTATATTTTCCCAGAATTTTGAAGATTTAAAAAAAAAAAACCTTTTGTCAGGGTTAGGAATTAGTATTACACAGTTTTGTTCATAACAAAGAATTAAGTTAAATGACTTTTCTTACACCTCCAAACAGTACTTGTTTTTTGAATATATTGTTTTTTTTTATTATTTAGATCAATATGTACTTGTACTAATGAGTGCACACAGAGGTTTTATTCAGTGTTTAATTTTTATTTAGAAATTAGAATTTCAGTTTTCATTTTTAAATACAATTTGAATCTTGTTAGTATTTTATAAAAAAATATTTGACACATTAATTTTTACTGTATTATTTTTTGATGGAGATACAAAATTTTTTTTTTTTTAAAGAACAAATCAGGAATTTGTATTAAATTCCAATTTACCTAAATGTAAAAATGATGAGATGAATCAGACGTTTTAATATTTTATATAAATCTTAATGTTTATGAAGAGAAGTTGTTTATTTCAATGAATATAATTATTTATGGGAATTTTACAGATTCAAGAAACAAAAGACAGTATTCATGCATAACAAATAATGAGCATTAGCTCTTATATACAAGGCAGGTATCATGTAGCCTGGTGTCTGCTGAGTTTGACAGAACAAATGATGTTTTTAATATTGAGGTTGAATACTTTTGAGGTTCTTAAGCTAAATACTATAATTTCTGTGAGGATTGCAGTAATTATTATATCTACTGTATCAAACAAATACCTGCTCACCTCAGATAAACTGAAGCAAAAATTAAAATGCACAGTTTTAGAGTAATCTTTCTTTTAATTGCTGAAATTTTTTTACTAATCTTATAAAAATGTCTATTTTTGTCAAAATCTTTTTCACCATCTTGTTGATGACTATCTGCATTGAAGATAGAAATTTTTATTGATCAAGATATCTCTTTGATCAATAGCATGATCAATGGGCTCAGTTGACTGTATGCATGTGTATGTGTGTGTGCATAGTTTGGAGGAATGATCTCATTTTTAAGACAAGTAATGAAATTAATAAAATGAAACTTTTCACAACTCAAGTATATAATTTAACGACTCTATCCTTTATAAAATGGAGAAAGAAGATGAAACTATTATTGGTTTATTTTTATTGTGTAAAAATGTGTCATTTGATATGAAATGCATAACACTCACTGCCTTAGCACAAGCAATGACTTTTTTTCAGCTACTGTTCACCTAAACCTTCATATTACCAGATAACTTCATGATAATATTATGTCATGTTTTACTGCAATAACCATTGGAATATGTTTACATTTTATATGAAAGATTTTGACTTTTAAGTGATAACATAATAATGAGCTGAAATGCTTAGGTTTTTTTATTTGTAGTTGCAACAAATTAATGAAGAATAATGCAGAATAATACAATTCTGAAATAAAAATACCACCACATTGCTAACAAACAGTCATTCATGATTGCTCATGAGACCAAAGTCTTTTTGAGTTTAATTTGGAGAATCCTTTTGATTGAATGTGAATTGTACTGTGTTTAAACTAAATCTGGAGCATATTTCCAAAGTCTGCCATTTCTTGTTCATCTGTATGCAGAAACAACTTAGTAGCCTCACCTTTAAGGCATTGAAAGTTGAGTCAGACGGGATATTTTAAAACAGTGATATGAAGAGTCAAAAGAAAGATGAGAAGACTAAAGATCTCATGAGGTGGCTTCAAGAACAATGCGGAATGCAGGTCCCAGCTGCACACACTTCATTAAGCAGGTGCAAGAAGCACAATGCTGATGCAAAGCAAAAGTGGAGGCAAGCTGAAGCAGAAAAGGAAAAGAAAGAAAGAGGAACCAGGCAGGATAAAGGTTGAAATAGTTTTGTGAAAAGAAGAAACTATTAGATGAACAAGATGCCAATCTATAAGATACTGAAGAAATAAGAACTACAGTATTTTTGTCAATATTGTCAAAGAAAGCTTTCCCTTAAAGGATCATGGGCAGTTCATTCCTTATTGATTAATTAAAAAACTTTAGCTACTAAAAACTACCTAATGCTTATAAATTGACCCAAAATTAAATATATTAATCTGAATCTAGCACTTGACTTAATTTAATGCTTTAGGCCCTTAGATTGTGCAATTTATCTTTATAATTTTGAATTTTTATAATTCATGGTGCTTTATCTGACAGGAATAAAATTTGGTCTGCTTTATGAGCTTCTCAGATTTAAATGTGATTATTAAAGAAATTAGAACAAATCACTGGTACTATTCATGAAGTAAGGCATCAGAAATCAAATTTTAAATATATACTATTATTTTTCTTGCTTCCTTTGGCCATTTCTGATAAATTAATGCTTTTTAGGCCAGAAGATTTGAATGGTTTCAGCCTATTGAATTATTTATTCTGTACTGTCATTTATATTCATGTGGACACTGAAAAAATTAGTAGGTTTAAGTTCAAAGGGACAATCAATTTTTAAAATCTTTGTGACTTTGAATCGTTGACTGGAGTTACCAGAGCCATTGCGCATATGCAAATTTAGACAATATTGCTGTGTTTTTATTTATTTCCTAACATTCTGTAAAGTTCATTATGGCTCTTCATACAAAATTTAATTATGAATAATTCAGTTCTAAACAAGACTTAACATGCTCTGAACTTATTTTTGATGTGGTTATTTTAAACTTATCTTTTCAATGTATTTTATACACAAAAAGCAACAGCAATAGCATGTAAATTTTTTTTAAAAAGTTTATTTTAAATATTAGAATTTAACTATAATTTGAATTTCTTTCGAAGTGTTCTGGAGAAAAATGGAGTTTGGCATTTAAAACCAACTTAGAAGAAAGTTTGTGATATACTTCATATGCAACTGAATATATGGGGATTGACAATTTTTCATTTGCATGTTTGCCATGGTAACCTTGTAAACTCCTAGAATATGAGAAAACTCTTCCACAGTTTTTTTTTTCCTTGACTATTTATCAGAAATGAATGATTTTTATTTTTTTTTTTAAATTTGAAGTTAACACTTCTTTAAATGCAATGTAAGGATTTTGCATAATGTTTTACCTGGCTTTTTTAAATTAAAATTTTGTGATCACAAAATTTGACATTTCCTCAAAACTTACAACCTGAGCCATGATCAGACTACAGTCCAGGTTTGAAGGCATTTATGGATGTCAGAAAATGCTAAATACTTTAAAAAATATTAAAATGCCACAGTGAGAAAATGCGTTAGAAAATACAATATACATGGTACTGGATCTGTACTGACTGCATTCATGTTCACTGCCTTTTGTATAGTGAACTAGTGACTTAAAACTCCAGATAATAAAGAAAATGTTTTTGAAATATTAGTTGTTTGCTTGGCTTAGCTGAGAAATGGTTAAATTTATAAAAGTTCAGTATATTTTAGTATGTTTTTTTAACAAGAGAGGAAATAAAATTTAAGAAAATTAAAATGCATTCTTTCAAAAAGGAAATGGATAATTAGAAGTCTTATATAAATGGACATCTTAGTTGTTCATGAAGAATCAGTATGTTGTAGTTAATATTTCACTGAAAGATTTTTTTGAGTAGGTTTGACAGTAACATACTTGTAATTCATTATATATATATATTAAAGATGTTGAAAATTAAATTAATGAATCAGAAAAACAAGTGACCACAATAACATAACTCTTATTGTTTGCTTTCAGCAAGTAAACAACATAAACCAAAGGTTTATTTTCTGAAGAATGCCCATTAAGTCCTTTAATGAAACATGGCAGGAGGTCCGAGTTATCATCAGGCTTTCATTCAGTTTCCACCTTTCTTTTCAACTACATGTATTCCTAAACAGTGACTGATTTTGGACAGTAACAGCTGTTAAGCATATGTTTCTCTTGGCTGTATAAACAACTGGTGTGTGTGTGTGTCTGTGTGTATTTGGTGGTAATACACCTCTGTATTTCTGCTTTTGTTACCTTATTTTCATAAATATGTTATCTCTTTCAATAACAAAAACTTCAAAGTTTTCAGCTTATATTGGTAGGAATCATTTGCTGAATTTACACCAGATGTTTGTTTTAAAAAAAAGAGAAGAGAATATGCATTCTTGGCAACTTGTATTTATACAAAAAATAAAGGAGGGAAGTATTTATATTTGTAGATATGGTTTTAAATAGAAACACCAAATTGTTTTAGTTAGATCAGATCACAGAATGCACATAGCCTAGAATTTTTAGATGACAAAAATACTGTTAACAGCTGTATAAATAGTCTTTGATAAGTAGAACCGAAAGATTCTTATGTAGCATCTCACACAAAAAGTATTTGTGTCACGTCACAAAACCTAGAATTTATTTCTATTTAGTTTGTACCTTTCTTGAATATATGCATTTGAGATGGTGGTAGAAACTAGTGAGTATGTGGGAAAAGGATGGGTAAAGAGCTTGGAAGATTTTTTTACTTAGACCACATCTGGCTAGAGTTTCAGGATGTTCAGAATGGTTCTGCTTCTCAGTGCTGCAGGAGATTTCAGATTTTACATACTAAAACTTGAAGCTCGATTAGAGGTTCGTATTTATGGATACATTCTTTGGGATTAGACAGACTGAATTAAAGATGTACTTCTGATTGTACAACTCTGTTTATTGTCTTTATTTTTTTAAAAAAAGGCAATTGTGTTTGTTGGGCTTTCAGCCTTTAACCAGTACCTAGTCTGTTTGCCTACCCATACATAAAAAAAAATTTTAGCCCCAAATACCTCATAAATTCTATAACTTTTTTACCTCTAGTGTTTAAGAGGAAAAACGTTTAATGAATTGTAAAAGAAAGTGTTTGTGTTTGTCTGTTTATTTGTTTAAATTTTATTCACTACATTTTTCACAATTCTAAATTTGGTTAATGATAATGACAATTTAAAAAAAAAATTTTTTTTTTCTAAAGCAGAATTGTGCTTCTTGAACAGTTATTATTTTATTCTTCGCTGGTATTATATCATACATTGGTGAAAAATCATGAGACAATAACTTGGCATGTAAGCTTATAATTACATTCTAGTTATACTCTTATGCAAAGGTTGGAAGTTTTGATTACTGTTAATGTTTTCTTGCATAGCAAGCAGTGTGTATGCATATTGTAGGCTTCCAGCTTTATTTAGCTTAGATGCTTAATCTTCCCAAACAGTATTATTTCAATTTCAGCTGATGGTTAACAAATTTTGCATGCAGTGGCTTAGCTGACATTTTGACTATTACTAAAAACATCTTGATTGGTTATGTAGTGCTGGTAATAAACATATTTATTGAGATAACATGTTCTGGAAATTGCTGATGAGATTGATCATAATACTTCTCTGCTTTGTTGCATGATATTTGCTAGTTCTGGATTATCTGGAGGATAAAATATTTGGCTCTCTGATTCCCTAATGTTGGATAGCCAAATGTTCATTTAATTTTTTTTTAATGGTGCTTTCAGAATATCAAAAAATATTGCCTGCTTGTCACTTCATGGAAAAAATTTAATTAATTTATGCTTAATGTAAGGTTGATAGATAACCTCACAAATGTTTATAAGTTTATTTTATGTTACCTTTAGTTATGTATATATTTAATTAACATGTAACAAATAAATCATGATATACAAACATGGCTTGTATTAGTACATTGATGATCTTTCTCTTGTTATATATTTGAAATAGAAAGCGAAGGAACAAATTTTCTTTAGTTTGACATGTAATAATAATATTATATCATAAAGAAAGCTTTAATCTTTAAATTACTTTATAAAGCAGTATATAGCACAATTTTTTCTCAAGAAACATATATCTCCAAAGTAATGTTAAATATTTAAAAAATAGATTTTGTTTAAATAATGCAATTTTGTGAAATTGCATTTTGGATTTACTGCTAAATAAGAATGTCAAAATTATAAAAAACAATAAATAAAAAATCAACAGCTCTTTATTGTCTTCCAGAAAATACCATCTAGTAATGTAGATAGAAATAACCACGGTGTTTGTATTGGGAAATCTTGCCTAACTAATTTGTAGCAATTTTTTGAAGATGTAGCATATTTTGATTCAACGTAACAATATTAATATTATTTACATTGATTATCGGAAGAAAAGTCTAAAGCAATAAGAAATTGTGTCTTTAAGCTGAAGGCTCATCAATACCCTGAATTGCATCAAAATTTAGATATTCTCATTTCTGTTACAAATATTTATTCCTATATATTTACTGAGCGTAAGCAATTTATAGTTGCAGATTCTTGGAAACATACACAAGAAATGCACAAACAATGAGTAATTGCAACTGAGAGCTGTATATAATACAAATACAGTTTGTTATTACAGAAAATATGCTAAACACAAAATGAATTAGTATTCGATATGTGATCTCTTTGTTTTATATAAAGCATGACTCCATGCTTTCGTGCTCTTGTGGAATGGTGTTCCAAATATCCTCTAGCACTTTCCACAATTCATCCAAGGTGTTTGGTCACCATTTGACTTTCTCAGCAACCATATAACCCTGTACAGACTCAATGCTGTTTATATCAGAACTTTGTGCCAGCCAAGGCATCCTGTGAGCATTCCAGCAGTCTCTTTTATATTGCAAATAGTTTTTTTTTTTTTTTGGTTGTATGCTTGTGGTCACTGTCATGCTGGCAGATAATTCCCTACCCAATGAGTTGTCCTCCAGAGGGAATAGCGCATAGCATGATGGAAGAGAACCTGTCTGTACCTTTTGATAGTCAGTAGTATACCTTCAATTTTATGAATTGCTGGCACCGATGATTAATATGCAGTCTCATACTTGAATTGATCCACTCTCATGCTTTACTGTATCTGTTCTACACTGACTTATACAACTTCACAATCTGCTGTCAAATAAATTGCTTTTGATCATTATGAAACAGTTTAGATTTGGATTCATTTGTCAAGAGTGCATTCTTTCAGGTTTGGTCTCCCCACTGTTTCATTTCTGCTGCCAATGCCAACCTTGTTGTTTGGTTGTCTCTCCTTAGCAAAGGTTTTTGGGCAGCTGCACATCCATTAAAGCCACTTTTTGCTAATGTGTATCATACTGATCTTGAAGAAACATTAACACTTGCAACTAGGTGATTTGCAAGGTCTTTACTGGTTTATCATTTATCATGTAGAGAACATACCCTGAGGTACTTAACGTCACTTTTGGAGAGTTTGGGCTTCCTTCATCATCCATGTCCATTGTCAACAGTATCAGTTTTGCATTTCCTCCTCAGAGTCTTGCATATAGCTCCATCTGAAACATGAAGTTGGGCTGCAATCTGCTGCATGGAGTAGCCTTCACTAAATAAGACTTTGATAGCTATGTGCTTTCATATGATATCTTCTCCACAGGAACCATAGTCCATAGTATTCATTACACTACAATGATATTGCTGCCTTTACTTTTATAGTCCTGTTGAAGGTTTGGCAGTTTCTGTTTGCTTTCATGCCAACTAATCAGTGTGTCATATCAGCACATGACTGTACTATGGAGAATTTAATTTTTACCTGAGATGTGATTTTATCACGTTTTTTTAGCATTTTGTACCCAATTTTTTGTTTGTTTTTAGTAAATTAAACATTAAATTATGGATGTGTATTACACATTTAATTATTGAGTGCTGATGGTAAAGTTAAACAACTGATTAGTATTTTCATTATATTATCATGTTATCAGATGACAAATTGACTAAATTCTTTGATCAGATAAAATTGAAAATTGCTTTCTGGTGTAACTGCATTATTGTACCTTTTTTATTGTTTTACTTTGACAACATCCAGTCAGATTACAAATGTAACCAGATTAGTGCCATTTGCTAAAAACACATTTATGGGTGATTTTCTGTTGGAAATGGTGTTTACTAAAGATTCTTTATCTTGGGATGTATCATGTAGCTGCCCTGGGATAGATGGTGTGAAGATCAGGCCATGAGAATGCTAAGTAATTAGCAGATAACATATGGCTTGACCTGCCAAGGATCTTTTTGGCAGACATGTGAGAAAAAACTGAAACTTTTCTTTGTAAAACTAGCATTTAGTTATGGTGGTGTTGGGGTGGTAAGGACACACTTGTTTATGAAAGTAGCACCATAAAGAGACTCTTGCTGTTTTAATATCTTTTAGTTCTGTGCATGAGGATAGTACATGATACATTGATTGTGGTATGTTAAGTATCTCATTTTAAAAATCATCATTTGGTAGATAATTGTATTAAAATGTCTTCTTAAAATCTGTAATGTTTGGATGACTACCACATGCAGATGACTGTGCCAAACATGGTTATCATCCATATGTATTTTGATGCCTTTTAACTATATTAATATATAATGTGCAGCAGTAATAAGCATTTTTTTTAGAAATCTGACATTAACATTGTCAAACAAGTTACGTATTTTTTCATCATTTTTATTATACCTGAAGAAACAACAATTAAAATAATGGACTGCCTCTTAATTGAAATAGCAAATTAGCCATCTGAATGGCAGTAATCTTTATTTCCTGAGTGTTCATGGGTGTATCTAATATCAACCATGTGTGTCTTTAATTAGATAATACACCTGACCATGAAATGAGTGAGATATGCTTGTAATGGTTTATTTTCAGCTAATCTCAACTCCAAAACATCTTTGGAGATGCTTTAAAGTTGTGTCGTACAATTTATGACTTTTAATATATGTTGCAGAAAAAAAAGCTAATTAACTTCATCTGGAATTTTATCAATACTGCACTGACTGCATATCATGAAAATATTGTGGTAGTAAATGAAATTAAGGTTTGATAACTGATGCAAATCATTTGAACTATATGATTTTTAACAACCTGCATGCATTTGATATATTTTTTTAAAATTAAATTTATTTTATATTAATATTTTACTGTTTTTAGCAGTACAATTTAGTGATATTGTTTTCACAAAAATTGTTTAATCTATAGTTCATATTCTGATTCTGTAAATATGTTTTCTACTTTTTAACATTTTATTAGTAGTATCATTTTTTCACTTATCTCAGAAATCTAATTTGTGAGAATAAAATAAAAACATTCCAAGCTTGCTTATTATTATCATTATTATTATTTTCAAAATATCATCATTAAAATGCAAACTTAAAAAAATTTTCTGAACGCATGTTTTTGTTAATTGAAAGACGAACTCAGGCTACAGTCACCAAAGGAGGACCTACCAGCGGAGCTCAGAAGAGCTGGCAGTCTGTCCCTGCTGAGTTAATTTCTTTGGTGGACTTTAAAAAAATTGTCATTGAGTAATATGATTTCAGTTGATAGGAAAAGCATTATAGACACACACCATCCTGCAGCAGGTTCAGCAAGTGGAAAGTTTAGTGTATAAACTCTTTTTATAGGGAAAAGATTAATGAAAATCATCTCATTAAGAAGCTAAAACTATTATAATCACTAGCTTTGCTTGTTTTTGTTTTAAAAAATTAATGCAATCAATGAATGTCTTGCATGAAGATTGTATGCAAATGAGCACAAGTTTTACCAGAGAGAGAGAGAGAGAGAGATTGATTTTATACCAGGATCAAAACTTATTTGGTTGTTAACTTAGTTTAAACAAAATGTAAATAACTTAATCTCACTTATAATCATAAAATCTCCGAATATGTTACACTATTGTTTTCGGTATTTAATTTTGAATTTACCACAATTTCAGTTTTGATCGATTTCATTAAATTTCTTTTTTTTAAATTTGAAATACTGAAAAAAAATATTTTTAAACATTGGGCAGACAAGTGAATTGTAAATAAGAGATGAAGAAGATGCTGTTTTTTAAACGCATCACACACCTTTGGTTTTTATAATATGCATTTCAGAATTTGTTTAAAAGGAAAATGTGAAGCTCACATCATCAGAGACCATGTTTTTTTCTGAATGTTATCTTTCAAATCTTTTCATTTTTTAAGAAATATATTAACTATTAATCAGTTAATTTTAAATATAGAAATGTTTTATATTCATTAATATTGTTACTAATGTTACATCTGCTCAAAAGTTTTGTTATTAGTTTTATTTTAAAATATTTATTCTGTAGTTGTGCATGCATCACACAAGGTATCAACAACTTCTACTAGGTCGATGTTCAACCTAACTCTGCCAGCAGTATGATATTTTTTAATGAATACTGTACATATATTGTGAATAAGTCACAATTTACTTATGGGATAACTAATGAATTTTTTTGATTTGTGCTGTTGGAAAAAAACCATTCAGGAGATTGCCCTGTGTCAGATGGGAAAGATTTTCCTGTGTCTAGCAGATTTTGACTATTTCTTTTGTGTGTAGTCTCTTGGCAGTGACGTCATTTCCTTCCTGTTTTAGTAGGAATCCTTTCTGCCAAGTCAGCACTAAGTTTAGGTACCTGATGTGAATTTTAAAAAGGAAAATGTTTCAGCGAGCACATCGAGAAGCCTAAACCTTTTTTTAAAAAAATAAATGATTTAAAGCAACAAAATCTATTTTCAGATGAATGGGCTACTGTTTGTTTGTTTGTTTTTCAGATTATTTATTTGACCACTTATGACATTACAAAGCTCCTCCTAAATCTGATCAATGGTTATTGGTGCCTAAAAATAACTCTGTACTTTAATGTAGCATTCATAGATTTTCATTTCTAAAAAAATCTGTACAGTTTGAAAATTATTTTAAATCAAAAAATTAATCATATTCATTAGCCAGATATTTACATTATAGATTGATATGGATATAAAATAAATAATTTAAAAAATGAGTAAAAACCTTCAGTAATATTCCAGTTTTATTTGATTATGTACGGTTATCTATTATTGCTATTATTTTTGGGACAGTTTTATTTCCTGATGCTTTTTGCAGCAGCAAGAAACAAAGGAAGAGAATACCACACAAAATAAAACCCTGTCTTGATATTAGTCTGTAATTTACTTTCTTTTCTAAAGAAAATTCATTGTTAATTTAGATGAAACATAATAATGAAAATGTAATTAGATTATTTTCTAACAGAATTTTCTTATTTAATTATCCGAAATTCAGAAATATAAGGTACAAAATGTAGAAAATGTTTAGCTTAACATCCTACATTTTCATAATCCTACTCATTACCTGGAGCTAAGCCAGAATCTCTCTTGAGCAACAATGGACCTGCTAAAAATGGACTACTGATTTTTATGTAAGCTGATTATGAGCTCATGGCCCACTGGGAAGTTGTCATTTTTAATGTGATATCTGGGTGGGCTGTCTCTGTAGTGATGTTGGTATATATTTTATTATCAGTTGTGACAGCTAGTTGCCCCAAGCATCTCAATGAATGATCTTTACAGTGCTTGCAACACTATACAGCACAAAAATTTTGGTTTTGGCATGAATTTGTTATAGTCAGGATAATCTAAACGCATAGAAGTTTGGGTTTCTGCCTAGTTTTTAGCATTGTGAGAATTATATAATATTACTATTTTCCTTGCCACACTTCTAGGCCATAGTGGTGGTGATGAACTATTCTGTGTTTGGTAGAATAAAATAATTGTTTTAATAATTGATAAACAAAAATTAAATTTTATAATCAACTATGACAGTATTTATTAAACATAGTCAAAGAAGGAAATAATATATTATGTTTTTCTTAGTGTGACAAATCAAGATTCAAGGAAAGAAGTGATTGTTTTGGTTATAACCTGTGAGTTGATAAGTGAATAGACACTGGACCATCCACCCCTCACCCCAACTCACACTCACACACTCACACTCACTCTCACACACTCACTCTCGCGCGCACTCTCTCACTCTCACTCACGCTCACGCTCTCTCTCACTCACGCTCACGCTCTCTCACGCTCACTCACGCTCACTCTCTCTCACTCTCTCTCACTTTCACTCTCTCTCTCACTCTCACACACACAATCAACCTCTGAAAATATAATACTTAAAAAAATTTAAAACTAAACAGCTTGTTTATTATTGATTTATTACTAAAATAAAATAAACAAAAATGTTGTTGTTAATTTGGACTGAAACTGATGTTTCTTACATTTTTAAGAATTATTTTTTACATTTGGTCATGAAAACATCTTATGATTTCTGTAAATAAAAATTGTTAAACAAATTTTAAAATCAAATTAATGCAACAAAAATAAATTTAAAAAAAATGGAGTTATAATTTAATTTTAGTTCTTAAATATTTCAAACACAAGTAAAATCTCATGATTGTTATACTTTATTGAACGTTAAAAAATATTCTAGATTATAATATTATGAGAAATTAGCTGTCAATAAAATATTACAAAACTAGACAAGTGTTTGACTTCTGACATGTGCCTCAGTTTTATGCTGACCAGTTTTTAAAATGACTTTAAACATAATAAATATGGTACGAGCCATCACACACCTGATTCATTTATCCAGTTTGATGTACTAATCTTTTTCAAATGATGTTTGTCTACAAAACAGCAATAAAACACTTGTCAAGCTGGGTGAGTAAAAAGAAACAACAGTTATATCTGATGATTGAATTAATTCTGATTGAAGTAGGAATTATGACTATTTTGATATTCTCCTTATTGATAGTGTATTATAATAGATGCCATGGAAATTTAACAAAATCCATGTTCAAATCATGCTCTTATAGCTTGACACTATAATGAGTCACACTTGGCACCATGGTTTATAAGTTCTTTTTTAGAAATAATGTGTGACAGATTTCAAATTGTCATGTTTGAAAATTTTGTTGTTTTCTTCATTAAAAATGTAATCATAGACTTTTCAAAAAATTGTAAAACTTGATCAGAATTTGCAATTATGGAAAACTTTAAAAATTGTGTGGTTACAGTCACAATAATGAACTTTTATGCTGATTGGTCTAAAATTGATTTTTAAAAAAATCTCTTCAAAATTAGAGGTTTTTAAAAATGATATAGCTAGTAATAAATATCAAACAACTTTAAATCATTTTATAGCAGTCTAATATTGAGAAATCAGTACTATGTTTTAATTTGAATTCTACATTAAAAAATTTATCTGAAAAACTAGAACATTACTTTCTCTCTCTCCTTTTCTCATCGTATAAATAAATGATAGTGAGCAGTTGTATTAGCCATTTTTCATAGAAAAAGTTAAATTTGTTGTCTTGATAATTTAATTATTATTTTAATGGGAAATACTTTTTGTTGAATCCATTTGAAGGAAATATTCTAAGCTACACACTTTTGTAAGGAAAAAATTTCTTCAATACAATGTGATTAGATAGAGTGAAACGCCTTATGTATATTTATTTACCATGTTCACTGATTTATCCTGGCTCTTGTGGGTTGTTTTCTGTTGAAAATCTAATAGACTTGCCAGACAAGACATCTGTTTTTGAATCTTGTAACATAAGTATTTAATTAGATAATGTTCTTTGTTTTGTCATTTTTACTTAGATTTTTTTAGGTTGAATTTGTAGTCCTATTGCCATAGTAAGCCTATATTTTCTGCATGCTGAGAATGGCCAGATGCAGCTCTTATGTATTACATTAGAGAGAAATTTGTCTAGCTAAAGACATACTCAGGGAAGTCTGCCTTGAAAACTGTGAGATCTGCTCTTATTTATTTTGCTTACAATTTTGTGATAATTCCAATATTTAAAATGTGTGTAAAATTGGTTTGAAATGTTTTAAACATTTAATTAATTTTTTTCTTTTACAAGTTCATGTTGACACTAATATTTCTCACTTTTTTAGTAGAAATTTGTAACCCATAACATCTTAAGTGGTGATGATAAATTGAATTTTCCATTATTTTGGTATCAAAAATTTTAATTAATTTCCAAATAATTATTTACTACTGTTGGAACAGTATGTTAAAAAACACAAAAAAACTAGTGAATGAATACCACCACTTTGCTATTTTATTAAAAAATGAAAAGAATCTTCAATTTATATCCATCTTTCCAACTTCACAATCAACAACAATGCATTTTTTCTTAAATATGGTGTTGCAATTTTAGCCTTTCACATATATTTGAATAATTACATTAAAAGATCAGAAAGATTTTTTTACTGCCACAAGTGATGTTGTTATTATATTTTGTTCTAATTTTACTCTGTCTGCATATTATAGTTTTCCCTTTTCTTTCTAAAATTGTTTCTTTCTTGAAATTATTTATTTATTGTGCATATTCTGAATTACAGATTTTCCTTTAAAAAGAAAGAAAAGATATGGAAGACATGGATTCATGAAAAATCAAATGTTTATTAATTGGGAAAACAAAAGGGCTACATGTGTTAGTTTCCTGGATTCAAGAATCTTTTAGCTTACTAGTTAAGAATGTATACATTTATGGAACAGGTTTGTGGATAATAATGGCTGTGCACAATCCTTTTAATAAAATATTGAAACTTTTTGTTATAATCATTATTTACTTTTCAGGGGATAGAGTGTGATTCATCTAGTATATAGAAAAACTTTAAGAAAGGGAACACTCCTAATATAACATTCTTTAGGTTTTGATAAATTGTTGCTTGGTTTATTCACAATGGGAATCTGGTATTGTCAGTTTTGTAGATGAAGTGATTACTTGAACTTTTATGTAGTGGATTGGAATTTCTGAGTCTGACATTTTTCCATGATCTATAGTTCTTGAGGGAATCAACTGATGATGATGGAACTCCTTATTCGAATTTCCTTGGGATTTTAGTGATAAAAATAAAGGAGATTTTATGAATACGACATGCATCATTTTATATGAATCTTATTCTTTTGGTCACACATTTCTCATTTCATTTTAATGTTATGTTATTTACTGTTGTAATTATTAGAATTTTCTTCAAATCTCAAATTTTACTTCAGTGGATTTTTGCGGAAGTTTTCCCAACTGTGAAAAAAAGACTATTTTAAAATTGGTAATTTAAGAAAGAAGGACATTATTTTTATAATGCAATAAAACAGATTGGCATTAATAAAATTCTTTGTAAATAAAATAGATCGTAATCATTTTATGTGGTTTTGTTTTCTTGCATTTCTAATTACATATGAGAATGTTACCGAAAGTGAATTGAACTGATATGGTTCTACTTGTAGTTTTTCTATTTTATTAATGACTTAATTCTTCTAATTTTTGTAGGAATTTTCAAATTTGGCTATATTGTTCAGTACACTTACATGTATGTTTCCCTGTACTTTTTTATGCTTCTATTTTTATCTCATATAAAGGAGGCAGTATCTACTATAAAATTTTGACAATATATCAATTACTTTAATTTTAATCGTGACCAGAAGGTTCTAACTTACATGAAAAATGAATTAGCAAAAGAAATTATTATAGCTTAGATTAAATCCAGAAATAGACTGTAGGAATTCATAATTTTTTATAGCTTTCAGTATCTAACAAATACTTTTTAAATAATAATAAAAAGTTTAATAGTAAATGTTCCAGTGGATAAGCTGAAGATCTTTTAAAATGACATTTAAATAAATACATAAATATACAAAAATAAAGAATATTTTTCATTTAAATATGAGGGGAGAAAGAAACAACTTTTTCTACCATTTTATTATTAATGTAGATAGTTATAAAATATTAAAAATAAGAGTGAAACAAATATGGATTTTTATCAGAAATGAGAAATTGTAAACTTTTTAAATGTATCAAACTAAATGCCATGGTTGAGTGCACATAAGATTTTGATTAGGACAAATAGTATATTGTTCATTCGGAAACAAACTGGTGATCAGTTTGATATGAATAAAAAATCTGAAGATTCATAGTTTGTGAAGAATGCTATGTAACATTTTAAAAACAAATAACAACAAAAGAATAATGAAAACAAAAAATGTCTTTAGCATCTTTCATGTTGGTTTATGAGTGAATGAAATGATGGATGATGGAGTTGAGAAACCAAATGAGATCACTATAGAAGCCTTTGGCATAATAAAATAAATTGTGCTTCATTCCACTGTAATACACCAGATATTGTGGAAACAATCACTTTTTGAAATACAAAACCTTTAGACATATTTGTTTTCTTTATGTAAAAATATTTTGAGAGAGAGTGAACATGAGTATAATATCTTCAGGAAAATTTATCTAATTATTGGTTCTGTGTTAAGATCCAAACAAAAATACTGCTTTCTTCAATAAGTACAGAGATATTTCATTTTTACAGTAGGACTATTGTAGGTAGATTGCTGTGCTGGACACTTTGAAAAGAGTAGTTTTTCAGATTCTCTGCACATACATAGTTTACCTGCCATTTCAGGGCTGGTGCATTAATGCCACTGGTTTTACTTTCTGATAAAACCAGCAATCTGGAAAGCATCACCATTGCTTGATGAGGCTGGCTTACTTATATTTATAGCAGTTTCATTTGAACCGTATTTAGTGCTTTACCAATCTCCCGTATTCAGTTAAAACTGTATACATCTGTGAATTAATTTACATGGAGTGCATATAAAATATATATGAGGTCAAGTTTATCTGTAGTTTAAGCAAGTACAAAATTAATTAATCATTAAGATTTGTAAAAACATTGAAGTTCATTATGCCATCAAGATGCTTGCAGACAATGGAAAAGTAGATTTTAGATTTACAGTAATTTGTGGCTTCTTTTTCTTAGCTTGCCATTCTGTAATTGGGCATGTTTGTTTAATTTGCTTACTTTTTATTGCACAAGGACAGAAAGAAGCAAAATAAGTACGATAAAAAATAAAAGACAACAAAGTCAAATGTTATCCTCTAATTAAATATTTTAAAAAATCTGTGGTCTAATTGTTGTCTACTTTGTATTTTCAGTTCCAGTAGGCATGAAGTGCAACGATTAAGTGTTGTTACCAATCTTCCAGATCTGTTGGAGGGAAGAAATGGCAGTGAATGTTTGCGGAAAGTGGTACCTAGAGTTACTGTGAGTGTTTTTTGTTTTTTTTTCAAATTTGTATCATTGTTCCTTCATCATTTGTAGTGCCAAGAAGCTATCAACTTGGGGATTTGTGATTTTTTTCTTTGCAGAATGCAAAACTTAGATAATTTATTTCTTATTTTTTAACATTTATGCCATGTTATTGTTGTTTTGCTTGTATGGGTCAGATAAAAGAATTTAATGATGTTATGATATAATAAATACATGTGAATATTGGCAGAGATGGAGTCTGAACATCTTTGACAATATAGATGATCATTTGGTGTCCATGTTTAAATGATATAACATCACATGGCACAGGTTTCAGTAAGTCAAAACTGGAATGGCCAACTCTTGCTATGGAAAGTGCAAAACATCTGTCCTGGATGAAGTAGTATATGCATCATATCCTGGCTCAGGGTATGTTGTTCTATTCCTTTTGGAATGAGGTAGCTGGTTGCTGTGGCAAATAATGCACCTTAGCTCATTCCAAACACGCTTGATAGGGTTTACATCAGCTGATCAATATAGCCAGTGAAACACATTAGCATTTTTTTTTACCTTAAAAAAGCTTGTCATTTTTTGTGTATGGATAGTTATTGAATAGGTCATGAACTGAAGTACTGATCATCAAAAGCATGAGCTTTTAGGGTCCCCTTTGGAAAATGTTGAAAATCTAGCTTTTCTGAAATGGCATTTTTTTCATTAATGCTACAACTTTTGGTAACTTCAAATACTGATTTACTTCAAGTTAATTTATAGCAAAATTCAAACACCACTTTAACTATTGATAATGGATAGCTCAACGTGGTAGGGGAATTTGGAGGAATGCTCTCCCCAAGGTTGGAGCTAATTTAGTACTTTCAATAATTCTCAAAACTTCTATTATGATCAAATATATACATTTGCTACAGACTTTGTTTTCTGGAGATGGGTCTTTCTGAGAACAAAGTTATGCCACAGTGTTTGAGAAAAACAATTTGTCTTACTGATGTTATGTGGTTAAAGGCTTGCTCTTAATTTTGTGTTTTTTTTATATGATTGAGAAAATTTTCTCTTTTTCAGTACTGCTGTGCAATAAAACTAGTATGTGCTTGGCTACCTCAAATAGCAGGTCGGATTTGGCATTTTCATCTTTCTTCTTTAGTTAGGATTTGAAGTTATATAGGCTGTTAACTCAGTTACTGTCAACCATATTGTCAAACAGAAGCTGATATGCAATCTACTGATCATACAGACTGCCCATCTAGCTATTCAACCTGGATTTTAAAGTAGAGAACCTTTTTACAAAGTATAGTATGTTGTCAAAGTTAGCCATTTCTGTTTTCAAATTGAAGAACTTTACCATGCTTTAGCAAATTGTTAAAAAAGCAGAAAGTGTGATACTGTATATTCATATGCTGCAACAAGGAAGTACCCACAAGTTTGTGTGACTGCTTTTTCCTTTCTTGCTTATAGGTTGTGGCTTTTAATGGTCATACATATAGTGGAACCAATCATTATCTTTTGATCACTAAGAAAATTACTTGAATACTGTAGGTTTACTGCTCTCACTGGCTTTCCTTTGAAAGGCTATAACTTGGATGAATCAGCCTAGTAATTTCTGCACAAGACATGTCAGCTTTCTTCTCATTGTATGTATTTTAGGTTCTTCAAATTGAAGCAACTTGTTTACTTCAGAGGACAAAAAAAAAATTGACTGATGCAAAAGAAGATGTTCTTCTGTATGAACAAAAACAAAGTACTTCTGTAGCCCACACAACCAAGCGTCAGACTTAAGAGCTACTTTGCCAGGGCAGCAGGAAGTTAAAGAGTTGAATAACTGCTTCACTATTCTGTCACAGACCTTTTCTGCTCAGCCCTCTTGTGGTTCCATACTTCAACACCTTCCTGTAATTTGTTTGGCACTTCATACTTTTTTCCGAAATAGTAGAGAAAATCAGTCAGAAAATCACCATCATCAAAAACCCTGCCTCTCTAGCAAACAGTTTTGCAGCATGGCATGGTCATCTAGCTGTGTAAATACTGTCATTCTGCTTTTTGAAATAAGTGAAAGTCAATTATTCTTTCCCATGTTTACAGAGATATTTTCCAAGCTAAGAACAGTAAAATTTTTCTATGGAATGTTGTATGTTGAAATGTCTTGGTGTTCTAAATATTCCTTTTGCATTAGAGTCAGAAACAAGGAACGTGTTACATGAAATTTTTGAAAAATAGGTATACAGTATTGGAAATAATTATGAAAATACAAACAGGATAGGCACATATAATGAATAATTGCAACTGAGAGCTGTATATAATACATATACAGTTTATTAATACAGAAAATATACAAAAACAAAATGAATTATCATTCGGTATGTGATCTCTTTGTTTTATATAAAGCATGACTCCATGCTTTCGTGCTCTTGTGGAATGTTGTTCCAAATATCCTCTAGCACTTTCCACAATTCATCCAAGGTGTTTGGTCACCATTTGACTTTCTCAGCAACCATATAACCCTGTACAGACTCAATGCTGTTTATATCAGAACTTTGTGCCAGCCAAGGCATCCTGTGAGCATTCCAGCAGTCTCTTTTATATTGCAAATAGTTTTTTTTTTGGTTGTATGCTTGTGGTCACTGTCATTTTGGCAGATAATTCCCTACCCAATGAGTTGTCCTCCAGAGGGAATAGCGCATAGCATGATGGAAGAGAACCTGTCTGTACCTTTTGATAGTCAGTAGTATACCTTCAATTTTATGAATTGCTGGCACCGATGACTAATATGCAGTCTCATACTTGAATTGATCCACTCTCATGCTTTACTGTATCTGTTCTACACTGACTTATACAACTTCACAATCTGCTGTCAAATAAATTGCTTTTGATCATTATGAAACAGTTTAGATTTGGATTCATTTGTCAAGAGTGCATTCTTTCAGGTTTGGTCTCCCCACTGTTTCATTTCTGCTGCCAATGCCAACCTTGTTGTTTGGTTGTCTCTCCTTAGCAAAGGTTTTTGGGCAGCTGCACATCCATTAAAGCCACTTTTTGCTAATGTGTATCATACTGATCTTGAAGAAACATTAACACTTGCAACTAGGTGATTTGCAAGGTCTTTACTGGTTTATCATTTATCATGTAGAGAACATACCCTGAGGTACTTAACGTCACTTTTGGAGAGTTTGGGCTTCCTTCATCATCCATGTCCATTGTCACAGTAGTATCAGTTTTGCATTTCCTCCTCAGAGTCTTGCATATAGCTCCATCTGAAACATGAAGTTGGGCTGCAATCTGCTGCATGGAGTAGCCTTCACTAAATAAGACTTTGATAGCTATGTGCTTTCATATGATATCTTCTCCACAGGAACCATAGTCCATAGTATTCATTACACTACAATGATATTGCTGCCTTTACTTTTATAGTCCTGTTGAAGGTTTGGCAGTTTCTGTTTGCTTTCATGCCAACTAATCAGTGTGTCATATCAGCACATGACTGTACTATGGAGAATTTAATTTTTACCTGAGATGTGATTTTATCACGTTTTTTTACATTTTGTACCCAATTTTTTGTTTGTTTTCATAATTATTTGCAATACTGTACATGTATGGAATTTTCATCTTGTTGAAAACCATTTTGTAGTGAAACAGTCTGTTCTTCTAGCATTCAGTTTTTGTAAAGTGTAAAAAAGCTAAAAATTTTGTGATATGATAGAACATGTAATAGAATCCTTCTGCTTCTGTCTTTGTCATAACAACATGAAGAACAATTCATACTGAATGCATTGTTTTTCATAGATCATTTTTGCTGGTTGTATGTAAGCTCACAAATTTGACTGATGTCACTGGAATTTAGTGGAAAAATGCTTCTATCTTCTCACTTTTGAAATTACAAGCAAATCAGATTCTTTGTCAGTTTTAGAGTCCCATTGTGAATATTCAAACAGTTGTTTGAAACAACTAAGTAATATAAGATTGGATTCCCAAGCCATTCCATTATCAAACCCAAACTTTTTTATATATTAAATTTATTATTTATTGGAGCCAATCACATACAAGTTACTAAGACCAAATGCCATCATTGGTGTTCCAGGTTGTCACACTACCTGACATTAGCATTTAGCATCAAATTTCATAGTCCTATACCTGATATTGGTAGTCATACAACACACTTTTTGTTGAGAAGAATCTTACTGTGTTTTTTATTTATTAAAATGTGGGTTGGGAGTGATGCTATTGTTATGGCAGAATATTGTGTAGTCAAGAATACCATAAAAGAGGAAGGAGAATATTGTCCATATGCTGCTGGGCTATCACATTCTTGTTCAGTGTTGATGAGGCTACACAATGGGATAATCCCACCAAAAAAATGGCATCACTGTGCACATAAGCAATTTGTACAAGCATTACACTAGATTTTTAGAGGGATGAATCACATATGCTGATCCAGAGATCCAAATTTAATAGAACAGAATGTATTTTTTAATCTTTTTTAAATCTTCAGTTAAGCTTTAATATATTTTTGACTGACATGTAATACTTATATTATAATCATTGGGAATTTTTGTGAATATAAAAAGGAAAAAACTGCAATTAGTACATATATTTTAATTTAGAAAAAATACTTTGAACTGTGAAATGATTTTTATTGATTGCTATATTTATTTTTCTCTCTTTTTTTTTCTTCTTATTCTGAGTCTTTATTTGAAATTCAAGATTTAAATTGAGATTGTAAAACGTATCTGGATATAAAATCACAAAGTAGCTTCAAGATATAGGATTGATAATATATCGACTTTGCCCGGGTTTTATAATTAAAAGGGATGGTATTTTGGTGTTGAAGTTATTTATAAAGATGGTCTTATCTTTAGAAGTATGCATTGTCTTTGAATCTGATCCAGTTTGTACATTCATGCATAATCTTATTTTATACTTTATTTGTATATACTGTTATTAGGCACCCATTTTCTGAGTTGTTGCTTTGAGCATCATAAGTTTGCCAATTTTATGCATAAATAAATTGAATAAAATTTATAAACATATGAATTATTTTTGGTCTCTGTAACTGTAAGTTCATTTAAAGCAAAGAAACTGAATATAATCCAGTGTTGAGAACTGATCTAGAAGATACTATTTTTTTAATGTATTGCAAAAAAAAATATCCAAGAGAAATGTCTGATAAGACATTCTATCAATAATTGGAAGCCTTACATTGAGGAGTTTTGTGAGGAACCTACTTTCCCTTTCTCATAGTGTCTTCCTTGTGCTCTGTATGTGCCCTGGTGGTGAGTTTTAACCAGTGCCTTGGAAACCACAAGTGAGCAGTTTCACATTTCTTGACAAGTGTTTACTTTTTGTGGGTCCTTGAAAGTTCACAAGATAAAGAAAAAAAAAATGTTTGTTTAATTAAAAGTTCAAGCAAACACAAGCCAGCTCTGTGTGTTTAATCTGAATGTCTTTTAGTCGATTAGGTATTATCATAATTTTTTATAGCCATATTTATTAATTGCAGGAAATTGGTGGCATTAGCTCCTCTGAATTAAATATGTTGCCTGTATGCAGCAGAGAATACTTAATTAGAGAACTTAATGGATAGAAATTATTTTAAAGGTTTCAAATTTGACATCATCATCATTCCATACATCTCAGAAATGCTAGTAATGGCTTTGATTTTTATTGAGGACAAACCTACCCACTATTTCTGTATTTCAAAGAATAAAGTAATCATATCAAATTTCTTTTGCGTTTTTAATGATGATATCCCAAAATTTTGATTTGCTGCCACATTTTGCCAGTCAAAAGCTTCTAATTTTAACAACAACAACAAAAATGGTCAGGACACACTCTTTTTGAATTTCTCAGTATTGTGTTATAGGTTTGGTGTATAAGGCTCATCACCATAAACTGCAGCAACTGTTGTCATCTCTGGCTGTGTTTCCTTAGATGAGATGGTATAGATGTCATGTTCAAATCTCAGTTTTGTTTTCATGATAATTCATAGCTGCCACTACTCATCATAGTGGAATAGGTAACTTTAGGAGGAACAGTTTTGGTTTATTAAGATTAAGCAGATTATCTTAAAACTCTCTGCTGACTTTCAACCTTGTTTTGAGCACTTTAATAATAAAACAATTTCCTCTTGTTTCCTTGAGCAGTCATAAGGACTATCTTTTAAGACCTAATGTTTGCTTATTTTCTCTTGTTCATTAGCATTTGTCTGTTTCTTTGTGTTTTAATTTGACTGTACTACTTGTATCTTTGGTGCCTACTGAACTTTTAGTGGGAAATCATCCCTGCATTGAGTGATAGCCAAGAGAGAGATAGATATCAAATTACAACTTTTGAGAGGAGATGAGGAATTATGAAGATAGCAACAATTGGCTAAAAAAACAATTTAAGTGTTTCTTTGAAGTAATCAGAGAAGAAATTGATTATATATATGGACTTGACAGTGTAGGCATTTAAGAATGTGCTCTCCATCATTTCAATCCTGCTTAAAAGAAAATGTAACGTATTTGATTTTAAGTAAAAACCTATATTCCCGGTATAGTGGAAAATTAATAATTTTTCTCTATAAGAGATAGTTACAATTTCTCTCTTTCTTTTGTTTGTGCATATGTTTTCATCATAGTACCATCTTTTAAAAAAAAATAACAAATTGCAGAATTCTTATATATATTGTGGATTTTGACATGTAATAATTAATTACTAAGTTTGGTTAATGGATGCACACATCTTTTCTGTTATTACTCACTTTTTTCAGATCATGAATTAATTAATTAAAATCATTGATAAAACTTTATAAATATGTTGGATTAGCCTGGTATGTAGTGCTAGCTTTTTGTGCAGATAATAGTGTTTGCTGATTAGGTTTTTGTTTTCTTTCTGTAACAGTATCTCTTTCTGGATATTTGTTTTTCCTCCTGTTCTAATCATAAAATCACTGATAAGAATAGTTTGGTGCTGACTTCTACATTCATGTAATTTAGAGTGTTTAATATAACTTCAACTGATCCAATTTAAAACCACTGATTTGGTGGACATTATTGTGAATTCTTTGTATGCTTAATTCACTTTTCTCGTATCTCTAATAAAGGTTATTATGTTTTTGCCTTTGGTAAGTAATGGCCTTATATTCTGAAAATGTAAATGTTTGACCTAGTTATTACTGGAGAGACACCATTTTCTTGATTTAACTCTTTCTTGTTCAGAAAGGGTAATATTTAATATGCAGAAATACATTCATACATTTTCCAAGATAGTTTTAATCAGGAAGGTGAAAGCCATCAAAATACATATTAAAAGTCATGGAAATAGAACTAATGACTTAGCACACAGTTTAGTAATCCAAATTAAAAGGAAAAGTGTCTAGAAAATAAAAGGAAATATTCAATTTATAATGCAGAAAGTCAGAAATGTAGAGTAGAATTACCTGACTGTTGTCACAGAGGAGTCAGTAGTGATTCAGTTTTTTTAAGTCATCTCACTGTCATTACCCTTGATTCTGTCTTTTGTCCTCATTCCATTAATTTTCAATGAATGGCAAAGAATTTTAGTTTATGTTTACTGCCACAAACATTTTAATCTTCTCACTGGTGGCATCCCTTCAGGTGTTGTCAGCTCTGTCTCTTACCCTCTGGGTCTATGTGGTCTGATGGTTAGATAGCTAGAAGGCTGACATATGGTGTATCAACTCATAGAAGAAACCAATGACCTTACATTATCAGAGACATCAATCTTAGGATAGATGGACTGCCAAAACACCAGCATGTTGATCAGCTTGATGACCTTGCTCTCTTTACCATTGTTGTTTCTCCTTATTCTCTTTCCCTGTCTAGCCAGCTAAAGGATGAGAGATCCCAGTTATGAACACTCAAGACCTTTACATCACTAGAAGAAAAGGATTCAATGTTGGATTCTGTTTATTTACTTGATATACAAAACTAGGTAACCTATGTGGCTCATGTTATTAGTTTTGCTAGTAAAACCAATTTTATAGGAAAACAAAGTGATATAAATAGCCAGAGGAAGTGATAATGTAGATCAACATCCTTCTACATGTACCATCTATAGTATAGATGGAAGTGGTCATTAAATGACTCAGTTATCAGTTGTTTTCAGCCGACTTTAACGGGAAAAGGATTAAACTTATCCTGTGCAAATGTTTACTTAAAAATTATTTTCTGGAGTATAAATAAATATTACAACTATGACTTTTCAAGAAATTTTGCTTTAAAATTGTTTGAATTTCTTCAAATTAATAATTTTGCATTTCTAACTTTTTAAAAACTTGTTTTTGTTTTTATAACCATTTAGTGAAAAACATTGTTAGTGACCTCATTGGGAACTACATTCACATGGTGCTTTTCACAGTGTTGATAAAAACTGCCAGCCTTTGTTTTGATAGGCATTTTTCTGGTTAACTGGTTTCATATACTTCTTTTTGTTCTTCTGTCTTTCATTGCTGCTCGGAAACTTCTTTCTAGTATGGCACCAAGTGCTTTTATAGGTCTAACTGCAAAACTTTAATTAAAGTGGACCAGAGTTGATGTTTGCTGTTAGAAATGTCTTTTTGGAACTGGATCAGGCTCTTTGACTGTTTGGAATAAGAATTTCTTTCAAAGATTTCTAAAGATGCATCAGTTTTAGTGTCTAACATCTTAATAATTATATTTTCCTTCAATCTGTGGAAGTCTAAGAAGATTCTAAGTGAAAATATTTTGTGCCCAACCAAATATAGTATTTTTTTTCTGTTTAACTTAAACCTTGGGTCATCATCACATTCTGGAAATTTCATATTGAAAATAAGTAAATCCTTATATTTGAATTTGTTTGGTTTGGTCTGGGTTTTATTTTTCTTTCTTTCTTTTTAAAGCTTATAAATATAGAAGGAAAGCAAAAGAAATAATATCTTAGGATAGGATATTTTGCATCTTTTACAGTATTTGATTAGTCAAAAATGAGCTTTCTGATTGTAAAAATGTTTGTTTTGTACAACTGAGTATGCAACCTTACGTCTATAAAACTGTAAGACAGTCACTTGTACTGGAAATTGCATTAATACTGATTTTTGTATCTCAGAGGTATTTTATTGCAACAGACCACCATGTGGAGAGGGCTTACTTGCAGAAACCTTTGTTTTTCTTTCTTCTGATGGATTCATATTGTTTAAACTGTTTAATGAAGATAAAGAAAGCATACCCTGACCACAGGTGGGGAAGACAAGAGGCAAAACAAATTGTTTATATTCACAAGTGGATTGTTTCTACAGTGTTGGATTCATATTGTTTAAACTGTTTAATGAAGATAAAGAAATCATACCCTGACCACAGGTGGAAGAGGCAAACAAGTTCACAGTGGATGGTTCTACAGTGTTCTAACATTTTATTTTTCTTAACCTTATTTTGGCAGTTGGTTAATTTTCATTTAAGAATTCTGTAATATGTATTTAAAAATATATAAAAGCTTACAGGTAACATTCATTTGTTAGATGAATTTCAAGTACACCAGTCATTATTTATAAGCATGGACCACACATTCTGACCCCTATATTAGCTGTAGTCATATGGTCTCAGTTTTCACATGATTACTTTAGGACATGGGTAGCATTACTTTATCATTAGCAGACAGGTAAGAAATACTATCAGTTTTTCTTTCACCTGGAAACCAGATGCCAAAAAGTTTCCCATGGTCAAGTTGTTGGAAATAGTTAACATGTTCCACTAATTATCTCTTGGGGTAGTGATACATGCTTGGGTCGCAGTGCACTATATGATCTTCTGAGCAGACGGGCAGCTAGCAATTGTAATGTGAAAGCCAGTTACCATCAAGGATGCTTGATGTTTCCTGTTGGGAGGATTCAACATGGCAAAGTTTGGGCCTCTACTGTTGGTTTCATCTTGATTGATTCTAGATACATATAGTTGATCATAAGGTCAGATAGTTAAGACTTTTAAATAATTTGTCAGTTGATAGCAAAATAATTGATAACATCACATTATAAGGAAAGATTATCATGTATTAATAGCCATTTCAGTATAAGCACATCAGTATTAAGAATAAATACTTTGGATGTTAAATCTGTCTGGTTGGCTGTTTGTATTTTTGTAAGTTTTAAAGATTATTTTATTATTACTTCCCTTTCCCTCTGTGTGTGGCGGCTTACCAAAGTATGCAAGATTTCTCATTTTTTTGTCATGCTTATGATTGCTATGTTAGTACCATAGCATACAGTTGTGTTTATAAATAATGGGACAAAATTTAACAATAGTTATTTAAAAAATAAACTATAAATCAAAATGTCTTAAAATATTTTGTGTGCAAAATTATTTGTAGTCTTGTCATTTTACATTATCATAGGCAAAGCTAACATGTAAAGCACAATGCTAAACCTTATTGACCTTTCATAATGCACCAGATTAGTGATGCAAGTTTCCCTATCAACCATTCGTTGGCTGTATCATGCTGACGAACCATTAGATGAAATTGCTTTTTTTTTTTTAATTAAGGTGCCTGCTATGAGCCAGATAATGGTTTAAAATAAATTTGATGAATGATGACTTGAGAGAGTACTAAGTTTTTTTTATGCTCTTAATTGCTCATGAAATAAAAGCTCAATACATTAAATTCAAAATAACAATAATCTTGCTAGCAAGTGCCAACAAATTCATGTAGATTTTTTATGGTCTATAATACTGAAAATAATAAGCTGGAAGCAAAGTAAACGTTCCCTAACAATATTAGAGTTAACATTTATATTGGCTGATAAAAGACATTCTGAAAATGGAATGCTAATGACTTTGTGATGTTTGTGCTAATATTGGTGCAATTTAAGGTTAAAAATGAAAGTTGTACATGCTGAAAGGTAAAAGAGCATTTCCACTCCAAATTAGTTATTTGGCTGCTGAATAAAATAAACCGTAATTTTTTTTTTAGAATGTTTTCCAAGTGTTGTGCTTAACAAAAGAAAAGCATTTAATTATCAAATGAGTTTTTCTATTTTTATTTTGGTCTGAGCAAACAAAACAAATGCTTCTAAGAGCTTGTATTAACTCTGATACCATGGTGACCATACAATACTGCTGTTGCTATGGCAAGTGACATCTGCAAACAAAGTAAAGTTTTATAAATCCATGCATGGAATTATTATTGGTATAGCTGAAGATAGACTAATTAAGATGATTGGTTTTTTTTTTTTTTTAAACATTTTGTTTTTCTGTATGTTATATTTTCAGACACTTTAATTAAATATGAATCTGTGTTTTATTGATTTGTTTCCTGAGTATGGCTAGTTTTGTCTTTGGTTTAAATTAGGAAACAGTTTAGGAATGAAGTCTTAATGTCAACCCCTGTCTACAAATAAACATTGAATTTTTAGTGTTTATGAAGTCAGCTATTTGATATTGCTATCTGCCAAATTATGATTACATAAATACTTATTTCATGATTTGGCAGAAATGCTTTCAGATCATGAAATCTTACTTTGCTAGCCAATGCCATGGTTTCTCTTGTCTACTTAATTTTCATCCTATCAGTCAGAAGAGTGGGTTGCTAGCCTCTTGCCTGTCATTGTCTTCTGACCTAAACAGGAGTGAAAAGTTTTGTTTTGTTTGTTAAACCTCAACCAAGCTCTATCTCACAAATGCCTTATGTTAATCAGTTTTCTTTTTAAAGAAAAGACCAGTACTGAGCTTTCTACAGTTATTTTAGTAGCATCATAATGATTGCTGATATCATCACTGATAGTTATAGTTAAATCAGCTTGGTTGGGTTTATCTTATGCTCACATCAGATCTGTGATTAAGTAGCTCATAGTTGTTGTTTTGAAAGCTTTCTGCCTGGAAATGTATATTAAAAACCTTGGCTTATATAGCAAAACAATTAACTTAAGAGTTACGGTCAAATAGGTCTTTCTTTTGCAGTAAGTACTGTCTGAAATGACCACTGGAACATTAAGACAATTTTTCTTGGACTAAATAGCATTGACAAATGATCTGTCATCTTATTTTTTACTTTTGCCTACCTTTGTAAATTACTTTTTTTGTAAGGGCAATACATTTGTTTTACCTCCAAAAAAGGCAATGGTTTGGTGGATAAAGCATTATTAGCTTTTTCAAAATCAACACCATATAGGCTACATTGAATTAAAAAAGGAAATCAGAATAATAATAAATAAACTTGTGCAGTTTCACTTTTTCTTTATCAGTAATACGGTTAAAAATATATAAACAAAACAACCTCTTATTATCAAGGAGATTATGCTCATTCAAACAAAAACATTTTCTGGTTTCTTCTTAGAGAGAGCACACCAGATATATCCATTAGATGTTTAATTCCTCAGTAAAAAAAATTAAATAAAATAAACAAGTGCAAAAAGATTATTTTTAGTTAAGCATTTTACTCTTTGCTATAAATATATAACGTAGAAATGATAAGAAGATGCAGTATCTACAGATCCTGCCATGATCATTGATTTACACACCAGCAGCATTAACACCTGGACTTATTTATTGATTAAGTTTACTATCAGGTAAACTTGGGTCTTACAAGAATTTCTTCTTTACAAATTCATTAAAAAATTTACTCTTAAATTATTAAATGAAGGGTAATACAATTTTTGAAAAAAATGTTTTAGATCTATGAATTATTATATAAGGATGTTTTGATGAAATCTGACTAAAATATAATCTCTGAAATTGCAGGTTTTATTTGAATGTCCCTAGTATTTTGTTCTAGCATTTGCAATTTTAACTTTGTTTCATTGATCATCAACAGTTCTTGTTTTCTTAGCAGTTTTAAAAAGCCATTGAGGTCAATACAAACACATAATGAGTGTAACAGTTGTGCATATTGCTGCACTTTATGATAGTTCTCTCTTGTTTTTCCTATTTGTTTCATAAAATTGACTATAACGTTGAATACTTAAATAAAAGACAAAGTGGAAGGAAGAAATGAATTGCATAAGTATCAGAAAATGATATAAATGAATAGTTCAGATGAGATAAATGTGTTTTTAATAAAAAGCAAAAGCAATACAAATTAAAGAAACAAAAATGCAAAGTATTAGCAGTAGGTATTTTTGCTAAGTTGGAATTATGCACTGAACTCCCTATTGTTAAGTGGGTGGTATGGTCTCTAGTTTATATTTTCTCATTTAAGAAAAAAAAACAACAGCAAACAAACACAAAACGTGTCAGTCTTTAAGTTGTTACAGTGAATGAACAAAGCTGTTTACAAACAAAGACTTTTTCTTTAGCAATCTTATGTGATAACCTTTGCAACTTGTTCTTGTCATCTATATCAAATCTGTCCCTATAAAGAAGTTGTTGCCTAGCAATTGTACAGTGGGCTACTTTGCCAGTCTTCAAGGCTGTTCTGTTCTGTTTTGGAAAAGTCACTGTGGGGCACTCAGAGTGGATTTAACCTTGAAGTTTAATATCTGACTGACAAAAAAAATGTTAATTGACTCAATACTGGTATTTAAATGCACTACAATAGTGTTTACATTCTGAAAAACAAATAAACAACCCATTAAGGTGGATTTTTGTTTGTTTATTTTTAACACTTTCCCTGAAGAACATTTATAAATAGTATGTCAGTGGATTTTGTTTAATTTCTGATCTCATACAATTTGTAAAATTTACATTAAAATAAAAGAAGGCTGGTGGAAGTGATAGCAGTGTTTATGTATATGTCAAACAGATACTTGCAAGATTGGAAGAAAAAGTAATTTAAGATAAAAAAATTTTATTAAAGTACTGATTTTTAAAGTGGGGATGGAATCTGAAGAGTTTCTGTTCACTGATAATTGAGTATGCTGATATATGGTTCAGCTTTAGTAGAAAAACTGATTGCTGAAAAACATGTCAGAAGCCATAGTGCAGATTCTGGATGTTGTAACTGCATTAATATTTACAATTTTTAAAAAATGCAAAGAGCATTATACATGTGTGGACCTTATTTATGTATTTATCCATTATTGCAGGGGTGGGATGGCTTTCGTAGCATTGCATTGTGGGAGAATTTTTTAAATTATCACCAGAAAAAACCTCATTTCAGATTCTTTAGACTTTTCAACTTTAAATTTAACATTCCACTAGCCTAAGGTGTTTGTTCTGATTTTAACAACATACCAGTTACAAACATAAAGATATTAGTTTGTGACATTTTACTATCATACTTAAAGATAGATAAATAAAACAATTAATGCTTTGCATATATTATTTTTAAAAAATCAAATTTAATCAGTGTATATTTAGCTTATGTAGTTGGTTTGGTTGCTTGTACCTTTAGACCATTATAAAATTATATTTATGGCATTTTTATTTTTGCTATTTATTTGTGTGGATCCCAGGTATTTGAGTAACATCCTTCTTGTAAAAGAAAATAGGCAAACATTTTAGATCAAGAAAATATGTTTAAATTATATGCATTCTATTAAAAGTTAGATTTTTATTTCTTAGATTTGGAAATGAAAGGCATAGTTACTGTATTTAAATATCTATTGTTTTTTTAATTTAAATCTAAAATAGAGTTTCTCCATTTAATTACTAACACATTAAAAAGATAATACAACTGTTAAAAGAAAAAACAAAAGAATGCTTCATTTGAATGAAGAACTGAATTTTTTTAGAAAATGATGAAGACCACACAATATGCTCTTGCAAAAACCCATAAGAATTCCATTTTATGTTCAAAGTCACTTGAAAACTTCTTATTCTAGGAATAATTGTGTGTATGAGCTTATTTTTGTAAAAGAGAAAGACAACAACAATGTACAGTCATCCTGCCATATTCAATCTGGGAAGTTCTTTTTTTCTTTTCCACTCTATTACTTTCTATAGTTGACTCCTGATGTTCTGTCTGTTCTCTCAGACAGACGGGCTTTATCACACATCATCTCGACCTTTCACTTGATCTGTTTTAATTAAGAGAACCTGTTGCCTAGAAGCACTGGTTGGTTGGTTGGTTGGAAATAACTTAATCATCATTGCTATTTTTTGTTGTTTTCTTATAATGAGAAATCTCATTGCCATAAAGAAAAACAGAAAACACCACAGCTAAGACTCTTAATTATTTATCCACGACTATGAAACAGCTAAACATTTAAAAATTCTTTTGTTTTTGGAAAAAAGTAGAACAAAAATGAATTTTAGTCTCATGCGACTGCTTATAATTTGGGAAATTCTACATTTTACTAGCATATAAAAAATAATTTTTTGGTATTATTTTGCTTAAGTATAACTGATCCATGCATTTTATGATACGACAGATCCATCCATCACACACTCTTATTATCAGTATAAGTTATAACATGATAGGTCCAAGACATGGATCTTAATTACTTTGCTTGTTTGTTTAGATGGAAATCTATGAAAAATTACTCTTTAAATTTGTTATAAATCATCACTGGTCTATATGAAAAAATTACCACTGATAAAATCTTTTTTTTTTTTTTTAAAAACACCCATGAACAACATCTTTGTGTATGCTATTGGCCCCGTCTTCAAGAAGTAAGAATTATTGATAAGATTTTTTTTTTTTACCAAAAAGATCATGTTGACTATTTTTAAGTATTACCCTTTAACATTCTTTATCCTAAGTTTGTGACAGTGCACAGAAATTGTCATTAGTGCTTAACCCCATTTAATTTTAGAAACAGTTTCGCTAGCTGCCTGGTTGGTGACAGAGACTATTTTTTGCCCTGTAGTTGGTCCTGTCTAATATTGTGGCTTATTGGAAGAATGTGACTATTGTTATTGTTCTATTTAAATCTGACTTCCAATTCATGTGTGCTCTTGATATGAGGGCATAAAGCATTAGGAGAAGCTTTTGCAACATATTCACAAAATGTTCAAGACATACTTCATTCTGCATTGTTTGTTGTATTCTTTAGCTGAATTTGTGGCAGTATGGATACACTTTGCTAATTTCTCCATATTGTAAAATTCCATTTTAAATACGAAAGTAGACTGATTAATATTACTATTTAAATAAACAAGATTCTTTTAAATAATATTTTCAAGCATTTTACCAGTGCATGATGTTGGAATAAACAGACTTTAATTACTAGAATGATTTTGTTTTAAAATTTTTAAAAAAATGGGAATGTGCCCATGCTGAAAGTACTTTCCCCCTGTCTAACCAGATGTTTGTTTTAATAATCTAGGATGGGTGTTGTAGCATCTGCTTTATCTGATCTAAGATAGTGAAATAAGCAGTTTAAAGAAGCTCACAATATTAGTCCTGAAGTCTTTCAAGTAAAGTCTTTAGCATCATATATTTATTAGTATATCATTTGTTTAACTTTTTATCTAATACTGTGAGGCTAAGTAACCAACTTTTTTTTTCTGAATAACTTTAAAAAAAAGAAGCATGCATTTGCTTGTTTACTTTTGTTATTACATGCAAGTTGTTGTAAATAACATTTTTAGCTGTAACTTAATTTTAGTATTAATTATTTTGCTTGAAATTTTTGAAATACAAAATAGATTTGTTAGCCTTAGTCCTCCATTTTTTTAATGAACGGTATATGCAAACTTAAGGAGTAAGTAATTAGCTCTTGTGTGTTTTTTTTTCATGTATTATTATAACTTATTTCAGATGCTGTGGATAAAGTTCACTTTGTGCTCCGAACTCTGCAGATGTGTGTTGAGCTTTGGAGCACCATTTTTTGTATTCCTAACAGTGTGCAACTCTCAGAAAGCTATGTACTTGTTTGGTCATGCCTGTCTTTCTGAGAGTTGATGCACCGATGAACACTTTTGCATTCTGAATTTCCATCTCCAAATCTTTGAATCTAGTCAACTTCATCTCCTCTGCTGCAGTTTTTATGTCTGAAGGGACTGCCACATCTCTCAGTGGATAAATCTTCTTTTTTGTTTTTAACAATATCTGGCTTGCTGGCATTGATGAACATATCAAATGGGCTTGGTTTTCTGTTACCTCCATACTAAAGTGTTTAAGGAATGCCAGTAATATATATATGTTGCTGCAAGAGCAGGGCATGCTGCAAATATATGTTCCAGATACGCAGACAGTGCAGGAAGTGCCACAAATATATCGGTGCTGATAATATCTGGTGGTTATGTCTTGGGCAGAAGTGATACAATTTTATTTTTCTCCCTCAAGACATGATCTAGAGGAAGTTATTTATTTTTAAGTCTGTTTTATTACAAATTTTATAGTCTTGGCCATCTCAGCAGTTGGGTTTTCTGTTAATGTTTCTTGTTCTGCTCTATCCTTAAGTTTTTGAGTGTTTTAGTGATGGAATATTTGCTCTTTGTTTTCATTCTCCAAGACTAGCTACGTGTGTCTGTGTTGGAGGCAGGAGGTGTTTTCCTAGAATTCTAACTTGGTGGGGGGTTAAAATTTTATGGATTTCAAGTAAAGCAGTGCAAGCATGGGAAATGATAATTGGGTTACTCAAGACCCTATAAACCTATCTGTCCCTCACATTTTAAAATAATTTGGCGCTTATGCACAGCATAAGTTTATTACACAAATAAAAG
Organism: Nautilus pompilius; assembly: GCA_018389105.1. Classification (NCBI taxonomy): domain Eukaryota; kingdom Metazoa; phylum Mollusca; class Cephalopoda; order Nautilida; family Nautilidae; genus Nautilus; species Nautilus pompilius. The sequence goes on along the minus strand of JACATO010000125.1, from coordinate 311,056 downwards.
AATAAAAATATTACTTTTTGAGAAATTCTGTATCTTCTTTCTGCTGTGTGTTTCTGGCAAAATTGTGATGCGGAATTTAAATAACTTAACAAAATTAAGGTACATTAATGATGAATTACATCTGAAATTAATTAAAGAGTTGTGATTGAACAAATTTTAAATAATACCATAGATACCATCTATGGCATAATAAAGTGAAATTAAAGAAAACAATTGAAAGGAACATTTGGAACTCAAAATAAGCAATGGAAAATTTCTTGTGAGTAGCATATAAGAAGGGGAACTGAGGCCCCATATTTTGGGAAGGATTTTAACAAAGGGTCTGGGCTCCCCTAAGCCACCCTCCTCTGCATTCTTGGTTGGAGGTAAGCTTCCATTCATGTGAAGGATGTTTTGTAGGAAGTTTTCACCTGAATAAATTCTCTTCCTCCTTTTGGCTGGGTAGATAGTCAATCTGTATATTGTGATTGGTCAGAAGCTTTTTCACCTTTATATCAACTCTCTTGATTTCTGATTTGGTTCAGCCAGTGATTTTAAAAAATCTATTCAACAATTGGTATCATTAGGATGTTTATAGCAGTGGTCATATTTTAGGTATTGTTCTCACTTCTCAGTACCAGCTTCATCCTTTTGTAGTATTTAATTTTAATCTTATCTTTCATCTTTGTGTGTTGAATACCATATCAGACTCTTTAGCTCTCAGATATCTGTAAGTGCCTGTTTCAGTTTCTTGATGATTGTGTCATTGCTTCATTTAGTTTTCTCTGTTAAAGCAAAGTTTTCTTTGTTGCCATATTGCATTTATCTAAACCCAATTTTATGTTAGTGTCTTTGCTGAACTGACTCACAACCTTTAGTTTACCATATAACCATGCTTCATTCTTGGCACAAATCTTGATGTCTTCTGTGTGTAACAGCTGTTTCTATTGGTCTTGCCCAAGTTGTACCTGTAGTCACTGCTATTGAGTTCTGCACTCAGAGACAAAAATGGCAAGCAGAACAACATTGGGACAACAAATCTCCCTGAATATTCTTCTTTTGATTTTAACTCCAGACTTATGATTCAGAGTCAGGTATTTTTGTTGCTGCATAGGTGCCTTCATCAAAGACTGTTAGATGGAGATTGTACATTTCCATGGTTTTCAGTATCCAGCTGTGAGAATTAACGTCAGGTCTTTCTTTAGTCTGTCTATGCCATACTGAAGTTCTTGTGCTGCCTTCTCCTGCAGTCTTCCATGATCATCTTATTGATGAGGAACTGATCCTTGCATCCATAGGAAACTTTCCTGTACCTTCTCTGTTGCACTGGAAAGATATTATTGATAATCAGATCTTTGCAAGTTCTTTTTGTAATAATATTTGTCAATCTTATTGTACACTGCTGGTAGACATACTGAGCTTTTAACTTTGGAGTTCTTTATTTCATCTTTTTTAGGGAGAAAGAACACGAGACCTTTAATGAGCCATTCAGGCATACTGTCATTCTCTTTCATTAACATGTTTAAAACCCTGGAGAGATCCTTAAGTAGCACAGTAAATTTTCCACTTGAAATTCTATATTCCATCTATGCTTGGTGGTTTCTAGTTGCTATTACTGAGGGAATCTGGACTTCTTTCTCTGTGAAGTCTGACCATGACCTGGGAAGTCTTGAGCATTGGTTTCTTGGCATTTGAGTCATCCTGCCCCTTTGTAGTTCTTATTGTTTCTGCACATTGATTTATTTTCTACTTCATGAAATGGTGGTATTTTGGCAGTCACTTGATATTTGCTGAAACCTTGATAGAATTTCTTTGTGTATACTTTAAACACCTTGTTCCGCCATAAGTGCTTATTGCTTTTGCTGTCTTTGAATTCTATAGGCTTTAACTTGAACTTTCTGCTTTAATTGATCTTGGAGAGTGGTACAGTCATTTTGAAGGCTAAGTCTATATCTCTGGCATATTTTCTTGTGTTTTATTTCCAAGCCATAAGAAGGTATACCTTCTTTAATTTTGGTAATGATTAGGGATCTTGTCTAATTTGTATAAGTTGAGTTCTTCAAGAATTATAGTGTGCTCAAAATCACTTTCTTTTAACATCTACATTAATCTGTTTCTCATCCTTGTAATTATTATTATCATTTTGTTGTGTAAAATTCTATAAAATGGTGTGAAAAATATTCAAGTCTTTATCAATGTTTTTGCTAACTGACAGTGCTTTTAGTTGTAAAATTTTTTTAAGGATAATTTTTTAATACTTAGAACCTTTTTGACAAGTCTTCTGGGAATATTTTCCTTATACAAATTTTATTACTTTGCAGAATTAAAATAATTTATTTAACTGCATGCTTAAAATGTTGTAGTGGAATGCCTTTTATGGTACAGCATGTATGTATAAACTTAAATATAGCTGTAATTTCATGTTACTTTTTTTTAAAGAAGACAATATCTGGTACTCAAGATGCTTAATAAAGTAGGAAATATTGATGATAAACCAACCATTGATAAAAATGCATTACCTGAAATACACTTCTTACTTGGCCAGCAGCCAGCTGTATAAAAAAAGCTGTCTGCAAGATTGCTTTAGAAGGGAATGTTCTGTAGGACCCAGAACTTTGAAGATAGGAATACTTTATGTAGGTTCAATTTTATTTAGATGCTTCCCATTCATTGCCAACATTTTCATCAGGTAAAGAATGCAGGCAGCTAAGGCTATGACCCTTTGGCATAAAATTCCTTTGATTTTAGTGGTAAAAAGAAAAAAGTTTCAAAAGGGAAAATAAAAAATTAAAATATGTGGTGGTTAACCAACCATTTGGCAGCCTCCCAGGCACTATCTTGGAAACATACCAGAGGCCATCAAGTGCTGTGCTGAGTGAAAATTATAGCTTCTTGCTATGGTGATGATACTGAGTCAGAATAATGTATGATAACTGTTTGCAATGAAGTAAACATGGTTTTTTTTCTTTAAATTTTGGTAGAGTAAAGAAAGGTTAATCATATACAGCAGTAAAATAAGAGATGTTGAGGGTCATATAGTAGTTAATCCAGAATCAACTTGTCCAAACAGAATAACTTACTGGTGTTTGTGGATCCTTGAGAGTTGAGGTTCCCTGGCTTCTTGATGAGAGGGAAACGATTACTGGTCTTGCAGGATTTCTTTCTTTACTTGGTGTGAACTTGTGTACAGCATACCCCAGATGAGATCTGACTTGTCTCCTCTTGGAATCACATTACAAAGATGTGTAAGCACCCACTGGTGGTTGGTCAGTGCTTGTGATGGTGTAAAACACAGAATAATAGTTAACTTTGTATTAAAGTTATGTAAACTTTTGTTGGTTGTACTTCCAATTTATTAAACATTTTCTTAAGATGTGTACATTTACATAAGGTGAATTAGAGTATACTCTTTAAAAAAAAAAACAACTTTTCGTTTTCCTTTCAGAAAATTTTATTTATTATAGCGTTTTATTCATTTATCAGTAATTTTTAAATATTTAGAGTATTTTCCAAAATTAGTGATTTTGTTTCTGAATGTATTTGTCCATTACTATTGCAGGATTTAAGCATTTGTTTTCTGATCATTTATTACCATTATCATTTTTTCTGTAAGTGATTTGTATTCTTAATATTTTGGTCATGAATATAGTATATGATTATAATCACATTTTATTCAATTAATAGATGGCATTAAATTTATTGATCTTTGGATTAAACAGGCACCTCAATGTTTAAAAAAGAAAATATCCAGATTTTGTGATCTTAAAGTACACAACTTAAAAAATACAATAAAACCACTAGACATGGCTTTGAAGCCATCATAGTTTTATTTGGCATAAGATTCATTAAAAGGTTTTTCTTGATAATCTCTCTCTCTGTCTCTCTCATGCACACACAGACAGACACACACGCACACACACATGCTCTCACACACACAGTAATTAATGTACCAATAGACACTATATAAAGAATGAATTAGTGCCTAACACTAGAAATTACATGGAAACAAAAACTAGTACATAAATACTGCATATTACAAGGAAGCATCTCTCACAGATGCTGAGTGCAAAATAAAACCATATATCAACAGGATTTCTCAAAAGAATTAGTGATGCTATATACTATTGTGTATGAACAATAATTTATTATAGCATGCTATTGAAGCCCAAGAAAACAAGATATACAGCGTATAAAATAATTTACAATATGATGTTTATGGTGCATTGCATAATTAATCAATTTTCTGCAAATATTTATTTAAACCTTTAAAATTTAACCCAGCAGTACTGTCTCATTAACACTAGGTTAATAGAATACGCCAGATATTTGTAGAAAGAACCAGGCAAAAGTGATATTGTGTATTAATATATAACTCCACTTTTCAGTGCCAAGTTACTGTGTAAATCCATATTCTTATATGGGAAAGGGAGATTATATAATTGTCTTTTCTGTTCATAAGTACATTTCATAGTTTGCAAAAAAGAAGGATCTATAGTGAATATTTAAAAAAAAAAACAAACTTCTTCTGACTATCCATGAATGTAATTTGATTATCATTTTGTGTATTTAACAAAATTAAATGTATTTTAGTGATATTACTACATTCAGATGCTGTGAGAATTATTAGCTCTGTGTAGGCAAATAGAATTTATTGCATACAGTCTCATTTATGAGATTAATGTCAGTGTTAATAGTTTTTGTTGGTGTATATCATGGAAAGTTCTGTGGCAAAAATTGTAGCACCTAGAAAAAATTTTTTTTTACTACTTCAAGGTAAAAGAAAATTAATTTTCATCTGTCTGAACTCTAAACATTTTATTTTAGTTATTTCTCAGCTGAAACACCTAAAAGCGAATCAACAACAAAAGTCTTTACATGATTAAACTAATTCCTTCCAACTTTAAAAATTTAAATCCCTTATTTAACTCAGTGACCCCTGGTGTTGCCTTTATGCATCACCATTTCATGTTGTTTACTCCCATCTGTTGCTTAAATGTGTTCTAGTTTGCCATTTTGGATTTGTTGAATGACACATAAAAGCAACATTTTAGTTAGCCATTATAACTGATTTTCTTAACTATGATTGCTTGAGAGTAAACAAAATGAGATGGTGATGAGTAAAGGTGGCGCTGAGGGTCAATGAGTTAATGCAATGGCTAGAAACTAGATCTTAATAAATAAATTGAATAACTTCATTCTCTAATCTGATATTTTTAAACTATTAAAATATAAAGAGAAAATCAAGTCTTTACAGTATAATTAGATATGCAATACACAATACTTTGAATAATGCTTGGTTTCTCATTGCATATATTACATTTTTATAGTATAAGAGCATATGTGCTAAATATAAGTGCAATTGCCAAAAAGATTTTGTTTGTTGTTCAGTCAACCGTTAAAAAAATATACCTGAGATATTAAATAGACTTATTAATATAAACTTATATGAACTCTCATTTGGCAATAAATAAAATATTGGATTCCTTGTACAAAAATCCTCAAGTTTTAAACTTGGCATTTTCATATTCTAACCAATGTATTAGTGGATTTAAACATCTCCCTCTTTTGCTATTTATTTGCAGTTTTGGTTTTATATAATAGCTCAATTAAATGTAGAAAAGTTAAAAACATCACAAATGTCCAGGAAGAAAAAGAATTAAATTAATGGAGAAATTTATGATAGGATATTTCTCAACTTGTGTGTATGTATGAAAAAGAGAAAATACTCAATGGCACTCAAAATTTTAGAATAATTTGCAGAAAATCTGGAGTGGAACTCAGAAGTTTGTATTTGGATTCTTCATTGAGAAGAAGTAATTGTAAAGCAATACAAACCAATTTTATGCAGATTATAATTTTTTAAATAGCAGTGCACCGTCTATTCACCCTTCTACACACAGGCACAGAAAGCACTGAATTCACTGTAAAAGATTCACTTGAGTTAAAATGTTAATAAATACTTTATTTTCCATAGATAACACATTAACAATAACTATACACTGAATTTTTAAGTTAAATTCAATTTTGCCTAAGTTTTAATTCTTAGAGATCTCTGCCTGCTCCTATATAAAAGATTTTACCCTTATATTATAAGTTTCTACATTTTATTCAAATTCTAGAAGACTCGACTCTATATGACACCAGATTCTTTTCTTGCCAGCTTAGAAATGTATTTATATCTGGAGATTTCTATACAGTATTTCTAAGCTATAGCTAGGGTATATTTTCTTGGTGCTGTGATGGGATGTTTGCAGTAGCTTCCTGATGACTCACCTAACCATTTAGTAAGGTGAGATGTGTGTATGCTGTATGTAGGCTGGCTGCCAGAAAGATGGAGAGCCAACACCTACTGAAATCAAAGCTTAAAGGTAAATCTATAACCAAAAAAAAAAAAACCCAGAATTTTAATTAATTAATTTTTTAGAATAAAGTGCAAATCATAGTTAATATACTGCATGAAAGTATCTATAAAGTAAAAAGAAACACACACTAATATGGATTGCTGGAGAGATGCTATACACAGGTACATGCAATTATGTTTGTCTTATGTATTTATATTTGTAGGCTGATGGCAGTAATAATAGTTTTCACAGACAATTACAATCAGGCTCCCATCTAGTCAAATATATCTCTCTATTGCTGTCAAATGTGGTTTGAGGTAATTTATTCTCTGTCATTGCAAGTTTGGATAATATCTTTAACTACTTAATTCATGGGAAATTTGTTGCTATCATGAAATAATAAAATAAGTACAATTTTTTGCTAAGGAAAAAAAAGAAAAACAATACATTGTATACTGAATTCAAATGTTTCCAGGACTAGGGAAGTGATTCAATACCCTCAAGAGTGACTAAGCAGTTTTCATTTTCAATAGAAAATGTAATATATTGAAATCAGTAGCCAATCTCAAAATGGAGATTTTCAGGGGCAATTAGAAAATCTCAAGTTACTGTTACAAAATATTTCAATTTTTTATGCCTTAACTGCTATCATGCAGTTGAATAAGATTTAAGCATATAAGATCACCAGCATCAGCCCATAACTGATGTATATAATAGTTTAATCTAAATGCAAAATTACTGTTATACTGCAGCATCCACCCCAGTAATCTCAGATGTTAACAGACTAAGTTTCTACAAAAAAATCTTTCACATTATGCTTATAGATATGTATATAGTAGTCTTAGAGTAAAATGGTTTTCTTAGTCTGCTTCAGAAGCATGAATTAGTCATAGAGACTAGTTCCATAAGCTGTGAAGATCTCTTGGTAACAGTGACATAGCTGTGCACCAGTATGTATTGATTAATTTAACAAAGCTTACAACTACCTACAGATTGCCAGTATGCTTATGCCAAGGATAATTTTTCATTTTACTGTGAATGTTTGGCACAGTACCAGATAATGGTAGGATATTCACTGGCTACCTACTTTTTATCAACTTTGAAGACTTTCTAGTAATTGGAATTATTTATTTGAATTTAGTGGGACTAAATGTATATCTGATAACCAACTTAACAAAACAAATATTGGTGCATTATGCCTTTTAGATTTACCATTTTTTTTTTTTTATTTTGCTTATTGAAATTTTAAAAAAAAAAAAAGATTTTAAAGTGATGTATGGTTGTATATTGTTACTGGATAGTCTTTTTGTAGGTGGTACCTTTTTATATATATCCTTATTAGAAGCTATACCAGAAATATTAAATCTTCTGGACAACTCCATACAGCTATTACCTATCATCTCCCATGCATATATACATTGTGAGTGTTAGTCACTGGGTATTATGGCGCTCAGAGAGAATTATGGAGAGAAACAGTAGGAAGTCACTATTTGCATAGCCAGCAATTAGTTGTTTTAAAAAGAAAAGTTCTGCATGTTTGTGGCTGTCAAACATTAGCATCTTTGTCTGTGATCCAATACATGCCTATTGCATATACATACAGGTGAATTAACAGCTGGTAAAATTGGAGGAAACCAGAAAAGTGTATTGGCTATTTGTTAATTTAGGGATCACATGAGTTTACGTTGATTTGGTGAGAATTTTAAAGAAAATTATCTTGGAAACTGTTCTACTTTAAAATTAGATTCTTCAGTTTTTCCTCAAACATTTGGCCTTGTTTGTAAGTGGGCTTTTCAGTACATTCTCCTAGTTAGTTGCTGTTAACACAAGGAAGCAGGAAATCGTGATCATTTCTACAAAGAAATAAAACTGTTACTGATGGGGACTTTGAACTAGATGACACAGTCACTATTAAGTTATGCCATTAGTTGGATCCACTTACTAAAAACAATTGAAAGTTTTAATAGCTTAAATCCTTCACTGGTCAACAAAATTAAATGTATTATACTCATTATGAATGCAAACCAACTTTTTTAGACTAATTTTTCATGCTGATTTCAAAATTTCACTCCATTTGTATGCAGCACGTATCAGTTTTTCAGTAGATACATGCAAATATTTACATATTTGTATATATGAAATCATTAACGTAATAAATAAGGACATATTATTTTTAGAAAGTAAATGAGTTTATTGAGTTAAAAATCATCACTATCATTCTACAAAGAGTGAATACACAAAAAATGGGTCAGACAAAACAGACAAAGTTAGAACAAAAGAGTTAGAAACATTGTGATTTGGATTTCCTGTGGTGTTCCTGATCTGGTTGATCATGGTAAAGTGTCCAGCAGTAGTCAGCCAGTATACTGTCATTCCAGAAGCCTTGGTACCATTTCTCCATAGCACTAATGTCCTGGTGAAATCTTTCACCATGTTCATCAGACACTGCTCCAAGGTTATCTGCGAAGAAATCCAGATGGGAGTCCAAGAAGTGAACTTTCAGTGACATGCGACAACCCATTGCTGAGTAACATTTCAGAAGATTCTTGATGCCATCCTTGTAGTCCATTGCCTTCTTGTTGCCCAAGAAATTCTCACAGATCTAATTGAAAGCATTCCAGGCAGGCAGTTCCAGTTCATCCAGTGTTGTCTTGAAGTTGACATCTTTGAGTACTTCTCTAAGTTATACGAACACCATTCTCTAGCAGATACTTCTCCTTCAGTCTTGATGCCAACAGTTCTGCTTTATCTTTTGAGAGGGATAGGTCTCTGAGAAGGTCATTCAGTTCAGCTTGGGAAAATTTCTGAGGTTCAAAGCTATCGTCATCAGCTACGTAATCTTCCTCAGCAGCACTATCATGACAGTCAGCATCATCATCTGATGTTTCAATACCATCATCTGGTGGAACTGGAATTGGCAGAGTTCCATTGTGAGGCACAGGTCTCATTGCAGAATCCAAATTGGGATACATAATTTTGTGTTTATTCTTCATAGAAAATCCTGTGACATTTACTTTGCAAAAATAACAGTCATTAAAATGATCTTTCAGCTCCCTCCATATCATTGGAATGGCAAAAGGCATGGACTTCTTCCTCTTATTGAACCAGTCACATAAGCCATTTAAGCAAGCTGAGCAGATAAAATGTGGTGCCCATAACTTGTCCTGATCTCCAAGAGGACAGTCAAAGTATAGCTTATAAATCTTCTTGATCTCTGGTGTTATTGTACGTTTTTGAGCTTTCACAATAAATTGTCCACAGACATAACAGAAGACATCAGGAGGATTTCTACACTGTCTTTACATTGTTAACACTGTAAAACAAGTAAGGAAATAGATACAAACGGTTATACTTATATTGAATTTGAGATGATGAAATATTTCATCAGACCAATTATGACTGGACAATTTGAGATGTTGAAATACCTATTTCATCAGACAAAACTTGATTGGTTAATTTAAGAAGATGAAATATTGCATCTGAACTATGCAGCAGTGAATAATGTAGTTTATTTTAAAGGTGTGTTTCCATGATGTAAATGAAATACATGCATACACGTCATTAATTGGAATTTCTGTATAATGCATGAGCTAAAACCAAAAAACTTTCTCATCTTGAAAACTGTACGTGACGTCAAGAAACTAATTGTATATTTGAAATCAGCATTAAAAACTACACTAAGTACACCTTGACATATGGTTGATGAAAAATACTTGTTGACCAGTGTTATTTTAAATGTCATTTTTAGTTTGAAGCTAAACTACAGCAGACAATTAAATAACAGAAATTTATAACAAATTTGCAAAAATTCTTAATATTAAACCAAGTATAAACAAACTTAGATAAATGATGCAAATATATGAAAATGTCAGTAACAAAAAAAACATAAAACAACATCATACCAAACATCAGAATATTCCAGATAAAGTAATGTGAAGAGGTTGTGGGGGGAAAATTGGAATTTGCAGATTCATGAAAAAAAAAAGTGTCATAGAGGTTGTGCTTGTTTAGATGATTAGGTTGCAACTATTTGATGAAAATAGATTCTGTTATTAGTAGTTTGAAATCTACACAAAATGTGGCCGGTATCTTGACATCCTCTAAAACAAATTTATAGCCAGAACTTCAAGCTATATGCTTATGAAAGGCTGAATTATTTTACCATCTCTTTGTAAGCAAGCATATCCATTAGGTCTGCAAAAAGCTTATTGTGCATTTTTCAGTGAAGGAAGTCCTGTTTATCTCTGAGATTCTTGAATCCAAATCCATAGTTGTTAATTTAATGTAATGTGTAGAAAAGCAGATCATCCACTGAGATAATATCTTTCTTCTGTTAGACTATGTTGCTTTAGCACATACCCATGTTCTCTGTAAATTCAATTTACTTTCAAGTGTCTACCAGTACATTTTAAAATTGATTTACATTATTCCTATAAACAAGCAATGCCAGCATTTAATTTAATTCAATGTTTACTCTATTACTGACTAGATTTTTAATAATACCTACCCATAATGAATTTTTTACCATTTTATAATTTGAGTGCCAGCATTAGTAATCTCAAAACCCATAGTTATTTTAGAAACCTCAATCAGATTTTCTACATCCTGATCACTTGTAATGTACAATGAGTTTTGTTAGCAGTTGAAACACATGGATCTTTACATTTAAGATTTTTATTGATGATAATTCCAAACTTTTTCTGAAAATACAGTTTTTAATTTTCTATTTCTCAAATAATAATAATTGCAATTTCTTATATTCTGTTTGATTTATTTCACATTTTTTGGTAGTACACTTCATTTTCTATTTTACTAACTAATCTAATAAATTATTCAGGTACATCTGAAAATTATTTCTGTTCTCTTTGTTGTTGACTCCCAGAATATATTTAATATCATCCGGGAACTTTAAAATATTGAGGAGTGCAAAATTATCTATCATTAATATAAATAAAAACAAGAGACAGAAACAGAATCCAGTGCACACCACTTGTGATCTGAAAATAATATCCATTTAAAATTCTCTCATCTTACAGCAAAAGTGTACAATGCTAAAAGTCTAATTAAGCAGCATGACTTGATTCTTTCATTAGCTAAAACAGTTGTCTCCCAAATAGTCTTGTTAGGCTAGACATGCTCATATTTACTATATTCTATATTTTCTTTTTGTGTGCACTTATATGATGTTGAAGGGGTGGGGACTTTCTTAAGACCTTTCATTGAAAGATTCTGGAAGAGACATAAGCTAATATATCTCTGTTTACTTGGCTCTTGAATAAATGCATAAACAGTAGCACTATCTTTATCTTTTAACTATGAATCTAAAACTATTTTCAGCATTTGCAGATATATTTGTTATAATCTGCGTTGTTTTTTAAGCTTAGCTAAATTTTAAATATATTTTCAATACTTAAAAAGTAACAACTAAACTAATAATTTTTTAAGTAATGCAGTTGCATGAAATCAACAATAACAGAATAACAATGTGTGTTTGTTTTCTATTTCAGGAAGTACTTGATCTTGCCCATGCAGAAATTCAGATTGCAGCATCAACAGCATTTTTGCAGATATTACAAAAGGAGCTTGTACCTGTCCAAAACTATGCTCAAACATTTCTTCATACCATCCTTGTTAGCATTGATAGCAAAGACCCTGGTGAGTTAGTCTGAAAGAAAACAGCTTGTTTGTTTGTTTTTTTTTACTTTAAAATCTATCAAATATTTACTACCATTAAACATATCGGTTTATTTAGTTCTGAGACCAATGTAATAATAATTTAACAAGTATTGACTGGATGGCATTACTGTTGTACAAGATGATGCAGTGTGAGCTGGTGCCATCATGTGGCCATGTGCAGTCTTTCCATAGGAGTCATTGCATGAGCTACTGTTTCAGTTGTTTGTTATGATGGAAGAGAGTGAAAAGTGCAATGGCACTAACTTGCTTATTCTGTGACAGTTTTTCACTAAGTGTTTTAATGCATTAAAAAGAACATGGTCAAAACATTCTCTTGTGAATAGTAGAGATTTGGCTTCATCTCTGTGATTCAGTCAGAATTACAAATATCTGTGAAAAAGTGACTGTTAGAAGAAATTTTCCAATCAGAATATGTTGAATGCGGCTGCAGTCATTTGGACTAAGAATAGTATTAATTAATATTAATAATAGTAATATAATTACAAAACTTTGAATACGTCTGGCAGTTATGTAGTTTGTATTTATTTATTTTTGAAATCCACACTCACTCACCATTTATTGCTACTGCAGTTCACTTTTATGCAGAAGTGAAAACCCACACAATACAGGCAAAGAGTACTTGAGGAAAAAGATTGGTGACGAATCAGAACCCTGATGATGTTCTATTTGTCAGAATCCAATCAATAGTTCATGGTTTACTGCACCAATGGAAATATCCAGCAGACATAACTGGAATTCCTGTGGTCCCAAGGAAGCTCCTGCGCTAGATAGCTAGATACATATCACACTTTTTAAAAAAAGCTGTCAGTAATGAGCTCCATGGCAATTTGATGATGATGTTATAGATAAAACTGTAGAGTTCAACCTAATTCAGTGTTTTCTGTTTATTGTTCATACAAAGCTAATGTGCTTCCAAATGTATAATAAACTATGAATCTGATTCTCTTAAAATTTTGTAAATTTCAGATTAAAATAAATATTTTTTCAATCCATATATGTCTTTAAAATTAAAACTTCTTTAGGTTAAATAAAAAATTTTACTCTTTTTATACTTGTAGAATGCTGGACTGAAAACTGGCTAATATATACATTATAGCCATTCAAGTTTGAATATTCCCCATAACAACACTTAGAGATTGTTTCTGTCATTTGTTTTTGTTTTTGCTTCAACTTTGATAATATTTTACATTTTAAATTTGTTTAAAAAAACTTTTATAATAAAGTACTTATCTGTTTAGTCCATATACAAAAAAAAATTCTACTCAGTTGATATTGTGATTTTTTAATAGTTGATAAAATACATTCTTTGCTTGTTTCATCACATTAATGTTTGCATGATAGATGCTATAAATGTTTTCATTTATATCTAAAAGTGCTGATTATTTAAATTGGATACTAGACTGTCTCCCCTTGCTAAGTCAGGTGAGTGAGAAATGGGTTAAAGGATGAAGGCGGGTTGGTTGGGATTGACATGATTTATGAAAGTTAATTTAATAATTGATGGCTGATAGCCCAGATTTTAGTGTAAAAGATTGTAGGAGTGAGTATGGTGATGTTTTTTCATGCCTAATATCAAAATTCTCCAATGAAGTATTCAGGGCCTTTTTTTTTTAAAGTAATTTATCAAATTATAAATTATCAGTCCTTTTTTCTCTTTTATCTCTCACTAATCAGTATCAGTTTTTAAAAGTCTGAAAGAAAATAGGAAAAAAAAACTGATATTTTGCACATCTGATGTAACAGACAGCTGTCAGCAGGTTTTCTAATTCAGTGGAACATTAAGATTTGATGTTCCCTAATGGGAACAGTGTGACTGAGAAAAATGTAAACATTGGTAGTAACTTGATAGTAAGGCAGTGCACCTATATCCTGTATTGGTTTTTCCCCAATTTGATCTGTTTAGCTTGCTTACCCTTTATAGATTAAAGTCTAAATCTGGCATTAACTCGTCCATTGATGTGGAAGACATTGGACTGGAACAGTAATAATGCAATTTTAAAAATTAATTGATACTGTATATCTGGGAAAAAATTCTTCAGTTGTCTTCTGGGTAACCTTGATTTCATAATTTTTTTGTTATGCTAAACTATTTCTTCTCATTTTATAATTGAAAAATAATTGTAGTTAATTTTATTTTAATTATATTTGCTATTTAAACATTATCCTATTATTAATTTTATATTAATTATGAGATATATTTTATTTCAAATTCTATTTTTGTTTTAATTATATTTGCTAATAATAAACTCTTCTTTTATCACAGTAATCTCAAAATATATTTGATTTATTCCAGGTTAGTTTATCTTTCTAGTTTAATTACTATGCATTCTTACTTAATCTCTTTATCTGACTGACTTGGAGTAGTTTTAGGAGATTTAATCTATTGCAGGTTTTGTTTTCTATCACACCTGCTTTTTATCTTTTGTATTATCAATTTCATTTATTTCCTTCTTTATTTGTCCCATTATTATTATTATTATTATTATTATTATTATTATTATTATTCTTATTATATTATCAAACAATATCAGTTTACAGATAAAAGCATTGATACATATTTGGTGAGCCGCTTTTAATTAGGATTGCCCAGATCTTTGGATGAAGGAAAACATTTTATGCTGCTTATTAAGAAGAAAACATTTCTAGGTACTGTTAAAAACCTCTTCCTGCCAGCACACTTTGTGCTAGTACTTCCATGTTAATGGTGTCTTCTTTCCTGGCTTCTGATTTCCCCTTCTCACCACTTTCACAATACAAACAACATCCTGTCTCTTGACAATAATTTTATATCTTTAAGAATTCCTTTGAATGCTATTTACATTTTATATAGACCCATGTCTATGCTTTAAGAATTTTAAAAAGTAACAACAGATTCTTCACTTATTATTGATTTTTAACATTTTTAAACTTAGTAATTTGGAAGGTGTTATTGAATACTACATTTTCTGGAAAGTAAACAGTGCTGTTACTATGATGTATAGTGGGCAATAATTTTTATTTGCTATTTAGTATATACTTCTGAATTTAAAACTCTTGATTATGTCGTACGTAATTTGCAGAACTGCCCAATCCGTGGATTATGCAATGCCCCATTCCTGGGAACAATGTTTCTGCTTGCTTAATCTGCAGAATGAGCTTATTGACTGCATAATCCCAAAGAATGAACAACAACTTTGGAAGCATTTCATAAAGATTTTTATTACATCATGCAATTAATTAATTGTAAATTACAATATCACAGATTAGTACATTTTAATGTAAAACCTTCTGGCATAATAAATATTAATTGTCATTGTCTTTTCTTTAGCAGCAGTGACATCATAAATAATTTAGTCGTATTCACTTTTTGTAAAGACAGAGAATGTTCTTTTTGTCAATTAAATTTGCAAATTTGATTTTTAACTCCATCTTGGGGCCACTATCAAACTAATGACAAGAAATACATAAACAATGAACTTAAGTGAATCATCAAGTAAGCTTAAAGTGCCATTGCTCACTATATAGGATTATACAGATTAAGTGATTTCCCAATCCCAAGTAATGAGCACAACTCATTGCATAATTACTGAGCTTGGGCATGGCATTGCGCATTCTTGGGAATTATGTTACACAGATTGGGAAATTCTGTTTGGGGCATGACAATTACAAAGCTATGTTATTTTACTTACTAGCCAACAAGGACTTGTGCTTCTAACACTACTTTGTTAAAGGTATCAGTTTGGCTTTGTCTTCACAACTTGAGCCGTGTTTATTGAAGATATGACACTACTAGTACCTTTCTGTCTTGGTCTGTAGACCTTTGTTTGCAATTATTACAGTATATGATGGTAGGTTTCTCCTGGAATTTTTTATTGTAACTTTGATCTATGATTTGCTTACTGTTTGTATTTTCTGGATTGTGATAGTAGTTCTTAATCATCCAAAATTGGTGTCAGATGTCTGTGTCTTGGTGTTATCAGATTTCTTCTCACCATTACTGATGATTCCCAGCTATTTAAGGATATTGTTTGCCCTAGAATAATCTGTTCTTCCAATACCCGCTTTAAAGTAGTCTTTGACCATTTCAAGCAATATTAGGTATTCACCCTACATCATCAATGCCTGTCAACTTTTTTTTGACACGAGTTTTTCTTATAATTTAAGATTTGTCTCTGATTTGTCATTCTGGAGATGCTTCATCTAAGCATTATTGACTGTACATTTCACTGTGTTATTGTTCGGAAGCTGCTTTATTTGGTTTTTCATTCACTTTCTTTAATCATCCCTTACCAAATAAGAGTACTTTTTATTCTTTTCTGCTTATTCTCTCTTGGAGTATTTTCTTAACACTTGTTTTATGGAATTTCTAATGGTACAATTGACATTAATTGATTTCCACACTGTTTACTACTGTTACCTACTTTAGTAATGGCTCTGAAACTTTTCCTCAGCCCTCATGCTAGTTTGGCAGATTTAGCACTGATAAAAGAACCATTATATTTAGATCTTCCTCATCTCGTCTAGGCTCATAACTCACTCTTTTGGATGCAGCCTGTGCTTGTTCCTTATTTATGGTTGGTAGGCTTTTTAAAATTTTAAGATCTAGGGAGATTTCTTTCTTTCTGATAGCTGAAAGAATGTTATCACATGGAATACCTTGGATAGCACTTTTTAAAATAATTACATCTGTTGTTAAGTTCATTTGTTGCGTTTTAGAAGTCCCTCTGTAGCCATATGTAATGTCGTTTCTGTGCTCTCATCAGAATCTGAGAATATCTATGAGCAATGCATTTGTTATTGATTTTCTTTTCTTTTTTTGAAGAGAAGATCATATCATACATATTTGTTGGCAGTTTTTAGCCTTTATACTGTTGTGGCTACATCCTCAAAATGATTCTCTATCATTTTTGTGGCTCATTGTCTTCTCTACCTTCAACAGTTTATTACCTTCTGTTCACTAGACCATCTAATTGAATGACCTTGGGTGCAGATATTTTGCAATGTAAGATTTTTTGTTTGCTTAGATAACATTGTTCTTAGAAGTGAACTTAAATGAGCATACAGCTCCTCGTTATCCAAGATTTAGTGGCTACTAAATGAGCAGAATTATTTTAAACTCCTTCCTTGTTTACACAAATAGCTTTTGCTTTGATGTCTTTTTTGATACCATTGCTTCAAATGAAATTTCTTACTACATTTATTTTTTTTTTTTCAGAATGATTGAGAGGTTGCTCAATCTATTTTTATTTTCTATTGTTATTTTTCAGACTTTTGACCTAACTTCTTTCACTGTGGACTAGTTGGATCTTTCAGTAACAAATATTTTTCTTTGGTCTCAAAATGGCTTCATGTTTTCAGTGTCTGTTATGGCACATTAGGTTTGTGGTATACCCTGTGCTTCCGTGCTTAACTTGGCAACTGGTTTCTGCTCAGGTACTTTAGTGACTTTGACTACTTTTTCCATTTGTTATCCATCTTAGATTTCTCATTTTATTTGGATAAATTTTGCCTCTTCCCAGATGTTTATTTACTTCATAGTGAAACTTCATACTCATGCCCTGTGTGCTACCCTTTTTTTTTTTAAAATATTTTTGGCAGTTCCTTGTATCTTTAGAATTCATTAATACAACTGTAGCTACATCAGTATCTTGTTATTATTTGTTCTATAGAGTTTTCTGCTGCTCTGTATCGTTATGGACAGACTTTCCAAAATTCTGTATCAGGAGCTTCCCATTCATATTTTATAGTCGGCTTCTAAGAGCATTAAATCAATCATCTAGAATTTACTTATTTATTCATTTATTTTCCATTTCACATCCATATTTCCTTTTATGTTTGTGAGATTGTATCATCAAAGAAACAGATTTTCTTGATTGCTTTACATCTTGCTCTTGTTAAGTATATATAGACATAACCAAAAGTTTTGCATTACCCTAGAATTTTCTAACCTCACTTGATAAAGTTGAATTAAGCCAGCTGAATTTGCATAATGTTATGTTGATACATTGAAGTGTATAGTACTTTGTATCTTTTCACATCCTTAATGGAAAATGACAAAAATTGGATAATGTGACAATTTGAAATCTAACATGCAAATACATGAATTTTGAAAATGCTTTATAGATCTGGACAACAAGCATGACTCAATTACAAGTGTCTATTGGTACTTATCAAGCTGTGAATCTGATTTGAAGATGGGTTTTATTATTGTTATTTCTAGGGTGATGCAAAACTTTTGGCCATGGCTGTACAATGAAATATTATTGCAGTTTTTCTTAATTTTCAAGGGATTGAATTGGGGTAAAGACTTTTTATTCTCAATTTAACTTACTCATCCAGTTTTTTTCTACAGAATTAGTAAAATTTAATTGACTTTGAATAGAAAATTTTTTAAAAAATTAAAAATATCAGATGAGAAAGATAACTCATGCATGCATTTGTTCTTTTTATTTTCAAGGTGGCAAAAAAGTACCTAAAGTCAAAAATAAAACAAACTTTTCACCTCCATATTTGGGAGCAAGGTTATGGTAGACTGTTTAGAATTTGAGTTCTTTTATTTTGAGATTTGAAGTTATGATATCAATTCATGATTGTAATGCATAATGAATGATGAGTGAAGAGAATGTGTTGTATTAATGTAATTTTCATAGTATTATTAAACTGTACTTAATTGAGTAATAAAATAAATATCCAATATTCTGATTCTGTTAAGTTTTTCATATGAAAAATAAAATTAGTTTTTAGTATCAAAAAAACCGTTTCTGAAGCAAGAAAATAATGCCATTACTATGCTGCCATTTTGAATAGTATATTTAGATAACTTCACGATTGAAGGAATTTTTAATGCCACAGTTTTTCTCAAGTACAAAGTGTATTTATTATTGAAAATGATATTTTTTCTGAGGAAAATTACATTTTTAGGTGGATTCTATTTTTCTGGGAATATTCATAGATAAGTGAACCGAAGATCAAATGGTAAATACCTGGAGATATTATAATGGGCAGGTTAAAGTAAATACATTTGTATCTTCAAAAAAGAGTCTGGGTTATACTACAAGACAGGCAGGTATTTATGGATTTTATATATTTCATAGTTTCTGGTTCCACTGACAAGAAGTAGAATTACATTGGAGAGCATCCAATATCATTATATGCCTTTGTTATCTTTGTAGAGATAGCTGATGCCTGGTTGGATACACTCCTAGATGTTATTGACTTGCTGCCAAAGGATGTTATAAAAAAAGAGGTAGGTACTGATGATAGAAAAAAAATAAATGCCAAGAGGGGAAATTTTCATATAAATGCACTTGCTTTATTAGTCTACTATAAGTCTTCTTCATAGTTAATCATCACTTATCACTTTAAAAACAATCTCTCAAAAAAGCACATTAAAACAATCTGGGTGACCACTTTTATTATAATTATTCACATAGTAGAACATAAAAAATTAAAGTAGGATCTGAACTAAGATTGTGTATATACCAATAAGTTAAAAAATATTTCCACAGTGCTGTAGAATGGAAGCTGAAATTCTGCTTAGTTAAAGATACTGGAAAGAGTTATCTTTGTTTTGGAGACAAACCCCACTTTTGTAGCATCATTCCTCAAAGCATATTTTTGGGAAGTTTAACTGTTTCCTGTTCAGAAAATGCAATATTTAATATGTACAAACATTCAGACAGTTTATATGTTTGCTGCTCAAAATGCACCTACTTGATTAAAACTATTAAAAAAACATTAAAAGTTATGGAATGATTCAACTAGCATAGATGACTTAGCTCACAGTTTAGTGGTCCAAATAAAAAGGAAATATGTCCACAAAACAAAAGGAAAATGTAATATATGGTGCAGAAAGCCAGAAATATGTAGTAAAATCATTCAACTGTTGTCACTGAGGTACCTATACTGATTCAGTTTCTTGAATTCCCTCATTGCCATTACTTTTGACACTAAGTAAGTCTGTCATTCTCAAACAATAATTCTCAGTGGATGGCACAGAATTATGATTATTTTACTGCTACAGGCAATTTCATCTTCCTAGCGGTGTCATTCCAGGTGTTGTCAGCTCTGCCTGCCTCCTGGGTCTGTGTGGCCTAGCAGTTAGACTCCTCAGCTACAAGGTAAAAGAAATTCTTTAGTATCAGTTTGCAGAAGAAATTCACTGGCCTTGCGTTATTAGGAACATCAATCTTCAGGTCAAGGGACTGCAAAAACATGGTTCATTGATTGGTATCAGGTGACTCAAACTTTACTCAACAACTCTTCTCTTACTCTCCGCTTCAGTGTTTTTTCAATACTGTATGACCTGTTAAATGATGATAAAGATTGAAGGTATGAACACTCAAGACCTTTACATCACCAGAAGGAGAGAATTTGCTGTTGGATTTCATCATGCATCAAGCAAATAAACAAACTAGGTAATACATATGGTGCACACCAGTAGCTTCACTGGTGAAATCACTTTTGCAGGAAAACAGCAATATAAATACCCAGAGGAAATGATAATGTGGACCAACATCCTTCTACATGTACTATGTGTTATATAAACGAAAGTGATCCTTATGTGATTCGTCGGTGCTTCACTGGTTTCGGCCAACATGAATGGGAAAGGATTAATGTCAGTATTTTTACTTTTGTAATGCATGTCCCAAATTATTGGAACTGACATGAAAATAATTCCCTAAGTCACTCATGCCAATATAATGTGCAGTGATAACCTTGAATAGCAGGATTCTTGAAAAATATTTAACTACCAAAGGTTTCTGTTTATTACTTGCCCAGAATGACCCTCCAGCTATGTCAGCAGTGATTGGCATATGGGAAGGAGGTGATATGATAAACAGCTGACATGAAGCATTTTGTAGTTCAGAGTTATGATGTGATGTCAGATGGCATTCTTTAAGTCACTTAGCATTGCCAGCTAGATTTAAAGCATGGGATTTCAGGTACCCCCATAACTGAGAGGGCTGGTGTATTCACTGTTTCTAATGGGCTGCTGAAAAATGCTTCAGACCAGCATGGCTATTTATGCAGTCATCTGTCAAATCATTATGCTGATACCACATGAGGAAGTCCATTTTTGCATCAACATATTTCTTGGCATCTCTTATTTATAGAAGTTATTGCTTGGTAATATAGTATCTTCCAATAGCAAAACTTTTATGTATTTATTTAGCAATTTTTCCTCCCTTTCTCTGGTTCAGTGTACAACAACAGTTTACAGGACTATTGCTTTCCAGAGTGATTAAAAACAACAACAAAAAGTCTGTTAATCTTGTATCCTGTACATACTAACATACCAAGCAGTTAGTTACTGGATTCACTCACTTCATCATGTTTAACCACTCTGATGGTGTAAAGTCTTGTTTCTCGTGTAAAAAGTTGGTTTTTGTTTTTAAAAAAGACAACTAAAACCATTATAAAAGAGCTTTTTTTTCTTAAAACTCTCATGTTTAAAGTTATTATTAGCTTCTGATGTGATTTCCATAGTTATAGGATATGTTGTCAGACTTAATACAGGGTATCTTATTATTATCTTCCAGAAGAAATATAGTAATTGATGCTAGTATTAAATTCCTAATAAATGTTTCCTTAGGTTTTCATTTCTGCAATCTCAGTCCAATTCTGGTACAGTGCCTTGCCTGTCTTTGAGAGCTTCATATTGGGCTCTTTGTTCATAGTGAAATACCGCTAACTGAGTGCATAAAATGATGATGGTACTGCTGCTACACATGACAGTAATCATAACTCCTCTTGATTCATATGCAAGTAGTGACAGTGTGGACAGGAGAATCAGGGATTAGTTAATTAAGACATTTTTTTAGTTACTGAAGAATTTTCATTTGCAGTCAATTGATATTTTTATTCATTGCACAAATGGTTCTCCTCCAAAAAAGAAGCAATATTTGACATTTATTATTGCATGATTGATTTTTTTATACTTTGGCATACCATATATTTTTAGTATCCTATAATGGGAAAATGTATCTAATTATAGCAGCATTTGTCATTTCTTTTTTACTTTCATTTTCTTGTGTATGTTGAATTTTTATAGTGGAATTTTTTTCTGTGAATGTATATTTTAGTAATGAATAATTAGCTGACAAATTAATAGCTGTACATTAAACTTTCAGTGAGTCATCGTAGCTACATAATTTATCACTCAACAGCCATCTGCTTATCATCACATTTTAGCTGGATACAGTTTAATAGGTAGATAATAAAATGTTGCACCCTAGGTTATCCTAGATTATTATCATCCTTTCAAAAACTGATAATATTTTGCTTATTATTCTGATCAGATAATTTAAAATTCCATAAATTCAGACAGGAAAAATAAGAACCACTATTTTAGGGAAAAACAAGACCAGAATGATGGTATTGGATCTGCTCTGTCCAGACTATAGATGCTAGGTATCTTAACCAATAAAAACAGTTTTTCTTGATTGTATTATAACTATAATAACTGGGTCTTCTGATTTTGAAAATAATTGTTATAATTACGATTACTAAAGCACTTTGCTCTGATCAGTATTTCTGGTTGGAACAATATGTGGTTGATAGCCAAGTGCTGTAGCTTCTTCTGGCTAAGGAAAATATTGATAGTCTTTTTATGGGTCATTCTGCATCAAATTTAAGAAAATGCCTCACCTCACCTTTTTTAGGTTTTGATGAAACTTCTACTGAAGTGCATTGAGCTCCCAGTAGTTCTGATTGATACTACTGGAAGGATATGTTTGGCCATCTTGCTTCTAAGAGATGTTACTATTTGTGTTAATACACACATTTTGAAATCATCTCATGGCCACTTTAGCCACCAAGACTGGTTGACTGCTAGTGTGAGCACATGTGGATACATTCTGTGCATCATACAAAGTAGTAAGGTACTTTTATAGACAAAAGCAATAGCAATAATAACAAAACATCAGTCTATCAAACAGAGTATCAGTGGTTGCCACCAGTTTATCTTAAGTTAGAAATGTTGATAGTCTTGACTGATTTTGTGGAAAAGTACTCATTTCTGGTGAAGGATGCTACACTTGAACAAAAGCCAACCAACTGTGCACCCTTGTGGTATATCACAATACTGAAGATGGATCATTTGAAAACATAAGCATGTGTCATAAGAGACTATCTAAGGCATGATGCAGTAAGTGTATACCTTTTTCAGAAGGTAGTTATCAAATGTTTAAAGAATACCATTGGAGAAATCAAACATATCCACTACTTTGGTGGTAGCTCAGCAGCACAGTACAAAAAACTGGCAAGAATTCCATCCTTGCAGTAGCTTTACAGCAGAATGGCTCTTTTTTTTTTTTTTTCGCTACTAGTCATGGCAAAATGGAGTAGGAGGCACAGTAAAACAGCCTGGCATCCTATATAAGCCTTTAAAGGGCAAAATTCTATCAGGCAGTGAGTAATCTTCTTAGCTATATCAAAGAGAATGTTTGAGGAATATTCTTTTCATTCTCGTTCAAATGAAGCTATGGAAATAGTTAAGTCATTTCTAGAATATAGATTTCAATTTAGGCATGTAGAAGCTGGAACAAGGGAAAAACCACTATTTGTACCAATAAATAACAAATTTGAGTCAGCTGGGTATCAAAAAATAACACATCATTTGAAGAAAATGTTGTCATTTCTACTGATTTGGTTACAAGAGATTTGAATCTTCAACCAAAGAAATATTTCACATGCATCAATGGTAGGGATTGGTGGATAGAAAATGTCAGTGACACTTCATTAGAAGAGAGGAATGCATATATATTCAATTCATGCATTCCCATTGCCAAGCTCAAATATTTCACTGGCCATCTAGAATAAATGAGTGTTTGAGGCCAGAGCAGCCCATACTATACACTATTTCTGCTCCAGTATAACCTCATTAAATAAATTACTTGATAGTCTGGTGGCAGCCACTGATACTCTGTTTGATAAACAGATGTTTTGCTATTATTGCTAATGTTATCTATAAAAGTACTTTAATACTTTGCATGATACATAGAATGCATCCACATGTGCTCACACTAGCAGTCGACCAATCTTGGTAGCTAAAGTGGCCATGGGATGATTTCAAAAATGTGTGCATGAGCACAAATTGTAGCATCCCTTAAAAGCAAGATGGCCAAACATTTATCCAGAGTCACAAGGCCATTTTGGTTTCTGAAGTTGGGATACTTTTTGATTGCACACCTGAAGAAGGTGATGGTAGAATGTTCGTACTCTCTGGTTGTATTCTATACCAAGATAACAGAAACACTGTTAACCTTAACCATGCTTCACAAGCTCTCTGCTTGGTAACTATTGAGCTCTTAATTTGGCTCTACATCCTGTGCAACATGATTAAATGTCCAGCATGTGTTTAATTTGTGGTAAAGGTAAAGTCTTAGGCAAATTTTCACACAATATTTTTCAGTCTACATAAAAATCCCAGAAACTCAGGTTTTTTATACCAACAGCTATCTTCTATTTGCAGCTACTGAATTGTGTGTTAAAAGAAAACATCATTCTGCAACACACATATACTAAGGTTGAGGTCCTTAATTGTTGGAAATAGTATTAATAGGGGCTACAACTTTGCAAACCATTCTTTGGTAGTCACTGAACCTTCAGTAAAACTTTCACCAGAAATTGAGAGGGTGAGGTGAGACATACCTGATGATTTGATGCAGCATTATAAACTTCTTTACTTTTTAAATATTAGACATCCAAATTTGATACCTGCTTTGACGAAAATAATTAACTTTGTAATCAATACTCTATTGATTTTTGTTGGTCCTTTTGTTTATTGCATATTGTCTGGTAAAATTATCACATTGCCGCATAATCTAAAATTCTAAATGGGTCTTTTAAAAAAACTTATATAAATGGTGCATTTCTGGAGCCAGTAAGGTTTGGTGAGGAACCAGATTTATAGAAAGAAATTCCTGTGGTATAATGACAAATGTTTGTTTGAAGAAAATGTCAGTGGTGTAAGGAACCAACACTAAATGTATATCGGTGGTGATTGATGCCTTATGACTAAACGAGTAGTTACAATTTGTAAATCTCTTTCAGATTCTGAGTGCAGCTGTTGCGAAGGGACAGTTATCTCAGTCAGTACCTGCCAGGCTGGCATGTTGCCGCATTCTCGGCAAAATAGCTACAAAATTCGAACCTTTTGTGTAAGTACATGTTATGTAGTCTGTGAATGAAGTTAACCTTGCTAGAGGCTATGCTCTTTCAAAGTTATCTTTACCAACAAAAAAGAAATCAGGCAAACTTACAATTTAGCTTATGTATAGTAGAGCAAAAGTGCAGCAATTATGATGTTAACTAATCAGAACTTAAATCTCTGTCATTTTTGTAACCATTATGGTGTATTTCTACCGAAAGATACGTATACAACGTAGTGATAAAGAATTAGGTCCATTGCATACTTTTTTTTGTTGTTAATAGAAAAAGAATTTCCATTATAAAACAGCTTGAAAATAAATGACTTTTAAAACAAAATTAATTAGAAGGAAAACAAAAACATTTATGTTAACCTGAAAAAGTGTAGATTATTTGAATGATTAAAATGAAAATTATCGATATATGTATCGAACAAACACTGAGTAAAAATTATTGCTACCTATGTAATGAAAAAAATAGTAAATAAAACTGCTTTTTATTTTTAATCTCTTTCTTTTCTTGTACCTGCACCATAAATACTTTTAAAAAATGTTTAATTAGTCAATGGAAGTTTAGTAGGCAGTTCTATTCATGTCTTGGAGCAATAATTAAAATTTTTAACTTATCACCTGATTAAGGGGGGGGGATTTCTTTTTTACATAATCTCATCTAATTTTATAAAAATACCACATGACTGAGAACACGGAAAGGCAACATTTAGCAGCACTTTTCTACATCATTTATGTGGTAGACCTAGGCTAAACAAGCTATTTTATTTCTGAACTGAAATCTTGTAGGAGGAAAAGGACAGAGCAAGTTTATTTGATTTTTTATTTAACTCTTATACCACCATGATTTCCTGACAGATCACCTTCTAAGATACTGCTTTCGTTACAGAAATCTGCCTCCTGATTGTTTATATTAAAATAAGTAACAACCTAGGTGTTTTGGCAATGCAACCTCCCTCCCGTAGACTTACACTTCCATTACATTTGTTCCGTTTATGAGACTGAAAGAAAAGAAAATTATAAAGTTGGTGATTAGGACTGTTTTACCTTTAACTTGACTCTCAAATACTCTGTCAGTGTGATTGTTGTGTTCGTGTCAGTACATAACATTAGAATTTTCACTTGCATGTAGAACTAATATCAATCACTAATTAAAAGTTGCAACCTATAGTGGCATGTTTAGTACATTGTTTATGAATAAGATCTATATTCAGATGGGAAACTATATTTGTATACTTTAAAAAATTATTATTTTTTTTTAACTTATGAATTAAAAGTTCTTTGCACATAGTATTACTACTATTAATACTGGAAACATTGAAGCGGTATGAAATAATAACAACAACAACAACTGCTAATAGCTGCTGTATGTGTGTTATTTTTCTCATTTATTTATAAATAAATTTTTGAATAAAAATTTACAAATTTTTTACAATATTTTATGGAGAACCCATTAATGCTTTTTTTAAAAAATATATTCTACTGCTACATTATTAAGTTATTTCCCTTTGAAGCTCTTGTGTATGTCATGAGTTAAAATCTCAAGTTTCTTGTCTCTCGTTCAAAGTGGGGGGGGGGTCAGACAAGGGTATTACTATTACTGTCCACACATATGTGCTTGTAACATTTAAGAAAAAAACAGATGAACAAAAAATGTTATAAATACAATATGGGCAGATATGAAATTATATTAATGTTGTAAGTTAATTACTAGTTTGTAGGCCAGAACTTTAGCTGATCACAAGAAGGGTGAATTTTGTGTACGTAATTAGAGATCTTGACATAATTGTTGTATAAAACGAGGAGATTTTTTGGGACCATCCAGGTTGTTTTATCAAAAAAAAATTTTTTGTTTTTGCCTATTGTCGTATTTTATTATGATAAGAATTAAAGAACAGAACGCACATTTCCTGGTTTTCAGAATAAAAAAAGAAATCTTACCCGTTGTGCAGTCTCTGTGCCAGGATGTGGATTATGAAGTGCGGGGATGTATGTGTAAACAGCTAGACCCTGTAGCCAGGGGATTAGGGTGAGTTCAGGCCTGACACCTACAGACCTTGGATTTAACAAATACAGTCTGTTGCTTTTTTATTCTGTCATTGTTTGCAGTACTCCAGAGCTAGTGTAAACACTTTTTGCCATTAACAGGCCACATAATTTATAGATTTGGTTTCAGTAAAGAGGATGCTGGAGGAGATTATTTTCACATGCATAGCATCAGATAACTAGCTGATTTAATAACGTCTAGAATGCACTAGACATTTAGATAGAACTTCACAGCAAATACTTAATAGCAGCAGATGTTGTTTTAATATTTTATAGGCACGTTTCTGGCGATCATGAGCATTGTTCTAAAGTAAACTGTCTAAATCAAGAAAAAGATGGCACTATCTGTCATAGCTAAAGTTTCTTGTGAATTAGTGGTGTTATATAATAACATAATACATTCAGTAATCCCTTTTGTGCTTTTATAAAGTTGCACTAGTGTTCAACATTATAACACTTGCATATTAAAACAATGGTAACAGATTTGTGGAATATTTGGGATGTGTGTTAAATACATCTTTATTTAGACTGATATGTTGGTTATATTTGACTGGTGAAAAATGATTTAGCTTAGTGGAAACCGAGATTATATTTCACAAGAAAGATACATGAGTGTACTCCCTTGGTTAAAATCTTGAAAGTCTAAATGAATATGTAGTGAAAATATTTAATTTAACTTATTTTTCTGTGATCTTCTGATATTACTTACATAAAATCATAACTTATCATGATTAATGAAATGTATTAAAATCTTAACATTGAAAAAAAAACTGATTTTTTAAAATAAGATGTTTTCTGATGCTGAAAGAAGTTTTGTATTAGCATCAGAAAATAGTTTTTGTGACAGTAAATCTTGTTAAACTGCTCCATCTTCTGTATCTTTTATCTTTCCATAGTTAATCATGTAATCTTATGTAATAGCTTTTCTATCAGTATTGCAATTTTGTTGAAACTGGACTATTTTTTTAAGAATTCTTTTTAAAAAGTATTTACTGTATTTCATAGATAAAATAAAGAAGTACTCAGCATTGTTCATTATTAATATTAGTTTACAAGTAAATACATGTGAGCCTTATTAAGTCTAGAATTTTTTTTTTTTTAATTTTAAGGGTTTTTTTTTTTTGTTTTTTAATGCCTCCCAGAATGAAATTTCCTTTCCCATTCCATTTCCATTCTACATGGAGGATATACATAAGAATGACTTCGCTTAATTGTTTTTGAAGTTTCTGGAAGTGTGAGGATAGTCTTCTTTTTTTTGTAAAGTTGTCATGGAAGCATTAACTGCTCTGTCATAGCTTGATATTCGCTAATTCTTGTCACCCATGCTAATATACTAGTTTCCTAAAATAAAAATTGTTGCTTTGGCTGTTAGCACACTACGAAAGTGGGTTCTATTGGAAAGCAGCAGCTTTTTGAGATTGGAAAATGTCCCTTTGAAGCTAAATCCAATGAATAGAGTGACCTCTTGAAATGAAAACTGATGTTGTTGTGACAAAACGGTGAAGTCGTGCAAAGTTGCCAGATTCGTTATTGTTTGGATGCGCATTTGCCTGAAACACTCTGTAAGCATTGCAAAACAGAAATATCAAAGAATTTTTCCAGTAGAACTGAATTCATGGTGCACCAGCAAAATGTGGTCAGTAACAGGTCATCAGTCATCAAGCAACCTGCCTAGGTTCGAACAAACATTTTGAACATGAAAGTGTGATGTCTTCAATTTATACTCATTGCCTTTTCCTAACATCTATTGTTTACCGAATCAGCTTTTGTATGTAAACTCTGAGAGGTCATGCATTCTAGTTGATATTATTGTCACGCACGGCTGGCTCGCTCTTGGGTAAAGGTAAGAATTCTGGTGTTAACTGGTGATTGTATAAATTTGTAATCAGTTTTTGTTTCAGGTTCCAGTTTTACTCTGAATTGTTAGCAAATTATTTTTTAAGTAAAAAAAAAAAAAAAATCTGGCATTTCATCCCTAAATGAAAACTTAAATTAAAGGATCATTCTAGATCTCAGGGGGCCTGGAATCAGTTGGTTCATTTTCTTGTTTTTTTTAGGGTGTTTTTTTTTATTTTTAAGATTTCTAATTTTTTAAATATTTCAGCTTGGAAGCTACCAAAAGTGCAATACTGCCAGAGTTGGTGGAGCTGACTAATGATGAGGAAAGTTATGTTCGGGTTACGGGTTTGGAAACAGTTGTAAATATACTCAGTTTGTTAGATGATGGTAAGTGCCTTTAGCTAAGAAACCATTTATATATAAGCTTTCTATAGTTGTGTGTGTGTGTGTGTGTGTTAATTTTTTTTTCTCTTAATCTTATAAGAATTTTATATGTATTCATTGTGACAAACATTATCTCTAAAGGAAAAACTCTCTCAGCATATTTTGACATTTTTCAAGTTTCACACATGCTTGGGCACACACACACATGAACATTAAATATTTACAGCAGTTTATTTTAATGAAACAGACTTGCAGGTGAAAATTTATTTGTAGTTCAGCTCCAGATAGGGATTGAATAAGTACTGGCTGATATAACTTTTTCTAGCACTTAATAAACTGGGGCATTTGGATATTACACCCAGTCTGCTAGGTAAGAGGTTAAGTTATAATTGCTTTATCCCATTCTAGAAAAACAATACTTTTATAATTGTTTATTTTTTATTTTTCAATTTTAGAAACATGTGTCAATACTATCATTCCACTTGCTTGTAAATTTTATGAACAATGTCTAGAGTTGAAAGATGATACCCTGCCCATGGTAGCTAGACAGATAGGCCGTCTTTGCCATGGATTGTCTGGTAAGTTATTTTTACTTGTATCATACACACACACATTTCTGCTTTTACTTTGAAAGAATTCAGAACACTTAACATTCATCTTTCTTGTTTTAGTCAATCTTGATGATGACCAGAAGAAATGGTTCTTAGAATGTTTCCGAACATTGTGCTCCATGGGACTTGAGCACAACAGTTATGACACTCTTGAGATGGGAAATTATGGAGGGAACAAATTACGGGTAAGTTGCTAGTTCTGCAGGTTCAAAACAGCATGTTGTTTTCAAAAATTTTTTTAATTTTAATTAATTAATTTTAACCATTCTTGTCATAGGTTACTTCATCAGTTAGAAAAGAGATTAACTGTGCTGGTTATACAGTGCTTTTGCCATCTGAAATTCTTAAAGAATATGTCTGTTAATAAAATAATGTTTTGGATGTGGTCAAAGGTTAATTACACAATCATTTGCAAACTGGTGTGTAGCTAGGATGTAATGTGATGTATGAAGTTACATTGCATCATCCTTTCTGAATGGCTTGTGATTGCACATTTAGTAGCTGTTTACTTTGTGTGGCAGGTTTTTTTTTATCAAAACCACTGTGGGTGATCAATGAGCTTAACTTAAATTTTGTTTTAAACTGGGGAAGACAGATACAGAAATACATGCCTCGCCCTAGCGAGCTTTTGGAGACATTACTGCTTGAGTGTTGGTGTCTACAGAGACATTACCATCTGTGAAGTAGCCAGTGAACTTAGCAATTTACATGATACTTGTTACATGATTGGAGAAGGTGTTGTGTGTCTGGCACTTTCTTACAGATGAACAAAAAGGAAACTGGTGTATGCCGAGATCATGTTAAAACAGCCACATACAATTAAAACATTTTCAGAAAACCATACAATGACCAGTGTCACCAACACTAGAAAAAGCTTGGACAGACAGCAAGCAAAGTGTTGTCAGATATTTTTTATAAAGTATTAACAAGACAAACATCCCAATCCTCCATCACAGTGGGATGTCCGTGCACTACTTTCTGACCAAATAAAACATTTTGGCTGTCAATCCCTCACCTTTCTCCATGTGATCACTTAATATTTCAAAACTGAAAATTAATCTAAAAAGGATGATTAGTTACCAGGTAGTTCAGAAAAAAAACCCAACTAACTACCAAACATACTTCTAGAAGTTAATAGAATAGATGTATCTATTCTGGAGGTGCCCGTATTGATGGGAATAGAGCTCTCACTAGTCTGTAATAATTGTTATACACTTTACTGAACAAAACAAGGGACCATACTTCATAAAACCAAACATCTAGCGAGAAGTCCAAAACATAATATTTAAAATCTTTTCATCTTTTATTTAAGTCTATTTTGACACAATCCATATTGTGTAATTTTATCTGGTATTGCCACTTCTCTGGTGCTAAGCTGGTTGTTGTGTGATCTGTAACCCCTCTTAATGTAGAGTGAACTACATTAGTTTGACAGAACCACAACACAGCGCTGCCCCAGTATGGCGAGTGAGTGATTTTCGTCACTTTGTAAAAGACATGCAGGTGTTAAAAGATTTTTCTGTATAATCCAAAATATGCAGTCTTTAAAACGCTGAACATTCACAGAGAATTTCTTTTTGAAGAAAATCTTTAATTAAAGTTTCAGGGTGATTATTTTTTAAAAAGTATTTTGATATGAACATCTTTTCTGTTTTTGTTTTTTTTTTTTCAGTGGTTGCCCTTTTTTTAGATATTAAAATCTTCTTATTTTTGCTCTTTAGAGCTACATTAAAGTCTCTTGAGACAGTAACAAATATGCATTTAATTCATGTCAGTTTTCATGGTAAAAGTCAGTTTGAAAACGTGGTTTAATTTGATTTTTTATCTTTATTGGGATTAGCAGACAAATATGATATTGAAGTAAAAAAAAAAAATCTGACCTCGCCAAAGCTCAACTGGTCCACAAGAATTTGTACTGGCTCTGAACACGACTGATCTTGCATCACAAAACCATCAAGAAGTACATGCTGTATACTTCTTGGTTACTCTAAGCTCACATGCTTCGAAAGTGGTTATAAACACAGTGTTCCTGCTCTTAGAAAAACTTAATTAGGAAAAGGCATTCAGCTAATTTGTTATGACCGGAGAATTTTAAAGCACATAGTGTCTTCTTCAACAACTGATGAATCTGTTGAGCTCTCTAAAGCATAACTGCCAGAGTCTTTCTTTAATTTCAGTAATGGAAAAACTGTCGAGCAGCCTTGTCAGTTCCATATCACTTACCAATGCCTACTCCTTTTTCCTGATCTAGCTTGCACATTAAAGGAAAATCCATGAAAGGTTTCACTCTAATGACAAAGGCATGCATGTACTGTATGACAGACAGTTTTGTCATTTTGTTGATATTAGATTTGTTTTTTATCATCTTTACACAGCTGGTGCTGTGTGTTGTGGTAGCTCCCTCATTTTTTCTTGATTGCTGATGTAGTTCACTATTCTGGTGAAAGATATCGAAGTCACCCATGAATGCAGTTTATTCTACAAATGTCACTTGCATTTCATTGGTTTTTCCACAGTGTTGACACTACATGGAGCCTGATGGCAGCCACAGTCTGCTGTGTTTTCAAAATGGAAGGAACACATTTTATTTCTTTCTATCATATTGTCTGTCTGCCTGTCTCTGATTTTTTAAATAAATTCAGTGAATTGCCACATATCAAACTATAGTACTGCTCTCCAAATTTTCAGTAGAAAAAATACTTATGATGTCAAAGGTCACATGAACATCTGGAGACAATTTTTCTTTTCATTTTGTAGCTGTAATTTTTGAAAAAATAAAAATATTTTAAAATTGTTATTATTATTATTATTATTATTATTATTATTATTATTATTATTATTATTATTATTATTATTATTATTATTATTATGCTAATTTGAAATGAAAATAGTAATAAAATGATAAGTAAAATAATATAAAACCAAAAATTGTCTGATTGTATCAGCTGAAAGTATGGAAATACTGACCTTGGCAACTAGAACAGAATTACATTCAAACCTTGACTTGACTTTGACCTGTTTCCTCTGGTATATAATAATTTTAACACTGAATGTACAGAAACTTTAGTACTACTATGCTTATACATGGGTATATTTTTTGTGTTTGTTGGCATGAGCTTTTAAAATTAATAATAATGAATATTTCTGATTTATTTTATGCAAAATTTGAAAGTTTGTCAATAAATGCAAATAAATCATTTGCATGACTTTAATTTTGCAGGCTGAAGTTCGCAAAGAATCTTTTCAGTTCAGAATATTTGATTTACTTTTCTCTACACTTTGCACAGCTGGTGATAGTTGTCAGTAATTGCAGCTTAATTTTTTATTTTAGATCAATGTGATGTTGATGGACAGAAATCCATTTGTAGAATGCAGAACAAATGCAGCATTCAATTTTCCTGTAAGTAGCATGTGCGTGTTTAGGCAAGAATAATTTAAATTACAAGTTTCCAGTTTTCTTCATTTAAAATTGTTCATTTTAAAAAAAAAGACCTTTTGTTAATCAAAGATGTCTATTGGAAAATCTTATGAAGCCAGTTAATAATCTCAATAATGATGATATTTGATTCAAATATCTGGCTACGAATTACCTCATCTTGTTCCTTTATGATGACCTTGAATGTGAAGCGTGTGGTGGCTGTGTGAGGTGGCATGCTTTGAAATGTGCAATGGAGATGAAATTTCAGCACTTTACAATCTCACTTTATTGTAGGATTACCTGTTATACAAGCACTCATTTGAGTAATTTCTGTACAGATTAATCATATCAGAGGCAGTAAATGGGTATTTAGCTGTTACTACTATATGAATAAAGGTACAGTTTTTACTTTGCTTTCTTGTTTGATCCATAACATCCGCTCTATTCCCCACCTCACACACACTATCCAACACGAGTATGTGCATTGTGCGCTTTTCGTCTTTACATGGCAAGTTTCACAAATAATTTTGATTTTGAAAATCCTGGTTGAATTAATAATGCCTGCTATAGACATTATGGTTTATAAAAACTCAGTATACATTTTTTTTTCAAATTCAAAAAAAATATTGAGATAAAAACAAAATGTTTTTGGTGTTGTTTATTCATAAAGGTTATTTTGGATTTTATCCAAATAACAAATTATCATTAATAGAATTAGCTGGGAGTGATCATTTCCTGTTGCCATCATCAAGTTTAGCTCTGACTTACAAAGTAGAAAATGTGTTTAAAAACTGTCAAAAGATTCCATAACATCTATTGAAAGAAAGCAAGGCTATGATGAAACTTTGCAGACACATTACACAAAAGAACTGTCAAGTGCGCATCATATCCTGTAGCCAATCCCCTCAAATAAAAATGATCTTTTAAAGGTGCCAAAAATAATTATCCATCAAGTCCAATAAACATTTGCTTTGGATTGTTGTGCCATCTTCTGTTAAAACATCTCCAGAAGATCCGGATGCCACTAGCTGATTGTAATGCATTACATATCAAAATATTTTCATTTTAGTTGTAAAATCAATTATATGCTAGTACTTTGATGTTGAAATAACATAAAATAAAGACTTAATCAAGATACTGATTTGAAGACAAGAATCAGCTTAAGCATTCAAAGAATGGAATTAACAATAACATACTTTCAGTTCCAGGATGCTTTGTATGAACAAACAGGAAATAGCCATGGGTTCACCTTTGTTTCTCAATATCTACAGTATCTACTCGGATCATTTTAAATAATCACCAATAACATCTGCTGATAAGAAAACCAAGAAATGGTTAAGATTTATTGATAACACCTTTCTTATTTTGACATCTGATAGAAGATGGGATCTCTAAACAACATTGATCCAGCAATCACACAATGGAGATAAAAACCAATAACCAGCTTTTCTTAGATGTTCTAGCTTCCAGAAAAGTGTAGTACTCATTACTGGTTTATACAGAAAATAGAGACATACAGGGTGTCACCTGCGCTTTTGACCCCAATCACCAGTAAGGAGTTAAGAAAAGAATAGCCAATTGCTTTTCACAACTGATATTAAGGTTTGTGAAGAATAAGTTCCACGCATCATCATCATGTAAAACAACAGAACAAAAGATGATTTGACCATGCATGGATTTCATCCACAAAAGAACTGGAACATTTAAGAAATTCATTTAATGCAATTGGCGCTAGGGCAAGGTGTTTATACACCAAAAGTATGCAAAATATGTGGCTTATGATAAAGAATACATTGGTGAGATGAAGTATATTAAAATTAGACTAGAAGCTGAGTTTGGTTAACTGGAAAAGTTGTCATATGGCTTTGTTGTCACTCTGTCATGTGGACACATACCTGTCATAGATTTTCAGTGGTGCAAGTACAAAAGAAGATTGAAAGAGAGAATCCACACAGCTCTGGAAGTTAAACATTTGGTGGGAAAACAAGACAACTTAGTAACCAGCAGGTCAAGTGTTTGAGACCAGATTGCACCACTAAAAAAATATCAGTTACAAATATGGTTAATATCGTCAATACTTGTACACCACGAACTATCCTCCTCTGAACTAATGCCAGTGATAGCTACATCATATGGTTTCCAAAATATAAATTTATTTGCTGGTTCTGTTAGTAATATGATGTCAGGAAAAACTCAAAATGATCCTCTGTGGCCACCATATTTTATTTAGTCAAACTTTGTTAATAGCAGATTGTAGTTTTACATTCATTTAAAAAAAAAATAACTTACTCAAACTTCTTTTTAAAGACATCTATAATTACTGACCTTCATTGAATGTATGGAATGCAAAATGATTAAATTTGAGATTTTTTGTTACCTGAACAGTCTATGGTGATGCTAGCAGGTCTAAAGGAATTCCAGACAGAATTAAAAGAGAGTTTCTCAAATCTTTGTAAGGATCCAAGTACATCTGTTAGAAAAACAATTGCAAGTGGTTTCCATGAGGTGAGTTTGTCTTAAGCATATTTTTCTCTTTACAGATGTTTTTAAAACAGTTCTCTTCTATTGTAGCAGGAATTGTTTGTATTTTATAGTAAGCATTTTATTTTATTTTATTTTATTTTATTTCATTTCATTTATTTATTTTTAAGATTGCAAAGTTGCTGGGTTCAAGCCTTTGTAACATAATGGTGGATTTTCTTAATCTTATCAGGGATGGTGAAATGGATGTGAGTATTGCTCCCTTTGTGATGTTGATGGCAGAGGTCAGTTATAATGTTGGCTATACTCAAAAGCATCTAGGTTTCAAATTGTTAAGGTTCATAGTCTTTTAGTCTTAAAATGAGCCCTAAAAATTTGTATACTGACCTCAGATGTTATAGTATAGAAATTTATCTGTAGGATTAATATTAGAAATTTATTGATTGAATTTCCTAAAATATGCGAAACTAATTGAAACCATTTTACAAAGTTTGAGTCAAGGACTTTTACTCTACACAGCCACTCTATTTTTTTTTACTTTCTAGATCACTGATTGCCGTTGTTTATTTTTTTACTCTGTTTTTTTATTATAATGGCTTGTATTTTAGTAATGATTCTGAACCAGATGTTTATGGTTATTTATTTTTTTGATTTACAACAGCAAACATATTAAAAAATTGATTGATTCAATTGCCATTCTTTTTGATAGCAGCTCTGATTCAGATCCAGAAATCACTGACAATAGCCCCAAATATTCTTCAGTATTTTGATTGAGTGAGGTGTCCGCTCATGTCTCTGATTTGGGCTGACTACAGTAGCTCATCAGAAAAAGAAATGGACGTTTTTTTTAACTTCATCTATCCAGTATCTTTTTCATAAAAATCAACAGAGAAACAAACAGATATGATTATAGATAACACAGAAAGGCAGCTTTGCAGGCTAATTTTGTTAATGTTACTGTTGAAGAAGTGAAGACACTCTTATGTATTCACACTGTTATGGCTTTTGTCAACTGCCTTTCGTTTAAAATGAATCTGTCACAGGATGATTTGTGTTCTGTTTCTAATGTGGTGAAAATCTTCCACAAAGGTAGGTTAAAGTTGTTAAACAAGTACTTCCATTATGGGGATACCTGTAACACTGACAATCCAGGACATGGAAAAAATGTCACAACAAAAATGTGATTGGAATTGTACAAAAATTGTTTCTCAAAGAGAAGTCCAAATTGCTAAACATTAGGTGATTGATTTTAAAGGTAGAGTAGGACTGAAGCAGTATCGTCCTTTTAAGCACTTAAACATAGCACAGTATGGATGCAAGATCTGTATAATTACTTTACGAATAAAATGCAGCTATACCTGAGAAAGGTTAAGGTGAGTATGTAGTTTAAGATTTGATAGAGAAAATTACGTACAAGAATCAGCTCACGTATTTATATAATTTTTTTTTTTTAAATTTATCACTTAACGTTGTTAATGAACCACTAATAGAAGCAGTTTTCCAAAAGGATCTGGGTACCAAAAAAATGCAACATTAGGATAACTGTACAGTTTTCACCAGATATGAAAAGTACAAACAGCTACTGTATTTTCCAGAAAGTGGTCGTCTCCGATTTTTAGTAGTAATTTAGTAAAATATTTTTGAAGTACAGCAATACCTTAATATATGAAGTGGATTCATTCTTGGAGCTTTGTTTGTATACTGAACTGAAATTTCATATATTGAATAGCTTATAACATTAGTACTTTGAGGATGTGTTCCTAGTCTTTGTAACTTACCTTACTATCAGAACTTCCATAAATAAAAGAAACATAGTGCACTTATAATATATTTACTGCTACCAGAGTAGTTTTAGATGCAGCTATCAAGTTTCGTTGTCTAACAAGCACCTGAGCTCTGTAAATGCCTTAGGAGCAAGAAAGGATGAAAATTATTTTTGTGGAGAGCTGACATGATTCATTGACAACAGTATAAGTTGCAGCTTTCCTTCCTGCATTGATAAAGAAGAGCGGCGATTTATAAAGAAGTCATGAGGTGTGGACTGTTTTGTCTTTTCCTGCTTCTCACTAAGAATGATATTGTAGCAGTTGGTGTCATTCATAACAGCCCTCTTGATGGCACTGCTTTGCTCAAAATTTGGATCATTTTCTGAGAGCATTTCCAGTGCACTAGGAATTTGATTTAAAGCTTCAGAAAGAATTTTGGTTCTGAGGTTTCTCTCAGGGACAATCTCTTGAACACTGTTATTGTCTTCTTCTGCAACTCTATGTTTGTGCAGCTCATTAAGGTCTTTTATACTCAGACTCTCCCAATGACAATTCAGCATCTCCTGTATGTTTCATGTGCCAACTTCACTAAATCCAGCATCACTAGCCAGCTTGACAATTTTGTTGGCAACTGCCTGGACATTGTCTTTGAAGCCTGCAAAGTCATGGATTGGTTCAGGCCATACCTTTCTCCATGCACTATTTAAACACTTTGTGGAAACTTCATCCCAGGCTGGGCCAAAATTTTCAATGCTCTTCATGATTTTAAAGCAAGAGACTGGCCATTTAATGGAATGACCTATTGGAAAACACCAAAAAATTCTGTTGTGTGAAGTGCTTTGTTCTACAAGGCAGAAAATTAGGAAAAGTTGGAGAATAATGTGGAGAGAGAGCACTTTTGGAAGTCTGGGTGTTTTTGCATACAGTCAGTTACTAACCCTATTGATTCAGATGCTATGGGTGATTAGCTGAGCTTGTGTAATGTGGAGAGCGTATGACCAGGTATCTGGGGTTTTATTAGAAGTTTAATGGTTCATTTGTGTCTTCATTTGAAACCACAATGCTCAGTGACAGAAACTTGATTTTTATACAATACAGTTTGGTATTTATTTATTATTTTAGTATTATTTTTAGCTTTCTGTGTTAAATAGTGGTAAAAAATAAAACATTCCTGAATATTTGCATATCAAGATATTACTATATTAAATTTATTACCTTAAACATTTTAAATCAAAATATTACAATTAATTCTATGCTTCTAATCTGTAAATTTCATATGTACTTACTATTATCCAAACTTCCATATTTCCTTTGTTGGTCATTCCTAGAATCTATACTCAGAAGTCAGCCATCTTGAGTATACTCTGTTCAGATTTAAATATATTATCACTGAATTTTAAAGGCCATCTCCTCACTTTCACTATTTTTCCCCATATAAATTTTTTTAACCAGCTTTATTTTGCCACTGCATTGGAATGATCTCTCTCACAGGGCATACAAAAAGTGTTCATGTTATTGATGAATTTAGTTAATTAGTTGATTTTGTTTGGATGAAAGGTATTCATTTTTTTTTACCCACTTTGTAGGACTTCCTCTCTTTTTTGTTGCTGGGGTAAATTCATCTATCTAAGTTAGATCATGAAACTATTGGCATTATTAATGGAGCAGTGTCATTCCTCTTACAGTTTTTAGCTGGTGCCTTTTAATGTCAAATCAAAGACTTTGTTTACACTCACTGGAATTATCTGTCCTGGCATAGGTTATACTTATTTTACAACCTAATGTTATTTAATACCAGTCTTGTTGGTTTTTTGTTTTTGTTTTTGGAACATATCTATAAATATTGCAAAGATATTGTAATATTTTAAACCTATGACATTTTATTTATCTATTTGTCTTTTTTTCAGGTCTTAAGGAACCTGAACATCCACATATCAGACACATTTGAAATGATAGGAAAAAACAAATTTATAGATCCCAAAGTAAGTTATGTAACTTAAGATTTTGTTTTGTAGCTATTTCTGTATTTACTTCTAAAATCCATTTTTTTTTTTAAGTCAAGTCCTGTTACATTTGAAGGACTTTTTCACTAACTCTTGTACACCAATTGATGCTTTAAGCTATTATTTTTCTTTCATTCTGAAAGGTACACTATACTGGTGACAAAAGTATCTGTCTTTGCAACAAAAAACATGAGGGAGCAGGACATTTATTTTCATATATGGTAATTGTACATTCTTGGTCCTTGCAGAGATTTTGAAATTATTTTGTGCAATTTTGCTGCCATGTGGCAATTAATGAAGCATTGACCATAAATTCCCAGTGCAGAGGTTTGCTGAGAATCTAAATGGCACATCATTGTGGTGCCTTTGTTTGTAAGGTATCAGCAGTTTAAGTGGGTATTTACTAAACAGATAATTGCTGTGGTATCTGCTTTCAGACAGACAACGAAAGCTTGGGGCCTGATCTATAGCATGTTCTAGTTGCAGCAATTACTTTAGGGATTGCTATGTAGGCGTATGGTGATTACACTCATTATGAAGAACCAATAGTCATCATATAAATTGTATGGAAAAGCTCTCATTTCAAGAGTGGCATGACATCAATATAAACTCTGTTATGTTGCATTATATGTGCAATTGTGCACTATTCTGACAAAATCTTCTGGGAAATCATCATTCCATCTGTTTGACATCATTTTCCAGAATGAAAATGGCCTGAACTGTGGCACACAATTGGTAAATGAACTCTACTCTCTGGATGACACTATCTAGAGCTACAAATATCCAGCAATATTGCCAAAATTCCCTCCATTTGAACACGTGTGATATCTGGAGGCAGAACATTAGGTTGTGATCAGTATTCCATTTCCCTATTTTCAAGATTTTAGTAGAGTTGAGTAATATCTGAAATGGGAATTTTTAGGGTAATTCTTTCAGTGACCTTATAAAACAAATGATCTAGGTGAAAAGCTTCATAAATAACAATTAAATGCAACACATTGAAAAATCCATATTGTGAAAAAACTTTAGTTACAAACTCAAGTCTGTGGATTGTGCAATAACATCTAACCTAAAGGCAAAAATGTTGGTGTGTGTGTATGGAAATAGCCAAATGCCATTGAGTTGCAACAAACAGAAAATCACCACAGATCAAAGATTCCATCAGCAGGTGGCATCTCCAGATTTAGTCAATGATCTCATTAGTTTATGCAATGAAGAATATTTATCTGTTTAAGTTTTTTTCCTTGTAAGAAGAGTCTTTGCACACCTTTATTTAGGGTGCACATGAACATTAAATTTTGTGCAAAGATGCCCAGCTTGGTTTAGTTGGTTGATACTGATTGGCATTAACAATACTGAGATGAAAACAGCAGTTGGATGGTGAATATTGGAAACAAAAGGCATAATTTTTTTGAAAATAGAGAAATTATTTCCAGAACCAAGTGCACCTACATCAATAGTGAGTAAAAGTGGAGAGGAACTTGCTGTATCTGACTCACCTGACAAAAATCATGCTGATAAAAGAGTAATTTTTGCAACTGAACATCTGAATGATGATACCGGTCAACTCAGTGAGACATTGGGATGTATGGGAACTACATATTTAAATGAGGAAACCTTAGAGTTGTTAGATCCTGCAATTAGCCATCCAACTTAACTGACTAGGTGAGAATGAATACTCTTGTTATCAGGGGGGCTGCCTAAGCAAAGCATAGATTTTAACTATTTAATTTATTTCATTTTATCATTTTACTTAAAAAAATTTGCCTGTTGTGGCCTAACATCTAATGCTGGCCTTGGACTCTTCACAACTGATCAGAATAATTTTGTAGCCCAAGGTGAGCAGACTTGTATTAAGAGACTGTAAAAATTGATGTGCTACAACATACTTTAAATGCTTCTTTTATTAAAAGACACAATCACTAATTTTTGACAATATAATGAAAATTGCATAAAAAATGTTTCATGACAAATTGAATTAAATGTGCAACTTGTTCAAAATCATATTAGTCTGCATATTTTATACCTTTGTCTCTGAAAAAAATTGCAGACAGTGATATTTCTAAAACCAAGATGTTTAGAAGTAGTTACGGTTACATAGTCAGAAATATGAGCAAAAATTATTCATAAAAGGTTCTATAGTCTGATAATTTTTAATTGTCATCTGATGGTGCATGTTCATCTCAGATAATTATGCTGATGAGAAACCATTATTAACATTAAGGAGAAAATTAATATGTAATTTTTTTTTAAACAACTTTTGCCAGACAATTTTCACAAGAAATGCTTCTATTTAAAACTAATGTTCAGACTGGTTTCCATCAGTGGCATCCACTTTATTTGTTTGTTTGGATTCTTAAATTTTATTTCCAGCACCACAGTGACATCATTCCAGCCTTAATGGCAGCTGAGATTGAAATCTTTTCCTCCAATGACTGGAGACTACAGGAATCTTTCATACTAAACTTTTCCAGTCTTCCAAAATGTTTTGATTATGACATCATTAGCAGCAAAATCATTCCCTTTTTGTACAAGAAACTAAAAACCTCCGTAAGTATTCCTTTTTAAGTTTTCTTTAAGAATAGTCTGTGCACTAGCTGTCTTAGATAGCTACATGTTTTTCTGAGTTTAACATTTCTTCCGTATCACAGGCATTCTTGCCTCCTCACTGAGATTATATTATGCTTTTTTGCATACATGTGTATTTTTGACGCTCATATTTCTTCAAATAACTGCTGTTACGTTATGGTGAATGTTACTATTTTACTACTTCATTAGCAGGTACCAACTAGCTGGTTGCATGTCAAACCATCATTGATCAAATGCTGTTTTGCTGACTCTCTTATTCATTATTTACATGAAGCCAGTTTATAAATATCATTGCTAAAGATAAACTACCAGTAGTCATAAGGTGGTTCTTATGCTAGACACATTCGGATAGCTTATTCCTGCTGTTGTGTGTATAGTCTGAATCTGGATTAACTGGTGCACTCCTCAGGTGATATCTTGAAGATTTATGTATACATTTTAGCTTTGGAAAATTGCACCTTAAAGAGCTATATAGCAATGAACTTTTCTAAGCAGAGTAGTACATTTGTTTTAGCTAGCTAGAGTAGTGTCCAAATGGAATATACAAAATTGTACTTTTCTGCTAAAAGAGATATCTTGATGAAGCAAACATTTGATTTGTACTAGGAGGTTTTACTGGCGATTTCTCAAATTGTAACATTAATAAAAAAGAAAAACAACTTTGACTAATTTTTGTAGAAGTTATTAAAATTAAAAGCAAAACAATAGCAGCAGCAACATATAAATTAGGATATCATTTGACTTAAATGGCTGGTTTTATTATTTTTTGTTCAGCAAAATTTCTGTACATGATACATCATTTCTGGTACATAAATATTTCTATTTCTTAAAATATCCTTTGTAGAGGGCACTGCCAGTTCGAAATGCTGTGGCACGAACATTTTTGATCATCCTCCGATCAGTACGAAAGTTGGAAAAGAGGGAAGAATTATTCCAGAAATTAATAAATGGTAAACTCTTGCATGGTATTGTTGCCTTTACTATAAACATTTTTTTATTGACTTTAAATTTGGCTGGGTCATTGATTGAAGATTAGGTGGTCTGTATATGTTTGATATCTAATTACACACTGCAAGATGAAAACATTAACTTGAAATGTATTTATATTCTTTCTCAAGGTACGGCACACAATACCTTTGGTGCATTTACATTTATTTAACAGTAATGTACACTCAAATTTAACGATATTATACTCTGCTTTTTCCACTGAAATGCAGTACAAACACTGACTGACATGATCTGTAGGCACAGTATAACATACTATCATTATTTGTTATTTTTCTCTCTTTTCAGACTTTTGTTATGGAAAGAGCTATCAACACAGACTTCTTTTCTTACAAATCTGTCAATATACACTAGAACTCTACTCCAAGTCATTTTTCAAAGAACATTTTTTTAATAACGTCTTAGAAATGCACCAGGATCCTGTACCAAATGTTAGAATTCGACTCTGCCGGATTTTTGCAGGAGTGAAACGAACTCTCAAATCGCCTTCTGACGATATGCGTTTAAATGCACTTAATAATACAGTGAGCAAGATTCTTATTCATGATAAGGATATTGATGTCACGAATGCAGTCAAAGAGGTAATATGTTGTTTTTTTCTCTTTATACACTCTTGAGTAATTTTCTTACTGTACTATCTTGCCATTATTTTTCCAATGATTTTTATTAAATGGCAAAATTGAGAGAGTTCTTTTTAAAGGTCATATGTGTATTATTTTACTTTCATTTAATCACAGCATTATACATTGCATCAGAAAAATATTCGCAGACTAGTTTTTTTGTTTTGAATTTGTTTTTGGTATTTTGATGAAGATACTAAGTATGAAAAACCCCTTCTAGATTTTACATTGACTTTTGAAAAATTTGTGTCTCTGGTTCAAATTGGTTATGAAAGAAAACATAAAAGCTGTTTCTCAGATAGTCTGTTTGACTGGTTATCATTGCAAAGCTGTTAATTTTGTTTTTGTTTTGTACTGACAACTTATTGAAATTACTAGTCTATGACAGTCCTATATAGCTCATTAAATCCTGTCGACAGCAGAGGATTTGGATTTTTAATTGGTGTCCTCTCTTTTTTTCTTGAGAATATTTTCCATCTAAAGACAGATGGTTTGTTTTATCATTTTTTAAAGTGTTAAAACCAAGACA
Source organism: Nautilus pompilius (assembly GCA_018389105.1). Taxonomy (NCBI): domain Eukaryota; kingdom Metazoa; phylum Mollusca; class Cephalopoda; order Nautilida; family Nautilidae; genus Nautilus; species Nautilus pompilius. The sequence continues at coordinate 266,609 of JACATO010000125.1, read as the reverse complement.
TCTGATTTATATTATTACTTCTGCAAGCCATGTTTTTGGTTAGATTTTGATTTCCTAACTCATTTGGCATTTTTTTGGTATTCAGAAAGTTACAACCAGTTCAGTTTAAACAATTTTTCTTTTGCTTTAATTTTCTCTGCTCTGATTGCTTTAGAAAGATGTTTGTTTATTTTGCTCAGTAGTAATTTCAGCTCTAAAATGCTGAAAAGAACAGGTTTCCGTGGAGAGGAAAACCATGACAATAACAATTGATCACTAGATTCCTTATATAATTTTTTGATTTAAAAAGTCTTTAAACATCTGCGATTGGGCACTGTATCCACCATTTACACCACCACATTTCACATAGGTAAACTAGTATGATCCCTCCAACAAGATTTGCATGATGTATGTTTTATTAGATTATTTAAAATAAGATAAATTTATTTCAAGAATAACCATAATTTATTAAATGGATACTTTGTACATGCAGTACATACATCATAATTAAGCAAATTCTTATTCCCAATTTTTTTCTCCTTTGCATTATTTCAGTTAGTTATAGGAATATAATAATTTTACTTTCTGATTTTCTGAGCTGTTTGTAATGTGAAATATAACTTTATAGACAACCTAAGTATTTCAGGCTTTACTACTATGCAGTTTAATTTTTTTCTTGTAGGCCCTCTCTGAACTTGACCACGTTCTGATTCCCATTGACCGTGTAAGTATGAGCAGTGTGTAATGAGGAAATGCTTTAGCTTATCATTTTAAATAAAAAAAACAGGAATCTGACTAAATTGGTGGAGGCAGATGAACATACAAGAGATCCACAAATACTTGTCTTTTCTTGATTTTTGTTTTTTTTATAACTTCTATTTTTATTTATTTATTTTTGTTTACAATTTTTTTTTCAGCAATCAGCTGATCAGCTCTTGCCAGATTATGAAGATATTGAGGATCAAAGAAGGGCAGAGGAAGAAAAGAATATATTAGAACCTGTATGTTGAACATTAGCTGATATCTATTTACTATTACTTAAAAAATTATATAAAACCAAAGAACCTGTTATAATATATGCCTTATTATTTGGCCTATAAGTTTAATTGGCTAATTTTCTCATCTTTCTTTCTTTCGTTCTTAGATAAGTTGATTTGGCATAGATCAACTACAGTAATTAACCAAACTTTCAGCCAATCATAACAATATGTCAAATTCTTCATAACACTGTCGTAATTTCACACTTTTTTAAATCAGCTGTTTGTGCATATCTTTGAACTACTTTGTAGGATGATCTTCCAGATAAATAGAGTGCTGAAATAGTTTCCGATGGAGAGATATTTGAAACAAACTGCAGACATTATTATCAATTTTAGTATTGAAAGTCCAGTGTCTATTTTTAGTCACTACATGACATCAGTGATCATCAGGTGATCCCATGTCATTTGCACTTCATTGAATTGCCTATTTTAACTTTTTTGGTGTTTAATTAAATTTCAGGCTGGAAAGTTTCAATTATTCACCAAAAAATGAAATTAGAAATTTGATGAGAGAAGTTGAAGGGTTTTCAAAGACATGCGAGTATTTCTGCTTATCACAATAGATGGATAAGTTTTTTTTGCAACCATGGGGTAAATCTGTTTCCAGCATAAAATGGCTATAAAATTCAAAGCAGATATATCCACTTCAGCATTATAAGGGTTAAAAAGCCAAACATGTCAGTTTTATCTATCTTTGACATTTTTATTTGATTTTGAGATATTACAGCACTTAAAATTAAAAAATTCAACTCACAATTTCATTTTTGATAGCTTGAGGCAATATTCAGCTTGGTTTCATGTTGTACAACTCTTGGGGTTTACAACTAGGCCAACACATGGAGATCAACATGCTCAGCTGTTCTCTGGATAATATAGACACACTTCCAGAAAGCTACCATGATAATACTATACACCAGCAAAAGAAAATAGGGAGAAATGTAAAGATAGCAATCATTAGTTGTGATTTGTTTAGCCTTTAGTCTCAGCTGTACAGTACTGAATCGATGACATGCAGTGTGTTGGGTTAACACATATTTTTCCAACTTATTCTCAATGTTAGTTTACTTAGGTTTGCAACTCTGATTCGCCGCCTTGAATTTTTTTGAAGTCATTAACGTATTCTACACTTTACGACAGGCTCTTCTAACACATTTCTTGCTGACATTGTATTTTCTATGTGTGGCCATATTATCACAACAAACTTAACAACTTCCAGCTTGAAATCTGACATGTGCAACTTGCATGATTTACAGGAAAGATTTTGAGATGAGGTAGAGTATCTGTTAGGTGGCATTTATACATAGTAACACACTTTATCATTTTAAAGTTTTTTCATTAAAGAAATTCTAATGATCTGCTTCATAGATAAGTTGATTTGCAGCATAAGTCAAAGCCAGGTACTTTCAGGGGAAAAAGTATCAACTTATATGCTGAAAAATATTGTATATATATATATATACACATATATACACACAGTAGATTTTCGATAACTCTAAGTAACAGACAGGTTCTGCCAAAATGCCTGTTTTTCTCATTATAAAAACTACAGATGACTCAAACTTGCTCTAAGTAAAAAAGTTGGATAAGTAGGGACATTTTTTTTTAGTTTCTGTTAATTTCTCTCTATAACTCAAAATTTTTCAATTCACATTAGATGATTGATTTTGATTGCTATTTGTTAAGAAACCATGAATTTCTTTTCATGAATCACTGATCACCAATGATGACATTATAATTACTTTACTAATTTAGTTCCAGATATTGAAAGAATATTTATTGTGACATTTTGTGAATTGTGAAAGTTTGATATACAATTAAAAGAAATGAGAAATAAGTTTACTCTTAATTTTAAAAAGATGTGTAACTCCCTCTTTGTATCAGTTATCTTTTGAAATGCCTCTGCAGCAACAGCTCACATAGTATAGCATCACAAAAATACAAGCTGCAGATTCACAAAATTGAGATGAATTATCAGCAATTCTCAATTTTGAAAAGGGACTAAAAAGTAAAAGAGAGAAGATAGCAAAGCCATTTGACATTCCTCCAAATGCTCTTTCCACATGGCTTTAAAATTCAAAGACCAAAGATTCATATTTGAACAGCATAGGGCTTAATGAATATATTATTGCCCAAGAATAGAAACCAGTACCTTAGATTAAAGGTAAACTTTTATTAAGGCAGATTTTGGATAACTCAAAGTATTTTGTGAGAATCTGCAACTTCAATTTATCAAGAGTATGCTGTATTTTAAATTTATGGCTGCTATTAATTCTAAAGAAAGATTGTTTTTTTGTAATGGTTCTCATTTTAATTATACTTTATTCTTAATAGCTAAATTTCTGCACCAAGTAAAATTCATTTTTGAGGCATATTTAAACCATTTGCAAATAGTATTTTAAAAAATTTTATTTGAAATTCAGTTTATATCAGCTTATTCTTTTTTTTTTCTAACTTATTGTTTTTGCTGGTGACAGGGTGAGTCTTTTTTATAAACAGTATTAAATTTACTATTATACAATAATCAGGAAAAACATTGCATGCACACATGTCAAGCCTTGGAAGGCTTACCCATAAGACTAAGCTTCAAAATCCATGATTCAGAAAATATTCATATAATTCCAACATCACATAGTGGTTATGTAGAACTCTTACTGAAGAAGCAAAATAATGAGCATATCTCTACTACGACACTATTTCATATCTGTATATATTGTCAACAGTTAACCAGATGTTCAAACTTGTTTTGGCTGGCTTTTAATGTATTTGAGCTGGACAAACTTCACCAGAAGCTTTCTCAACAGATGGACCATTTCAGGAACTAGACACCTACTTTTTGTCAATTACATTAAAGATTTCTTCACTTCTTTCAACATTAAGAATGGTCACATTGAGAATTCTTGTCTTTGCTCCATCTTTTTTGAAGTACCAAGATAGGAAAATTCTTATCCATCATCGAAGAAAATAAATTATCTTTACAGTGTCCAGAAACAAACTTTGTTGTCTTTACTGCCAGGCTTTGCTTGACAATCTGCATTGTTTTTGTGTGCTTGTACTTAAACTTCTAGGCAATTTGACTTTCTGGGATCATCTTCAGTATCAGTTCAGTGAAGTGATCTGTACTGCAACTGGCAGCTTGTGTTCCACCACAGAGTATGAAAACATGACCTCTAACCTTTCAATAGTGACTGGAATGTCTGCTGCTTTTGGCTTGATGAATGCAGTCCCCGTAGCTTGTCTCTCTCTTACTTTTGAGTTCCATTTATGAAAATTAGACATTAAGTATTCGTTCACATTATAAATGCCTGATGCAACAATGTTAATGTGTTGGTACACCCATACTATCAAGTGTACTGTTTGTCCAATGTTGATTCTACTATCTCATCTTTGAACTTTATAATCCAATCAGGCTGAAATCTGCCTAAATGTACCTTTTCCTTTTAGCAAGCAGATACTGAAAATGTAAATGCACATGCATGTGCATGCACACACAAACTCTCTCTACTACATGCTTTGATAAAGCTGCAGATAACAAATAATGACAACTATGATTGGTTACTTTTAATAGGTTTAATCTCATTAGTCAAGTTATTTATAAGCTGCTTGGGCTCTCAGTCATCCACTCCAACCCAACTTTCAACAACATAAAAATAAACAAACATATTCAGTGATGCACAGGCTTAAAGAATCTACTACAAGAAACACTTATTATGGCCATAAAACCTTGAAATCAGTAAAATCTATAAGGGTTGGTATGTAAATGTATGTGCTGTAATAAAAGCATTTAGTAAAAGAATAGAAAACTTAATATTTTAAGCACTAGTTGAAGAGGGAATTTTTAATTAAGGAGTATAACACCTCTCATTTCTGTAATAGTCAGGAGGCTGTTTGCTTTTTCACAACTTCAAACATTAAAAAAATTATAGTTTTACATTGAACTAGCACAACAGCTCTTTAATTACAAATTCAGTTTTTAAAAAAATGATAAATCAAAATTATATGTGGACTAATTTGCTTATTATGTTAATCCTGCATTAAGTAAGAACACTGAATGGATAAGTCTGTAATACTTTCTCTTTTTTTCTGCACAGTATTTCTTGTTGATTCTAATGTTAAATATACTAGGGAAACATTGCTGTACATTTTCCAGTCTGGTTTCATTTGAACATCCCTAGTAAATCCTGTAACAAAAACAGAGATAGAATCAATTATAATCAGAAAAAGATCTGGTACAAATGTTGCCAAACTATGAACAATATTTAAAATATGATATCACAGCAAATTTTCTATATCCCCAGAATTGTGCAGAAATTCTTTGCTTGCTTTCATGTCACTTCTTAAGCTTGGTCTCATGCACTTGTGATTAATAATGATTTTATTTTGCTTATTGAAAATGAATTATTTAAATAATTTATTCAATAATATCTGGCAAAAAAATAAGTTCATTGATTTATTTTAATGCAGGGTTTTCTGAAGTATTATAATTTTACTCATGTGAGTTGGCCCAAACCTTTGTAATTGGTGGGAAAAAATTCAAGAAGATTTTAATGCTGGCCAGATTTTAGATGATGGTGTACATTTTCATATTGAGGCAGAAGGATTTTCTTCCAGTTAGATTTTATTTGTGATATAAATGTGAAAAGGGACGTGCTGAATCTCTGGTCATTTTAATGCCACAAGTAAAATCACTAATTGTATTTTAGCTGAGTATGTCTTTTGTTTACGGATTAACTGGAAAATCTGTCACTTATATAATTTAAATAAGCAATACAACAGAATTTTTTGACTATGGAAACTACACTTGAAGACATTTCCAATATTCAAAAGCTTTGCTGATCTCACTTTTCCATTTTTGGGATTGTGGAGAGTTTTTTCTTTTATCATACTGATGCACATCAAAACCTCACCATGGGCACTTTTTAGTAGAAGTTAGTTCATAATAAATCTAATGCAATGAAAATTATACACCAATTATGTCAGTTATTCAGCAACAGATACATAACAGAAAAAGAAGATCATCTCAGAACCTTTTAATATGGTGAATCTAAAATGTTCATGGGGTACTGCACAATAGTCATTAGTGGGTATGCCCCCTAACAGCTACAATGTATGAACACATTGTCACTTTACTGATCTTATAAGGTTGAATTACAGCCTCAAGTAGGATCAGGTTCTGTATTGGCATTTGATGTTACAGTTCAGTCTCATCTCTCAGATGTTTAGTGCATGATCAGGGGACATGGGAACACGGTGGTAGCTTGTTGCTGGAGATAGTGCTGTCATGCTCTTCTAGCATGAGGACACATTGCCTTGCTGAAAGTGTGAAGTCAGGGGCCATTCAAAGAAAGAGACAATAATGGCTACCAAAATGTCATTCAGATATGTTTGCCTGTTTGCATTAATTCTAAAGACATGGAAAACTGGTGCCACACCAAATCATGATGCTTTCTTCCCACAATTCATTTGCAGGACACACTCATTGTGGTACTTTTCTCATCGTCAGTCTTACACTCTCAGTTATCCATCTGTGTTACCTGAAATCCTGATTCATCTGAGAAAAGAATGCTTTACCAAAATTTTTTGGTCCAGTGTCTAAAGTTGTTGGCCCATTGGAGTCATAATTGAAGGTGATGTTGAGTGAATATTGGATCAACGCTGTAAGTCTGGCGGCGCATGAACATCATATGATTGTCCTGCTGTTGCTAAGTTCACAATGACCTTCCACCACAGCACCACTTGAGTTGTTCCAGAGGCCAGAAGCACTTAGTCTCCTGTGTGGTTACACGAGACTAACGTGGTAGCATGCAAACTCTAGTGATGCCTTTCTGCCATGTTCTCTCTAACATCACTATAGTGCAGTACTGATAATTCAATTGTTGTGCAACCAATCTTATTAGCATGGCAACTTGAATTATGCCTATTGCCTTCTCCCATTGTTTTTCTGTCAATCTTGGAATGGGAAAGTTTTGTTCAAGAGCACATTTCACAGCTTGTCCATTCATAAATTACATAAAAACACATGGGCGAGTAACTTCATTTATAGTTTTGTATTTTTGTCCTGCATGGCAATCACACTTTTTAGGTAGTAAGCAATGTAATCTGGTGTTAAGTATGTATATGTATATATTTCTTCCCTAAAATAAATTTTGAAGGATCTCCTGCTTTCCTAATAACCTGAGTTTGATTTATAATGTTTTAAGTTATCTGTTGCATTGTCTATGTTTGTTTGATTTTAATATTAATGCTTCATAAATCATCAATTTTAAATCATTTTTGTGTGTGTGTGTGTGTGTGTGGAACTTTTTAAAACTATTATCAGTAACATGATTAAATTCCAGAGAAACCCTGTGCTTTCCTATTAAGGTTATCAAAACAAAGGTATTTTTTATTATAGATTCTGATATCAATTTTGATCCCCTTGATTAGCTACTGTGGTACTCTTGTATTTATTTTAATTCTTTTCTTCTAAACACTCAAAACATTGTTGTCTGTGCACTTGGATCAGAAATATTAAGAAATTGGGCATTAAATATGCTTGTTACTTCTGATAGATTTTTTGTTGAAATTTAAAGAAAACAAAAAACTAAAAATTCCAATTAGAATATTAAAAATAAATTTGAAAGCATTTTTGTCAAAGGAGCTTTTGGTATTACTTTCTAATTCAGATTTTTTTGCATCTGGTGAAAAATTTGAAAGATGTCGAGCATTCTTATTAAGGTGATGCAGATAATTCAATATTTTTTTTAATATTATGATTGTGTAGAATGACAAGGTGGTTATACTTGATTAAATTCTCAATTTCTCATTTTTTTATAAAAGGAATCTTTGGAAATTTACTTTTAAAGAGAGTGGCTTTGTTGTTGTACACTGTACTTTAATGATAATGATGCAGGCAAACTACATTGGACTAGTGGTGCATTTATTTGTTAAAGATGATGCCAAAATATGGTTGAACTTCTCACAACAAATTTTCAGAGTTGCTTCTAGTTAATATACCTCTCACAAAAAAAAAAAAAAATAGGAAACAAGCATTTCTAAGCCTGCAGTGCTTGTATGGTACATTGATGTGTTCACTTTCTGTCTGAAGAGGACCTGCATATAGGTCTAAACTTTACATAAAAAAAATTAACTCAGTCAGTGGAAGCTGTGTTAAATTGTTTGTAAAATAAAAAACAAAATATCTGAAATGAGAATGCAAAATGGCAACAACACCAGTCTAAAAATAATTAGGTGTTGGAACTTTTGGGTAGCCTGAATGGGGCATCTCCTTGAACTGGCCAGTCTGACGGTACCTTGTTAATGCCATAGAAATAACATTGTAATAAAAATTTTTTTGGAAAACAAACTGTATCATCGATCTTTGAAACATCCTGAATATCTGAGCCACCTCATTTGGTGTAAAATGGCATCTTGGCATTCCTAAACTAGCTTACACCAAATGCATAACCACTTTATAGAGGAAATGCTAATGGTTCACATGTGCAGAGATGTTTGCAGATTAAGTGGGAGAAGTGATTTGCATTTGTGTTTTCGAGGTTGCTCAGTTCTGCAGGAGATAACTTTTACATTACTTGTTGTACATGCAATGCCATGTTTTGGGTTCTCTTCAACTGGAATATGAACATTTCATACAAGCACTGCAGGCTTACTGTTTTGTACATAGGCAGATATATAAACTGTAAGGTATTACTTCATGAATGAATCCAGTCTGTTTTTACATTCTGCAATAATATTTAAATGCTTCTTGGGCTGGTTAATATCATAGTTTAAGTTTTTTTAATTTGTGTTCCATATAGCCTCAATAATATTTCATGTTTTTTTTCACTGACTTTGCTGGCCAAATCATTAATAAGGCTTTATCAACTTTTCGTTTATGACAGTAACATTTTGCCCCATTAGCAGTAAACTTTTAATGATTATCATGCTGAATGTGAACCTAGGACCATTGAGTTTGTAGGTGGATGGTACTTCATAGTAAATAAGCAGTCTGTTTATATTTGTTGTCCATCTAGTTATCCAAGGTTTCTAACCTGAATGAGTCTACTACCATGCTTTAACGAAGCTGTTGTATACTCCTCCTGCTTTTCTCTTTAAACAGATGGTTTCTTAATAATTTTAATTTTGATTTATTTGTGAAAATAACATTTTGCTGATCATCTCTCTGATTCTTACCTTTAACGGTTAAATTTTAAACCTGATTTCCTCTGTATAAGAAAGATTTCTTAGTTGCTACTCTCTCTTTGTGAAGAGCTAGTGTTTTTTTTTTTATCTGGCACTGACTTTGGCTTCTGGCTCTGATGTAGTTCATTAGTTAGTTAGCTTTCCATATTTTCATCTGATGTTAAATGACAACACTTGTAAATTTGTTAAATCTTAGGTTCAACTTCACCACTATGTTTCTTCCTGTGGCTTTTAAAATTATTCATGCTACCAGGTTTCTTGAACTTTTATAATTTTACAAGCAGTATCAGCAGAAACACTTATGAACTGCTATTTACATAGAATCACCTTAATTTGCTAAAATTGCTGCCTTAATAGTGTTGTTCTGTGATATTTTGTTCACTGGTGCCATGACCAAGTAAAACTGAAAGAAAAACATTGCTTATATGGACAAAATGATGTTCTTGCTGACTGGTCGACATACAAACAATTAGAGATAAACGCGTTTCTTTGTATTGACCAGTCACACTGTTTGTTATAGCTTAGTTATTTTGATAGAGGCAGCAGCCCATAAAACAGATAATCACCTGGAAGTATGTAAATTAGTGCTTCGGGGAGAAGTGAGCACTTTGAATATTTTCTTACTGAAAACTATTTATTTACAACATGCACCCCTACACCTCTTTATCAGAGAAAAATTATAATAAAATGTTTTGCAAATATCTGGTAAAACAGAGACACTGACTCTTATTTCACTACTATTTATTTATTCTGATTTGTATATAAATACATAAATATAATTCAAGTGAGGGACCTAGACAATGAATTAATTTTTTGGTAAGTATTTTTGTCCACTAGCACATTGTGTAAATGGATGTTTTTACAGTGTAGCATGGGTTTCACTCTCATTTTTGGGGCATATAATAAACCATGGAAAGTGTACAGAAGATGGTGTCTAAGCAGTAAAAACTGGTTACTTTAACTAAAAAGAAAAGATACAATGACCACTATTTTTGGTATCCATGTATTATGTACATTCGAATATCAAAAGATCTTATTTGGCCATTAGGCTGGTAGGTAGCATGTGGAGATAGTGTTCAGGATTCAAATGCTTATAGGTAGAAAAGAATTCTGGGGGGGGGGATTTCAGTTTTCCAGGATTCAAACCATAATTTTTGAGAAGTATCTTGTAAACTTGACATAAACACGTTAGGTAGCTTCACATTGATAAGAAAAAAGCAAATCTCTAACGAACTATTTACATTACGTTCAGTGCTGAATATATTTCACTAAGTTTCAGTCAATAGAGGATGACTTTGGTTTCTCTCCATTGATTTTTGTGGTTTTTGATGTGAAGAATTGATAAATTGGGGTAATAAAGTACAGGGGGTGCAGGGAGTGATTAAGAAAAAAACAACAACAACAACAGTGGTTTTGGTTAAATCAAAAAGTTAGAATTACAAAAGAATCCTTTTCTTGTATATTTGTAAAATGGAGCAAAACATTTTTTCCAGATTAAATTTAAAAAATAAAAATTGCAAGAAAACACAATTTGCAAAGCATACCATATTGATTCTAATTTCTGTCCATGTTCCATTAAACACTCATCACCACTTCAGCTCTCTAAAAGATATTAAAAATTCCCATTTGTCTGCATTATATCTCTGATACACACCCCTTTCTTTAGGAATATTTCTGCACACCACTATTGGGTATTGAAGAATTTAGATTGTAGGCATGATCCTTGATCAATGCATTTGCAGATAATAGATTAAAATCATCTCTGTTTAAATCACTTGTAGCCTTCTTTAGAGTTCTTTTTACCATTTAAGTATTTCATGATAATTGCTTACTGGTTGTTGGCACAATTCCCTACCCATGTAATTACATTGTGTCACTGTAGCAATCATGGGATGCCTTATTTGGTAATGCTTTGGAAAGCACTTCTTGTTTGGACAAGTGATTGTTGCATATATGATCACATAACACTATGTAACTGATGAGTAAACAGTGACACTGTCAGATCATCATTTGCTGCATTTTTAACACATTAGGTCTTTCTGCTATGTCACCAATTCTTTCCTTTGCTTTCATTCACTCATTTGCATTTCTCATGGCAAGAATTATGTATCCTGTCTGTAGTGAAGTTAGGATCAAGATCTAGAATTCCAAAGACAGCAAGCTGCATGACCAAGTTCAAGCTAGATGCTACAAACTATTAAAACTTACAACAGCTAGCGAGGCAGTGAGGAAATTTAATGTGGACAGAAAAAATAATTTGAGAGTGGATGTAACAAGCTAATAAGGGAAAATAGATTATGACCTGCTCGAGTCTAGAAAGTGGCTACCATGGTGAAATAAATCAACCAAAACATTGTGATCGTACCATACAGCAAATTTTTATTTCCACTGGCCCCAGAGATTTATATAAAGTGTTAGATGGCTTTGAAATAGATGAAGCATTATATGTGATGTCTGTGAGAGAGTTTTTTGCACAACAGTTGCTTTCTTCTATCTCACAATTGAAAGAAAAAGATGGAAACATTCCACCAATGCATCATTAGAATGTAACAACTTGGCAAGTACATTACTGACATCAGAAATGTGCGAGGTAGCTCTCTCTTTTGAAATACTGGGCAGTGTGCATCTGCACCAGTCTGAGCAGAAGACCCTCTAGATCAAAACAACCAGGCACAAAAAAGACAAAGTGACAAATGCCCCGTGCTATGGCTAATGGGTAAAACTATGCCCTTTGATATTTTGAAAGGGAAAGAAACATCCGCTTTGTTGATTCCTGTGGGAATTATAGGTCAGAGTGACTGAGATGGGTAAATGAATGAAGAGATTGTTTTCTACTTCTACTGGCTGCAGAACACATGAGGGTTGTCCCACTCAATGAAAACTTCTTACTTGGTACTTATGTAAGGCGCATTGAGAAAGTCAGACAGTGAGCAAGCATACACAGGGTGGCTTCATTAGCTTAGCACAACTTACTGATTATCCTGGAATTGGGCCATTCAGTGGATGGAGATATTCCCATAGTTTAGTTTAAAGGCAGTGGAAGGGTTGGAGCAGTTTAAGAAAAGATTAAGGTCATTTGTACAATTTTTTTAAAAAATTATCTCAACTCTACCCTTTATACAGAACAAAAACTAGAACTTTTAAACCATTTACAACAAGCTTCCTTTTATTAGAGATTTTAGAATTTTAAGATCAAGTGAAGTACATATGTCTATTCAAATCTACCTTTGACAAGTTTATTTTAAAAATGCTGTTTATAACAACAGAACCATGCATTTGCATGTATCATTGACAAAATTTCCCAAAAGAGTGAACACTGGTGTCATTTACTGAAATGACTTCTTAAGCAACTACAGTCCTGTTCAATCCCTCAGTTCTGGTTATGCATGTACATCAGCAAGGGATGTTTAAGTGTTCTTGGCCCATTGTTCATCTGAGAAGCTTCGCTCAGCTGTAGGTTCTTACTTTGTTTTGTAGACAACTGAAATTCAGGTTTTTTGAAAGTAACCCTGGATTTCTTGAGGAATCAAGTTTTCACTATTCTGAAGCTATTCTACCATACTTGTCATTGTATGATGAATTGCTGTTTTTGGGAACATTCCACAAGTGCATGGTAATTTACAAGAACAACATTAATGTAATCTATCCACCTGGTAGGACAGATTGGTTTGATGGAAACTACAGATGGAAATTTTTTGAAATTGTTCAAAATTTGCCATTTTTTCCTGAGTGCAAAACAACTGTCACATATCCATGCAAATATCTAATGCACTTCTAACTATGATACAATGACAAGGGGAATTGTTTGAGCACAGAATTAAACAATGATCAAAATAATGAGCATATAAGGCTGCTGATTTAAGTTTCTGTATTTATGAAGCTAGTTCATGAAGCTTGCCAATCTTGTTATCTGCATTGTCATGGGTTTGTCCCTAGTGTGCAGACAGTGACACCATGCACTGCATCAGTATATTCTTTAGAGCTGTGGGTAGGTACTGTGTAGCTATATAAGGTCTACATAGTCATTAAGTTTGAAAAATTTGTCAACTTAAATAATGCAAATAATCATTTCTTTTTTGATAACTTAGTGGCTTCATCTTCATTAATGACATTCAAACAGCATTTTCCATAATAGATATCCTTTCATTCAGTGTTATACGATGGATAGTTTTGTTATAAACCAATGCATTAACACCATGTTAGTTTTCAGCTCTTAGAATTAACAGCTGTTGCAAATTGACCTGAAGGTCATTATGCCCACATATTACTATGCCTCATCATAGTATAAAGTGCCAACTGTAGTGCTGAATGATTAGTATCCTCTATTGGTTACATTGTAATTGGCCATTCACTTGGACTATGACAGATGGTTGATCTTTTGTCATGTACTTCCTCTTGGCGTCTTTACAAAAATAACCTTTTCATATTCTGCAAACCTTTCTGTTATCTTTTTCCAATCAGTATAATGTGAAGCATTTTCTGTTTCCTTACTAACCATTGGCATATATTTTGCTCAATACTCCAGCAGCAGTAAAATATCAGTTTGCATTCTGATCAAGGCCAATGCTAAGCCACATATAATGCTGTAGAAGCTTGCTTTATAAATCCCTTATTCCCTCTTTTTTCCAGTTGTCCTTTTTATTCATTCAAGTTTGTTGTTTGGCTAATAGGGAAATAGCTGTTTCAGAATGACAACATATTCCGAAACATTCTTGACATCTATCATTTAGCAACATAGTCAGCAAGTTTTTCATCTTTGCTCTGTAGAAGTTGTATTTTTTAAAAATTTTTCTTATGCCCATCATCAGTGCTCATTGGCATTAATTTATTTTGGCTGTTAATGCAGGCTTACAAGTTAGATAGCTGATTGAAATGTGCAAGTTTTAACGACAATCTTTCATTAACTCACATGTCACAACTACTAAAGACTATGCTTTATGTCTCTGACAAAGATACATTGGCATAATTTTCTTACCAGTAAAAAAAACAAACTGCTGACCTATTTCAATTTCTAGTTAATGGCATAGCTAATTTACTGTAAATCACATTTAATTTGTGGCACGCTTTTCTAGTATTCAAAGGAAAAACTACTAGTTTAGGGGCATTTTAAATTGGTGAGAGGTGCCAAACTTTAGCAGATCAGACCAGTATCTCTTTTTATTCCATCTAGTACTGACGTGTATGCATGATATACTTTCTGAGCATGCCCAGCATATGTACCCAGAGAAAAAATCACACAGATGAGCTGCTATTGAAAATTTGAATGGAACTGCATCAATCAAGGACAGAATTGCAAAAGTCGCAGTAAAGAATAAACCACTTTACATTTAGCTAACCCAGTATTTTCCCTTATTCCGTCATGTAAACAGTCAAATTTCTATGTAGATACTAATTTTTATATAGCAGCTAATGTAGGAGTCCCTAGCAACATGGGAAAGGGAATTTGGGGCTGCCATACTCTAATTTTAGTAAGCATCTAAAACAAAGCTACTAATAGTCCATACTTTCAAAACAGATATTAAATAAAAGTACCAATTTTATAGTAATAAATACCTGTGCAGCAGCTTCTATAGGGTGATTCAGAAATATATATACACACTTTGAGCATGCCTATTTTTAATACTTATTGCAGTGAATAAACAAAACTTTATGTATACAACTGAGCGTGTAAAAAAACAACAAACAATGTTCATCTTATGTCAGACATTTGAAACTGCAATGTTGCTTACTTCCAGAACAATTACTTCTTGTTAATATAAACCTTCGACATGGTGGACAGAAGACTGAGTATCAAACTAAGGAAAAAAACATTTTAAAGTGGCATTTTATGTATGAAAAATGTAAAGGGAGTGCAGCGTGTCTGGTTAAGCGAGTATGGAATATCAGCTCCCACACGTTTATCAATTAATCATACACGTGATAAATTTGAAAACCATAGAACTGTCCAAAATGTGGATAAAATTCAGAGCAAGAGAAAGGGGAGAGAACAGAGTCTTGAAAATGTGGAAACTGTAATAACCATGTACCAGGTTTCTCCAAATGAATCATCAAAGCACATTGTACACATGAATTGGAGATAGGTCAACCTCATCGTATTTTGAAGGAATCAAATTGGAAACCATATGTACCTAGGCTTTTGCATGCTCTGAACAAAGATGATTTGGATAGAAGATATCTGTAAGTGGTTCATTAACATGCACAATGAATGTGATGATTTTGGAAACAGGATAATTTGGTCTGATGAGGTATTTTTCAAACTGAATGGGCACAAAAACCCAAACATGTACTTGGAGAAAGATGATAACCCACCAGGAGTTAGTGTTGGTTGGGCTTTCTTCTCGTGGCATTGTTGGGCCATTCATTTTTAATGATGCTGTAATAGCTGAAAATTATCTGGAAATGCTACGCATTGATGCTGTTCCCATGTAAGACATCTATGGAGGGAGACTCTTCAGATTTTCTTTCAACAAGATAACACACCACCATATTATCACAGAGATGTTTGAGCCTTTCTTGATATGATGTTTCCTGGGATGTGGTTATGTCATCATGGAACTGCTCACAGATATCCTCCAAGATCACTTGACCTTACACCTCTGGACTTCTACCTGTGGGTGGGGT
Source organism: Nautilus pompilius (assembly GCA_018389105.1). NCBI lineage: Eukaryota > Metazoa > Mollusca > Cephalopoda > Nautilida > Nautilidae > Nautilus > Nautilus pompilius. The sequence goes on along the minus strand of JACATO010000125.1, from coordinate 250,791 downwards.
TCTAAACCTTAAAAACTACAAAACTTGAAGGAAACAGTTGAGCAGAAAGTACACAATGTCTCAGTTCCCATGTTCACTATTGTATGCCAATCTGTCTCAGAACGTTGTGGTGCTTGTTTGCATGTAAATGGTAGACATTTTGAACATTTGTTTTAAGATGACCATTGTGTGTTGTTTTCACTTCACTTTTGTACATAGTTTTATTTATTCAGTGATATAAGTATTAAAATAGGTATGTTCAAAGTGTTTATACATATTTCTGAATCACCCTGTATTTTGCGTAATAATGAAGGAAGTGATCTATTAAACTAATGTATACAAATTAAAACAAACTGTTAGTTTCTTAGTAAGTGGTGTTAATGTGCTTTCAGTTGGCTAAGTGTTGCACACAATATGCTCATGTTGTGAGACTTCTCTTATATGGTGATTATTTTGAATAAATTTAGATATAGGGACATATGAAATGAATGTCTTCTTTTGTGTTCAGTAATTCATCAAGAATAGTATGCTCAATGAAAAGAAATTTTTTACAGTGGTGTCCAAAATCAGATAGAGTCACAAAGTAACTATTGACTTGCATACATTTGCCTTGTATATGTGCTAGACTTATATGAGTTTTTTGTGGGGGTCAACTTAAGTGTATTAATGTTAATTTTTTATGTGCAATAGGAATTTTAAAAAAATATATTCATGAATCTCATCAGAATTTTTCTCATTCATGTAACTTATGGATTTAAGATGAAAGATTAATGAAACAAACAAATAAAGCTAAATATAGTGTACTTTATCTCCCTGTCCTGACTGGGAACTTACATTTATTTTCTTATTTATTTCCTAACCCTGTTCCCTCAAAATGATTAGTCTTGTAAAAGGAAATATCTGTTATATCACTATCAATCTCTGATCTGGCATTTGATCTCCCTGTGTATAATAATTTTTGTCAGCAGGAAGAGGACATTTAGAAATTAGGTGAGAATAATTTTATTAGGTCATTATCAAAGTTTTGTTGGATTTTATGTTATGTTAATTTGGGGTTCATTTTTTGCATGCCTGTGAAGTAGATAAGCTATATATCGTTTTGTAGCATGTACTTTGACATACATTATGCAAAACCAAAACCTACCTTTTCAAAAATCATAAAATGGATATTTGTTTCAGGGTTCTGAGTGAAGCATGGATAGAAACATTTTTCATGCCATTTTGCTTCATGAGTTCAAACTGGGCCACAAAGCGAGTGAGGCAACTTGTAACATTGAGCAAGCATGGGGCGAGGACGCTGCAAATGAGTGTACAGTACAACGATGGTTTGCAAAGTTTCAATCAGGAGATGTGAGCCTCAAAGATAGCGGACGTCCTTCCAGCTGTGATGATGATCGTCTGAAAGCCTCAGTTGAAGCCATTCCAAGAAAAACAGTGCAAGAAATTACTGGAGAGCTTGGCGTAAGCACTGAAACTGTTGCCTGCCATCTTGACACAATCAGTCAGGTGAAGAAACCTGACAATTGGGTACCTCACAAGTGTAATGAACAACAACAAAATCATTGATTGGACATCAGCTCTTCTCTTGTCATAAACAAAAACGACCCATTATCTTGACCGAATCATTATGTGCAATGAAAAATGGATGCTTTACAACAATCGCAAATGATCAGCACAGTGGATTGACAGAGACAAGGCACCTAACCACATTCCAAAACTCAGCGTCCACCCAAAGAAGGTCATGGTGGCTGTCTGGTGGACTGCATCTGGTGCCATCCACTATAACTTCTTGCAACCTGGCAAAACCATCATAGCTGAAAGGTACTGTGATGAATTAAATATTGTTCATCAGATACTCTCCCAACAACAGCCAGCATTGGTGAATCAAAGAGGCCAATCCTGCTTCACGACAATGTTCATCCTCATGTTGCAAAAATAACTCTTCAAAAACTGAAAATGTTGGCGTACCAAGTTCTCCCTTACCCAGCCTATTCGTTAACCCTTTCTCCTGCTGACTACCACCTTTTCAAACACCTCAACAGCTTCCTCAATATGAAATCCTTCTCCAGCCAGGCAGCAACTGAAACTGCCTTCGTATAGTTTATCGACTCCAGAAATCCAGATTTTTTTTAAAATGGTATAAATGTGCTTGTAGCTCATTGGCAGAAGTGTATTGATTCTAATGGAACTTACTTTGATTAATAAGCTTCATGTTCAGCAGCAATATGAAGTCTCATTGTTGCGGTAAAAATAAAACTAGCAAAACTTTTGTAACAACCTAATATTTGGATATTTTTATAACATATGAGTAATAAAATAGATTGATTTTTTTTCAGATCTACTTATATTACAAACACACAGCACACACATATGTATGCTGCTGCTTTTATAGTACAGGAAAAGTAGCTCAAATAATGAAAAACTAAGGCTGCTTATTACCATAATAATGCTAGAAAGTTTAATAAGAAATAGATTGTTATTTCTTTTTTTAATTGCTTGTTTAAATATATTTTACTGGATTCTGTCATTTCAAGACAAAGCCTACAACTAGTTTCAGTAACCAGTTATTATTTTATTTTCTTTTTTACAAAAGGGCAGATATTCAAGCTTTTTTAAACATGTATCTTTTACTTTAAATGGTTCCCTTTTAGAGCATCAAATTTGTGCCCTAGGATCGACTGATAAAGCTGATGCTAACACCAAAAATATCATTCAGCTTTCGTGACAGTCAAGGATTTTGTTTTCTCATATTTACTGTATGCATTCTTTACAATTCTCAGTGTAGATTTCTGTAATTGCTGGTTTTAAAAAAGTAATGTACAGAGCAGCTGAATACATCTTTTTTGAAGATAGTCTAGCAATGACAGCACTATCAGTTGTGTGCAATACCATGAAAAGTTGGACCACATCAATTGGTAATGCTAGTCAAATGGTCTTTTTCCATATTTTGTTTTCATAATGTGCTTCTTCCTTTTTCATAATTTAATTTTTTAGAAACTAGAAAAAATCATCTGTCTAAGCTATTTTTTATTATGAAGCAGACTTTGCTTATGATGCATACAGCTTATTATTTTGAAGTAACTTTTACTAATATTTCGTATCACCATCCAGCAGGACTATATAACAACAACAAAAATGAGTCATGAAGTTCTTTATTTGAGCTATCTGTTATTTGATTAATTTATTCAAGGTTTACTGTGCTAAATGTTCCAGATGATAATTTCAGCATTGCTTTTTAATGGTATTTCTAATTTAATTCTGAAGTTATCATTATAGTACCTAAGCTTACAGAGAAAATGACTTTTGCTTATTCTTTGGTTGAATTCAAGCAAAAGCTTCTGCTCTGATACATCGCAGATTTATATATCTCTGTTTTACGAAATCTATGCACTACTATGAAATGTTTTGAATACAAAATCTGCCATTCATTGTAGGAATTAAAGCAAACCTCAAATAACTCAACCATTGACTGACTGCTCACTAATCTCAAATGCTACATGAAGTAATTTTAATTATACTGACAGGTTGTATGTGGAAAGAAATGTTATTAATATTTTCACTCCTGCATCTTAAACATGTGTTTATATGGTAAGATGTGTCCTAAACATGCCTTTAATATAATTAGGATATATCTTAAAAAATAATAATGAAACAAAACAAAAATACAATTTTACTTTCATATTTATTAAAACACATTTTCTCTTTCTTTTTTCATGCAGGCTAAAAAGAAGAAAAAATCAAAATTATGGCAGGATATGTAGCTGTCACTTTAAAGGAAGGCTTAAAAAGACTTCACCAGTCTGAGAGTTAAAGCTTTGATTTGATTATAATCTTCCTGTTGGCAAGGCCTTCATCAGCTATCACAAAATTGTTGCATATATTGTTGTGTTAATATATATATATATATATATATTGTACACTAAATCTTTTCTTTATTTTCCATTGTTGTTTTTTCTCTTTGCAGCACAGTGTAATAAATTATTATATAAATTATTTTTGCTTATTGAAAATCTAACTAATTTAAATATACTTTAATTAATTTATAATGTCATTAAAAACTTGTTGTTTAATACCATGATGACTGGACTGTCAGCCCATGTACTTCAACAGTAAACCATAACACAAGCATTAGTCTGTAGTGGTACAAACATCAGTTATCCTTCTCAAATCTATTGTTAGTAGGTATAGTATTGTTATGATTTATTAAAATGCCATTCATAAATAAACCATGATTCCAATTTAGATCTGAGATTTTTGAATAATATTTTTCCAATTTTTAATGGCATCACAAATATTTTTAAAAACAAATGCTTTCTGATATTTATTGTTTTAAAGTAGCTTTATTTCTACAAAACCATACTGATTTTGTGTATGGATGATTCATCATTACTTTCTAGACATTTTGTTTTGTTTGCTTATAATGAAGGTAACTTAAGACACCTTAAGAGCCCAAGATTCTTGCAAGAGATCTTGTTCTGATAAATTTATTCTCTGCTTATTGTCTTCTAGCCTTAAATTCTGTTAAAACTTGGTTAGTTTGGAGCTTATTGCCCAAATACTGAAGATAGCATGCATCAACTAACAAAGAGAAGGTAATATTGGGTGGTTTCATTAATAAACAGATGGACTGGTGAAAATTAAACATTGACATATGAAGAAATGAAAGAAATCGTCATCTTTGTTCAAGATTATAGTTCTCAGAAAAAGATTAATAATGCAAAAACTTGTACAAGAAATGAGCAGAAACATAGTGTAGCAAAACTAATGGAAAGGCTATTGTTAAACCTGCTTTGTTGCAAATTCTAAATTTTTGTAATCTAAGGTTGGTTTATAGCTGAGTCATGTGTAGTGTTTTGGTAATATCACAATTTGATAATAGACAGAATTTTTTTGAATAATTTTAAAGATAAACAGGATGAAAAATAGATGATGCCAAATTTAGTAGTACAATTTCATAGTTTATGCAACTAAATTAGACTACAAAATAATTTCTTTAATAAATACATTTTTGAAAAACAGAAATTATTATAAATTTGAAAATATTTGGTGACTCTACTATGTTTTTTTTTCTCGGTTATTCATACACTATTTGTTACTTGTCAAGCCTGAGACTTTTAGAAACAGTTGCTATTGTTTTTAGAGACAATAGTTTTGAAGCCATGCACTTAATTTACTGAGTGGACATTCAGAAAAAAAATTGATTTAAATTTTTATAATATAGTCTAGTCCCCTTCTCTTTATGTATATATGTGGAAATTATGCAGTGCAGTATTCTGGTGTGTGTTTACTGGATTGTTTAGGTTGAGGGTCCAAGTTTGAATCATAGTCAGAATTAACTTTGTCTGATGTACTTCTCTAGCATGGTTGCTTCTCACTCTTTACCAATTGGCTACATGGCTTTCTCTGGGCACTCTGGTTTTCACCCACATCTGAAAATGAAGAGTTCCAGTAGGAACGTTTTGCATCCTAACCCATGCCAGTCATCTTGTGCATGTCTACCACTGGAGCTGATGTGAGTGGGTGGTGTGATGCAAGCTTTGACCACTGCAAACAATTCCCCCCTGAGTTCCACCATCAAAGGAACATCAACTGTGTCATCTTTATTTACAAAGGCTGATGACATCATATGAAAATTAAGAAATGTTAAACATTTTGGAATCTATAGTTTTTCAGGATAAAAATTTTTATTTATACAAAGAAAATCAATGTTTGTTTATTCATTTATTAATTTTTTTTTATTTTAGTATCATTTGCAAATAATAGACATTAATATTTGATAACTACAATTTAGAAGTTATTTACAATGAACTATAGTGTAAAAGGATTGTAAGAAACTCCCAGCAAACAAATTCTATAAGACTAACATACATAGCTTTTATAAGACAGTATTCCAGGAGGCTGATCTGTTACTTGAATACATGCATGTGCTTTTGAAAAGTTTGAAATTTTATATATACATATATTTGACATAAATAAAGACTTCTAACTTCGAAAGAACACCTCTGAGACTACATACTCAGCAATAGCAAATTATGAATAGGGCATAATCAACTCTCTACTCGTTCAAGATAGCAATACACTGACTCACTGTGCTGGTAATATCACCAACCCTGCTCTATGAGACAACAGCCCCTAGCACACAATCTATATTACAAAGTGTGCTTACTCAGATACTTTCACAAGGATCAAAAGAATTAGCCCACATGAGTTGAATGGCTTTCATGTTTGTTGACTAACCAAATCATGGCAAAGTTGTGATATCCTGTCTCTGAATTTTTTGTGTTACTCAGGCAGCATGAGATGGAGCACCTATAAAAAATAATCCCCTTTATTGGCATAGACAGACATAATAAGTCCTTTTCAGTGAATGTTGATGTATTGAGCAGAAGTTGGAGTTCCTTAGTGGCCCAAACCATGACAAATGGCTACACATTTAGTCATAGCTCGCAAATGGTTTATTGAAAGGTTCAGTGCTAGGCAGAGACATATCCATGAATGACCGCTATCTGAGAACTCTGAAATCCTGAAGTCATCAGAAAGAAATGGCCAGAGGGTATGGTTTCACCTTTTTGCCCATTGAAGTAATTTATGACTATCATTGTGTGGGCGAGGAGTGGTTTGCATTTTCCTGTTTTTTTATTGTACCTCATGGTGTGAATATAATGTCTGGTGCTGGGCGTCTTGTTAGCTGATTGTTAGGATACAGTTTTCACACTTCACAGTATGTAGTGTCATTTCTGTTGGTTTTTGACATCCAAGATACACATGAATTGTTGTCTAATGGCTTATTTTAATTGGACAATCAGCTTGTCAATAATCAATAGACAAATATCCAGTGACTCAGAGATTTTCTGCTGCTTTTTACCAATGTCTCATTGCCCAACTATCGGCCTCCTTTCAGATTTCATTTCTTATGAACTGCCTAGTTGTGACATGGTCATCTGCAGACTGAAGATTCACTTGGTCTGTACTTGTTCTTAAAGGTGACAGTTGTGTGAATTTCAAGGGGTGTTTATTTACTTATATCTTTATATATACAGTATAAAATAAAGTGCTTGCATTTTATTAGAAATGAGGCATTATATCATATCACCACGACACTGAATCTGGTTGCTAGCCAAAACCATTTTGATGAACTGTTTTTGAAATCTTGTTCCAAGCTGAGTTCATGCCAAGTTTCTTAATCTGCAAAGTCTGACATATTCTCAACTCATCAATTAAAAAAATTAAGGTGGTACAGACACAAAGGTTCCAGCATGCAGGGCAAGGCAATTTTGGTGCTTTACTGACCTTATTGAGCTATCCATGGTGATCGTCAACAGGTGAACCTGGTCTTCAGTTTGTTCTGGTCAGTAGTGACACCCATCATTGTATTCATGTGATCACACATTAATTGCAAAGATTGTCTCATCCCCCAAGATCTCTGGATATAGAAACAGTGTGGTCATGGTCTGGGTTCATCTAGCATAGTTTTAGATCATACAGATGATCACAAACCTCTCATGCAGAAACCTTTCTCCATGTCATGCCAGAGATCTCACTGACAGACACACAACATGGGGACAGCAGTTTTGAATTGAAAAGCTTATTTAAAATGAAACTTTTGATTATGTGCCAAAAAAAAAAAAAAAATCTCTGCAACTTCTGTGTAAAGTAGACCTTTTGGGATCCACACAAAGATAGCGGTTTACAAATATACCGCCTATAAATTCAAATACCTATTGTTCTGCCCAATTTCATAATTTTAAAAGTTTTCTTCACTGACTGTGTGACAATCAGTATGTGACAATGAAGGTTTTGTATGTCAGCAGCAGTCACGCAGATTTTAGAGCAGTTTTTCTCAGATTTCGGGTTAATGAGATGTGTTAATATCATCAACTGATGTGCGCTTGTTTGTGACCAAACTTTTGGTGTGCTAGATGGCATCATACCAGTTCTCAATCTGTGTGAGTTTAGTTAAGTTCCACTGGTATACATCTTTGTAAGCATGTGTGTATGTATATATGGAAATGTGCATGTAAGTATGAATGAATATATGGATATATTGCTCTTTGTAATAAAGTTTTGAGCAGAAAAACTTATGTACGTAAAATGTACTGAATTGTTTTTTTTAATAGAGAATAGTGCTGAACAGCTTGCTTAATTTACCAATGTTAAGGCCACACTAGCAAAATTTGGAAAAAAATTTTTAAAATATATACAGGGTTCTCTTGCCTACCATGGGGGTTATGTTCTTGAAAACCACCACAGTTAGCAAATATAAGGCCTTATGGGAAATAGACAATTAGAGGAACCATGACAGCAGTTTCCCTAACCCTCTAACTAAGTTGTCTGTTCTTTCACTTCTGTGGCACTTCTTGGGCAGTGGATGTGGCTAGAGCATCAGAGGTGACTCTCTTAAACAAGCTTAAGATGGAAGGCTGGCACTTTTTTTCTGTAGATCCATGTATAGTTCTGTTAACTTCAAGCATGGCTAAGGTTGGATAGTCATCTTCAACTTTTCACCATACCTTCACCCTTGCTTCGCCGTCACTAGATGAGTGTATCAGCCTTAGAAATGAAAGTTCTGTTAGGCATGCACTTTCAAAAGGGTCCAGTCTTGTTGGCATTGAAGACATGCTCTCGCAGGTAACCCATCTCTTTAATCAACTTCTTCAGATGCTCTGGGTACATCACAGCAGCTTTGTGATCTGTTGAGGCAAATTTCCCCATAATCTTGATATTATGCAGGCTGTATCTCCTCTTAAAGTTTCCAAACCAGCCCTTACTGGCTTGAAACTTCCTGTCTTCAATGCTTTCCTTCACTGAAGTTTCCAAAAGATGTGTGTAGATACACTTAGCCTTCTCACATATCACTTGGCTACTTAGAGGCAACTTTTTCTGGCTCTGATCTTTCCTCCATGTTAAGAGCATTCTTCATTTTTTTCTATGATAGGGTCACATGGCATAAAGGTCGCTTTAGCACTTTTAGATGCACTGCCAGCAATACTATCCCTTATCAAAGCTTCACTTTCATTTATTTTCCTAATGGTGGACTCGTTAGTTCCCATGAGTCTCTCCACTGAAGCTGCATTCTCACCATGAGCAAGTTGATCAACCACTTAATTTCTTTTCTAAAGACTACATTCCTTGGCCTTTTTGTACCTTTTTCACCTTTACCTCTGATTACAGGCTTAGGGGTCATGTTTAAGAGCAAAATTATTGCTAATAGACAATAAATAAAGGTGAAGGAATGCAGAATAATATGGAACAATTGACTGTGTCAAGTTGGTACAACAGTCACTGCACAAGAGACTGTGTGGTGGGATGACCAGCGGTGATGGGGTTGCTGCATGGATGAATGCGTACAGTATTCTTCACTGTTTTTTTTACCACGGATACACAAAATTTCATACTGCATAAAAGGGAAACCATAGATACTCTCATTTCACAGTTGGAGCAAAAATGCTGTATATATATATAATTATGTACATGAATTAGTTATATTATGATAAGTCCATGAAAATTTTGTTAGGAAAAAGTTGTCTTAGCAAAGTGGTTTCTGTTGCAGTAGTGTTTTTTTGTTGTTGTCGTTCATTTCTCAGGTGTAACAAATTAAAATCTTGATTTATTTTCAGGATTCCAAATTTGAGGAAAAGTTTGGTAAACCAAAAAAAGAGGTTATGAGTAAAATACCTTCTCCAAGAAAACAAAGTATTAGTAAGTATTCTTTTTTTGATTGTTAATGCAGTTATGATGGATATTGCAGCCAATCATTTTTCTTTTACTGTGGATTCAGTCCCTTTGAAATTGGCTAGTATACACAGGTATTTGCAATGAAAGCAATTCAGAAGGTGTTTTAAGTTTGTGTAACTATTTTTGATGTTCTCAAGTTCTATTAGTAAATAATGCATTTTTTTATTTTCTTAAATTTTGTTAGCTACCTCCAAATCACCATTAGTTGTTCCAGCTACTGAAAAGAAATCTATCGGGTCGCTGAAAGAGTCAAAACGTTCGCTAAGCTCATCCTCCACAGGGCTACAGATGTCACCAACAAGAGGTAAGAGGAGAATAAACTCATTTATTTCTGGCAGGTAATTCTCATCGGTGTAGGTTTTGTAGTTTTCTTCAATATGGCATTCCTGTCTGAATCACATAAATGAAGGAATATTTATTGTATGGATTACTTAGAATTATACATTATCTGTTTTTGTCAGTTATTAATGGCAGCTCCCTTATACACCAATTAGTGCTACAGATTGTTTTGTTTTTTAGATGACACTTTAAATTTACATTGAATGATTAAATTAAGTTGATTTTAATGTATTTGAAGAAACAGAAAAAAAAAAATCAGTGCACGTATCTTGCTTTACAATACCCTGTAGCTATACATCTCTTTTATGCCATTTTGAAATTTGCATTTACCAACCAATTTATTTATTTTATAATCAAAATTAATTTTTTAAAGACGTTTCATTATTAGATTTTTAAAATTTTTCTGAAGTTTAATGGAATCTGTAAATTGTTCTTAGAAATTGTTAGATATTTATCTTCAATTAATTACCATGTAGAAATTTCTGCAACATGACCGAAACAATACCTCGAGTACAAGTTAAACATTAAACATTTACTTACTTTTTTTTTTTTTTTTGGTGGGTGTGAAATATTAAGCTTGCAATTTGCATTAGAAATTATTTTAAAATTTTAAAAAACAATCTAAATATGGAACATATTCTTTGTAATTTTTGAAAAATTGTTTTAGTGGGATATAACTTTCAGTGGTTATGTCCCTTTAGATCTAAGACTGAGGTTCCCAACCATTTTTATTTTTGTGACACCACAGCAGACAACCTCAGGGGACGAGGTAGGGTTTGGGTTAGGGCTCAATCACTTCACTCAAAGAGAATTTATAAACATTGCATATAAAATGATACATAAAATAGGCAATCGTGAAATAGGATGTTTTTGAATGCTAACTTAATTACAGTTAAAATTTTAAATAATAATATTAGTTTTATTAATTAGCATTAACAATGGAAATAAAAAAGTTTTGTATGTTTTTGGTCTATTTGCATACCACAGGTTGGGAACTCCTGGATAGGCAGCAGGTACAGATTTGTAATTAACAGAATATTTCTAGTGATGTAAACAGTTCATTGAAAATTTAAAAGATGCAAGATTTCTGGATATGGCAGATTTTACAGTTAATCCTTTATGTACCGCATTAGTTTTGACCTTGCGCATCCTCCCATTGGAAGCACTAGTTAATATTTGTGTTAAACTGGTTGCATATTAGTTACCAAAATGATTAAATGGCAGCACAACTATTAACAGGAACCACATGGATTAATTTCTGTCTCACTCATACAGATCGAGTTCTTGATGAAGTTTTATCATTACAGCATCAAGTCAAAGGTACTTGTGTGATTGTGTGAGCTATGCTTTAGATTTTTACTTTGATTTAGTATTTAGCTAGAGGCTATTTTCTGCTTAAAGATTGCTCGTGTGCACACACACACACGAGTACCTGGTGATGGGTGCATATATAAAATGCTTTGTTTTAAAGTGATTTTAGTGTGAATCTTCAAACTGCACCTTTTATTTGTATTTTTTAACTGCTTTGCTATTTACTTAACTGTATGTGGGCACTAATTGAACTTGTGGACTATTAAAAGCAAAGATGTGGTTAAAAATGTTTTTTGACTTGATTGAACTTACTGGTTGTACTGATTACCTCTTTGTAGTTTTTCTGATTCAAAGTCATGAACTTAATTTTATCCGCTGCAGCTTCTGATCTTGGTCACCAGGTAACTAACCCGAGCAGGACTGAAGGACGTCTGTGCAGATTTTGTTAACAGTTAGCCAGTTTTTAACTGTTATCTGATTGGGTTTATTTGTTGTTGTTTTTCAAATAGTAATAATTTAGAAAAGATTTTTATGCCTTTTACCTGTCTTCATTTTCTGTTTGTTTCCAAAATAAGAAATCAAATCAGACTTTGTCCTCGGGACTTTTTCTAATTTTTATTTAAGTGTGGCCCTTTTTTTTCTTTTTGTTGTTGTCCTTAAGTCTTAGATACTTTGCCTTCTAAGGTAAATAAAAATAAAATTAAAAACAACAAAGAAATGCAAGCACCTGAAATGAGACGTAAATTGCTGGTGAAGACGTATACCAGTTAAAAACTGCATTACTAACCTCTTCCGTTCCCGTTGAAATATCTGTAGGTCATGACACGTACAACTTCAGCACAAAAAGCAAATAATTCATAGTTATCTGTTATGTCACCTTCTGCATTATATAATGGATAGCAGAAATAAAAAGGTAAGATTTCTTGTTTTCTTACTGCAGTAAAATATATGTTGGTTTTTTTTTATTTACAGCAGGATGTAGTTGTTTGTTTATGTTGCTTTTTTTTTTCAATGATCAAGGTTTAGCAAAGTCTTTTTTGTTTTTGTTTTCCAACCTATTAAACAGCGAATAAGGGCAAATATTCTCCAATACCAAACTCAAGGCTAGTAAAATCCAGGTCTACCTCATCAATTGCTACAGTGTCCCATATTCCACGACGAGGTAAGCATCGAGGAAGGAAGCCACTGATTCAGCATGCCCGATCAGTGTGTGGCTAAACGGCTCCCCCAGTGCTATCCCATCCCTTTAATAGCATGAGCGGACAGAGATGTGTGTGGTGTCTTGCATCACAAATCTTCCCTTGCTTCTCTTCAGAAATCTGTACTGAGCTTTCAGCATGACTTGGTCTAAGCTGCTGCATGAAGTAACAAAACCAGTGGCCAGTGCTTAACTCTGTTTAGAAAAAATTAAAAAGATGTTGAGAGCATTGTGAAGTACCATCAGCATACTTCCCATTTCAGCAATTATCAGCTGACCATTACTGGGTAGATAGTTCTTTGCTACATTAGTGCAATTGAATGGATACAATTTACACAAAAAGCCAAAAGAAGAATTTCTTCCATTAAATTAAAGTGAATCATCTTCATATATGTCAGATACGATAAAGCAATCAGTGAGTAAAACCATCAAAAGTAACTATAAGATCTTTCTTGAGAAATACATGTCTTGTTTCAGTTTGGTTTCTGTAATCAGTCATCAGCATCTCTCCAGTCATTTGGATGTGTATTTATTAATATTTTTTTTGTTTTTTTGCATGAAATTATTCTTCAATAAGTTAATAATTAGACAAATTGGAACTGGCAGACAGTATGTACAGAACTGTTGTTCTTCAGGTTTAAGAATCTTAACAACCTTAACAATGTATGCAACTTATGGTGGACATTGCATTTTTTAAATACTGTATGCAAAAATGTTGTTACTTTTATGCAGGATGGAAATCAGTATAGCACATCTTGTGTCATTGAAAGTGCTTATAGAAAATCAATTGTGAATTTTATTATTTGTAAAAATATTCATGTAATTACTTGGCTTTTTAACGAAGAATAATTAATATGTAATATGATTCATGACAGAGAGGGTTACTCTGCTCGTATACAAGACGAGATTCCATTTGAAGCAGTTTTCGATGTGTTTCTGGAAATGTCTAGAACAGTATGTACTGGAAACCGTTCTGCCTGGCTAATGTCTATTTACTAACTGCAGTTTGCTGAATTAAAATTGGTAAAACAATTCCAGCAAAAGTCCTGAATGCAAGAAAATGTTATTTTAAAAATGTAGAAACATTTGACTATTTTCTACAGGATATGAAAAAGAACTGTGCTTCGAGACAATAATGTGGTGGTTAGAAAACCTCCTGCTGACTTATTTAATTATTAAAATAATAAATTCTAAACAATTTTCCTGAATGTTTCTGTAGAAGGTGAATGGGTGTGGCTATTAAAGCTCTCCTTGGATATACAGTAGATTGTAAATTCTTAAATTTTTTAGTTCAGATTGGGTTCTCATATAAAACCACTTTAAAAAAAGCTGAGCAGTTTTTTGAAGTGTGAACTAAACTACACTTTAAAAATGATTGTCCCTTCAAACGTTAATCTCTCTCTCAAAGTCAGGTATTTTCATGCAGACTTCTCAAATCTGATTTTGTATGTATTTCTTATTAAAACCAGTGATTCTTGTGCATTTAATAAAATTTGTCTTCATTTCCTAAGCCTGGCAGTGGCCATTTAACTTCAAGAGCTTGCGTAGAGAGTGGCACACCAGATACAAACTGTGGTGAAAAGACATTCTTTTAAATATTCAGAGTTAGTTACTTCCCTTGTTTGAATACTTGCTATCTTTGTGAACAGAGTACAGTTCTTGGATGCAAGCATATTTATTTGTTAGACATCAAACACAATAGGCACCATACCAAATTAAAATAAGATATGCATAGAAATATAGAGGCCATCAGTTAAACTGTTTCTCTCTCCCTTATTTCACACCTTTCCAATCCTTTCCCATGTTACATGAAAAAGAAAAATCCATATATCCTTAATCTTTACAGCACTTTCCTCCTAATTTTGCCTGCTCTGTCAGGCCACACCTCGTGAAATTACCTTGACTACCAGGTTTAAAGCCAAGATTTCATTTCTTAGTCTGGTGAATCACTCTAATGTAAGTTCTGTATGGTCCTGCTTTCTGAATTCACTCTTAGGAAATAAGGTAGTGCCTGTGGGACATTGCATCTAATAGCTAACTAGTGGTATACACATGGTATGATTATGATTGTTTTATGTTTCTTTCATCAGCTTCCAGCTGTTAGCATTGCACCTTAAAATTTGCTACACAGATACTTACTATTACCATCTGCTTTGACTTTTCAATTTAATTGTTTTGCTTTTTTGCATGGAAAAATAAATATACTGGCAGTAGGACAGAAAGAGCATGTTGTGAATGATGACCATACTGTCACTGGATTTAAGTTTTATTCTAACTAAAACTCTGGAATTTTCACTTGTCGGTATTTAAACTTTTAGCAATTTTTACAGGGTTACTAATTATCACAGCAGATACTAACCATTTCCAGGCATAAATTAGCTTGCCATGGATGCATGATTTGCAAAGAAATCTTTTTATTATTTTTTTATTTAATGTTCTAAAATCTTAATGTATTTATACTGAACCTAAGGTGAAAACATAAGCTTCTAAACACCCAAAATGTGTAAGTTATGGAAATAACTGAGCTCTCACTGATTTTATATTCAGCTTTGTCAAAGCAAGAAGACAGAAGAGAAAAATGGAATAAATAAGTTCTTAAATGACCAGATGTGGAAAGAGCGAAAGAGATTAATCAAGAGTAAACAATCTTTTCAGTTGTGTGTGACTTGTCCTAACTTGATTATAGAACTTTTGTTTTTTTTTAAAAAAATCAAAATCAAAATAACAACCTTGTCAATCCTGTGGCCCTTGTTTCTGTTAATAACAGAATTGTGTAGGAAAGTAAGAAATAGGTTCTTTGATTTGTCTCGTTTCTTTGTTTTTATTACATCTATATTCAAAGAATTTGTCAGATTAAATGGGAGAATCATTATGATTTGTGCTTAACATTGTCGAAGTTTTGATTTTTTTCATTTTTAAATCATCTTCAACAACAATAATAATTTGGAAAATGTTATTGGCTATTCTGTATTTCATTGGGAACTGTTTACAACTCAGAGCATTCAGAAGCAGTTGCTATTTGGTTTCATTGTATGATTTTATTTGGTTACTTAGGAGGTCTGTCCAAAAAGAAACCAAACTTTTTAAAAAACAAAATTTATTGCTTTACTTACAATTTAATCAGACTTGTCTCCTTCAAAATAGTTCCCTCCACTGTTGATACACTGCTCCCAACGTTTTTCTCCAGTTTTGGAACACGTTTTCAGGGATAGTGCGCAGTTCTTGTAGCGAATTTTCTTCGATCTTTCTATCATCTGAAATCGGTGATCTTTCAGGGTGGAGTTCAACTTTGGGAACAAAAAAAGTCCGCAGGGGCCCAAATCTGGAGAGTAGGGCAGCAGCTGGGGGACGAGAGTCGTCTCGTGCTTTGCTAAAGAGTCATGGATAAGGAGAGTGACGCATGAGCTGGTGTGTTGTCGTGTGTAGCATCCAGGTTTTGTTTTTCCATGCCTCAGGCCTCCTCCTTCACACGCCTCTCTCACCCAGTCAGAACATCAAAGTAAAACTCTTTTTTGGTCGTCTGACCACGTGGAGCAAACTAAAGATGAACGACCCCCTTCCAATCAAAGACAATCAACATCACCACATTTGAGCGATTCTGATGTGCTTTTTTTGGTCACAGCGACGATGATCCAGCCCATCTGCAACGGCTGCCTTTTTGTTTCGACATCGTAGCCATACACCCACATTTCATCACCTGTTATGACACTTTTCAGAAAGCTTTCATCAGCATTCGAACAATCAAACAGCTCCTGACTGACTGTGACTCATTTCTCTTTTTGTTCATCTGTCAGCAGACGCAGCACAAATTTTGCGGCTACGCGATGCATGTTCAATTTTTCTTTTAAAATCATGTGGTACAAACGTTTTACAGATGCCTACTTCGGAAACTTCACAGACAGACAGGCGACAGTTTCCACGGATCACAGTACGCACTTTCTCAATGTGATTGTTGTCCGTTGTCCTGGAAGGTCGTCCAGATTTGGGATCGTCTTTGGTGGATGTTCTTCCCGATTTGAAACACTGGTACCACTCGTGATATTGCGTATGGCTCAAACAATCGTCCCCATAGGCCTGTTGCAACATTAGAAAAGTCTCTGTAAAAGTTTTTGCCAATTTGAAACAGAATTTCACATAAAGACATTGCTCTTCAAGATCCTTCTTTGTTTAACTCGCGACAAATCACCAAGTGCACTAAATATATGTTCACTCTAGCATGTGTAGATCGATGACTAACTGACATGGTGTGATGCAGCTATTATTAGACTGTAGGTCAAGGTCACCGATACACAACACTGCAGTCGTGAGCACGCTGCGCCGGCTGGTTGGTGCGCTGTTTTAATAGTTCAGTTTCTCTTTGGACAGACCTCATACAGCCCAATTGCTGTCAGAACAGTTAATATTAATTCCCAAAATAATACTATAATCTTAAACAAACTTTAGAATTATTTGTTGTTTATCCTTGCATTTTAATTTCTAAATAAATAGTTTTTCATTTCTTTTTCTTTTTTATGCTTTTCTGAAATTTGATCAGAATTGTTGATTATTGTATTTATTATTATCAGTTTTAGAAGTGTTTTGTCTCATTTGTGGTTTTCATTCGGGGAAGAAAGCCAGTTGGGAGATTAAGTTGTAGGGGACGACGCTTTTGGAAAGTTTCATTTGTTTGTTCTCCAAATTTGTAGCTGGGTGCTAATTTAGCACAGGGGACAGACAAGGGAGAGAGCGACAGTCAAAACCATTCCTTAGGGTTGCAAACATAAAAGGTCTTAAGGCAGAATTTACTGCAGTGTACTGGGTTTGTTATTTTCCCAACCCTCTTATGCCTTAGATTAGACTTTTATCTTCTGATTGTAAAATCTATACTTCTACTAGGCCAGCGCTTCTGAACAGACCCATAGAGGGATCTTTTATATCTGAACAGTCGCTTCACTGGTCTTTTGTGTGCATGTGTTTTATTTGTAACTCTTGAGGATCTGCTCAACAAGGAAGCGTTTTGTATAATCTTGTGGAGAAGTGAACCCTTCTGTTCTCATATGCAGACAATTACCATCTATTAAAGACATATTTCTGTGGTGTCTGACCCTGCAGGTTACCGACTGATGACTTGGATTTAAAAACAAACTAGCAAATAGATAAACACAAAAACGGTCTTCATGCTGTTAAATGTGTCTTAGATAGTTTAAAATGTGGCACATTAATATCAGCTAATTGAAGTGAGTTACTACATCAATTAAATTTTACTAACAGAGATATAAAAACCATGAATGTTATTAGACAGACATCTTGAGAGGTGGGTGAGGACTCATTTTTGTTTTGTCATTTTCTTTTGTGCGTGTGTGTGTGTTTTGGCGTGCACGTGTGGGCAGGTGTGTGTACATGCATGCGCATGCAGCAGGTTTTGCGTTGTGTTGGCGCACACATGTGCAGGCAGGTGTGTATGTATGACAAGTGCGTGTATGTGTGTGTCGGGGGTGGTGGTCTTGCTTCTGCTGTTGTTATATTTTATTTATAAAAATTATAAATTATGTTGATAAATTTTACAATTTTTTAGATTAAAGATTTTTAAAATGTACCTGACGACCATGGCTCCATAAAAGCACATGACCACACCCACCCACGAGATGCTAAGATGTATGTTTATTGTTTTGTCTGGGCTTTTTTCTGTTATATAATTTTATTATTTTTTTGCTAAAGCCCCTAAAAGCAATAGGCTGTCTCTGGTGCCCAGGGCCGAGGCCATCCATCACCTCACTCCAGTCCCTTTTACCGAGGGTAAGATGCTGTTGATCTGCATGAAAGTCTCCCATTGAACTTACCTGAAATGTCTGTCTAGAACAGTGTGCTTACTTCACATGGCATCGTGCAGTGGTCTCTGACTGTGAAGTTGGGCTAGAGAGCAGAGCGACCAGAAATAGGGTAGACAGCTGGCTGTTTGTGAAATAACAAATAACAACAGTAGAGCTGCTGATGATGATGTTGTCGTTGTTGTTGTTGAGCGAGTTGGACTTCCGAACAAGGCTCTTTCAATGGCATTGCTTCCCCCGTAAAGACAAGTGGTCTGTTCTCTGTCGAGTCACCTACAGAGATGGCGGGTGGGTCAGATTGGCTCACTTCATTGACTAACCTTCCTGACATGAAACCCATTTTTGCTTTTGTTAGAATTTGTTGTGTGTAAAGTTTATTTGTAAAAACATTTAATTTTCATGAGCATAGTTTTAAAGTAAATGTTTTTTATAGTATTTGTGTATCTCTCTTTTTAAATTTAAAAATATCTAATACTTAGTGTTATTTAAGGATTTCTATCAAGAGTAACATCAGAATTAATTTATTCGCAAAAGAAAATAGCAAGGAATTAATATCTTCCTATTTTGTAATTATGTTTTTTCAGGTATTAGCTGTATCTCACCCTCAGTTTCTAGCTGGTGGATAATGCAGTCGATAGTTCTGATCACAAAGAATCTCTGTGATTACTCAAAATCTACGTGTGAAGAAATTAATTCCTAGAATATGCTTTACATAAAATATTCGCTGGCTTGTTGTTTGTTTCTGCATTGAAATTACTTATTTATTTACCGTTACTAAGTCCACTGTTGCTCTGAGGTAATCTTTCAAACATTTTAATTGGAACATTTAATATTTTCTAATTTAAAAAATTGCCTGTCTTTTCACATTTTAAACTGAATTTCCATTTAGTAAGTTTTAGAAAAAATACGTATTTTGTTTGTTGATACTTATGGGCTTTATTTTTACTTAGCCATCCCCTTGTTGTGGTGGGGAAAGTTGTTATTGAACTGCTGCTTACAATGCTGACGCTTTCGTTAACCAGTAGTTGGAGCCTCTTTGTTTCTATAGACCCACAGCCGATGATTCACTTAGGTTTGGAGGAAGAAGGGGGTTATAGGATTCCCAAAAGCACTCCAGCCTACACTGAAAGTCTCACAGTATACATTTTCTTCTTAAATTTTTGAAGGATTTTCATATGCAACTATGATTGCATGTGTGTGTGCTTTGTTTGCTTTGCTTATGCAAGTTCTGTAAATATCTGCTACAAATTATTCAGATATGTCGCCTGTTGAGGAAGGAAGGAACCACATGACATGGCAGGGTTAGGGGTCAGCAGCAGGAAGGAACGTGTCATTCTTAGCATTGTGTACTGTACATGATAATTTTCTATTGAAATAGAAATAGAATTTATAAAATAAGTAATTGGTAATGTGTATAATTTTCATCTTTATCTAACTGTTGGTTATTAATTTTAATTTTATACCAATAAATTAAAGAATATTTTGGAATTATTATCAGTCATGCATCTCTCTTTGTTTCCACTGGTATTTCTTTATTAAATTTTTCTCTTTTTTTTTTACTGTTTCCCATTATTTATCATCAATGCAGGCAGACAATTGAACTTCAGCAATTATATTCTTATAACTAACATTGTTCACAGTTTTTATTATACAAGGTGTATATAGAGATCTACTATTTCAAAGTTTAATAAATCCAGAAATAATAATGATACAGACATAACTGCCAAATTCCAGGTGCACACAATCCACATAAGGTGAGATGACACCAGAGTGACTCTTCTGATATCTCCCCCTCCTCTTACCCCAGAAGAATATAGTAACTGGTGACCCATGTCATGTTGGATAACACAATCATCTAACAGGACAGGGCTTCACCCCATTATGCCATTTACCTCAGTGAGACCTTTCCAGAAAGATGGATTGAGTGCAGTGGTCCCATCCTATGGGCTCCCCAGTCACTTGACCTGATACTTATGGACTACTACTACTGTGGAAAAATGAAATCCAACATCTTGGTTATACTATTCTTTTTCTAATAATTGTTCCCATATCTGTGTTTGCTTCCAAACTTTTGGCTAGAATATAT
The DNA here is from genome assembly GCA_018389105.1 of Nautilus pompilius. Classification (NCBI taxonomy): domain Eukaryota; kingdom Metazoa; phylum Mollusca; class Cephalopoda; order Nautilida; family Nautilidae; genus Nautilus; species Nautilus pompilius. The sequence continues at coordinate 230,336 of JACATO010000125.1, read as the reverse complement.
ATTTACTACTGTTTGCACACTATCTGTCTCCTGGATTGCTTGGATTTATAAATGTTGTTCTTCACCAAGTAGATTTCACTAATATTTTGTCTTTTTTCTTTCCTTAAATAACTTTTTGGCCATATGATACACACTTAATTGATCTTTTAATGTCTAGACTAATCTTATAATATGTGCATGAAATTGCTAACCTTATTTACACTTAAAAGAGTTAACTTATATTAAATTTGTTTCTTTTGACTTGTGTGCTTTTCCAAAAGACAGTTTTGTAACAAATAATGTGACATGAAAAATTAGATAAAATTAATATACCAATGGATTTAGAATGAAATATAAGAGACATGTGGTCGGTCTCTGAGCTTTTAGATTGTTAAAAGTTGCAAATGCTTTATTTGTCAGGTTTGTGATCTCTTAAGCAAAAATGTTCAGATTGCTTTGTTTTTTCTTCAGATATAATAGCACTGGGTAATGTTTCTATTCATTTATTTAATGGATTGTTTGAATTAAGATTTACAACGACTTGGCTTATACAAGTTCAACTGATGAGACAAATGTACTGGCAGGACACACCTGGGATGATTTTATAACGTAGACTTCTGACAGGTGAAATTAAAAAAAAAAACACCATTCTGTTAGCTTTGAACCTTTTTTGTCAGTCAACGCAGGTAAATTATGAATGTCAGATAGATGAAAGTTGAAAAACAATCTGCATCTTTCTGCAGAACACTGAGCGACTGACAGATAAGATTACATTTTCTTCACAAGTGTAAAACGGGAAGTTGTCGGATAAAACTTGCATAAACAGCGGTAAAAGTGCAGTAGCATTCACAAGGAATTGGCTAAATAGCATCTATAATATCTCACTGCAGTGTTCTTTTTTTTTCCCTTTGTTTAACTTTTCACTTGAATTTTGTATACAATGAATTTGTGATATTGTTAATAAAATATTCTTATCTACAAGTCTCTGAAACAATTATCTTTATTTGTTTTTTGCTTTTGCTTTTGCATGCAGCAGCCATAGTCATTAGGCAGTTGTTCAGTATCTTTTGTTGAAGTACTCTCTTGGCCATGAACGACATTTTAAACACTTCTCTGGCTTTTGTTCTGTCCAGATGTAAGACACGCAGATGTGCCAGCTAAACGGGAGTCTAAAATCCCCACGATCAACACATCTGTCTGTAAAGGTTGGTAATATTTTTATTGTTGGTGTTACATTGCATTCCATAGCTGTAGACCTGCTGGGCTTTGTGTGGGTAGCTGTTGGCTGCATGAGATCTGAATGTTTTCTGTCATCTTGTCTCTAGTAGCCGTCATCTAATCTCTCATTCAGTTGGGGAAAGTTAAGCTCTACGCAGTACCCTGTCAGCAATTACAGACTCCACCACACACAATCCAAAAGTTGTTTCTTCTTCTCTTTTTTTTTTATCAACCAATTTGATATTTCTAAAGAGCGACTGCCTACCAGTTCAAAATTTGTAATTAAAAGCATTTAAATTTTTGGAATTAAATTTATGCTTTGTTGTTTTCAACTACATATAAATTGTGAAACCATTGTATGGTTGCCTAATTTAATATTATTTTCTTTTGCAATACAAAGTTAATTTTTTTTTCAGACTTAATTTGACAAGCCTGTATCTTAACAGGCCAAAAAGGAACTGATGACTCCTCTCATCTGACTGATTTATTAACATTATTTTGTCAGAAGTCCATTACAATTCTGATCTGATTATAAAGAAATTTACCATGATGTTTCACTCAAGTATTGCAAACTACTTTACCTGACTGATCACTTTTTAAACTGGTTCTTCTCTACTGTTGCAGTGTGAAATTACCTCAGTTTGACATCTGTTCAGTAGTGGGAAGGGGCGGGCTGGTCATCTAGTAAACTGCAACTTAATTTATTAGACTAGAAATTCCTAAATAACCAGTCTTAATTGTTAGTTTCCTTCTGTGGTTTGGAATCAAGTAGCCTATAATGAGATATACGGCATGTGGACTGTATATAATTATATAAGTTTTAATGATGTCAGCTCTATACTTATGCAGTGTCAAAATCATCATTTAATATATGCATTATTATCATTAATTAATAAAATTTATTTTTAAATTGTTGTTTTAATATATTATTCTAGTATACTGGATGACTGTATGAAAAATTTGTTTTATCTATCATAAAATATTTTTTCTCAAATAGCAAGTAAAAGTAATATTAATTTTGGGTGGTTTCTTAAAAATGTGTTTATGTAAATAGTATGTTGTAATAAGAGATCAGCTTTTGATGTATGACGTGTTCTGTACAAATATCGGAGCTTCGTTTTTAGCAGTGCAGTCGGTTTGTCTATTCTTGCTAAAACCATCCGCGCACACACACAATAAAGTAACTGAAGCTTAACTTTCTCCTTAGTAATTTTAGCAAACTTGTTTTTCCTTTGTGTATATATATATATACATATAATTGAATGTTATTCTTTTCTTCTTGTGTCTGTATTGTGGGTAGAATTCTAATACATATTCCTTGCTGGTTTAAGATAGTAAAGGCGGTGAATCAAGGGTAGCTTGCACCTCAAGGATACCTAGGGTGTCTGCTTGTCGCTCACCTTCGCCGATCACTGGTAGTGTGTCAGGTAAGTTTGCTCTTAGTCAGCCATGCATGTACGAGAGTTTTTCTGTCAGTTGGCCATAACTTCTTAGTTTGTCTGGAAAGTATTTTGCTTTTTTTTGTGATGATGAAAAGAGCATTAGATTCTATTCTACATTACTTCCTAAGTCTTTCCTACATGATACAAATAACTGTTTAGTACAATGGGGCATGTATGTCGACAGAGAGCTGATTGGGATGAAAAGGGGCAGTAACTCAGAACTTCTTTGCTAGGAGGAGATGACTTCCTAGTTGCATTGTTTATAGATCTGTTTCCCTTGGCATTCATAGTGTGGCCATTTTGTGAAATTTTGTCCTGACTAAGTAATGATTATATCAACCCAAATTGATATTAAAGTGTTCTATGTGCAAAATAGAGGATGCTATACCAGCATCAGTACCAGTATATACAAATAGCCTCTCTCATTGTTGGTACTGTTGTATGGAGTTGTGATGGTAATCCTGATAAGCTGAGAAGTAAAGAACAAAATGAAATCATTTTTAATTTTGTGCTTCTATTCAGAAGATGCCTAGACTTGTATGTATGTGGATTGACATTTAGTTCAATTTGTTTATTGTGTTCTTTCCACTGAAAACAGCTTAGCTTTTTTTTTTTAAAAACTAGCAGGACACTGAATTTGCAGTCTTTTGTCTTTCCCATATCTCCTGTACAGCATGTGTGTGCTGCATAGAAAGTCCTCTCTTTAGATGAGTTTCCATAAAATTGCAACTGGCTTATATATTTAAATGGTATCTGAAATATAAAACTTACCTGTAGTCCAAAAAAGTCCAGTCATGAAAAATTCTTTGCCTTTCCTAAATTACAATTTAGATATTATGGCAAATAGTTAAAGCTGCTATTTATTAATTAATTTTTTTAAACAGTAGACTTGGATTTGGGTTGAAGCAGCACTAGAGAAACTGATACTACTATAAACAAAACAATAACAAAAAACAGTTGAGGCTGCTGTTTTGTTTGTAAAACAGTGGTGGTGTTGTGGCTATTCAAACAATGTCTGCAAAATTACTACTTATTCCCAATATTTTCAATTCTTTTAAAAAAATTTTAAAAAATACTTTCCAGGTTATGCCGCCTCTAAGGAGTATTCCTCCTTGACTTCCAAGTAGTCACTGTTGTATGAGTTGCATTTTTTCCAAGTTGTTATTTCAGCATGCTATTCTGTATTCCATAATTATTGTTATTCTTTTTGTCCATTTGCAGTGGCACTGCTTAATGTCTATCCTAGACTACTCGTCTTGAACCTTGTCCGACTAGTTATTGTGTGTAGAGCCATTTTCTCTGAGTTCTCAACACCATGTTTTGCCATCACTCAGGTTTCATCTACCCTGTGTTTCTCTGTGCCAAGTCTTTGTGTTTCTTTTTTATACATATATTTGTTTGTTGTGTTTTTTAGTTGTTATTACTATTTCAGACAGAAAGATGTCCTGGTCATGCAGCTTTGTTTTTGTTTACTGTTGTTGCCTAATATCTCATATTTTTTTGTGGTTTTGAGGTACACTGCATGAACGGCTGAGCATGCTTGATACTGTGCACACATTTGTCTTTGCTCAGTGAAAACATGGGAAAATAATTAGAATTCAGATTCATAGGAGAAAAACCCTAATTCCATGTTGACTCTAAATTTTGGCTTGGAGCTTAGAGCGATATTTTATTGCACCTTAAAATCATTTGTGTACTGTCAGGGTCTTTGAATCTGACATTGAAATGAACTTAATTCGTACAGATTTTAGTACACACCAAAATGTATTGGCAGGGGAGATAAGCAACACTCGATTATCTACCTTATATTTAAACTCAATGATATATTTTTCATCTCCAATTAATTCAAAATTAAAATGAATAAATAAAACAATAAAATTAGTTTTTATTCTTTTGACTTTGTTAAATACATTGAAAACAGATTAAATATATTATTATTGTAACAATTTGCATGCCACATTGCGTTACATAGTTTGTTATGCACAATTATGCCTTTTAGAAATTCTTTGCAGCTTATATATATATTTAATGCTAATTTTTTTTTTGAAAATGCTTCAAATGATTTTGGGGTTAACCAGTCACAAGAAAATTGTATGTGTATTTAAATAGCATGCTATGTTACATTATCTGTCAGCTATTTTCATAAAACTTGATAAAATATGTAATACCACACCGACCCGACCAATTTTCAAAAGATGGATGAACAAGACCTGGGCTGCCTATCAAAGTAGGCTGGCTAGTAATTTGGTGATAATTCTTCGAACTTTTCTTCTCTGCAAGCTAATTAGCCAAAAAATAAATTTGCAGTATTATAGGCAAATAAAATAAGAGCAATTCCCATCCCAGGTTGATATTAAAGTGTCCTATGAACGAAGTGGAGGAGAATGCTATACAAGCATCAGTACCAGTATATACAAATGTAAATTAACTTTTATTTAAGCAATTTAAAAACACTCAAAACAACAGAGATGCAGATGGAAGAAAATAGAAATTTATAAACTATGAAAATAAGCAGAGAAGAGAATAAAGATTTTAACCAGTTTATTATAATATCATTAATTTGGTTTTGTTGTTGGTTGTTCAAGAGAGTGATTACAAAGTGAGAGTTGGACAAACTGTGATGTGACCTGTGCCATCCCATAGTTTTTTTGGGATGTTTGGCTCCAGCCACAAAAATGTTAACTAAATGTAAATCACTAAGCATGCATGAATTTACCAATCAGTACTTTTCGTAAGAATTTTAAGGGTATCCCTTGCAGACAGAAAGGACTCCCTATAAGAATAACATTAAGGGCGGGAGTTTAAATGCTAATGTTTGCTTTGCAGGACTATGGTAATTTGTTGTTGGAAGTTTAATGAAATAAAAGAGTTAAAATCCCAGGTGACAATAGTCTTTTCTTTTAAAAGAAAAATAGAGCCAAACAGTCGGTGAGTTTAGTTACTGATGGATTTTTAAGCTTGAAATAATTAGAAAAATAAAAATCGGTTAAGTTTGTAGGGGTTTGCTGATAATCACATACAGAAAGATATCCATTAGCTGGGAGACTGACCATTTTCCGATGTTCCTTTTATTTTTATGGCCCGTATTGCAGTATCTCCCTAGTATTCGTGGAGCTTGATGAGATTAGAAAACATTTAATTAATGAATAGAAGGAAGTTAAATTAAAAGTCTTATTACGGCGTAAATTAACAAAAGAATATATGAAAAACATGGATTTAGTGAAAAGGCTATTTAATCTTCCTTGGAAAGAAGTCTTTTAAACAAAACTTTTGCTTTAAGCACTAAAAAAAAAAAAGGATATTGCAGCAGAATCTGAAAGGTAGTGTGGAGTTTGACATTAAAACAACAGAGCAGTTCGCCTAGAAAAGTGGCTGGCTCTCTCCATCTCTCTCTCTGTTTTTCCGCTGTCCAGGTAAATTATCTTCATCGCACCAGACATTGACTTCATCTAACAACATTTGAGGAAGAACTTAGACACTTTCTAAGAGATTTAGTTTATGATGTAGAAACTGCATTGATTGGCAGGGGTTTTGATGGACATGCGGAGATTTTAACTCAGAAACTGTTCTTAGATCTGTCAAGTGTCTTTTTTATCAGAAATGTCCCAATTTTTCATTATTGTCTTGAATTTATTTTCCAAGTGATTACCACCAGCTTACAAACTACCATTATTACTTTTATTGATCTCTCTCTGGTAAGATCAAGATTGCAGCTGCACTCATTGCCCCTGTGCTAGTGTGTAACGGTACTTACCTGCACCGGTGCTGTTACTGATACCTGTAACACAGGTTCCTTTGCTAATTAACAGCCTATTCTTTGACAATCAGAAGACATCAACTTGGATTAATCTAACACCATTTTCCTGTCAAAAAGAAACTTTCTTCAGAATAAATAGCAGAGGACTGGTAAGGTAAATCATTTAAAAAACAAACATGCAAATGGTAATTGTTTAAATTTGTCAATGACATTGCAAAAAATCCTAATTTTTGTTACTTTATTTAATGACTGCTGACATATTGTTGTATCTAAAAACTATTATTCACCATATATCTTCTAGCCGTTTAGAAATAAAGCTGACAAGAATAAATAGTACAGCTTGTGTAATATATTTATTATATGTGTATTATTGTTGAAGGCTGAGTATGAATGAGATGTTTTAATTTATAAGTTGAAATAAACATTAAAAGTTTTGAATTTACTGTTTGTCTGTCTTAATTTTTTTTCTACAACAGATGGAATTTCTGCTTAAATCTGTCTAAGAAATGAAAATGTTATATCATCAATTCAAAAGGAGGAACTGATTTACAAAATGTATGTTGGTTACAGAGACATGCACCTTAACTGTATTAAATTTTTCAGTTCTAACATGAAGAAGTCCTGTTATAGAGACAAAGGGAACTGCATGTAATCTACAGAATGTCTGTTAATCGCAGTGACAGCAAAAAGCACCAGATTGATATGAAAATGAATTCAGTTTGTGATCTCAGCTGTGTCCAGATTTTTTTTTTAAATGTCCTGATATTAAGAGGTTGTTGACAGGTCTGTGTTTAGGGTTCAGGTAGACACACTGATTTTTAGATGCGGATATATATTATTATGAAAATTTTGATAATTCTTGTATACTTTTAATTACGTATAATAAGATCGGCTGTTTACAGGACAGCGTACAGCTTTTGAATTTAAGTAAAGGAAAATCATTTTTGTTTGTATTTTCTGGCAGTTACCAGTTTTAGACTCGACATTTGTTTGGGTAAATCTGTTTTGGTTTATTAAACTGATCTTACTGCACATATTGTTAAAGATGAGGTAAATGGAAAACAAAGTTATAAAAATATGCCAATACATTCTGAAGACTACTTGATGTTGCATAATAAAAGTTTATATTCACAATAGGAATAAAACACCATACATTTTTTAAAAACTGATAATTTTCTGAAATTACTTGGGTTTGCCAGAAAAATAGATACAAGATAGTGAAAAAAAAATGCAAAGAAAAATACTTACAAATCTGGTTATGGATATTTTTGGATAAACAGCATGTGATGAATATTTACTATGTTCATTCTGTTACTTTCATAAACCTGAATAAAATCCTAGTGTTTTATTTCTATTGTAAGTAACTATTAGCATTAAATGTATGTATAGTATATGAGGAATGCAAATCTTGATTGATTTTTTTTGTAGCTCCTGGAAAGCCTCCCAAAAACGCCCTCAAATCACCTAATAGCAATGTGCAGATGCCGCATGGACTATCAAGGTAGACTCGGCTCCTGCCATTTTTTTCGTTCTGCTCCAACTTCCAACAATAGCAATGTATTGACTGCTTTCAGCAATCAGTAAAAATTCACCTGATAATGGACCCTCTCAACTTGTTTTACTGATTCATAATGTGTGAAATGTAAAATTAACATCATGCTTCAGTTTATGTATGATAAAGTCCACTTACAAATTTAAATGCATGTTCCATGTACATGCAGACCACTTTGTTTTTTTGCACTTCTGACATGTGGAAGTTAGCTTATTGTAAGAACAGTTTTAACTATTACAAAGAGACTAATGTGCAGTCTTGACATTAGTAAATAGATACCAAAATCTGGAAGAACACCCATTTCATCCAAACCATATGTGACACTGACAAAATATGACTTAGTGGTACAGCCCTTTGTCTTATGCAAGATGGCAGTATGCTGATCCATTGTGTGGACAAGATCAACAAACCTGGTCTGTGGGACAGGGATTGATCAAAGTTATCCTTTGATTCATGGCTAGTGATTGGTTAAGTAGGGACACCATCTTCCTAAAAATACTGTGCATAGATGATCATTGGCATAGGTAGGCATTCCTCAGTTTCTATGCAAACCACCAAGTTACCAAGATCAAACCCTATACCATGACATGAAGACTGCCATATATTTTGACATGGCTTGCAGATAGTACAGTAAAAATTCCTGTGCTGGACAATGCCATACCCTTGCAAAACCACTTTTGAAAACTAAAATCCTGGACGACTCAGCAAAAAATGACAAAAGGCAGGAGGCCATCGTAACATCTGCATTGCAGTTTTCACTTATATGGAGTAGGTAGTGATTTGTATCTTGCTGCTATACCTATGTTTTGGCTGATTGTCAAGGTTCAGTTTCCACGTGCATCTTCATAGCCTAAAGTTTCAATTCTGTTGGTTTTGGCCATCCAAGATGGAGAACATTTGTATTATGGTTTGTCTTGAACCAGTCACTCTCTTAATAGAGGACAGTGATGTCCCATTGCCTGATTATGCACTCCTCTTATAAAGTCCATCAGTTCCCACAAACGTTATGTTTATGGTGTGATTGCCTGTGGACCAAGGCTTCCTACCACGCTCTCTGCTGATGAAGTACCTATTGATGTCATTTGGAATTTTGTTGGTATTTTCTTTATCTTTAGAGTTACTGTTCCTGCCTCCGTGTTCTTTTTAATGTAGCTGCATTTTTTAAATTTTCAGGCGAAACATAACAGGTGGCTCCAGTCCATCAGTGCCACGATTGAGTACTTCTGCTTCTTCAGGTACTTCAGCAACAGGTAAGTGTGACAAATCTGTATGCTAACCAACGGGCATTCATCCATTTAAGTAAATAGATAAATAAGTTTTAGAAAAGGGCTGATGGAAAGATGTGGAAAGTCCATGCTTTTTCATACAGAATTCCTTAATTTAGGAAATAGTATCATTATTAAGTACTGCAAAAGCCTTTAAATTGGGATAGCAGAAGTCAGCATTTCAAAGGGCTCTGTCTGTCTGTCTCTGGTTTCTTGTAGATATCACAGGTATAAATGTGCGCACGTACCAAGATACATTCATGTGTGGAATGCAGACAGGGAGCTTTGTACTTTTTTTCTCGTCTGCTAGGGAAAATTAAACACGATCAAGGTTTAGCAATTCTTGAAGACACAAGGCATGTATTTAATTAATCCTCGCTGTTACACACTGTCAGTCACAAGAAGAGCATGAAAACACAGAAAATTGTATCCAGCAGCCTTGAAATAATAAGTGTTTTATGGAACAACTACAGCAAATTCTATTTTGTTTTCTCCCTTCCTACAAATAAGATAAAGTTCATTGGTATGAAAAAGGGATGACAATCTTAGATGAATGATTATCTTTGCAGAAATATAAAACAGAACATAAAATTCATGGAAAACCACTTGCTGTTCTAGCAATTTGTAAGTTTCCTATCTAATGTACACTAGTCTGTGTGTACCTTTTTGCTTTTTCCAATAAAATGTGCAAGAGCCTTGCAATAGCTGAGAATCATTTTGCTGATTAAGCAACGATTTAAATAGTTCTGGACCTTAGATTGGATACTAGTACAGGTGTTTATATTGTTTTCAGATCCATCTACTCGGCAGTCCTTGCAATCAGCCAGCAGACGTGGTTCTTCAACAAAGACAGATGTAGTGAAGTAAGCTGGAATTTTTACAGAATTCTTTTTGTCTAGATTGCTTCAGAATCTAATTAAATTTTTCCAAAAGGCTGACAGTTGAAGAAGTCTGTCTGTCTGCCATTGCCATCAGTGAGTTGCTAACTTCATGTTCAGGAACATCTTTCCAGTTCTGCTATTTGGTTGAGTTTTTCTATAGTGCTTCAAAAAAAAAGTTTGAATTGTAAATTTTCCCCATAAAGCAAACCAGTGATTGGTTTAGTTAATAACAGAGTATTTAATTAGATTTGCCCTCGTAAGACAAGCCTTGGAACCCTGATATCTTGGTGTCCCGATTTAATTATGGACCACTACTTACCTCACATTTCATACAGTGGTTACCTGACTTTCTTCAGGTCACTGATTTCTGTTACTTCACAAGAAGCTGGAATTTCCACTTAAATCTTTTACTGATAATGATCCATACATCTTTAAAAAAATTATGAATATCCAGTTTGGTCTCTTCCACAGGGTATTGCTTAGAATCTTTCCTATTGAGTAACTGCATATTTACTTCCACCTGACTGGCCAGTTTAGTGGAGGCCTACTTTCTCTTTTCATTCACTTTTACTTTACCATTATTATTTGTGCAGATCCGGAATGATAGCAGCATGTGAGAATCCGTGGCTGGATTGCGCAGTAGCACGCACTTAGCTCTGTGACAGTCTGGTGAGCTTAACAACCAACCTACCCAGACTCTGTTTATTAATTGATCTTTAGGGAATAAATTTTAAGTACTTTCTGGTTACCATGTTTATAATATGAAGATCTGAAGTAAACATTACACTTAAGTATACATTACTTTCTGTAGGACATAAAAAACAAGTTAAAAGCTTAATTTGAAAAACTACCGAGTATAGTTTCTTTATCCAACTTCCCACATGTCAAGATAAGTCTTGTAATCTGATGTTGCGCTTGTGTGTATTTGGCATTTCCAGTCCAGTACATTCAAAACCTGTACTTCATTTTATGCCTTTAGGTTGAAGTCTACCTACGCCAAGTGAAGCTGTGATACTGCAGTGGAGTTTACTATTTACTGACAGATCATCTTGCGGTGGTTATCCATCCACCTGAACTTCTTGTGGCCAGCTGTGCACTGGAGGACTGAGCTCTGTTCACCTGTGATGGTTTAATTTCTACTCTGAATTTTTTGCTGGTTTTAGAAATGGGGAAATGTTTCATTATTTTGTTTGGTCTTAAAAGGTTTAGCAGACTTTGCTGTGGAGAAGAGAGTGTTTATTAAAGAGGGATGAATGGTAATATTCCAACCGCGGCTGAGTTACAGATCAGACCCCCTGACCACTTTTCTCACTGATACAGCAGCACCTGTGTGTGTGATGCTGTTTCGAAGATTGATTTTGTATAGAAAGGATTAGAACATGGATAATATACACAACTTATCCTAAAGTTGTTCTAATCTAGAAAAGCCAGTATAATACATAGGTTGATATTCACTTAAACTGATCCCAGGTCACCGTCCGTTAATAATCTGGATTTGTGTTGATAAGTTTTTGTTTTTCATTGTCCCATCTGTTATATAAGAGATTTATTGTTTATATATTTTGTCTCCATTATAACTTAAAGGAAAACTCACCCCACCACCAGAAATTATGAAGTTTATTTTTGATGAAATGATACATTTTTCTTCTAACTTGAAAAATCTTTTTTTAAAAAAAAAACCTTTCTAATTTTTTACATTTAAAAGAATGAGCAGCATCAGCAGCGTTTTAAAACACACACACACCACGTGTGAGTGAGCTACTTTCTTCTACTGTTATAGAAATAAGGATGGCTGAGAACTTTAGGTTATTATCCATAAAATCAGATCATGGAGAAAACATTTACTAAAATCAATTCAATATGCAGAAACAAATTGAAATTATTCAGATAATATACTGATAAAAAAAAGGAAATGCTACAGAGCTCTATTTTAAAAAAGACAAAGAACTATTTAATCATCAATTAATTATGAAAATATGCAAATAGGACAGTGATGTTAGCAACAGAAAGACTGGCGTCAAATACTGGTAAAAACTACTATTAATTCCATGACCACTGGCACCAAGAAGTAGTCTTCCATTTCTGTATTGAAGAATGATCCGCCATTTATCTGACCTCACCCACCTTAACCAAAAGTTGATGGATGCCCCCCCCCAATCAGATTGTCCTACAGGGTGATCGTAGCAGAACACCAACATCGTTTTGTCTGTAGGTAGTCTTAACAAACTAGCAGTATGAAGGAAAGACATTGTTCTGACAAAGACCACCACCACAGAGTGCACAAATTTCATCTTGTTTCCAAACATCATTCAAGGCTAACAATATGGCTATGATGGTAGAGAACTCCGCCACACACCATGATGGTCAAACCATCAAATCTGTCAGCAGAAGTTGCAATAAGTTTGACAGTTCATTTCTTGTACTTATATGAAGTCTACTTGCACATTCACCAGAGGTTTACTAATATTGTAACCATAGTTTATCATTGTATAGCTGTAGAATGAAGTTTTGCAGTGTCATTGCCTCTTGTACCAGTCTGTAAGATACAAATGGCTTTTTCTTCAGAATTTGTGGCTTCTTATCTGTAAATGCATTGTCAGATCCTACCATTGAATTTTCTGATGTATTTCAAATCTTTTTATCAGTATATTTCACATCTTGATCACCATAAACAACTTCATGTCCAATAAGAACTATACAATTATTGAACATTTTAAGTCCTGAAAAACTGTTGTTGAAGGGATTCAGTATTTTATGCTTTAAAAAAAAGATATACTATTTGAATTTATTCTTATTCAGTTATAAATAATTGTGATTTTCATTTGCATGAAGATCCAAAATAATCTTAAAAAATCAGGTTTTATAAAAACAGTAATAATAAAATAATTTAATTTTGTTGATGCACTATTTCTGCTGTAAACTGTACATTTTCTTGTTCAAGCAAAACAACTCTATCTTCAGTCATTGGTTTGTAGTTGCTGCAATTCTGTAAAATATTCTTCTATATATAAATTTCTAGGCCTTTTCACAGTTTCTTCCTGTTGATGATGAACTCAACATGGCTACAAATTAAGTTTTGACTATCATTTCATTTTCTGCGGCTTAAATTCTGTTCTCTCTAATATGGTTAAATCTGTCCATGATAATATCTGTTAGGCTCTACGGCAAAAGATGTTTGGTAGATTTCTATTAAATAGAATGTTGAGGTGCAACAGAAAGATTTGTTTTTAATTTTGACTATGAAAAACTTATGAGTTATTGTTGTCATGGAAACTGATTTAATAAAGGGAAAAAAATATGCAAAATTTTAATGCTTTGAGAAATTTCACGCATCACTTAACTGGCCTGGAAGTCTGTCATTTTAAATAATATTTACTATTTGTTAGAAAAACTGAATTTAAGGTGCTATTTAAAACTGATTTATGTAAAAGCACCAAAGAAAAGTGGTTAGTATTACTTGGATGTTTTTTGGTAGTAATTCGTGAAAAAAGAAAAGATGGATAATTCATTTATTATAATTTACTTGTGAGGTCCAAGTCTTCTGGTTAAAAAGGCAATATTTCAAGCTTTGAAATACATGAATTCTCTTTTCTTTTTCTGTGGAAACTGATGTTAAATTAGTTTAACATTGTGATATTTTTCTCAGTAAACATTTTCATTGGTGCTGAAGCTTGTAACTACTTGTCCTTACCATTAATAATGGGAAGCACAACTCTCTGAACTTACACTGTTACCATATAAAGATGGTTTATGATATATTTGAAACTTTTGACAATTTCATGTAAGGACATTCCATGTTTGTTTGGGTTTTTTTTATTGCTTGTTAAAATGGCAAAGATTTGCTGGGTGTAGGTAGTAGCCAGTGCATTGGGCGTTGTTGTGCATCATTCTAGGAAGGACTAAACTGACCTTTACTTTCTACTGGGATCACAGCAGTTACATTAATCTACGTATCTTTTGTCCACACCGATTTTCTGATGTTAATGCCCCAGCAACAGTGTATGAATGTATAACTTTTTTTTATTAATATTAAAGTAACTGTTGGGTTTAGAATTGTGTACCAAAAATCTGAAAAACAGACTGTTTTGATCCAAGTTCTTGTTCATTGCACAGCATCTATAGGACAAGTGATATATAGCCATAAAGTATTTTTCTGTGATTATAATTGTAGTCTTGTTTCTACATTGACATGTATAAGGAATTTATAAATTATTTAGTAATCTCATGAGCTTATTTTTCTGCTGATCTACTTTCAGAATTTAATTTTCCTTAAAAGAAAACTATTTGGTATATTACTCAATACATGGCTGTTTTGAAAAGTTCTTTCTGAAAGAAAGTCCAGCTACAGCATTTTAACTAGATTCTTTTGACAATATATTTTACTTTCTATTTGCATTAATTTCCTTATTTTTAATTAATTTGGAAAAATGAAAGAACCTGAATTTTAAAAAATGCATTAATAATCAATTTAAATATTTTACAATAATAAAATGTCTTTATTTACAGTGAGATAAAATTCTATTTTGTATTTCATTTGTAATTTAAACTAAATTATTTAGATTCTGAATTTGTCTATTCATTAAAAAGATAATCATTTTATCTATCATAATAAATATTTCTAGAATACTTTTTTTGGCCAGACATCTGTTCGGTGTCTGCAGTTCAGTATTACACGTTAGTGTCAAAGTAGGATAGTGTGCCATGAAAACTGTCACATGCATTGAAATTTAAACTTGTTTAGGAAATAAGTGCCAAAACAAGCCGTGTATGCATGCACCTTTTTATACTCAATTAGTGAAGAAAACTGAATTTTAAATCCAACAGTTATTCAACACTTAAATGGCTTGAGACACAGAAAGGGAGTGAGAAAATGATTCGTATATTGAAAAAAAAATCAAATATGTGATAGTAAAATCTCAGTCTACATGGCAGCTAGGGACCACCTGTTGTATATAATAAAAACTATGTAAGTTATTACCTGATAAGGAAATATCAAGTATTCTAATAAAACATTATACAATACTGATGTTTTGGTGAAACCTTTGTTGTGAACTTTGAGTACATAGGAAGAAAATCCTTTACACGAGAAGTTAATTTCAGGGGGGGGGGATCTGCATGCTAATGATTTGAATCAGTTATTTTCTGCCAGTGGATTAAATGTGTCACTGCATTATTTTATTCATTCTAAAACAAGCTAATGGGGGGTTTTTGGTGGGGAGGGGGTTACTGAAATGAGAAAGGAATTTTTTGGTTACTTAAATTTGAGACTACACACACACACATAAATTCAAGAAATAATAGAACCTTATACTATTAGCATAAATTCCTTTTTTTTTCCCCAGTTGATTTTGAAGAGAGTAGTGTACCTATGGAGCTAGGTCATTTTATTTTTAATGCACAAAATCAGCATATTCCATATCTTTATAACTTCTAACTGCAAGGAATTTAAAATGTAATGAAACAAATTCAAAAGATACTTTATATATTTATTGTCAAAAATAAGTGATATTTACAAAGTAATGCTTGGTTCTGGAATAATCAAAACCATCTTATCATCTATGACATAGAAAAATACTACATAGAAAAGAATATTTTTAATATGTACAATAGTTTGTTTTTTTTTTTTAAAAATTTACAGAAAAACGAATCACTCATTTTCTGTTAAATTTGGAGTTTCCAAAGATCTTTTAACAGACATGTTTACAGTTTTTTTTAAAAAAGTCAGGCCACCAGATGTTGGCTTATCACAGTCCTATAAAGAATTAAAAACGAGGGAAAAGATAAAAGGCAATGTTAAGTAAAATTTTACAAGTTAAACAATTTTTCTATAACTTTGTTATAAAGCTTGTTAAAATGTTCCTGATTTATTGGTGTGTTTTGTAAGTTCATTCATCAAAAGTACAAAGCCAGCTTTGTAGTAAAATTATATTAGTGATAAATAAATGCCAACAGGTATTTAAAGGGAAAAACAGAGCTGACGTTGGACAGGCACTGCTTTAATATGGACATTTTTTTCTCTCAACAAAGCAGCAGCTGTTTTTTTTTTAAAAAATGGTATAATCAGTAATAGTACTGTTATTAACAGGTACAATTCAATCTAATAATGTATAAGAAAGCTACATATTTTTTTTTACTTTAGTAAGGCTTAAATTACTATAATTGTAATAATCTATTTCCTCTCCATAGTATTTTTGTATGATACTATAAAGATAACCATTTACATTTAGTTGCACTCAGAAATTATGAAAAAAATTAAGATTTTATTTAACAGTAGCCTAGAATAATTTAAAGTTTTTGAGACACTAATCGGCATTTCCACAAAAGCCATCATATAATTCAATGAAGTAACATATAAGAACCCCATGCTTTTGTATTTCTATTCATTTTCTCAAAGAATCTGAAGCCTATGAATGTTTGCATTGTGGCTATTTTTAGTTCATTTAGAAGTTTCAATATCATTTACAATAAAACTGAATGGTATTAACATTATTGTTGACAAATTTCTTCTATGAAAGAGTACATCTGACATTTCTCAGTTGTTTTAATATGGGAGAAAAAAGGAAATGTCCAATAATGCCTGTGTGACAATTCCAAAAAAAAAATAAAATTGATGTTTTTGTAAGCTATTTGCTGGTGAACTAGTATTAAGTACAGCAAATAGCTTATAAAATAGTTATTATTTTGCATATTCCATTAGCTAGCAAAAATATTTTAATATGTGCTATCCATGCCCCAAAGGCTGTTTGTTTGAGAGTCTATCCTCAAGGTCTGAAATTGTTATTTGGTATATTTACAGAAACAAAAATCACAAAAAATATTCCATAATAATCTAAACCAAAGCTGATTATTTTTTAACAATTTACTACTGGCCTAAGAAAAAAAAAAATAGTTGTTTCATCAGTGCTATTGAGATAAACCATAGTGGGTGTTGATAATCTGAAAAAAACATTTCTACAATCAAATTATAGTTACTCTGCTTGTGTTTGATATAGTTTTTAACAAATTAAGAATGTAATAATTTTTCAATTTTAGTAAAAAATAAAAATTGAAAATTCAAATCATCATCCTATAGTCTGATCAATCATTAACAGCATTTAGTTATAAGTGTAACTTTGTTTCCCAGTTACTGGAACATCTGTTCTTAATAACAGAAATCAAAACAACATTATTGGAGATGCCTTTTTAATAAGCAGGAAAGTTAAATTGATAATTAAATAGAATTCTTTTAGCAATCTTGACTAGAGTCTGTAAGAAAACAGCAATGCAATCTGGACAAGTACAAAAAAACCACACAAAAAAAAGAGGAGAAAAATCCTCACTTTCATATTTACTTTGAGAACAGAAAGAACAATTGACCTATCATCAATGTCAATGGACAAGCTCAAACTGATCATATACTAGATAGTACATTCTTTCTCCCTGTTTCTAATTCATATTATGTATGATGCTATCTAAATTATTCTTCTGTGTACCTGAATGGTTTAGACAATATAGTTTTGATTTGAAAATAATGCTATTTTTTTTTATTTGATAAAGTTTTATTCTAATAAAGCAAGAATTTTAGTTTAAAAGTTTTAGCAGACTAAAGTTTGCTCTTTTTTAATGGGGGATCTTAAAATTACCACTGTATTACAACAGGTTATCATGCTTGTTTTACTTCAGTAGTCAAAAATACATTTTGACATTCTAATTAGATTCCATCAAAAGAAAAAAATTTAACACTTGTGACTTTATTTTCGTTTTTTTTTTTAATGTTTAGTTTCTTCAAAGGGTTAATCATAGTAGAAAGGTCTACCGTCCTTTTGGTAAAATCCTGTTTCACAAACTTTCCAGTATTGTTTATCACTAAATGAGTCATATCAATTCTATAAACAGAGTAGCAACATACCTAGCTAATTTTATGTCAAAATTTCTTAACAAATTAAATATTTTTAATTGTTAAAAGAAAAAAACAAACAAGTAATCCTTTTTTTGGAATGGTTAATGAAGCAAAAGCAGTTTTAATTAGTTTATACCAGAAAGCTAATCATTGCTGTTATCATCTCAATATAGTTAGCAAATATCCTGTCCAAAAATATTAAAGCAGGCATTTTAATACTTGTTTGCCCTGTTTTGCTACAGTTTAAAAGAAAACAATGCAGTAATTTATAATAGAAAATGTTCATAAATCTGTTTAGTATTTAGCTCATCAACTTCTTATAACCATGAAAAGGTATTAAAAAACATTAAAGAAAAAGGAATAATGTAGCATTTTTTTAAACTAAAAGCAAAACCAACTTTAACATCAGGTTTTTTTCATTTTTGGGTTTGCAGATCTACCACAATTCAAATTTTGTTTGTTTCATTTTTACTGATGATAAAAGATATTCCATTAACTTTTTCAACTTGGAAAAGAGTCAAATAGATTATTTTCAATGTTAATAAAGAAAAGTGTGGATTCAAATACGTGTTAAAAACATTTAGTCTTAAGATCCAAACCTTGTTCTAAAATGTGAAAATTCTAATGTCAGATAAAAATCCCAGATCTTCAAATCACAAACTGTATTATTTTATGTAAATATTTGTAGGATTATATACAGATATCTCAAAACAATGTATACAAATTTTCATACACTGCAATTCAAAGGCATTGGACTATGTTAAGATATGTTAACTGGAAATTTGAGAATATTGCTGTGGTACAAAATTAAAAACCAAAGACACGAGAAAAAGGTAAACCTGCCAGGAGTCACAGTATGGATAGGACTTTCTTCCCACAATCTTATTAAGCCATTCTTCTTCAATGAGACAATGACAGGTGACTGGTACCTCAATTTCCTTATAGCAGGATTGTGCCCAGGTCTGAGACCATGTATGGCAATGAAAAAGTGTTTAACTAGTAAGATAGCACTTCCCACACATTTTCATCATGATGAATGGGACAACAAAACCCAGTTGAATACCCGCCAGATTTTTTCTTGTGGGATGTCGAACAAAAAAGATAAATGCCACAAAACCAGCTACCTACCATCCATGAACTCAAGCAGAAAGTTGTTGACCAATGCATGTTCTTCTGGTGTCAGAGCCTGCAATGCCTGTCAACTGCCAATGGTGGAAATTCTGAAAACCTGTATTGTTTTTATGTTTAAAACAAAAATTCTATCTAACAATGTTTACAAGGCTATAAAAAAAGTGTTTGTATACATTTTTTTAGGATGCCATGTTCACCTGTTTCAGCTCTAGATATTGCAATTAAACACCAAGAAAATACAAATCATGAATATTAAAAATATAATCATCATTCAGTGCTTTAAAAAAAAAAAATTTCTTGTTCTCCCATCATTATCAAATTGCTAATCAACTTTCTGAAAATACTGAATATTGAATTTACCAAAAAATACTACGAAGATTATTCAATGAATAGCAGAATTAACCGATTTCTATGCAATATATATTTTTTGTTTTTCAAGACAATTATATCTGTTTTAGTGAGTTTTTTTACGTTCACATGAAACAAATTGATGAGAATTTTTATTTTAGCAACTGTTAGTACAGAGGAACATTCTAGTAAAATGCTAATAATAATATCTGATTTTCATAATTTCCCTTTTTATTTTCTGATTTATTTTGAACTCACCCACCTAAGCAAGTATAAAAACAAAAATGAATAGAAGATATATATATATATACACACTTTAATGATATACCATGAATTTTAAACCTAAATTCAGATAAAGCATATTGAAAGATCTACTAGCTTGTTGATCTTAATAAACAGACATTTAAAGATTTTCTTGGTTTGGATAATTTTACAATTATCAGCCTAAAAGTAAACAATAAATATTTTATGTGTGTCCTGCTTTAAAAAAAAAAAAAAAAGCTTTTGTATTCCTAGTTAAAACTGAAATAATTAAATTGGGATTTATTATTACCTTAAATAAATTCATGTATAAACATACCTATAGGTTAGTTCTAGTGATAATATTAAAAAATAGAAACACACTATACATCAAATGTCCATTTTAACATAATCCTTTAATGAAAATGTAAAAAAACATAATCCTCTTTTTGCAGATAAACTTAGTTATTAAATGTCAAGTGATTTGGAGATTTTTTCCTGCAGAAAACAGCAGTCAGATTATTTAACTGATCACTGTAATCAATTGTTTAATCTAAAAATAAGGAAAGCAATTTTTTTTTTTTTTGCTTTTCTACTGGTTGTATGTGCTAAACTAGAATTAGGTATATTGAATACTTAAGTGTTTTTTCTTAGACATATTGCTGAAATTTGCTATAAATGGACAGTTACGTTCAAGCTTCAATGCACAATATCAGAAATTCTTTGAGATGTACAAACATTTGTGATTTAGAAAAAATTAAGTATTATTTGCATATTTTTTAAAAAAAGCCTTGAAAATATCTAACAATATACCAAATTTTCAGCAAAAATGGTAATGCTAAAATAGAGTACTGATAATTATAGAACAGAATAAAAGAAAGAAAATAACAAAATTAATAATCTGATAGAGATGTGCAATCAGTGGCTCATTTATTCATAATGATCTTGCAAAAAAAAGTTATGACTTTAAAAGTTTCTTAATTTTTTTTTGTTTATGCCATGTTTTTGATTTTGCTATTAAATATGTACAATTGTGTTTTTTTTGGTATTTTTTAGATGGTTAGTCTTTAAACATTTATATTTGAAACTTTACATAAAATAACAATCTGATCTGTTGTCAACAGTAATAATTTTCAGCAGTTACCAAAAACCTCTAGTATCTGTTCATGATTCAAAACAATGCTAATCATTAAAATAGTATTCTTTGTGAATAATTAAATTCATGTTTTATTTTTAGCTTTTGTTTGTAGTCAGTTATTTCTATATTTTATTTTGCAAAAAATCTTTCCTTGCTCAAAACACTTAAATTAGCTTCACTTCCCTGCAATATTTTTTTTAAATCAGTCATTGGCTGACTACTAAAAAAGACACACCCATTTATTTTAGCCTCATTTAACTTAGATGTTAACATATTTGTAAACATTCATTATTCTGTACAGAATTTGTTTAGTTTCAACTTTATAATAATTTCATTGATAAAATGTAGAAATCTGATCAACAGTAGTAGTTTAGGAAAATTCATAAGTGCACATTTTGTTTAGAGTAATTACATTCAGAAGCACTGCATTAACATATATTGCAAATTAGGAAATTTGTTCCATTTTAAAACATGATTGCATGTTTCGGTGTTTTATAATTATAATCAAACTAAATATTTCATTATTTCAAGATAAAAAAAGAAAAAAGATATAACAGCAAATTAGTTGTTTTTTTTTTTTTGTCTGCCAAGTTTAACTTTTTATGATAAAAAGAAAATATCCCTCCCCCAGAAGCTTATGAACAGAAAAAAATATTTTTCATTTCAAAAAGTTAAATAATTTTCTTTAGTTTGTAAAAAAATTTTATGAAAAAAATATTTTATAAAGTAATTTTTAATTTTATCCATTACAATTCAAACATTATAATATTATAATTATAAAAATATAATATTATTGTGCTTTTGTTTTTTTTGTCCCTTGTATAAGTTATGTACTGTAAAATAAAGTGAACTAAAATGATATATTTATTGTATTTTGATCCTAACATTAGTTTAACCCAATAAAAATAAGTTTTCTTTTTAACTTTTTCTTTTTTTTAAACAAACAATGTTAGTAGTATTGTGTAGTGTTTTCTAGCAGTATCCAGAACCTGTTATCCAGATTGGATGAGAACTAGAATAACATTCAGTAACTTCTGGTATATTAATACTTATTACAGACATTTGTCATATGAAGGTCCCTATAACCATGATTTTTTCAACCAAGCAATTATGTAATAGTATTTCACGTATTCACTAAAATACCAATTGGAACATAGAGAGATTGCTGGTCAGATACAGGAGTAGTGGTAGGTGCAGCAACAGGTGCAGTGACAGCAGTTGGACTTAAAACAGTTGTACTGAAGCTTGAACAAACCTTTGGAAGTATTTCTCGTGGCTCTTGTTCTAATACACCTTTAAGAATTGAAGCCTTTTTGTATGGTTTTGTTCTAACTTTCATAAATTCTTCTTTTGTCAATACGTGGATTCCAGTGGCAGTCAATAATTTTCCATGTCTAGTTTTTAAGTGTCGTTTGTAAGTGTTTCGAGTTTTAAATTTTTGTGGACAATCATTGCATTCAAAGGGAGTTTCTCCTGTATGACGTCTAAGATGCTCCTATATAAAAAAAAAAAGGTTACTTTAATAATAGTTTTCATATAATATTACAAACACACCTATTATCTTAATAATAATTATCTAGAAATTGCACAGCTAAACTCTACCTATGAAGATTAAATTATAAGTTCATGGCCATTTTAAAAAAAGATTTTTCTTAAGAGGTAAAATGCTGAAAGCGAGAGTTGGCACATGTGAAACTAGTACAAACACTGTTGACAATAACTTGCACTGCTCCTTTTAATAAAAACACAAATAATAATTTTAAAAAAGAATGAGAGGAGGATAAGATCTAATGCAGACTATAATTTAAAGTATTTAGAATCTTTTCTTTCTCATTGAAAATTCATTTTAAAAAAGTTGCAATAGATCAAAGTTCACTTTTTCTGTAATATAATGTAATAAGATGTGGAATATTCCCATACTTTTGACTGGAAGTGTGAAAATCAATCAAAACAGTTAACCACAGATTTTTTTACCAATAGACCAGCCTAATAGGTCTTGTTAAATTCCTTTTTTATTCATTAAAATCAGCTACAACTCTTATAAACTAAAAACATTATAAATTTTATTTTATAAATGTAAATCTGTTTGACACCAAATCAAATGGTGAGCAATATAATTGGCTAACTCTTGAGAGGATATTACAATAAAAGCTTTTTTTGGTATTTATTAATACATTAATAAAGTTCATGATGTGCTAATCTTAACTAGTTTAAACTTAGTTTACCACCACATTTACTATAATGTCATACACTGGAACACCTAGTGTTATACAAGGGTATACTGTATCATTTAAATGAAAAACCCAGATTTTATTGACTTCAGTATAAGAAAAAAGTTATAATTTCATACATTAAAAGAAACTTTGGAATGCCTGGTTCTGTATACTTCTTGTTTTGTTTGTTCTGTGTTACTTAGAAGCAAGAAAATTATAGGCAAAAAAAATGTCGTTTCAGAACTAAGAATGACATTCAGCTTTGTGAAGAATGCCTAGTTATCCAGCATAATTTATCAGAAAAACAGTAAATCAAAACTAAACAAACTCCTAAAAGTCTGGGTTCCTGGTTTTGCAAGAACTTCAACATCTAAGTCATCCCCGAAGGCACTGTAACATTAAGAAATAACCTAACACATCTATCCTTAAAGCAATGCCCATTAAAAAGGTATAATTTATTAAATTTCTTGAAATTATAGTACAAAATATATTGATAGTAAAATAAAGAGGCACAATAAACTAGTGCTGAATAGCACAAACCAGCTAGAAGTTATCAGATTATGCATGGTCATGTAAACATCATGTCAAGTGGACATATGCTCTATCATAGATCGTGAATAGTATGGCTTTATAAAAGAAAGGTAAAAGGCAACCCACATAGTTTTAAAACCCAAAACACCAAGTACACCAAATACTGGAGTCAGAAATATCTGGATACCCCTGTTATGTGATTTTTCCAAATTGTAACATCAAATTTGGTTATCACACAATGACACCAAAGAAATGGACAAATCAAATCATTCTAGGCCAGTGGGTCGCAACCCCAACAAAGTGTTTTCTGGGGGTCACAGAACCCTGGAAGTTTCAATTTTTGTCGTATGACTGAGTCAACAAACTGTTCATGAGTAGTATGTACTTGTTTTGTTTATATGTACCGCATTTGCTGGCAAAAAGACGCACTTTTTTCAGAAAAAAGTATACAAAAATTACCCTGTGTCCAATACGCCGGTATCACCGATGGGAGGCTGAGCGCCGAAGGTGTAAGGCTTGTCTCCCACGGCAG
Source organism: Nautilus pompilius (assembly GCA_018389105.1). Lineage (NCBI taxonomy): Eukaryota > Metazoa > Mollusca > Cephalopoda > Nautilida > Nautilidae > Nautilus > Nautilus pompilius. Next base: position 206,230 of record JACATO010000125.1, on the reverse strand, counting down.
GCACTCCCGGTTGCATCACCGGCCCCACCCCGCAGTTTCATGTCGCTCTGCCACCCTCATAGAAACACGGACAATACACACTGGTGACAGAGGCCGGAACACGAACTGTTACCACAGTAGGACTGACACAATCGAGCCACACTCCCATTGGCTAACATCATTGGGGCCTGCAGTTAAAAGACTCGGACCACAACGCCTGGGGTAGAGCACACTACAAGGACTGGACTGCGACTTTGGCCGGACGCACACTAGCCAGCTAGATTTTAGGCAAATTTGGGGACCAACACGACTGTTCTGATCAGAGGTAGAGTTCACTGATACCAGTAGATTTCTGTTTAGCTGTTGGGAATTTACTGTGTGTGCCGTTGTTGTTCCCCGAAAAATCACTAAAATAATTTTCAATAAATGTATGATGAAATGTACTAAAATTCCTTTTTCTGATATAATATACAATATATTGTTTCTGTTGTTTTTTAGTTCAGGGAACATTTGCACTGATTTTTCTCCATTAATATTCATTTGAATTTGTATTAATTAAACTTTTCTTTTGTAGTTTTAAATTTCAATTTTGCTTTAATGGTCCTTCATGCTTTAAGTATCAGCTTTAGTTAGTATAAATTAAGTTTATTCTTATTTTTTTTAGTCTAAGGATAGACAAAGCTGTCAATATATTCAAATAAAACTCTTATTTATGCGATTTCTTTGCTAAATTTATTCTTTGATTTTTTTTAAATTATGGAAGTGTAGCAGGGGTAAGTCCACGAGTCCAAAAAAGTTGGGAACCACTGTTCTAAGCCATAGGATCAAGACCATCTCATGCCACCTAAACAATTCATTTTAAAAATTCCTACTGCAAAATAATAACAATGCACACAAAAACAATCTTTATGACTAAAGACTGATGATAATGATGAGTCAAGAAAAAACATAGGTACATCTGCAAATTCTATTTTGACTAATGAAATCAAGGAAAAAAATCTGAATTAAATCTATCTCACCAATAATATTTTCTTTAAATGTTCTTGATTTGTAGCTACCTACTGCTGTTGGCATGCATATTTTTATAGGTTAGTTAATCTGATGAATTAGGTTTACAGTGCTATTCAACAACAACAACAACAACCATTTTTTAAAGTCTAAAATTACAAAAAAATTACTTTTCTCACAATTGTAGTTCTATAACTGCTTAAAATTAGTACTAAATGTTACTTACTTTAAAATGGCTGGGATGTCTAAATTTTCGACCACAGTCTTTGCATGTAAATCGGCTTTGATTATTATGAATGAGCATGTGATAATTCAAACTGTGTTGCCTTGTAAAAGTTGTATTGCAGAGAAGGCACACAAATGGCTTGATGCCTACAGAGAGAAAACAAAAATGCAGAATTAGTTAAACATTAACAAAACAGATTCTTTAAGAAAACTAAAATAATGTTATTAAATGAATGCAGAAAATAACAATACTTTATAGCACATTTAGAGCAATTAAATTATTCCTGCTTAAGCAGGACTCCCGTTTATTAACTAAGCTCATAATTTTAAAATGTTTTGCATAACCGTTTTTTCATCAATCTGTAATATTCTGATTTTAGGTCTTGACAAATGTGTTTTGTACATACAATACTTTGATCAGGATGCAAGATTCAGTAAAAATGTATTCCAGATATTTAGATATTAACTAAGAAACAACCATTAGAAATGTTAGTAAACTGCACACATACTAACAATCTAACTGATTTTTTTCAGAAACTTAACTCATGGCTAAAAACAGAAAGGTATTTCAAAATTTTAGTCAGATCAACAGCATTTTTTATATAATCCATAGAAAAATCTTCCTATGCTTAATCATTTAATAGTCATAACAATGCATAAGTAGACTTTTTTCAAACTAGTAAATTTCACAACAGGTAACAAGTTATTAAAGACTTCGTTTCAGTAGCTACAGAATATATATTTTCTAAAAAAATGCAATATCTACAGTCATTTGTTTGAGTAAATTACTGATTTTAAATCAGCTTTATCACAGAAACTGTTTATTTTTAGTTCATCCATTATTTAAAATAAGTATTCAATATACATAAAATTCACTATAAACCTAGTCACAAATTAAATTTTGACTTTCAAAGGTTAATTCATTATTGGTTGTAGAATCAGCCATAATAAATTACAGTGCACGCCACTTAATAGAATCACTTCGGGCCGATGTACACTGATTCTGTTAAGCGGCTGATTCTACTAACCAGCATACATGTTTTTGTTACACAAGGCTCACGGTAAAAAATGAAAATGGATGATGGAAATAGGAAGTCAGCCTCGTTCTGAATCAAAATGGTGGTCGTTCTTTAGTATACGTAGCAACCAATCATCAGGAAAAGCACGATATTTAAACACCCTATTTTCAGTGCACTGATGCGCCTGCAGTGGCAGAGGACATTTTATACTAGGCGCCAACAAAAACATCAGGTCTTCTCTTTACACCGAGAAAAATGCATCAATTTTTCCCTGTGTCATGCTGTCAGCAAGTCTGCATGATATCTTTCGTTCGAAGTCATCAAACCCACGCCCATATAAAACCTCTTTTGAGTGTAGCAAGAGCGCAGCGTACTTCGTGGTTCGAGGGGACTGGCATGTCATCCTCTATCTTTTCGTCTATTGGTGCATGTGCCTCTGCACCCACTGTGGCAAGATTCAGCACATCGGCAACAATATCGTTGTCGGTAATCTCTCCAGCTGTATCCAAGTCTCTGTCTACATCAATCCATTCTTCCCACTTTTCCTGAAATAAGCACACCGAGCTCGTGCAAAGAAAATTGCAGCCCCTTTTCATCAAGTGCAATCTTGATTTGTGCCAGCATTTCTTGGTAGAGATGCTCTGTGACTCCTCCCATGCCATATCCAGGAGCTCGATCACATCCAGAAATTTTTTTCGCCAAGTCTGACACTGTCATGGAACTGTCATCACTGTTCAACTGCTGCACAATCCGCTGACACATATGATGGCAATAATGAACTTTAACCACATGGATTATGCCTTGATCACAAAGTTGGAGAATGGTGGTTGTATTCGGAAAGAATGTGACTTCTATGTTGGTCAGACTGAAGTTTTTAGGATAGGCGGAACAGTTTTCAATGAGCAGTACTCACTTTTTTTCACCACGTAGTTCATTGTCCCAGTCCGATAACCACTTTTTGAATAGCTCCGCTGTCATCCAAGCTGAACTGTTTGCAGTGTAATCAACTGGAAGATTCTTCAACTCTTTAAAACACCGTGGATTCTGACTCTTACCGATAACAAACATCATTTCCCGTTTCTCACCAATGGACAAACACACAAACAGGACTGTTATTCTTTCTTTCGATTGCTTTGCACCTTTGCGTTTGTCATCTTTGAATGTGAGGGTTGCATCAGGAAGAGCTAGTTTGTACCTCCCACTTTCATCAGCATTCCAGATCTCTTGATCAGTGTATCGCTTTCAGAGGTCAGGCCAGAAGTGCTGCAGCCAATGTTCACACAAATCCATATCAGCCATCTGTTCTTCCCCATGTAGTCTTTTGTGAACAAGCCCTTTTCTCTTTTTGAACCGTGTGAACCAACCGTCCATCGGTTTGAAGTCAGACACATTCAACTTTTTGGCCAAATCCTCAGCCTTTAACATAACCACCTTTCCCGAGAGGGGTATGTTCTTCTCCCTGGCCTGATCCACCCATTTCACAAGAGCTGTCTCAACAGTTTTTTTCGATGTCAGCACAATCTTTCAGGATGTGCTGTAAGTTCGTCATAAGTGACCAAGCATCACAGTCTTGAATTTGCACTGAATTTATCATCATACATGTTACTATAGGTGAAATCCTACCTTTTGTCACAGGATGAGCTTCATAGACAGACAAAAGCTGCCTTCTTGTCTGTTGATGTTAGTCCATTTCTCTTTATTTGTGACATTTTCGGCTCTACTGACAGTTTTGTATGTTGTTGGGGCCGCTATCTGACACATGTGCGTCCGCTGTCTGTTCCACGAAGTCCCTCTCCATTCCTTTTCTAGCCGCTGGCCTCAATGGTACCAGCTAATGGGAGTGCTTTTGTACTGTGTAAACAGTTCAAGTTCTGGCTCCTGGCCTTTGCCACCAGATGCATTGTCCAGGGTGGCAGGACGAGTTTCAAGGGAATCCCATAAACAGTTAGTTTTGTTTTGCAGTGCAACCAATTTTGATTCTCTTAAGCGGCGTATTTTTATATGGAAATACATTAGTGCAAATCTGTTCCAGCTCGATTGATTCTACTAAATGGTGGATTCCATTAAGCGAGATTCTATTAAGCGGCACGTACTGTATTAACATTTGTAGAAATGAACATTATTATAAATGTTTGTCCTAAATTCTTAGTTTATCAACCCCTTTATCATATTAAAAAGAGCAAGATAATGTAAGGAAAACAAAGTCAGAACCAACTTTTATTATAAGATTTAGTATGATTCTATTTAAGAAGAATTTAGTTAGTAAAATGCATGTAATGTAAAGCATACAGATTTTTTTTTAAATGGAAAAATAAACTCTTACCAGCATGACTACGGTAATGGTACATTAGGGTAGCACTTGCAGTAAATGTTTTATCCAAACATATCTGGCACACCAAAGGAATCTTGTCATCTTTTTTTCTACATTTTAATTCTCTTATGCAACGTAGAGCCATTCTCTTTAAAAAATATAAATAAATAAAAAATGTAAAAATAAATTATACAATGAATAACCCATGAACATTAATCTCATTTGAATAACAGGTATTGTATACACAGAAACCAGACAAAACCAAATATACAGATGATCACACTGTATGTTGCAACAACAAAGGCATGCTTTTCAAGCTAGGACAGACTGGAACAAGTGAAACCATTGGTTGAATCATTGTTGGTTTTCTTTTTTGACAAAAAGATTTTAAAAGATTCCGGCACCTCAGCAGATGATTCAGTAGGTGTTAATATCCCAGTATTTACTATGAAAAACAATGAAGCATGGAAGCAGGGTTCATTAAATATTAACTTAAAATTTTATGGCAGCAAAAATTTATTTCTAGCTATCAAAAACTATGATTTTATAAATAGCATTTATTTTACTATTTTGACTTTAAAAAAATTACTGGGAAATTATTAAAACTAAGCTTTAAGCAGACATGAGACTCATATTTGTTTTGCTCTAGAAATAACAAAGAATATGACAATTTATCAGTTACAACTATCACTAGCTCATACTGTCTAATAAGTATTATGGTTGGGTATTGAATAGCTTTTGGATTCAAAATAGATTGAAAAATGCACAAATTTTTCAGGATTCATTAAATTAAGTCAACTGCTATCACCATACATCATTATTATCCTTTTATTCCACACACACATACAAATTACAGCAGATAAAAGCAAACAATTAATTCTAAATACAATTTAACACAAACAAAACATGAAAACACACAGATAAAATGAAATATACTTGATCATATTCAGAGTAAGAAAATTTTGCTTAAATGTAAGAAATTTTAAGCATTTTTAATCATGAAAAAAGTAGCATGTATATAATTTTTTATTTAAAATAAATGAATAAATTAGTTTTTTACAGTTCATAAAGCAAGAATCTAATGCTTAACAGAAAGATGGTGTCAAATGAATTAGAAAATCAGAACAAAAGTTTTATATTAGGTCATTACAAAGTTTTGTCTGTTTTTATATTATGTTAATTTGGGGTTCATTTTTTTGCATGTTTCTGAAGGTGTAGTAGATAAGTTATATATCATTTTGTAGCATGTGCTTTGGCATACATTATGCAAAACCTACCTTTTTAAAAATCATAAAATTAATTTTTTGTTTCAGGGTTCTGAGTGAAGCATGGATAGAAAAGTTTTCAGTGTTATTTTGCTTCACATGTTCAAAACTAGGCCAAAAAACAAACAAGGAAACCCGTAACATTAAGCAGGCATGGGGCGAAAACACAGCAAATGAGTGCACAGTACAATGATTGTTTGCAAAGTTTTAATCAGGAGAGGTGAGCCTCAAAGATAAGGAACATAGCAGACATCCTTCCAGCTGTGATGATGTCACGCATAGGTGAAAAAGGCCCCAAAAATGTTGAAACCCACTGCAAATATTGTACACAGTAGTGACTCATGCTCATGCTTTTTACACTGGTCAAAAAGCAGTCTCGAGGTAATAGACTTGGAAGTTCAGAAAGTTTGAATTACTGCATATGGGCTACTGTGCAATATCCTGACAACCTCTTGTTGTCTCGTTGATCCTTGTTTTATTTGTACAAATTGTATTGCAAGGTCTTTTTGCCATTTTCTCAATACCATCAAATGGACAGATTTATTACAAACAAAAGGGAATCAGCCAGTGAATCAACCGATAAAGGTGAGGGTTCTTGAAACAAGCCTGTCAAAGTGGGAAACAGTCAATGTTATGAAAGTTGCATTAACTGATCACGCGTGTGAAGGTTTCAGACAATGCACAGAAGGCAAGTTATCTGGTAGCTCAGCTTGCTGCAAAAGCAAAGAAACCACAAACCATTGCAGAATCCTTAATTCTTCCAGCATGCAAAGAAATTGTTAAAATTATGTTATAAATGTTGCTGCAGAAGAAATTAAAGTTCCACTTTCAAATGGCACTGTTAGTCAACATATCGATACGTCAGGTGATATTGAATCATCCCTAAAAGAGAGATTAAGAGCTGACAAAAGTTTTTCTATTCAAGTGACAAGCAGATTTGCTCAACTTATTTATATCATCAGATTTGTAGACATAGACAATATAAAAGAGCAGTTTTTTTTGTTGCAAAAAGTTATCTAAGAGGGCTACAATTGAAGAGATTTTCAATGTAATGAACAGTTACATGGAAGGAGAAAATGGTCAAGACTCTCTTCAGTGGTCAGATTGTATTGGAGTTTGTACTGATGGAGCAGCATCTATGGTAGTAAAAATAAGAATTTGTAGCCAAGGTTAGAGACAAAAATCTTTCAACCAGTGTAACACACAGCATGATCCATCGTGAAGCTCTTATGGCAAAATCACTACCAGATGAACTGAATGAAGTAATGGAACAGGTTATTAAGACGGTTAACTTCTAAGACAACCATCAAGCCATGTTTATTTACTGTTCTGTTCAGAAATGAAATCAGGGTACAAATCTCTATTATTACACACAAATGTTTGATGGCTTTCAAGAGGAAAGGTACTTACAAGAATGTATGAAATGCCTTAAGAATTGAATGTTTTTTCACATGAGGACTCTTGTTTTCCTAAATTTCTACGTGACGAATAGTGTTGTGCAAAATTTGCATATCTTGCTGATGATATTTGGCTTACTGAATATGTTAAATCTTGAAATGCAAGGCAGACATGAAAATATCCTCACCCTCTCTGATAAGCTGAATGCCTTTAATGCTAAGTTATTTTTGTGGAGAAGAAGACTGAGAAATGGTAATTTGGATATGTTTTCCAATGTTGCACAGATAGATCCAGCAGTCAAAGTGAAAGAAGTTATTGAACAGCAACTAGTATTCATTCAGGATCACTTGAAACATTATTTTCCATCACTAGAAGTCAGTAATTTTCACTGGATCAGAAATCTGTTTTCAAAAGCATCATGTGAAAGTGCAGAAAAGTTAGGAATACAAGAAAAGACAAAAGTGGTGGAATTAAGTATGGACAGAAACTTAAAAATTAAGTTTTCTGAAATAACATTGAAGAAATTCTGGTTGCTTGTGGAGAGACAATACCCTCCATCCTATTGGCTTTCAAGCAATATAAGTTTACTACCCTTTTTATTCAACATACTTGTGAGTCACAATTTTCAACATAAACTGTCATAAACAACAAAAAAGGGAATGTTTAAGATCATTCAATCAAGAGCTATAAGCACTATCAAGTCTTGAATCGAGCATCTATGTGCAGCAAAGAAAGCCCAAATAAATAATAATACATGTATAATCTAACTATATTGGTATTGCTATATCTTTTGGTGTGCCTTAAAATTAAAAGTTATGTTTAATGTGCTATTGGGCCAAAAAGGTTGAGAACCACTGCCTTACACCACACTAGTATCTTTTCATAACTGTAATCAGTGTTTACACAAGTCTTCTACTGCCATAATCCATTCATTGCAACATTTTTTATCCTGCATTAAATGACTATGTTGTTTGACAGCATTTGGACTTTACTATCCTGTCTACCTGTCACTATGTTTTTATGGGTTCTAGGGATTTTCACTACTGGTCATTTTGCTCTGACAATTTGCTATCAGTTTTTACTTCAGAATCTACTTTTTAAAAATTTTTTTGTTTGTTTATATAAGAACTTTAAAGGTTTGTTGTTGAATGGCATAACCACCTTTACTAAGTTAAAATTACCCCTTCAAAAGAGCTTTTTTTAAAAACTTAAAGTATCAATGTAGGTGCAATGTTTTAAAAGTATTTTATTATTTAAAGCTTTAAAATCACAATACAAAGGCAGAAATTTTAAAAATTCTTTCAAGCTAAGGCAAATTCAATAAAGAAAATTAATTTTATCTTCAGGGTCATATCTCTGTAACAAATTCATAACATGATGGTCCTTGTCTCTGTGCTTTCTTTTTTGCCACAGTTAGTGTTCCAGTTTGATCCTAGCCAAGACCACCATATTTTTCAAAGGAGTAATCAACGTCCAAATCTTTGGATGGGCATTTTTGACTAAATTGTGAAGCCACTGTGAAACCCCTCAACGTTACTATTTATGCAGGAATGTTCCAGGAAGCAATGTGGAAAACAGGACCATGACCTCGCTTTCCTCAAATGTAATAAATCTCAAAGTATGAAACAATTTCTTGGGGAAAATCATCATCCACAAGCTCCTCAAAACAAAACCATCCACAACGTTGCTAACAGGAAGGAAAGAAATGCAGGTAAACATCAGATTTTTACACTAAACTCATCATCTTGATGGTAACTTGGCTTATGGACTATGACGACTACCTTTTCGTAAATATTCTGTGAAAGATGGAGCACACATGTTACCAATGCACCAGGCAAATTGGTGAAGAAACTGTTGATAGCAGATTTTTCAAAATCCATCATTAAGGTATCTGGTCTTATGTTAGGTTGTAATTCTTTCAGTTTGGTAAATAATTATCATAAGTGGCTTGCATCCTGTCAGGGAGCAAAGCAAAAAGTTGTGGAACACTGAGGATATCAGTTTGAAAGTGCAGGGATAGTAAATGTATGGGCTGCATTTAAAAGTGCCATCCACTGCCCCAACTCTTGATCTTCTTCATGACTGTCCAAACCAGTGTCTGTTGCAAACATCAAAATTTGGCTGGGGTCATCTTCACTGCTATCAAACTGCAGAAACTGATCACCACAGCCAAGTTTTCAATATCCATCAGGAATAGCATAAACATATTGTTCCTTAGGAATGGCAGGAGTATTTTTTCTTCCTGCTGCCAACGCCGAATACTGTGACTCATTGAAGGAATCCTGCCAAAGCACATTCATTCAAATTAGTGGTCGCCTTGGAAATGACATCAAGAAGCATTTTGTGAGACAACTTATTTTATTCTCATGTCAACAACTGTTTCCTTAGCATTTACTTTTGCAGCTGTTGTAGCATGATTGTGCTTACCTACATCCTCAACAATTTTATGTTCTTCATCTGTAGGGGTATGCACCCTTGCTTTACAAGAATTTATTTCGGACATCCAACATTACTTTGAACTATCAGCATTTCTTTTATGTTTCTCAAAATCATCAAAAGGTTTTTTCCTATTATGTGATGAAGTGATTATTGAGATCTAACTGAAAAGAGGGTACAAAAATTTGTTATTTCCAGAATTCAGAGGACAGAGCAGTAGCATATATGCTCTCTGACATGCAAACGATAACTACCCAAGACCTAGAATAAAGTCAGTTGTATTTATTTTCAGAGTCAAAAAGAGGTCAGAGTGAAAATTGGTAATTTGTCTTCGAACACAATTCTCATTACATGATGTATCTATGTTTTATAGTGAAAAGCAGTAATACTGACAAAAGTAAACAAAAAATCAGAAGTTGTTTTTATACCCCAAATTCTGGTGTAAAAAATCAATAGTTCCTGAAGTAAAAACTGGTGGTGATATGACCTAGTAGCAAAATTACCTAGCAGAAAAGTCTGGGATTAGAGTAAGCCAGAACAAAATGTTTGGTAGCAAAATAACCAGTAGCAAACTGTCCAGTCATTGTTTTTGTGATCAAAATTCTCCCTCACAGCAGATATTTACTTCATCTCTTGCTATTGCTGATTAACTCAAATGACTGATGCCTTGAAGCAGCCTACCAACAAAACCGTCTTGGCCACTGTGGCACCAACTAGACATCCACTCACTACCATGCCTCTTTTGAATTCTGTAATGTATTTGCCTTTCCCCATATCTGCTGGGAAAACATATTTTCAGTTAGTCCAAGTCACATACAGTGCTGTACAGATCACCTGTCACATCATGAATTCAACCTAATTTGCATCTACAACTCAGGTCAGGCCCAAGTCTGAAAGGATACAAAGATTCTAATAAAGTGGCCAGCCAGGGTACTATTTTTACAATTATGACAATATAAATTTCTTTTAAAAAATGCAATAAAAGATCAAATAATATATATAAACTGTTTATAATTTTTTTTTTTTTTTTGCATATTTTATTTTGCATCATGTTTTGGTAGTGTTCACTGAGGTTCATGTTATAAGACAAATAACCTTTCAAATTTAAGATTTGATTTCTGAGAATTTGTACAAAACAAACAAAATTCCAGTTTTTTTAAATAGTTTTCAATGCAGATAAAACTAATTTTTTTTCTTCTTGTATGAATATTCAGGGACAGTACGGACATATACATACATAATCATTGAATCTGTGAAATAGTGATGGCAACATTACCAAACTTGCGATTGTGAAGAAAATTAACTTACCCTTTCCCATTCTGCAGTAATGTCTTTCTCAGAATTTTTCTTTTTCTTTGAAACTAGTGTTTCTTCTTCACCTTCACTAAATGACTCGTTTTCCTCTGGAACGGAAATTTTACCTTTCTTGGCTAAAGCTGATTTTGGCATTGGAGGATATGGCTCTTTTTTTGTTAAAAAATAAACAAAACAAACAAAATAAATAAACAAATTAAATAATAGCAATTAGTTTAAAAGGAAAAAAAATTGTTTTTAAGATCCATGCTAAAAGATTTGGTATAAATTTAAATTGAAGTTTATATAAATCCTTATCAAAAAATGGAATCACACAATTTAAATGTCTGAGAAAAAATGTAATGCAGATATTTTTACATTTAAGAAATGATGCAATTAAATTCTATGTTCACAATATCTCTGTTTATCTTTTTTCTTCCTTTCATAAACTAAATATCCTTATTCTCTCATTACCACTGTTACCAAACTAGGCAGGTGTCATTTATTTTTATTTGGCATGTTTTTTTAAATCCCACATCATTCGTAGAAAAAGAAAATGTCAAAGGGGCACTCCTTTAAATTTTTATAATGTCAGCCATTTATAAAATGGAATTAAAATACAAAGAAATGAAAAAAGTATGATTGGCCTAAATTGGCAAGAGAACCATTTATACAGTATACAGGCTCAACAGTAGCAATACGTTGCTGTCTAAAAGTACGTGCAAATTATCTTTTAATTTTGAATCTGTCCAATATATCTGCCAAAATATTAAAAAACCTAGCATTTTGTGAAGAAAAGGTACAGACATTGAAAAACTAAATTTAAACAAAAGAGAAAACATTGCTAACTATGAATATTGTGTTTGGTATACTGTGATTCATCATGTTTTGAAACAAAATGGTAAATTTTTAGAATTCATTATTTCTTTTCAGTTGAGTAATTAGTATTTTTAGGTTTAAAACATATTTTCACTTAAGTCTAAAAAATTAAAGCAAAGTCATAATTAAAATGAACTTTCTGATTGATTAGAAATTTGAAAATAAGTCACATGATTGTTAGAAGACAGTAAAATAGTCTATTAGCCATGACAAATGCATATCTGCTGGTTCATTTTAGTGGATGTACAAAATTTATTGTTGATCAGTCAAGTCACGGAATTTCTCAATAAAATAATTGAAATTTTTGAATGATTTGAGATGTTAATTTAAACTCATCTGATAAGCATGCATGTAAATGTGTATGTAAGTCCCCATTTTTAAGATTATAAATAATGTGCTTCAAAATTATTAGATGTAAAAAAAACTTCTATCAAAATGTAACCTACTTTTACACTGATAATTTTTATATTAAAAATATAAAGGAAAAATACTATTTTTTTTAGTTTGTCAGTAAATTGGACAATCATAGAAATTATAAGAAACTAGGGCCATAGCTTGTAAAATGCTCTATATTTATTTAAGAATATGAGAAGTCAAATTATTTAAATGATTTACACTTCTGATGCTAGTTATTAGAAAGCACATTTTAAAAGTTTGTTGATTCTGTAAATATAATATATCAGTATATTCTTAATTCTCATATATTATCCAACAATTAGCTTTTAAAGCTCAAAAAGTAACTGTAACATTTAGAGAGATTTATTTAATTAGATCTTTACTTAGTTTTATAGTATTAGATCTCACAGATGTATCAACTAGCTAATACTTGACACTTTTCTGGTTTTATTAACATTGTCTGGGAGAAATATTCATTCAAATTTTGTTTGTTTGTTTATAAAACAATCTTTTAATTAAAAAAAATAAAGTTTCTGACTAAATAATCAGAAATACAATATGTGACTGACATCAAGTACTTTTTTAGGTTTGTTACAAATGAGAATGCCTATATAATAAACTGCTTAAAACTACTGAAAACCATACTTACTTTCCCCACAATGACCATAGTTTTCATCATCTTCAGCATCCACAAATTCTTCTCCAACCACCATTGGTGTGTCTTCTTCTTGTTTCTTAAACAAAAGAATCGGAACAACTCGTTTCCCCATAGCATTGCCATAGTAGGAGTTACTATCGCCAACATCTATGATACTGTCACTATCCTCATCTTCAGAATCTAAATCAAAATGCATAGTTTCAATTCCACGTTTCTTCCCAAATATTGTAGTATAACAATGATCATGATGTGGTTGAGTCCTGCTCAATAAATCAATAATAAATTGTTCATTTTCTTCTATTCTCCTTTCTGTCTCATCATGGAGAGAATTTTCATCACTGTCAATATCTGATTTTGAAGCTGAAGTATTTGCAATTTTTAATTTTTCTTTAGCTAAAGCTGTTCGTTTTATTGATTTTATTGATTTTTTGAGAGAAAGTTTCTTCTTATATTCTACAACTGCTTGCTGACGTTTTGCTTGTTTATGTGCATATCTCCTGGCCATATTCTTTTTTGTTGGTGATGATGTTCTTGACAGTTTCCTTTTTTTGGTAACAGATGTACTTTTTTGTGTGCATTCCAATTCTTGGGATTCCTTGTTGAATGAACGTTTTCTTTCAGCAACATTATTTTTTTTTGGAGATGCTGCAATATTTCCAAGATTGATAAAAGCTTTCTTTGGAGATGGTAGCCTATTTTCACTATTACAGCCTTTGCTTGGTTTTAATGATGTGAAATTCTTATCAACTCCTTTAACAGTTCTAGATGAATTAGTGTTATGGCTGTTATTTGACAAAGATGCTTTTTTTGATCGTTTGGATATCTTTTCAGCATCTTTAACTGAAAACATAATAAAAAATAAAAACAAATAGCACCATTAGTCAGCAATGAAGTTTGTCATGCATCAGAGTGACCAATACTATTAACTGTAGAAAAATTGTAAAACTATCCTATGTAAAAACAGTAAAAAAGTTAGTACTGAAGTAATTTTTTTTTTTTAATTTCAATATTCCAATAATTGTCTATGCATAAAACAATGTGGTTGTGGATAGTAAATCTGATTTTAAAAGAAAGTTAATGGCTTAGAAATCAAACATCATAGATGAACTAAGTGATTAAGAATAAGTTTTCCAAAATTTCAATTTTCCCATCAATGCAAGCATCTAAATTTAATGCTCTACTTTTTACATCATACAAAATCTGTTTTCCATGATCCTCAGAGGGGATTTTTAAATAACATTTTTCTTTAAAACTAGACTTGTACTAACAATCAGTGCAAATTTTTTCATGACTTTTCTAGGTCTGAAATAAGATTTTTCAAATTACATTACTTTTTGAGCTAGAGACTGACAGGTAATAATTCAGATTGTTCTAACTGGTTTGAAGAATTATCATCAGCAGAGAGAGGAAAATCTAAAAAAAAAATAATTAGGGAATGAAGTAGTCATTTAGCTTTAGGAAAGCAAATAATGCTAGAAATAATTAGTAGTCAGGATCATAGCATGTCTAGTGACAGAGATACTACATCTTCAAGTAGTTTTATGGAAGATAACAAAAATGGCAAAGGAGTAAGTAATATACTTTGAGCTGCTCAGAAAAATGTCAAATAAATGGAGTGAAAATAAACAGCAATTAAGGTCGAAAAATAAAAAAAATATCAATCCTGTTGGCTGAGAGACTGTCATTAGTAAAAATGCATCTGAGAAAACAAACAGCATCTCAACCTCAAATGTAAGAAGAAAATGCAGTTCCAAGTTGGGTAGCTCATTTAATGACAAAAGCATACAGAAAACCTGACAAAAATATCCAAACAAATATGGTATCATATGTTGAAGCAAGGCATAAATATAGTTTCAAATCACACTATGGTATAGGTGCAATGATAAAGTATTGATGGATCTTGTATTAGATTATGATGCTTATCTACTTATTGTCATACTTGTATATTTGTTATACCAAAGAAGTTAAGAATCAAAAAAAGCAGAAAAGAGAAGATAAAAAATATGAAAAGAAGTTTCTGGAAAAAACAAATGTTGAGAACCACAATCTGTACTATTCAGATATTGATTCTCAGGCATACAATGGCTGATGGTGACTTTTAACAAGATGTAAAAATATAAAAATCTGAATTTGTGAACTACTGTGATAAAAAGGATAGGAACAGCATTAACAAAGAGAGCAAAAGATAACCACAGAAATTTGCATGGTATATCTAGCAGCACAAGACAAAAAAAAAATGTGATAGATGCATAATAATGCCTTGTAACAAGATAAAATGCAAGAAAAAATTGGCAGAAAGCAGAAACTAACCATGAAAGAAAATTTACAAACAACTGGAAAATGCTAGATTTTTTTTCATAATCGATTATTTACTTGAAACAAACTCCATACATTTTTTATCAGAAAGTATTTTTCAGCTAATTTTCTTAATTCATAATTAAATAATTTCTTCTGAGCCCTATAAAATTTTGCATGGTTATTCTTCATGTCAAGAAAAGATATGTCAAAAGAAAATTTTTGTTTGCTTGTTTTATTGTGCTAAAATTAAAAAAATTATGCTTCTTTTTTATACCTGCTATGTACAATGATATTACTTTGTGTAAGAACTGTTCCAGCAAGAGAGAATCTGAAACAGGTGTTTACAATAAATAACTTGTAATTTTATTAAGTGATTACTGAGATATTTCATTTAAGAATTCTTTATTTTTTTTCATTAAAAAACTTAAAAGGAAAAAAAAATAAATTTCTTTTCTCAGTTTGAATATTTTTACATAAATTATATACGTACAGTTTACTTAAAAATTTCTTGTACCATAAACATTTGAACTTTATAAATGCCAGTCTTTATAGTTATTTTTTTTTAAAATGACAGATTTTCATTTAAATATAAAAACAAAATGAGAAAAGTTAGCTGAGTTCATTCTAAACTGTATATGAAGCACTCAAATGGGACAAACTTTTGGGATATGATTTTAAAATTGTTATTTAACTATTTTTAAGCAAGAAAAATGTAAAGCAATAAAGTAAAATCCAGCAAAAAAAAAAGTAATCAGACCAGTTTAAGTAAAAAATGAAATCCAACACTAAAATTATTATTTAAATGATAAATAGAAAAAATCATAAGAATTAATTTTGGAAATTTTCTTCTTTGAACATTGAAAATTTGGTATTGAACATAGCCTTTCTAGAATATTTGGTATGAGAAAAGAACCAAGAAAAATGTATTTAAAATTGTGATATTAAAAAGAAAAAAAAATTTTTTTTCATTTATCAGTTAACTATGTAGAGTGAAGGAATTCCACCAGATACTGGTTTTCCACCAATAATAAAAGATTTTGGTAAAGATTTTTTTGTCCTAGTAAAACAATGCAAACATCTGGCATAAAGAAACACTACACTAAAAAGTAAATTGCTATGAAATTATAAAGTAAAAAAATGAAAAATAAACTTTAATAAGGTATACTTTTTATTGGTTTACTTATTAAATAGAAACATAAAACAGACACAATAAACACATGAAAATGAGGAACTGTTTAAATTTTACTACTTAACTTCTATAAAACTGTGACCATAATCACACATTTAAACTAAATAAATAAAGTAAATAAAATACCCACAACTATTGTGAACTGGTTTTAAATAGTATACAAACCTGCTAATTTTTTATTCCTTATGTGAACTGGTTCAGCTGTGAATATGAACTGATACTGCCTATCTGGATCTAAGTTAAAAATAAATAAATAAAACAAAATATATTAAATAAAATAGAAACAAACAATAAACAATTCATAAACCAACAATTTAGTATCTTAGTGAATACTTTATTTGTGAGCTTGCCATATCCAAATAAAATACCGTAATTTCCAGGTTATAAGTCAAATGGGCTAAATGTCTAATTTTTCTTAACTTCGTTCAAAAATAAGATGAACTGGATTATAAGCTAGATAAGAAAAGGCAGTTGACCAAAACTAGCCAGACATCACATGAAGTCTTACAAAACAGCAAAAAGAATTCCTCGTACAGTACTTCCATCTCATGAATATTAATAAGCTTTTTTGAACTTATCAGTGAACTACTTTGTGAATAAATACTCTGAATTCAATGCCAAAATAAATTTTTGACATGTTTTGAATCATTGAGTATTTTGAAATTCCTACAAACATTAAAATTTACATATGCAGATCATAATTTTTCATAATATGCATAGCCTTCAAGTAATAAAACATTTATATAATAATAATAAAAAAAAGAAAACTAGTTCACAATTAATATTCCTTTATTACTTATTAAGCACTGTCTCACTCACTGTATAATTCAATTTTTCACATCCTATTGCTATGATGGTCCATTTCTTTTCCTTTGTTGTCTATAGTTTTATTCATAAGAATATCAAATGTTAACAGTACTTCATCCATAATGTTCAACATTTTGATATTATCTTCCTCTATCTTCTTCATGACAAATTTTTTAAAATTATCTAACTTCCCTTCGATGTCTTCAGGCAGTTTATGTGATATGGTCGTGCATTACTTGATACACAGTCTTTTTCTATGCATAAAGCGGAAACACCATGATGGACCATCCACAAAGTTCTGCACTCCCAAACTCCCAGTTTAAAGGCTGCTGTGTAGGATTTACATGATGTAACAGGTGGAATTATGAAAATGAATAGGGGTTTCTATACTCATAATTAACATCAAAATGGATCAAGATGGCAGTGACCTGTTATTGATTGGATAATTAAGCATCCACTTTAATAAACAATGAACATCAGTCCTACTGAAAACAAGCCAGTGATTGCCAAGTAGTTTCATATGAACTTTACAGCCAAGTTTTCAGGTTTAGAGCTTTTTTTCAATATTCAAAAATTTTAATTTTATCCATGTATAAGTTGATTTGGATTATAAGGTGAGGCCTAGATTTCCAGTAAAAAAAAAAACTTGTCTTGTAACCAGGAAATTACGGTATATTTAAACTAATTTTTTTTATAAAATTCTAGCAGTTTTCTTTAAAGCTAGTGAATTTTTAAAATAAAATTTTCTTTAAAAAAGATTAGTCAATGCATACCTTTAATAGCCTTGTAAACTGGTTCAAAAAGATAATTAATGTTTGGGAATGTTTTCTTTATTGTAAAAGTGGAAACAAATTTAAGAAAAATCTACTGAAAACAAAAGATGAAAAATTATTTTTAAGTATCTAGTCTTCAGAAAGAAAAAAATATCATAACTTTTTTTTTTAAAGTATCAGTCAAGAACATAGAAATATATAAATATTAAAAATTATAACAGGTAACATCATTCTATCAAAAAATTAAGATTTCTTCTTTAAAATATACATTTGAAATTTTTTGGACAAAAATATTCAGTTTATTGAGAAATTTACAGGTTAAACTTGATTTTATAGGATATAATATAACTTTTTTGTGTGAACAATCAATAGAATGTCCCCATTTGCAAAGCTGCTCTATGGTTACTTGAAAAAATATATACCATAATACATTTCAATTTTATTTAGAAAGAAAGATGAATTGTTTTACATTTTCTTAATGATATTGTTTTGGTCAAGAAGTATATAAACAAGCATTAGTCTTTTTTAATTTAAAAAAGTAGGTTAATCAGCATCTAAGATTGACATTTTTAAGAAATGGTTGTTAATTTTGTATATAGTAATGTTATACTTACCATTAGCTTCATCTATAAGTTGTGCAATGTGACTAAGTAAATGTGATCTCATACGCAGTCTTGCTCTGTTTTCATTTCCAAAACTTGTATACTTTTCCTGACATTTCTCAGGCATTAAAAAGCATTGATAAGTAAAGTTTCTAGTCATTTCATTGCATGTCATATCAGAAAAAAAACTGAGAAGTGCCTTGTCAGACAAGGCCTGAATTTGTTCCAAATTTAATATATCCAATGCCTGAATACTTCTCTTTGACATCTGCAAAAGACAAATTCAAATAGTCATTTTTTTGTTTAAGAACACAACAATGTCATTAACCAAAATCTCAATGTGAAAAGCAATGCATTTCAGCTACAAAGCAAGCAAAAAGGAACCAACCAACCAAATTAACAAAAACAGAAGTAAAGCAGTTTTAGTTCTCTTGTATAAATCCTTGGCTCCTCTACATCCTGTTTATGCTGTACAGGTATTCAGTTATTACTTGAAAAAGGAAATTGATTTAGTAGAGAGAATTCAGCATAGGTTTACTCATATGTTTCCAGATCTTAAGCATTTGGAATATGCCAAACAATTAAAAATGATAGTTCTACCAATTTTAGATGAGACCTAAAAGACATTTTCAAAATATAATGAAAGATATAGAGTATGTGGACAGGACCAACTATTTTCAGCTATCTACAGTTACTGATGCTAGAGATCAAATGCAAATTAGCCCAAATTTTTGCACAATCAGATATCAGAAAATATTTTTTAGTAAAAGATCTGTTAATGAATGGACTAAGTTTCTGCTAAGTATAGTTAATAATGGTAATATTAATCTATTTAAGAATCATATGAAAGGATATTTCTCTTTCTTAGTGGTCCTTACACATACCATGATGGCTTCTTGCTACTGCTAACTACTATGCTAATATTGCAGCTTGTAATCTATGGGGCTGCCTTTATGATTATGATTAGCAATGATTTTTTTTTGGATAAACACTCAGATTATCCAAAGCCAATATTTCCATGTCTTGTAAAGAAAACAAGCAGTAGAACAGTGACTATAGTTCTACTGAGTAATACTAACTATCGAACAATGCAGGTGCTGATCCAGTGTTGGTATTGAAGATAAAGAATTGTTGTCAGCGGGACTGCTTCCCAGGAAATTTAAATGCAGATGATACCATCAAGCATCTAACATTGTCTTGAAAAAGTGTCCTGGAGTTGGCCGCTGTTCTTTGATGATAATTCCACTATTCATTCTGCACCTTACTTTAAATCTTAGTTGTTTTTTTCTCAATCCATTGCTGCTGGTCTTATTTCAACTGTCAGTTAACTTAAGTCCAATGCTGATTCTATCATGAAATGGATTTAAGTAACCTTGTTTCATTTAATCATTCTAAAACAATCTTTACTCATCTTAAATAAAGCCATTGTTCATGTTTCCCTACTTTCCATGTCTCTAGTCAGACTTCCTTTATCAACATTTTAGAAGTTGAAGTCTTCTCTAACCTTTCCTAAAAGCACCATATCAAAACTATAGCAAAAAAAGAAAAAGAAGTTTCCATTTTCTATTTGGGGCCAGGAATTACTTCACCATCTCAGAGCTTTTTAACCTTTACAAAACAAAAGATCATCCTATGTAGGAATACTACTATCACATTTAGGGTGGTTCTCCTCCATCTGATCTTAGTATTTTTACCAAATTTAATCCAAGATTGTTCAGCTGTTGAGAGAGAGTTCACTTTCTGATAATCTTCAGTCTATGGTTCACTGCAGAGCTGGTAGCTGTGTCATGTATGAATCATGTTCATCCACTTGTTTGGCTTCAGCTTTTTACCTTTATTACATGTCCCTTCAGGACTAAAAAAGCAGTCAACTTTTTTATTTCTCTCTATTGTTGGACTCTGGAATCAACTTCCCATTGGTCTTTCCTTCTACCTAAAACTTCAACATTTCAAAACCTGGATTAATAAAGTCTCCTTGTTGTAACTCATCTTGCAAGGAAATGATTATGGGTTAAAAAATAATCCATTTCAAATGGGAATAAATTTTACTGTTCAATCTAAGTTTGTTATTCTGAGAGTGGAATATAACAGAAAGTTGTATGGATGCAAAATAAGAACATAAAAAGTAATAAAGCTTTTCTTTGAATTGAAGATGTAAATAACAAAACTTAAATGGCCAACATATAGTTATTATAAGAATTCCTTCCTATTACAAAATACCAGGCTATACTGGTTAATCTGTATCCCAGAGTTTGGTGATTTTGACACTGGGATGCCACTTACACCATTTGACATTTTTTTTATAAGCTTACAAAGCTATGAGGTCAGTCTGCCTGGTGAGATGCCTGCCAACCCAGATTTTCCCCAAGATCGCATAGCAACTGTACATTTTTCTATAGCAAAGAATGTAATGTAGGGAGGCTTTACATGCCTTTCATCATAAAAAAGTTGTTTGTTGAGGTCCATGTAATCCAAGGACCTTGCATAATCTCACCCATAGCTAGTGCACCACAATCATTGTGATCACTGATCTCTTATTGTAATGAGTTAAATCAGTTCAGCAAAATTTTAATAAAATTGTTTCAATAAATTGGTGTTGGTAACTCAACTTTATTTTGTTTTTTTGTTACAGTTACACATTGATTTCACAAAAAACTTATTTTTTAAACTAACATGGTCTTTTTGGCAGGACATCACATAGCACAAGTGACATACACCAATGACAAAATCTGAAAACTCTGGGAATGCATTTCCCATGACACCCCGTGTATGCACAATTACTTCTGTTAACTCTTTTCCATTTAGGAAATGCAATATTTTACAAGCACAAACATTCAGTCAATTTCTAAGATGGCTGCTCAAAATGCATCTACTTGATTAAAATTATTTAAACATGAAGTCATGAAATAGCATAAATGATTTAATACACAGTCCAGTATTCCAAATGAAGAAAAGATATGTTAAGTAAATGAAAGAAGAAATTCAATTTATAGTGCAGAAAGTCAAAAATGTACAGTAAAATTATCCAACTTATCACAGCAGCACTGCTCTGATATAATTTCTTGAATCTCATCACTGTCATTACTCTTGATGCTATGTCTATCATCCTCACTCCAATAATCCTCGATGGATGGCAAAGAATTATAGTTGTTTACCACTACAAATGTTTCCATCTACTCTCTTGGTGTTCATCCAGGTGTTGTCAAGTCTGCTTGCTGGGTCTGTGTGGTGTAGCAATTAGTTTCCTCAACCATGTGGTAGAAAAAATTCCCTGGTATCATCATAATAAATCCAATGGTTTCACATCAGAAACATCAATTTTTGGGCTGACAGACTACAAAAATGCCAGCATGTTGATTGACCACAGAAAATTCCACTTGATGACCTTACCATTGTTGTGGTTCTCCATGTCCAACACATTCCATGATCTCTCTCCATTGCTGTCCAACCAGCTAAAAAAATGATGAGAGATCAGATGTATGCACACTTGAGATTTCCACATCACCAGAAAGAAAAGATTCAGTGTTGGATTCCATCATGTATCAAGTAAAGCAACTAGGTAATTCACATTGTTCACACAAGTAGTTTGACTAGTTAAGTCATTTTCACAAGAAAACAAAACACTAAATATAGATGGAGAAAGTAATAACATGGACCAGCACCTTTCAGCATGTACTATCTATAGACATAAATGATCATTAAATGACTCATCAATGCCTAATGTTTCTTTAATCAGTTTTTATGGGAAAGGATTAATATGCTACAATTTGGAAAAAGCATGCACTGCAGAAATAAATACTAGGTAACCACAAAGTTACTATTTCATTAA
The DNA here is from genome assembly GCA_018389105.1 of Nautilus pompilius. Lineage (NCBI taxonomy): Eukaryota > Metazoa > Mollusca > Cephalopoda > Nautilida > Nautilidae > Nautilus > Nautilus pompilius. Next base: position 183,865 of record JACATO010000125.1, on the reverse strand, counting down.
AGTTTCTGAAGTTTTTAGATTAATGCATAATTCAAGGTCAGGAAAGGCATTTTATAACTGCCTGATTCAAATGTAGGATACAGAATAACTAGAATAGTGATTTAAATTAAATTAGTAGACACTAAGAGCAAAACTTTTTACTCCAGTCACCCTAGTTTCTCCCCACTTCTAATTAGAAGAGTTCTAATAGACATTTCCTATACTGTCTACTTTCACAGCAACAAAATTTATGCATATATCCTTTTTTATATATATATATATATAGAAGATATTAAACTAAGAGAAACATACAAACAATCAGTGGCCATACATATATAGATATATAAAAGCTACTATTATAAATATTCCATTTAAGTTATTAAAAGCATGTTCAAATTCCACATCAGGCTATTCTGACTTAGTTACAACACCACTTAACTTTCCAAAAGCAGCAAGTGACATATTTACTAGATTTAACAAGCAAAGATTATTAGTTTTTCTTTATATTGTTTCTTTTAATTGTGATTTAATCATTTGTATACATTCATATAACACAATTCATAAATGTTCGTAGAATGTTTTAAATTGTTATATAAAATAAAAGAGAATTGTTTACAAATAATTTTCTAAAATAACATAAAATCAATAAAAATTATTTTTAAAATAATTTTTTAATATTTTAAAAATAAATCCTTTACCTCACAAAAATGCTGTATTTTCCATGTTTATAACAAATAGGAAATGAATTGCTTTGGCTCCCTTAAATAGTCATAATTTTCCTTGATGCCCACTACAAAATGTTCATGTGTCTCTGCAACTGGATGCAGGCAAAATGTAACATTGCATTGCCCTTCATTAAACATTTCATGCCATATTACTGGCAATACTTTTTAATAAGTACCATAAAGTAGGGGTGAAATTCAAAAGCAGGTTAATGTATGCAAAATTTGGATTTAGACTATGAAGCAGAAACAGTGCCATAATTTAATCTACCTTTTCATGATAATTACAGATATAATTGTAAATAAACCACATTTTATATATTGTTTAAATACAAAAATACAGAAATAAACCTATTTGACAACTAAAAAAAAGAAGCAATTCTTAATTTGGTGATTTTTCTCATGTGTGTGTGTACATTATTTCTTGTTAAATTCTGTTTCTCATCAGTTAAATATCCAACAGATCATCATGAGAAGGTGAACTTAAAAGCATTTTGAACTGTCATTTCTACAAAAGATTATCTGAACATTCCAAAGAGTATAACTCAACTAATCTGTAGAAACTAGTTTAAACAAACTTTTGGAACCTTTTGTTCAAAGCATTATTTTTGTGTTTCCAAGTAAATTCTTATGGACATTTTTCTCAATTAACTGAGACATTAAAATATAAAATACACAAACAGATAAAAAAAAAAAACTAGCAGCAACTTATTAGAAATAACAAACAAGCAAGCAAATATTTCTGTACTGAGGCACAATCATTGAAATGGAATTGATTTTACTCAGAAAACCAATGCAGAAATCTCTCATCCTTATAGTTTTTATCAACAATAACCATATAATAAGTCATATTTTTGCGGAAACAAACAAACTTATGTTAAGCCTGATCTTAATTATATTTTGTTAAATGCCAAATTTAGAACAAATTTTTCTAAAAAATCTATTCATTTAAATTAATGTATAGAGTTAGTGTTTAATTTGCTAAATTTTTATCACTTTTTGCCCAGACCATCATAAAATTAACTAAAATTCACTTGTCTGTTCTATGATATTATTTTTTACCTTTCTTGGAGACTTTATCAGTAACTTTGGTTCCTTTTCTAATGTTTCTGATGCTACCTGAGCTAAGACATCCAATGACATGTATGAAGTTTGGTCACTTCCAGCTGAACCATTTGTTTTTTCATCTAGATTTTCCACATCTGTGTCATACATCCGCAATTTCTTTTTCATGTCAGCAAACCCTAAAAATAAAAACAAAGTACTATATAAAAAAATATTCAGTCTTTCCTTTTTGTTTGAAGAATTTTTTAATATTTTAAAAACACAATATAAAATAATATAGTAGAAGATTAGATCATGATGCCAAGATAACATTTCCTGAAGCTATCCAATATTTTGGAATTACCGCACTGCTGATGAACACTGTTTTAGGGGAAAGAGTTTTGTTTGTTTGAAGATTTCTCAAGAAATAAATAGACAAAAATAGTAAGATGCAAAGTACAAAATGAAAGAAGAATTAAGAATTATCACTACTGTATTAATTTACTAAAATCTTTATACTTTAATCCACATATTGTTATGGGTCCATATGACAAGAGAGCAGTTTTGAGCTGCCTAAAACCTGTCAAAATTTGTCTTTACTCTATTTTTTTATGACTATGCAAAATTAATTTTATTTTATTTTTTGTTCACTCTTTGTTTTCACACTTTCAATTAAATTGTTTTTTTTTATTTCCAGCTGGGTGACTTCAATGACATCATGTTTTCCTTGATATTACCACAGCAGTAACTCTGAGTTTTAGTTAAATATGAGTAGTTATAGATACTTTCCAGTTGAAGAAATTTTAACAGGGATGGAGAGAAATAGTGATGTTGAGGAGTAAGTATCAGAGATTGAGGATATCAATCACAAAGATCCTGACTTCTGTAATTCATCCTCTTCAGAGTCTAAAGATTTGGATAACATATCTACTCTCTGTGGAAATGAAACTAGAGATCTAGAGACAGAAAATTACAGTGGGAAATATCTCCAAGACAAAGTCAAAGCAAGCTGTCAAATTAAATGATTCCAGGACCTATTCAATATATTGTAACATGTACATGACATAAAATCATCATTTGTTCTTTTCATGCCATCAACAATCACAAGTGTAATTGTGGAAATGACCAACTTAAAAGGCAGGTATGTCTTCAGCAAAAAATAGAATGACATCAACTACATGTACATGCAAGCTTATTTTAGATTACTTTTGTTGGCAGGTGTTTACAGATTTAAGAGAGAAGCAACAGCTAGGCTTTTGGAATGCTGAAACTGGCAAGGCTATATTTCTTGCCACCATGTCTCTTAAAGCATTCCACAAAATGACTCAGATGATTTAATTTGACAATCATAAGACTAGGGCCAGCCAACATAAACAAGACAAACTGGTTACCATTTGATTGGGAAACATGGGACAAATGGGTTGAGATTTGTTCCTGCTGTACAAATTAGAGGCGAATATCACAGTGAGCAAATGTTTGATGTCCCAGCGAGTGCTGTCCCTTTAGACAGTACATGCCTCAGAAACCAGCACAATACAGTTTGCAGTCATATATGACCTGCTACACCACCAAATCCAGCAATACCTGAAACAGGCAGGTGTATAATGGGAAACTGCCTGGAAAAATCCTGGAACATAATCAGATATGTGTGGTACTGGATATTTATGTCCTAAAGATTGCGAGGCCATAACTTCACAGTGGATAAATGTTCACATTATATTGGCTTGGGACCAAGTTTCAAGAAAAACTAATGATGCTGGGGACAAGAAGAAATAAGCCAAAACTTTCAGACAATGTTCTACAAATGAAAGATAGTGCAGTTCATCCATTAATATTTGTGTTCACGCCAACAATCATCATCATTTCTTACTGGTGAAGGAAGATGAAAAACATTCTCATCATGAGCACATTGAACAAGGAAGAACCTCTTCATCCATGACTACAAGACCACAAAGTGAGTTGTGAATAACCTCGACAAAATATTGGCTGGTTATGCCTGCCAAATGAAAGCCATTGTCCTGTGGACAGAAATCCATTCAGAGAGGAACCACAACAAGCTTTGCTAATGCAGACTTTTTTTAGAGATAATGAGAAAGGCACTAGTTGAACCCCTCATCAAAAGCAATCTGGGGTGCTTGGAAGACCAGCAGTGTAGAATGTTCAGGGAAACGAAGAAACTGAAATAAGCAAAAAAACAGGTTAAATGCTGCTTTTACCAATCCAGCAATGACAACAAAACACACACACACACACACACACGTGGGTGGTGCAAAAAGCATACTTGCAAACAACACAGCACAGAACTGGCGGAATGTAAAGCTATGTAATATATATTAATGACCTTTCTACTTAATCGTAGGTACAATTGAGATTTTTTACATTTTAATGTTGATTAGAAGCTTTTTTGTTTTGGGTTACATGCATCTACCAAGCTCACGTTTTTAACTTTATGTTCAAACAATTTTTTCTATCATGCATTAAAAAGTTTTTCATTAAATAAATTTACCTTTCTTATAGTTAAAATTAACATTATTAACCATTATTTTTTGTTCTAGGCACTAAATGTTCATGTAACTTTTTTGAGCACAACAAACATACCTAAATTCTCAATATAATATCTGTTAATAATCCAGTGTGGATATTAGATAGTTCTCATATATCTGGAATTCCAAATCTGGGTACCATTTATTTTAGTTTGAATTTTAGGAGACAATTAAAAAAAAAAACAACTATACTTTTTAATCTGAAATTTCTTACTGCATCTAATAGGGAAATTAAATACAGCACTCATGTGTTTGTTTTTTTAAATCAAATTCTTGCAGAAAAGAGTTACACAATATGTTTAAACATTTTGATGTATGGCATATTATTTTCAAATCAGTGACTTTTGTATTCTTTGCAAGCTTTAAGAATATTTATAGCTTATAGACTGGAACATGTCCATAATCAGTATGAATGCAAATGCTGCTCACTCTAATACTCAGCATAACTTTTGCTGTTGAAACATTGACCAACTAGTTAGAAGAAAATTGGTGTATCTCAGATGGCTAACATCTCCAGGGTATCATATGTAGACTATGGCTAAGACTATCACACCTCACTAATAAATAATTGGACTAGTTGCAACATTAGTATAGGAACAAACAATCAAGTAAGCTTAGGAACTCAACAAGTTGATCTAGAAAAATTATCCCAACGGGATATACATCTCTTCCTGTCTTCACGACCCATTCAGGAACCGGATTACAGGGGGAGATGGGAAAGTGCACTGTCTTCAGGAACACTTCCGTGGGATAGAATCTGGAAAAGCTCCGTTAATCAACTAGTGGACGGTTTCTCCTCTGACATCCACTGGAAATTACTTAGGAATGTCCTCCCCACGAGGGAAAACAAATTCAAATGGAAACTAATAAAATCACCAAAATGTCTCATTTGTCCAGAGACGGATGAAACGGCTCTACACTCTATCTTCTCCTGTCCGGTGAATATAGAGTTGTGGTGCCTAGTCCGAGACTTGATCTTCAAGATTAAGAGTCCCCTGAAGGAACTTACTTCCTTCTGGCGCATCTTTGGATTCAACAATAGAACAAAAAAGGACTGTTTATCTAACTTTCTGGTTTTTACCACACAACGGATTGCTTGGGGTAGCCGGAAAGCTTTAGAGAGCGGTCACCTCACCTCAACTAAAAAACTCTTCCAAAATTACGTAACCCATTGGTTACACCAAAAAATACGCAGTCATGCAATCCAGTGTAAGCGACAGAGCATATTTCTCAGCCATCTGGTTGATTAACGATGCTCTTGGATACATTAACAAACATAACAAGCTCATCATACACACAGACACCTCTCTATTATCAACACCCTCTCTAGACCATCCCCCCTGAGTCAAAACTCTTCTCTTCCTTCTCTCTTTCCTTTACTTATGTCTTTGAATACGTTCTTTTATCACATGTTTTCCTTCACAAAATCTCTTTTCCTCTAGGTACATTTTCCTCTTGGAGAGGAAAAAGAAGATGAGAACATGTATATATAGCAATCTGACGAGTGAACAAAATAAGAGAAATTTCTCTCAACTATAAATACTACATTACATCATAACTTTTTCTCTTCTATCTACGACTCAACCTAAACTCCATCCCCCTTCCCCTACTCTAAGTGCAAGCCTCTCTTTCTTTATAAAGTATCCCCCCCTACACTTACGTCCCATCAAATGGACTAACCTCTTTTTGCCTCCGTTTACCTACAACTCAAACCCCAGTCAAAAACAACATCAAGACAAATACAATTTCAGTGGTGTGGAATTGGGCATCGGGCACTGTGATGATTGAACACAGTGTGATGTGCTACTTCCCAATCAAACCACAAAAAGGGCTCCTCTGGTCCCCCTACGTGGGAAGTGTTTTTGAAAGTTCTTTTACTTTATCACACTCTTATTACAGCATCCCGGAAGTCTACGACTTCCCGATGAGGGACGACTGGACGGATTCTACAGGAAACGGAGGGAAAACCTGACTCCATCCATTTGCAAACAATAAAAATAGAGACCCACCCCCATCTCCTGAATCCATTTTTGGATTTCAAAAAGAATAAAAAGCGGCCCACTTCCCCCCAACAGAACAAGGACATACAGAGAGAAAACTCTGTTCTAGAGAGTCCAGCCAGGATAAACCTACCCCTCCTGCGTGCAATACGAAGGAGTTTGGGTAGCCCGCTGCTCTCGCTAGGCTGAGGTACATCTAAACAAAACATAGGCCGAAATAAGACCTCACTTATAAACAGCTGTGACGGCCGGTCGTGGAACCGATCCAGCTACACCCACATACATATGCAACCTCACATACACACCCCTAAACACCGCACAACACCAAAAAAAAAAAAAAGATTAAATTAGGTATGATATATATTAACAGAATTTCTTTAGACAATAACTCATGATCAGCACTACACTATAAATTATATAATGCACAATCAAAATAAATTGTGCTAATGCTTTTCTGAGGGATTCTTTTTTGTTTTGAAGGAAAGCAGCTGCACAGAATTAATATCCACTACTGATCTAGTTCTTTGAAACAGTTTTCCAATGAAGACAACATTTTTCTTGAAAAGCTATAACAGTAATAAAAACAAACCTAAAAACAGCATCAGGCATCAAGTCTTAGAGCATAAAAAATACTCATGCAATACTTGAACATAAATACATTAATTTTTATCTTTATTTTCCAGAAATGTAATAGCAAGGTTTAAAATTTATAAATTTTTTTAGCATCTTCACATTCTCTAAACTTTACCATTATGACAAGCATTGTAAGCAGCCATATGGCAAGAGAAATACTTTGATTTTAGGCTTTATGATGCTTGAATCTGGCAGGCCTTATCTAACCTACCAAAAAGAGTTCATCCAGATTGTCAAGCAAAATAATTGAACACAGGAAATAGCTAGCAGGCAAAGTCTGTAGCAACTTGGGAGCTCACATGGGAATTTCAAACACTGGCTTTATGTGAACAAACAAAAGTTGGACCTACATGGTTATGTAATGCCTCAAATAGACTGATGCCCCGATTTACATGAACAAATTAATTAAAAGCTGAACACTATACCGTTAGGAATCTATGATCTATGTCAACCAATTTACTGAAAGCCAAATGGATCAGACAACTACATCCCTCCAATGAATCATGGTACCAAAGGTCCAATATGATTGTTCAAAGCACCACTGGAGACTTGAAGTCCACAGGATATATAAAGGCAATGATTGGTCAACTGTATCTGTTCAACACTACTCTACCCAAGACTTTCATGATTCTTTTTTGAGTTTTACATGTCTTGCCTATACAATGTACTGCTGTATATTCATCCTGCTTCCTGATACCAAACAGTTAGATAAACTGGCATAAGTTAGACTCTAAATTGCATTGTTCTGGTGAACTATTAAGCCATTTCAATGAACATATTTTCTAGAGTGTTTCTCAATGGAACATTGTTTTGGCAAACTCTAGCGATTAAGTGAATATGTTTCAACAACTTTGTAATGGCAAATGCATTTTATTTTGCCAAATTTTTGTTTCTTGTGAACATAATTTGATGGTAATGCCTAAATAGTACCATAGATTTCTTTATTCTCAATGTTTCTGGTTATTCTGACAATGTGGTAATTGTTGCTAATGATGTAATACCTATACTTCAGTAAAATAAGCTACCTGTATCTTTTGCAACAAACACAGTTGGATGTTCCTATGTTGGCTACCACTGAAAAATCTTAACTATAAAGATAGGACATCACTACTGAAGTGGTCCAAGAGAAAAGTAAATGACAAAAACAGAGTACTTAACTGTCAATGAACCAATGACTAGCTTTTGTGCCTTGCAAATACAAAGTACTTTGCCTTGTATGTGCTTCAGTTTTTATAGAATATAATATCAGGCATCATTATTATGATGCATTTCAAAGAGAGGTATGACTACTTGCAAGGTCAGCTACAAGCTGATAAATTAAAGTACTCAAAAAAAAAAAAAAAAGTTTTGCCAAACAGCAAAGCATTTTTAAGAAGCATGAGGAGGAAAATAGCAGATGTCAAATTAAATAAGAGACAAGACTGGCTGTCACTGGTTCCATTTGTAGGCACTTTGTCTTTGCTAGTTTACGTCATAGTCCATGCATTTTATCCAAAGATAGACACTAGCAAAGACACACCTGTGAATCTGAAGATACAGAAAGAATCATCAAAAGTAGTGAATATGATTGATATAGAAGATCTTGGAGAAAAAGTTAGTTATTGCAGGTGCTGGCGATCTAAGAAGTTCCCATTGTGTGACAGAGCCCATAATAAACACAACGAAGAAACTGGTGACAATGTAGGGCCCTTGGTACTAAAACGACGTGAACCAAAGTAAAAACGAGTTTGCTTGTTTTCTGATTTTTCTTTGTTATTTTATTGACCAATGATTTTGTTGATTTTGTATTGCTGGAAAGTTATACATTGAAAATAGCAAGTAACTGACATAAGATCAAAGTTTTTCTCTGTGTATTTTAAATTTGTTGAACTAAAATAAAATTTGTTTGATTAATGCAGAGAAAAATTGCATGCAAGATGCAGAAATAAATGGATGGCTAATTTGTAAAAAAAAAAGTCGATTGTTTAAGGCAGAAAGTTAGTTACAGATATGGGGATTTCATTAAGAAATATATAATAAAGGGGAAAATTGATAGGGACCTGTTTTTCTAGCTTGAGATAAAATGGCCAACATTGTCAAATGTTTCTTGTTAGCACTTGAGGAAAGCAACACCATACTTCAAACAACTTACATTTTTGTTCAAGAAATGGATGCAATGTATGAGGTTACTGAAAAGCTAGCTGCACTTCATCATATAAAAGGAAGCAATGGCAAAGAATTTTTCTAAAAGTATGTAAAATAAGAAACTTGCTTCAACTAAATTGAAAAAATCTAAGGAATGTGACAAAGAATAAGTGCAAGAAACATGGTAAGAAAAATATCTGAGCTCATAGCTCACATTAACAAGGAAATGCAACAATTAATATCAAACTTTCCATGCAGCATCATTGTATCATTTATCAACAATCTTGTGTAGTAAAATTGTAAGGTGTAAATCTATTATGAATGTCATTACTTCATGTGCAAATTTCATCTGCAATTATAGCTTAAAACATCACCAATTTCAAAAGTTCCTTTGAGATGAAAGCAGAATATGATAACATTTTGTTTCATAGCAAAATAAGATTGATCAGCTGAGGTAGGGTTTTAAAGCAATTATTTTAACTGTGCCCCAAATTTATATATTTCCTACAGAAAAAGCAAAATTGAAGAGAAAACTTTCCAATCCTGCATGGATTTGAGATCTGGCTTTTTTTTTTTTTTTTAATAAAAAGAATATGTCACAGAGCACATGAATAAACTGAATCTGAAGTTGCAATGAAAAGGAAAGCTAGTTTGTGAAATGTTTGTTGTAAAATTGTGAACTTTCATGAAAGCTTAAAGGGAGCAATTTGTGACACTTCCCAAGTTGTAAACATCTCTCTCAAGAAATGAAGAAATAGACACACATTTTATAGCTAATGTGTTTATTGAAGCCTTCAAGTTATTGCAGATGAAATTCGAAAAGATATTTCAGGACTTTTAAGCATGCCAAAATTTGATTCTTCCAAAATCCATTTAAACCAGATTAACAAAGCCCATCTCATAAATCAATTGGAACTATCAGAATTACAAATGATGAAAGACATACAAAATAAGTAGCTATATAAATTTTTATTCAGGTATTCCATAAAATGCATATCCAAATTTAAAGTAGTTTGCCATAGACATGATAACCATCTTAGTAGTACCTGTTTGTGAAAAGACTTTAAAAAATGAAGATCCTGAAATCTTAATTATAATCCTATTAACAGAAACTTTTGCATCAGGCACTAAAAATGTGCATGTAAAATATGCAATCCAATATTAATATCTTCGTTAGCAGTAAACAGATGCATTATTCACATTAAAACTAGACAGAACTCTACAAATCAGGCATAAGTAGTTTTAAATGTATGTACAAATCCAATCTAATTTTCTACACTTGTGATCAATAAAAATTTGCTTATCTAAATGTTTGCCAGTTTTTGGTTTCTTTAATGTTTGTAGTTATGTCAATCATTACAAAAGTTTGTGATCATAAAGCAGTATGGCCCACAATACAAAAAAGTAATCTAAATCTGGTCCACCACACTTGCCATGAAATTGGGTTGGTAAAGTTACAAAAAAACTTTTAGTAGTAGTAGTACTTCTTCAGTTTTTTTGTTTTTTTAAGCCTTAATTTTTTTTTTTAAATTTTGGCATAGTTAATAGTCAAAGAAAATTTATTTTTTATTTGATTTAAAAAATTATAGTTTAAATTAATAACCTCTATGCTGGCTAGATTCAGTTTTCTGTATTTTTGCCAATAGTTTGACAGTAAAATGTAAAGCATTGCTTGCTTTTTTGTTACAATCACTGGCTACAAAAATTCAGCAGCTTTCTTCATATGGTTATCCATATAGCCTGACCTGTAAATTTTAAATAACTTCTTGGCACATGCTCTTAGACAGGTGGCTACTAACCTTTTGGTTTAGAAAATAACTAGATTCTTTGGAGACTTAATTTTATTCTTCTTTTTCAATTTAATAGCAACCATTTCATTGACTTTTCAGTTGCAATATATCCTTCCCATGGTATATTTTTTTCTCATTCTTTTACTTAGCATTGAGAATGGCAAATGGGGAGGGAGATGGCTGGGAATTTCCAATATTAGCATATTTTCAAACTGATTTTAGCTTTATTTATTAACTTTAATCCAGTCATTTTAGACTAGGTACTATACTGTTTTTACTAATGCCAGCACTAAATCAAATTAATTAACGATCTTGTAAATTCTTCATTTAAAATAAACTGTTGACTATTTACTGTTACCTTAAGTTACACCACTAACTTTCCATGTTTGCATATTCACCAGTAAACCTAGCTCACTAGTATAAATTAGGTCATTCTAATATTAAAACCCCTCAAAATCTAAGTATTGAGAGTATTAATTACCTAAACAAAATTTTAAGAATATCACAATTGGATTTTTAGACACAGCTTGTTTTCATAAACAATTATCACAATGAGGAAACTGTTTCACTTTTGTTTGCAGCAAAACATTTCCATTTCAAATATATTAATATGTCTAACCTCTTCGATTTTTTAAAATCAGATTTACATCGTTATAATGATTACACTTGATCCAAAATCTGAGGAATTCTCATTTCTATTTACAGGCAATTTTGCAATATTGAATCATTCCCAGGGAAAAAGGTTCTTATTTAAACTGTTCAGCTGGAAACATGGAAAATTAGGAACAGAAACTTCTGACTACAACAGTGAATTTGAAAGATGGATGACAATGGAAAAGCAAAAGTGAGTGATAGTGATTAAATGTTAAGTCTTAATATCCTACCTACCTACCTGCCAGGGCTACAAATTAAAAATTTGCTCATGAGCAATATACTCCTAGAATAAGAAATTTAGAAGCATGTTAAACTTTTTTGGGAGAGAGAATTAACATACAAAAAAGCTGAAAATAATAATACTGCATAAATTAATCCTTTCTGAAGCAACTCAGCCAAGCTGTAATTAATTATTTGATGATCACTACCAAATTAGACTATAAATAGCACACACACACACACACACACAGGATGCTGGTCCACATTATCACTCCCTGTTTATTTTGCTGCAAAAGTGTATCTATCTGTGCAAGCTGTTTTAATGACCATGTTTCATCAATGAAATGCAATCTGATATTGAATTATTTCCTTCTGATGATATAAAGGTTTTGTGTGTGCATACCTCAAATCTTTGACCATCAAGCTGGTCTGACAGTGATTCAGGCAAAGTATGGAATGCTGATGCCAATAGTAACCATGAAGATGCCAAGACAGGGATCTTGCAAGTGAAGTACATCAGTCCAAAGAGTAATGTTGCTGATAATGCCAAGCTAGTCAACTGCTTTTGTTAATTCATCCCAGAGAATTTTTTCCAACCACATGGCAGAGAAAACCTATTGGTACACAGCACAAATGCTGAGGAAAGCAAGGACAGACACCCACCAATACCAGCAAGATGATGAAGGCTTTCATAGTGGCAAAAATCACCATCAGCCTTCACTCCACTTTATCTATCAACAATCTTTGGAGTATTGGTGACAGAATGAATGTAGTTGGAGTGTCAAAGGTGATGATACTAAAGAAATTCAATTAGCATCTCTGTGAAAATAGTCACTGGGGCCTGCTTCTAATAATCCTAACAGATTAGTTGTTAGAAATTAGACCACTCCTAAATGTGGGAACATCCACAAAGACTTTAAGCTGGATGTTGAGGAGTCTGAAGTGTGGCTTCTGCTACAGAAACTGAAGCCTACAGAGAAAATGTGATTGTCAGGTACATCCTAACCAATCAACCAACCAACCAAAGCCATCATATCCTGTTGAGGATAGAGGGGAAAAGACTTAAGTGATATGCTCCAGAAGTGGTCACAAAAAATTCAGGTATTGGAGTGTAAACCTACTTTTACTGCCAGACCATTCCCACATACAGGGAGGAATGTTTCAGAGACCATGTGACTAGACAGTGGCCGATCACTTCCTGGGAGTGAGTGATTTTATCTAATTTTTTTTATATTACTTTCTGCAATATACATAAAATTTTTCCTTTCTTTTTCTGAACATATTTAATTTTCATTTAGATTACTAAACTGCATGCTAAATCATTTGTGATATTTAAGTATTCCATAACTTTTTAATGTTTTTTTTTTTAAATAATTTTAATCAGGTGGTGCATTTTGTGCAACCAAATTTTCTGAACATTTACACATGTAAAATATTGCATTTCTTGAATGAGAAAAGGCTAAGAACAAAGTTCTGGTGAAGTAGAATATGAAAAACTAGTATAATAGCAACAAGCTTATGCCAATAGTACAAGGAAAATAACAAAATTATATCTCTCACTGTCTCACATACCTAGACAATTTTTACCTTGTGGCTAATGAGAAACAGTCAGAGAGAATTACAGACTAAAATGAAATCCATTTGACACTTATTTAGTGTTTAAAAAAGATAAATAAATTTCTAATATAATTCAACATTTATCACTGTAAGCTTTCAAAAAAAGCATTCAAAATCTACCATGCCTTATATTAAGAATGTACTGTAAACTCCTGCAGTAGACAATTTATTTTATATAAAAAAAATTTTTTTAATGCATTATATTTCTTTTGAAAAATGTCTAAAAATAAATGAAATACAGTAAGACCTTGATTTAACCGACTAATAGGGGAAGAGGTGTCCATTAAATCCAAACACTTACATATGCTGTTTACATAAGATCTTATATAATGACTATATTTGAAAACAACTTATACACTGACTTAAAGATTCAACACACGTCTTCTTATTCACTATACCTTGGCATTTACGGAAACACCAAAGCTAATCATCACTAGCCCGAAACTTTATGTTCATGTGCTTTGCAAACATATTTACAGTGGAGTGAAGTACACCACCGCAAGCATTTATGCCACTAAAAGGTTGCTGCACATACCACTTATATACAGTTTCCTTGAGGTTTTTATCCAGTGTCATTTTCATATGCTTCCAGCCACGAATTGACAAACCACTGGTATCAAACTTTAATGAAAATTGTTTGAGCTTTTCCTCACTCTTACGAATATCTGATACTCATACTCCTCACACATACAGGCAACCAATACACCAGACTCAAGCTTTGCTATCAATTCCAGTTTTTGCGAAACACACAGATTCACTCACTTTCTTTTCACACACAATCTTAAGAGGCCATGGTTAATAACTTCTATTCACCTTAAATGCTAATAAAGCATAAACAAACACTAAATTTAAAGCAAAACTTGCAAGATAAAGATGACATTATTGCAGAATGCAGTCAACAACAGAGTGGGAGATAGATACCCGCAGATGCCCACACACCATATGTCAACACATGCACAAAAAGTGCCTAAGCAAAAAATTTTTCGTGCAGCTTAACACAGACTTTTGTTGGGAGTACCAGACAGTGTGAATGGGGGTCCATTAAATTGGGGTTTTACTATAGCACCAAAGTGATTTTTTCAGAGATCCCAGCAAGATTAAATTAGCAATGGTAAATATAAAAATTATTTAAGATGAAACTAATCATTAAAAGAGAACATGTAAAAGATAACAACTATCGAATAACGTTATATCTACTGACCATGAAGTTTATAATAACCCATTTTTTTTCTGTACTATCATTTGATAATGACTCAGCGTGAGCTTTTAGATCCTTTTAACTGTTGTACAATGTGCGGAAGGCTATTCTACTCAGCAATGTCTAGTTTTCATATATTATGATATTAAATCACCATTTTCATCTTTGCCCATCAACTTATACTATGTAAATTTGTTTCTTAATGAATGTCAAATAATCAATTCACAACTCTCATAAATATCAAATAATAACTTTATCATAAGAATGACTTCCATTAAATACAGTGCATAAGAATAGGCTCTCTAGTTTGGGGGGGGGGGGAGAGTTGGACAAAAGATGAAACAAGAACTAAGTGAATTATTGTTTCTGGTTACCTTATTCCAAAGTTATCATCACTAACTTTATTTTAGTTCTGTAGGTAACTAGAGTAGCACAAAATCTCAAGTGTCCCAGCTAGATTTTAGGAAGATGCCACACTATACTACTTTGCTTTTTAATTCCACACTAAACTATTTTTTCCCTCTCAAACTCAGACCTGACTGCTTTCCATTTAAATAAGCAGTCATTTCATTATATGCAGCCTTCCTAAAAAGGTGTCCTTAGTTGACATCAAATTATATGCGTAGGTACACAGCTAACTTTTGTTCAAGAACCATATTTTTTAGAGGTATTATATCAAAATGCATTATCTCTCCTCAGTAACAAGTCTGACATTACTTTTTCATCACATTTTCATTTCTATATTGAATACTTTAGATGTTGTAAAAACTATTAATTTTCTTATATTCTCCACTGTAAAATAATCTCAATCAGAAGTTGTTAAAATATATTTGAAAAATTCTGTGGAATCTCCTACCACTGCTCTGCATTCGTATCTTGTCAGGGCAATAAGCATGTTTTGCCTTCTGGGTAAGATGTTACAAAAAAGGGGGGGAACGTACTCTTGTTAGTCATAGTCTGCTGAATGCTGAAACTAATCACCACCATACAATTTTTTCAGAGATTGAATCAAATGGCAAATGGAAAACAAAAGATCGATGAGAGCAAAGGATCTAAAGATCTGCAAATGTGTTAGTTTTTTCAAAGACAAGGACAATTTTTGCTAAAAAAAAAAATGAACACAACTTGCTCAAAATTAAAATGGAGGACAAAAGTTATTCGAGAATTCTGCTCATTTTCTCTACAATTTTTCATAGCTAAAATTTGATAAACTGATCATAACTTTTAATACATTTTGAATTTATTTCCCAATTCTTTTTTTTTTTGTTTGCATCATTTTATTATTTCCTTATTAAAATCTGTAAAAACACCTTTAACAAAAAGAGAATATTGATTTTTTAGATGGTTGTTTTTAGCATTAAGTTTCCTTCTTTCCCTATTATCATATGCTGATGTTAATGCAATTATCATCAGCAATACTGATAGTATACATTGAAAATTAATGTTTATTTTTTCAAAGTTTTATAAATCTATATGTATTTTTCTGTCGAACTTCTTCATTTATTAGCTCAAGTTATAAATTTATTTGTATATATGCTCTTTCTCTTTTGTAACTGTTAGATCTTTTTTCTTCATCCTATATATTTATTTTTCTTCATTACAGCCTGACATTCACTAAAACTCTTTCTGAAGAACCTAAATAAAGTTCAACAAAAAAAGCAGTAAAGATGCTACAGATAAATGCTCAACTATACAAAATTATTGTAAACTAGTAATTTTTTTTTAAAGAAAACATTAATCATAAAAATTTGTCTGAAATTTCAAAATGTCCTAAAAAATTTGAGCTTTAAGAAAAATGCTCCAGGTCAAATTTGGACAAGCGGGAGCACTGTTTTAGAGCTATCAGAAACAACATTTCACTAATTAATATTGAATAAATACTAACTGATTTTAGTGTTTTTCTATTTAGCTATCATATTTAATGAGTTTTTTAACGAGTTCAGAATTTTTACATCAACAGCTCAACAGATAGTTAGCTGTCATTTCTTGTGGCATTTTATAAAACAAAATTATCAGAGTGATCTCATGTGGTCTCTAATTCATTTTAATTTATGAGAATTCCTGCAATTTTGAAGCCCGAACCAGCATTAACTACAGCTCAGCTCATTTTTTTTTAAAGCCATATTACAGAAATGTTTTTTGATACTTAAACCTTTTTTTAGTATAAAAACTTTAAAAAAAAAAAATTATAAAACTTTACACGTTTTTATATAATTAGGATGGGGGTTAAAAGTTGCAAATATAAATGAAGTAATTAATCAATCTCATCTCTTTTTCAGTGAGGGAAAAAGTTATTGCTGTGTTTTCGAATAATTGCAAATACCAGAAATAACAGTAACCTGCATCAAAAGAAAAAAAAAAAAAATAAAATAAAAATCTCTTTTAAATAAAGGATAAGATCCAATTAAATAAATAAAAAGCTATTTTACAATTAATTTTTAAATATATATATATATATATAATACAGTAACTAAAAATGACTAGTAGTAGTAACACTAATAATAATATTAACTGTCTTTGGTTCTAAAAATTCAGTTTATACTTTGATGATGATAAGAATATAATAGTACTCCAGGGCAGGTAATTAAACTTCTTTTTTTTTTTCAATAAATGTCAATTATGAAAAAAATATTTTAATTAGAACCAACGATACGATTAAATTTATTTACTGTTTATTTATCACTTGTGGCCCATTTGACTCCCGTGGTGGCAGAGCGATCCGACTGCCGCAGTACTTTAATTTTGTTTACACACACAAACACTGAATTTATAATAACCAGACCGACCGACATGGAACGGAAAAATTAACCAATCTACCTTAAAAACTGACAGCTTCATTCGTATGTCGTACGCCGAGAAATATTTCCCGCCAATAAACGAAAGTCATTCATTTGTGGGGGCTCAGCTCAAATCAACACGTTGACGCCATATTTGTGGCGTCTGTCACGCTCGCGGGAGAACAACATTTCGAACAAACACCTCCGACACTCAGCAAAGCGCACAGGGCCACAAACTGATATACGACTGGACGAGGCACCCCCTCGTGCGTGTCTAGAAAAGTTGCTAACCGAAGAAATCCGTGCGAGATGTTTCGAGTGGCGGCGGTACAGTCCGCAACATTGTACCGTACCAATGCGCTAGCAGCCGACATTGTCTCTGCTAACGGTAGCAGTGCGAATCTAGGCCACAGGCTGCAAATCAGATACCGACCCGGCTTATTTCTACCAACTTCGGCATAATTCAAACCGCATACCTTTCGACACCATGGATCTTCTGGCCTTTTTGGACGCTTTTTCTTTTCTTCTCACTGTCGCCATTTTCCTCACACCTCAGCGTCTCGTCTGCTAAACCTCGATCCGAACCTCGGTTCAGACACCCCTACCCTGTTCTCCCTACCTCGCTACTTTCGGTGGCAATGTCGCCGGGCCGAAAACCCTTTGTATTTTTTTAATGCGCTGCAGTCAGAACGGAAACGTTAAATATTTTTTCGAAAAAAAAAATTTCTTTTTTTTTGCTTCGAATTGAATAAGTTACTAATCGTTTAGTTTACCCGTATATCTGGTTTATGGGTGCTTGCAGAAATATGGTAATAGTCTACTCTCTACTCCAATTTTTAGGTCGTTTAATTTTTTTTTTTTCTTTAAATTTCTTTAATAACCCGGTATCGAATCATCGATAATTACAAGGTGATTACCTGTCACTTCAGCGCTGATTTTCCGTAAACTGTGAAAACAGGTATCGCGCGAACGCTCACGTGGTGTTGTGTTGTGTGTGTGTGTGTATATATATATATATATATATTTTTTTTTCTGTCATGGCGATGTTAGTGTCGTCTGTTCGGTTGCTGAGAGTCGGACCAGGATCGTAGCCGCCAGGGTGGGTTTGTGGTTCTGCTGTGTTGTTGGAAGTATCAGCTTCAGATTCGCCTCGGTTTCTGTTCTGTCTTGTTGTTTTAAGACATTTTTATTGTAGATGTAAGGAGGAGACAGCGCCGTAATTCGGGTTTATCGGAAATCGTATGACGTAAGTTAGGTTGGGTCCCTCAGGTTTGGGTCGGAGGAGGGGGGGGACCCTGTGGGGGCCCCTGTGGGCGACAGCAGGGGAGCATCCCTGTCTCTGGCTTGCCACTCGTCTACCCATTTCCTTCCTTCCTGCTGTGTGGTAGCATTTTCTCTAAAAACTCTATCAGGTAGGGATATTAATGGTATGATAGCATTACCATCACTGTCAGTAGCTGTTTTCATTGATATCACGTAGTTTACATATTATATTGTATTTTGTTGTTGTTGTTGGTCTTCGTTTTACACACGGAGTTTAATTAATTAGACGTATATTTATTTAGCCCATGCCCTACAGTTGATGTGTGATGAAATATCCTCAAGATCGAAGTCGTTGGCAAATGTTGCCTTTGATTTTAAAAAAAGAAAATACTTAGGGGGGGAGGAGGAGGATGTGAGTGAGTGAGTTCCCTGTGATATCACGGACACCCTCTCCTTGGGACATCGGAACACGTGATTTATACAGAATCTTAAATCTGCCAACTCTTCAGTTTTTATTCTATGTGTGGTGTATTGCACCTCCACAAGAAATGACTGCTAAAAGGATATTCAGTACAGAACCCCTTTGGAGGAGAGGGGGGGGGGACTCGCTCGCTTTCTATTTTGCTCCTGTCGAGCTGGCCAAAAAGGGGGGGGTGATGATGATTCAAGTTTAATGCATGCATTAAACAAGGGAAAAAATGCTTTCGATTTCCGGAAGAGAATAACATTTCTACCAACTTGTTCCAACAAGCATTTAAATGCGGGCTATCCAGATTATTGCGCACGATAACTTCATCTGTAGTTTATTTCAAGTGTTGCTCTGTTGTGTGAAAGTACCTAACCTGACTATGCCACCTCCACCAAAACACAATTTGCCAATGGTAATGTTAGCATCTGCTTATGCACTGAAATCTGTTAATTATATAAATTCTGATTAGAAATTGAGAATGAAGTTATATAGTATTTGTTATTTTCTGTGGTACATTTATAGATCTTTTTTTTTTTTACTTACTAACATTGTCATAAAGAGTTAAAATGCCAGTATGATTTTTTTAAACATTCTAATTTCTTAAAAGGAAATATTAAGATGAATTTATTTCTTAGAAGAGTACTAAAATATCTATAAGCAATAATTTGTTCATTTATAGTTGCTGCACGACTTATTATTAAAGATATTTATTATTTTTAAAATACTACATATAAAAATATTGTTTGTATACAGTTTTTATTTTTTAATACACATTTTAATCAGCTATACAGTAGTGTAAAGGTAGAGAAATTTTATTACAAACTATACTGTGCACAAACCTAGAAAGTGGAGTTTAGGAAACATTGTATAAAAATTATTATGCGTGACCAACACACAGGTGTTTTGATTCAAAGGTCTAAAATCTGGTCTAGGAAACCTAGAAAAATACTTTAGCATCTGCTTACACAACATGATATCATAACCTACCCACCCACCCCCATAAAAAACATGTTAATGTATAAACAAATTTTAAATGAATGCTAAACATGTTGATGGTACAATGTAGCTAACATTAGTTGTCCAATAACACCAATGCTATTCTTTTGCAAAATAATATCATACAGATCAAAGTTGCTGCAAATTTCAATGTTTCACAGTCAACAGGCCTCTGGAAGGGAGACTTGGTTATCCAAACAAACCATCAGCAACCAACTTCTTAATGCTGGATTATGTACCTGCCTAGCATTTTAATTGGATTTTTGGGGGCCAGCATCACTACAGTAAATTGCATAAGTATTTTCCCAGCTCTTTCATCCATAAGCATTTCTGTGATGTTTACATATGTAAGGCTCAGAAATACCAGGCTGGACATCAGACATCTCATTTCAAGCATGTTTGGGAGGTCACATCCAATACTCCATGCCAATCATCATGATATTTCTATTTTTTGGGGGTACCTATATAAATTGGGACATTTTTCTCTTAACATATAATGAAATCTATCAATTAATTTAGCTAAGTAATACATTTTTTTTGTAACTTTTGATTGTTTTGTGGTGTTCTTCACAAACTGAATTAGAAATATGATGTCAAATTCCAATATTCCTATATGTTTATGCCTAGAATTACTGTATGATATTTTGTCCAATTTTTATGGGTTTTTAGTTGAACAGTTTGTTTTGATACTGCTGAATGGAGTAATTGTGCTTTGCAAATTTTTTACATTTTTTGTATTTTTATTTTAGATATTCACTCATGAAAATGCTAATATAACAGGAAAAAAAGAAAATTGCTTAAGATGAGTGTGTGGAAAAGGTTACAGAGAGTTGGAAAGTCTGCATCAAAGTTTAAGTTTACTGCTTCCTATCAAAAACTTGTGGTAGAATGTACAAAGGATTGGTAAGGAAATCTGAAGGGTTTTTTTTATTATTTTTGTTATTAATAATTCAAAAGCATTAAAACTAATACAGGATGTTAACAAACATCTCATACAAGCTTAACCTTCTGCCAATTTTAAGGATAGAAAATTTCGTATGAAAACGTATACATTTATTTATATATATGAGCTCAGTTTTTCCATCAGTGTTAACACGTTTTAGTAGTTTTAACATTTGGAATTTTAAGTTTGAAAATTTGTTTTTATTTTTTTTTCACCAAAGAAAGTAATAAAATGCTGCATACTTTTACAGGCAACCAGACAAGGTCTGTGTAGTGTGGACCAGAAGGAACAGAAGACACTCAACTCAGGTATGTTAAGCAAAGATAATATGAAATGATGCAATGAGTAAAGAATCTGTCTCTCACTTTTTTTGTCTATGGATATATTGTGCAACACAAGCAGATATCATCTTGCAGTTCTTGAAATCTGGTAATATTGCTTCTTAAGTCATTTTATTTGATGTAATTCAAAAAGCAATGATGCCAGAGTCCTCATTGCTTTATTTTAATAAAATGATTGCAACAGAAACATGTTACCAGCCTGGCTTCTTATCATTTATCATATTTGTTTATATTCAGTTATATTTACTGATGAACTTGCTTATTTTATTTTTTTTAAAAATCACTGTTTTATTATAATACAATAAACTCTGCTAGTTTCGACTGCAGAGTGCTTCCTTAATGGTTGGGGGTGTCCTCATGTTAGCCTGCCAAAAATTATGCTTACAATTTTTGTAAATTTTCATCTAACAATGTTTGCAGTCCTGGAGGAATTCCAAAATTGCAATTTTACATTGAAATTTTTTTTTTTTAAATTTGTAAACTTCACTTAGAATTTTAACTGTAAAATTTTTTAAATCAGAATATTTACGAATACAATTTAACAAAAAAAAACTAGACTTTTAAATGAAAATGACAAATCAATTTTTTTATTGTAACATCAGTATTTTTACTTTTTAATAGTAGATACAGTGCATGTTTTTTACTGGCATCTGAATATGGATTTCTATTTCTGTGCAGTACAGATATCTGCCTCTAACTCCTGGATTCACAGGTGGTCTTCACTTTGCATTTCAAAAAAGAAAAAAACACTATTTTTTAGAACAGTATTTTCAGCAAATGGATTCCATTTGCAGAAAATATATTCTAACAAATGTGGCAGGATGTACTCTTGTGTTACATTGTGTCATTGCTGACAAAAGAAATGTTCATATTTTGTTTGGAACAATGAAATATTCGTGTTACACCTTTTGGAATGACTTTTTAGAAAATAAAAACAAACGCCTTCTGAAATGTTAGGTAAAACTTTTGCTGAATTCATTTTAATACCATTTGAATTAAACATAGACCTCATTGAGATTGTACAAAGCAATGCAAAGATCTTACAAAATATGCAATTCTTATTTCATATAGTGTACAATCTAATATGTTACCTATGGGTTGACATAATATTCTTTAATTATTTTTTAAGCCTGCATCTGCAAAAAAAGTGGGTTAATATTTGTAATATTTTATATCTCACTTTCTCTGTCAACCCAGCCCCAGTCTTGGATACCGACCATTCAGAATCCTTACCGAGGCACTGTTGATTGGAGTGTTCCAGAAAATGTAGAAATTACTGTAACTTGCTTCCATGAAGCTAGGCAAACTGAGTATGAAGATAAAGAATGGACATTTGTAATAGAAAATGTAAGTATTTTAATTTTTAGTGAAAATTAACAAATAATTCATAATTAACAAAAATAATAGTAATTTTAAATTATTATTTATTTCAATTGTTTTATTTTTTCTGGACAGCAAGGAAAAAGTGGCAGAAGGAAGGTGTTGGCATCCAAGCCTTTAAATCTGAAAAACTTTGCCAGTCAGGTTCCATCACAGACCACTATCACTTTGCAGTTAAAACCTCTGACAAAAAAGGTGAAGGAGGCTAGCATTCAGTTCACTTTGTCCTGTCTCTTTCTTCGAGAAGGCAAAGCTACGTAAGTATATCTAATTTAGCTTAGATTAATTTTGTACACTTTTAAAAAGTTTTAAAACCTTTCATTGCTATTTTTAAATGCAAGGAAGAACTGAAAAAGTTAATTTTATTATCTCTTTCATACTCTATGCACAATGATTAATTTTAATATTTAGCTTCCTTGTGTAAAAGAGATTAGATGTTAACTTCACACTGCTGCTCTTAGTGTTGTCTCTGGCTTTCAGATGAAACATTTACCTTTTTCTCTAACATTAATAACTTCTTAAAAGTTAACTGAAGCAGTTTAGAGGTTGATACTTTCCAAAAATGTATGGTATGTTGATCTTCACTTGCTAAATTTAACTTATTTCTTTTATTTGTTATATTAACTTTAAAATTAAAACAGTAAATATATAAATAAAATTTTTCTTTTAAATATTTTACTTTTCCTAGCTACAGATCTTCCAATCTATCAAGACTTAATTGAAAAGTTTGTGTACAGTCTCTCCCATATGATGAAAATTCCATAAAACTTTGAATAAACAGTATGAGCTCTCCATTATTTGATTGCAAAATATACTGACTCAGCCAGTAATTAAGATTTAAGACAATGAATGAATGAAGTAATTTAACAAAGTAGACAAATAAACACAATCATTTTGCACAAACTTTGGCTGGCATAAAAACTTTAATTTTTTTTTTTTTTAACTTTTATCCTAAATATAGTCAACAGTAAGTTGGGATTTCCTCTTGTTTATTTGGGGGACTTTAAAAAAGGGTTTGATTTAGAAATTTGTAGTTTATACAGAGTGAAAGCAGAAGAATGGAGATGCAGATATCTGATATGTGCACTATGAAGAATATGGACACTTGGAGAGCAGAAGCTGTGGCTAACAAGGAATATAGAAAAAATTTACAAAAAAAAACACAAACCTAGGATGCTTCAAACAACTTTTGTTCATTATCAAATACATTGAAAAAAGTTCCAAAATAACAGAAAAGGATCACAATGTGTTATAAAAACATAAAATATACTGAAACGGTGGTTAATTAAATGTTAATTTTTTTTATTTTAGGTCAGAAAAATTTTTTAATAACAATGAAGGATCTCTATTTAAGGGTCTACAATTTTAAATATTAAAGGATGACATTTGATCGCATCTTAATTTTTAATATTTTAGATAATGTTTGTAAAATCCATTTAGAAGATCAGGTTTTTGCTCTATTATTCATAATGTGAATTTCTGTGATATAGATACAGTATGTAATGTAATATATTTATATTACGAATTTTACATGTGATTGGCCATTCACCTTGACTAAAAACACTAACAAATTAACTATTCAACACCAAATATTTTGCTGGACGTTGTTTCCATATTTTCCAGTCATTGTTTAAAGCAATTCTTTTGTTAATTTTAATTATATTAAGATAACTTCTAGTTCTGAATATTTTAATTTTTAAGATTCAGTAGTTGTGCAGATTATCTTGCATAAATTTTCTTTTTTTAAATTTTAGGGATGAAGACATGCAAAGTGTAGCCAGCTTAATGAGCATTGGTAGATGTGACATTGGTAATTTGGCTGACTTAGAAGAAGATGATGAGGAATCAGAAAACTTAAGTTTGAAAATCTCTGAGGTGGCAGCGAAATTAAGTCAGTTGGAGGGAAAAGACAGTGTCTCAAACACTGCAGAATGCACTCATGAGCTGGACACTCCACCATGTATGTTACTGAAATTATTTTTGTTTTGAATGACATTATTCAAAGTTAGGCTAAATCTCAGTCTGAGTGACAGTGATGAGACCACAATTCTCAGTGTTTTGGCACTGCTTCGCTGTGAGAATTCTATTGTATATATGTATAATTGTCATCTCTGATCCCTTGTCATGATGAAACACCTAATGAATCAATGGGAAGGCAAGATGAATTGGTAGTGTGGAACAGTATTCCTGATTACAAGCCAGGTTGCCTTGTAAGGTAATGGCATCCCAAAATTAGCAGTAAATTTAGCTACAGGAACAAGTTTTCATGTAATGTAGCAACTCCATTTATTTTCTGATCAGTGTAGTTAAATCTTTTGTGTTCAGGGAAAGTTACTCATGTGAAGGAAAACTAGAAGGAAAGTCTTCAAACTGAGTTGATGGCACTGACACCTTTGAGGTTGTCCTATACCTTAAGTCAATATACTGTTTCCTGTGCTGATTATCTCTTTAGGATATATGTTATAGTGTTAATTTAAAATATATGTACTTTTTTGCAAATAGATATTGATTTAAAATAATATAATATTGATTTTCAATGTTATATATGGGACTTTGAACTCAAATGAGGCTGAAATCCTACATAATGCCAATTAGAAGAATTCAAAAACAGAGCTACACCAACAGACAACCCATGACGCAATGAAATTTATAGTTTAAAATATAAACAAATTTATTTATAAAAGACTTGACATTTTTTGATAATAAATATAACTGAAATAAACATTAAAATAAGCACACATTGAACTGTGTCACAACTGCTAAACAGTTTACAAGTCATAACAGCTTCAGCAATTTGCAAAGAAAGCCTTCACATGCTTGTTCCTGCACCATTTCTGTTATTACTGAGTGTATTCTGTACATCTTGAAATTTAGAAATTAAATCTTTAAGAATGATATCCTAAAGGTCTGATGGCATTCCATTATTTTAAAAATTTTAATAAAATGTAAAAGTAATTTTATTGAAATATAACAAAGATTGTTAATGGGGAAGGTTTTAAAATGCAAAGCATGGTATGTAAAATGTAATTAGCTGCCAAAAAAGCTAGGCGTCTTTCCATTATGATTTATATTGTAGTAGATTAATTTTTTTTACAAATACTAAAATGAGACTAGTACAGTTTTAACATTGAAATTCATATCTTTAATTTGAGAAAAGTTTGCATTTCGCAGTAGTGAGGTATTTTGGGGAAATAATTGCCATAGATAAATCTTTTCTTTTCATTTTTGTTTGTTTCATTTCTATTTCTCTTAGCATGTTTTTGATAGATGATACTTTTGAAGCAGTTTTTAAAGTTAAGATCAAACTCATTCTTTTTTTTTATTGTCTTTATATTTTATTTTGCTTCATTTTAAGTACTTTCTTTTGTACTTTTTTTTAGTTTTTGCTTTATACATTTTTGTTACAGTTGTATCCTTTGATAAAAGTAAGCAGAGGAAAGCATCTCTAAATCCACTGGAAGATGATATCGAGGAGGAACCGGGTAATCCTTTCTTAGACAAACCATCTCAGAATGAAATTTCAAAAAATCCTTTTGATGAGCCCTCTCCCAAAAATCCTTTTGATGAGCCCTCTCCAAAAAATCCTTTCGATGAGCATCGTTTTCTCAAAAGGCCTGATCAGCAGCAAGCTAAATTTTCTTTTGAAAGTGTTGAAAAAACAGCATCGCTATATAAATCTCCAAGGAAATTCTACACACCTTCATGTGACAAAAGCAGATCACCTGTTCATATAGCAAAGACTTATGACTCAAAAACTTTGCCAGCATCTCTGTCGAAACGGAAAAAAGATAAACATTTAAAGAAACTATTTGAAGCTGATAAATCGAGGACTAGTAGTGAAGTTGATCAAAGACCAACTTATGATGGAACTCCTCCATCAACACCACCTGGTGAAAAGAAAATGATAAGAGCGATAACACCACCGCCAGTACTTATCAGTGGAAACCGATCTCCATCATTGTCAAAAAGGTAGTTATTTTTGGAAATTATTTTAATGAACGTTTTCAAAAACTATTTAAATGCACATTCTTTTCAATGTGAAAGAGAGAGAGAGAGATATTTTGTACTATTTTTGAAAAGAAACACTCAAATATAATTTTTTGGAGAATATTTTAAATAGATTTAAATTTAGAACTAAAATTTCAAAACAATTTTCAATACTTCACAATTATTAGTATTTCTTTAAAACTAATTTTTTAATCCATTTACACTAAAATGTTATTAACAAGAAAGACAAACAACATAGTACTGAAGTTTTTTAATTTTTAACAAACAGATGTCAGAATAACCCATTGATGGTATTTTTTAATAATTAGCCATTGCAGACCCCCCACAAAACCACAAACAAGTTGTTTCTTGAATTATTTTGAGCAAATACTTTACCTCTCATTTCATTTTAGAGCAGGAGGAGGAGATCTGGTAGTGAATAAACTTCATATCTGACTGCGTATTTGTTTTAAATATATTTCAGTTGCTAACCTCACATTTTTACATATTTACTGAAGTAGACAGATATTTGTTTAATTTCCAAAGTAGGTAGGAAGATCCTTTTGGAAAGAGGGCATGGGTGTTTCCTTGGCATCTTTCTGTATATGAATCTAGTTTTTGATAAATAATGTGGGCCACAAAGGTGGAAAGTGGTGGTGGAAACAGTACTTCCTAAGATAATTTTACTACTTTTTATAGATTGTAAAACTGGCATCATTGGTCGAAAATTGATCAATGATGTCAGTCAGTACTGATTTGCTTCCTTTCTATAGACAGGCAAACCTGGTCAATAAATTTTTATTTATATTTTAAACTAAATTTTTTAGACAATAAAAGTTAGTGTTTTAGTGGAAATATCAAGTTCTAAAATTTTGTGCTAAACAGGCTGTTGGATGAGTGGAAAGAGGAATAACTTAATTTTTTTTTTAAAAAAAAAGGAACAAGAAACCTATAAATCTGTTTGATGTTCTAATTCTCTTACAGAAAGAAGTTGACAGAGACTACTGGCTTAGAACCAACAGACAAATCGTTAGATATATCTGATCTATCTCAGGTAGGATTGACTTCTATCAAAGTTTACTATGGTATTACAGCAGCTATATGCATAAAAACTATTTTAATTAAAAAACTGAATTCAGATGCTAGAAATGTAGTGATATTCTTAATATCTTGTTTGTTTATAAAAAATAATTTGGAAGATTTGATATTTAAATGTTTGTTAAAAGTACCTTATGACCACTACAATTCCTCATCAGAATTGTCGATTTTGTTTTTGTTTTTATTATGTAACATGTTGAGAAAAAGGGTTTTATCACCATGTTATAACATTTAAATTATCAGTTTGGTCAACCAGCATTTGCCTGCTTTTCAGTCTTTCCTTAAATATCCATGCAGCTGACAGATTTTTAAAGATAACCCTCCCACACTAACTTCAGTATGAAAATTGAGAAAAAAGAAAGAAAGTACACATCTAAATAGGTGCTAAACAGTGCATTTAATTGCTACCATGATGAGCATGGTGCATTATCACTGTGCTACATCACTATCCAAACTTAACAGTTGCATTATCTCAACTGCTTAATGATCTAACATGGCACTTTTACACCCAATTTGAGACTTTTATACTTGAAAACTAATGTATGAATAAAAAGCCATTTTGAAATATATAGATAAACATCTTTAATAGATAGTGCAATTTTAGTAATTCTTAACACATGAAACACTTCTAAAAATGGCTCTTTTTATCAATGTTCAAAACTCTTAGCACTACTAGCAGATACAAACATGGCTTTTTTAAGTACATTAGTGGTTTAGGTTAATTTGCCCATCTTTTGAATCTAACAATATTATTATCTGTATTTTTTGCTTTATTAAAATTAATAGCTTTTACCTATTTAATATATTTCAACGAAGCTTAGTGAAAACTAGCTATATGAATGAATAAATACAGGCATTACCTCTTATAACGATAGGATTAAATTTCTGAGCAACTGAAACCCATTATATAATGTGGAGTTACATTCCTGAGCACTAATTTTCCATATCTAACTCTTAACTATGAAATATACATGCAACAACAATGCTTGAGAACTACTTAAAACAGATTTCTATTAATTTAAATGATATTTGATGAAAACTTAACAGAAAATGTAATGATAAGGCCTTGAATGGAGTGGCAATGAGAGGGAGGGGCTCTAGGATAGTTTACATTAACCCTGAATTATCTGTTTCAACTAGAGGTGGAGAAGTTTGCCTAGGCCTTTTGAGATAGATATCCAATTTTAGCTGTGTGGTATGTCTCTTTCTATTTAAAGCTCCCTATAGCTACTTGAAAGATCTGTAAATCTCTAAAGAACACAAGGACATAATCGTGGTTAGGTCCATATCATCAAGGATGTTTTTACCCTTTCTTTTATGGAGTTTTTTTCAGAATGTGACTCCATCAACTCAGCCACATTTTCTTTAATTTCTTCAAAGCCAACATTGTTGGCAAGAGTCACAACTGTTTACTGGATCTGGGGCATGGTTCTACCTGCCCAAAACTGACAAACCATGCATGCATTCAGACTATATCTTCCCTAGACACCATTCATTGTCATGGGTTTGATTTCCTCTAGCAATGTGACCACAAAATTCATGATATAATTTTTCTACAACTCTGATCAAAGGCTTGCTCTCCATATCTGTACTAACAAGGAGTTGGCAGAAGTTTGGATTTGTCTACAAGTTGACTCTCAGTGTGTGAGATATGAATTGCAAAGTATTTGCTGTTACGTTGTCATAAAATGCATGATGAATTTAAAGAAAAATTATATTTTAGTCATTAAAAATATTTAAAAAATTTTTCAAATCTGTTCTAACTATGAGGGGTACAAAATTGTACTCTAATTCTAAAACAACTAAATACATAATGCCATTCTATGAGATGTCATTGTACGAGGGATGCTTGTATAGTAAAGTTAAGCTGTTCTACTCAGGGCATTGATGATGCACGTTCTCTTCCTTAGAATTTCTAATTAAATGAATGAAATATGTTTTTATATACATTACCTTTTTATTTTTGTCTTTAATGTTGTAGTAAAAAAAGATCATCCATTTCTATTTTACAAAACAATTTATTACTCACCTCTTATCTAATAAAACAATACACCACCACCAAAGTTTTAAACTATACATATTGTTAAATAGTTTTGAGCAAATTTTCCTTTCTATGTTGCTAAATGAAATTCATTATTTTTTCAGAATGAATTTTCTTTTGTCAACCAAGGTAATTCTGCTCAAGATTTAATGGAGTGGTGCAAACAAGTCACCAAGGACTACAGAGGTGTCAAAGTAACCAACCTGACTACTTCATGGAGAAATGGCCTGGCTTTTTGTGCAATAATTCATTATTTTAGATCTGATTTAATGTGAGTTTTAATATAATTTTCCATCTGTTTATTCATCTTTGAAAGTTAGTGCTTCATTTTTTGTTTTCTTTTTTTTATATTTGCATTAACTGATTTCTTTCTAATCTTTAGTTTTTCAAACATTTCTTTCTGATTATTTTATGCTATGTCTGTCAGAATTTTACTAGGATGCTGTGACAAGACTGCTGAAAAATGTAAATATAATATGTTATAAAAGCCATTGAGAACTTGGTTCTCAAATTACTCAACACTTTGACTTGACCATACAGTTTGCTGGTGGACTATTCTACATACCAGTGAGCTTCAGATGTTGCTCTAGGCTTAAACAGTTTTAAGTCATGGCCAGTTCTGCAAGTAGTGCTGCTTTAAAAGAATATCATGCTTTATATTTATAAACATGGTGTACTGCAGTTCTAAAAATTTTTATTTTAATTTTGTTGTTTATTAGTGTCTAATGAGATTATTTATGTTTTTTCTAGTGATTTTTCTTCACTTTCTCCACATGACATTAAAGGAAATAACAAAGTTGTAAGTTAACCTTTTTTATCATGCTTTTTTTTATATGCAGTTCTATGGCTTATAGTGCAATACAGAGTACTAGTTAGCCTGACGGTTGCATCTATCAGATTTTAGAAGTGGGGTGGGAAACTGCTCACCTTATAGACAGACACCTTACTTGTTTATAAAGTATTTACAGGGAAATTTTTTAATGATTTTTAACACTTGTTCCAAAATATCATTGGACAGAAAAGTTCAGACATGGAGGAATGCCTTTTTTTCTCTTCCTCTTAAATAAGAGTACATTTTGCTTATACTGAAGGAAGTAAATATTTAAATAGCATATGATTTATATAATGTTTATTATAAGTTATATACATGTATTATAATATGATTACAATATTCTATGAACTGGTAAAACTTTTATAAAGGACTGACTTAATATGAATACTTATAATATTTTCTAATAAAAATCACTATTATACAAGTCAGGCTAATTTACTTTAGTCTATTCATTACTTGGAGGCAGAAAGAAGCTGTGTTTATGCAAGGTTCCCAAGAATAAAGAAATATTTATCAGTATGATTTTAAAATTGATTTAAACTATTGGTATTTGCTATTCCTCAATATTGCTGGCAATATATTTCATTTAGAAGTGGGTTTTTTTTGTTGTTTTTGTCCAACTGTGCTGATACCTTTTTAGTCAGTTATAGACTCTAGGATTTAAAAAATTTTGTCTAACTTTAGGTAACTAAATTAGTCAAAAGAATTTATATCCACATATTTAAAACCCTTCTCTTTCTAAAGATATCAGGTCTTCATAAAAGACTAATATCCAAAGTTAGTGAATCTATTATATTTAATCATTTTAATATTATAAATTTTTAAAACCTTGAATTTCCTTTGCCAGAATTCATTTATGTTTTAGCTTTATAACTCAAACATTCAAAGTTTTTCTCTTTTTTTTTCCCCTTTTGAAATTGATTTATGCTTCTAACAAGTGGTCCATTGGTAGGCTGCTGGAATGCCTTGGTTGAGGGTTCTAGTTAGATTATTAGTTGGGACTGGAATATTTTTTCTTGCTTTTCTTCACCAGCTGGCCATATGGGCTTCCTCTAGCCCCTCCTATTTTCTTCCATATTTAAAAATGAAGAGTTCTGGTGAGGTTTTCTGGTAATGTGGTGGAGGTTCTGCAAGTAACACTTGACTGGCTTGTACCTTGACCACTGCTCAAGAGCTATCAACTATACCAGAGTAACTTTCTTGGTTAAAAGTTTAACCCCTATCCTTAGACCTTGAAAATGAAGACAAGTTTGCCAAGAAGTTTGCAACAATTTAAGCACCAATTTTTTAGCTCAAATAAAATAAGGTTCTTAAACATCACTATTCTACATTTTTAATTTTGGTGTTTTTAGAAATTTATCAAGTGCAAATAAAATTGGTACTTAATGTTTTTTATACAAGATTGACTCCCTTTATTTTCTGATGAATGTCACTCAGTCATTTGATGTTTTTTTTCTTAAAATCACGAATATTTAGGGTTAAAATTATTCATTGCTGTAATATGCACACTGCATTGAAGTACTGCGTATGTTATATAAGATATTAGTGAACCAAATTCTAGATACTGTTTTCTTTCCACATGTAAAAATGAATTCTGGTAGGGTTTTCTGGGTATTTGTGGAGTGCAGGTAGTAAATTATCTAGTCATCTTGGATACTGTTTGACACCAATTTAGACTGCTTGCTACCTAAAAGTGTGGTTGCTGAGAGGGAAACAGCTCCTACACTATAAAACAAATGTGCCCAGAAGTTCACGTGTAATTTGTAAACAGCCATCTTCATTTATGAGGAGTGATCATTTATATTATATTCTTAGTATACCAAATATATTTTATAACTTTACATGGAAATGCATTTGTGAGAAACATTTTGAGCTAATTCTTTTTGAGACAAAAAGACCTGACAATATTTTTAAAAAAATACTTAGCCTCCTGTAAAACTGGCTCCACTGCAGTAATAAAAAAATCAAAGTTTGAAAATAATTTTAATATCTTTATATTGCTTATTTCTGTACTAATTAATTAATTATACATACATACTGTGGTGTTAAATAGTCATCTGAACATGTGTAATTGCATTTTATTCATTGAGTGATCATAGGTTATTGTTGCTGAGAACTTTTGGGGTAGATTTTACATTTTTTTTTTAACTGGTGATTGGCCAGATCATGGGAGTTATGCTGTTCACTATTTTTCACTGTGTTGCAAAAGTGGTGAAAGTTGGGTTATCATCTTCAACTAAAAACTGATTATTGCTGTTGACTTGATATATATCAGGAACTTATCAGCTGTGCCCTTGTGCAATAATAACTTTCTTAATTTAGTTTAAAGTATACTCTTTCATTAAAATATCTGCTATTTTTGTTCAGTTAAAAGATTTCCTTGTCTAAAAGTTTGGAAAAATTAGTTTTTCATCTTTCTCTTGCCTATTGAAATACATTTGACTGCAACAGTGGTTTGTTTCAAGGAACTCTATTGCCATAGTCTTTAGAGAGAATGACTGATTGAGCCAAAGAGACCTGCAAATTTTTGCCAGCTTCACAGTTAATAATTCATTTTTTCACATACTGCTTCAGTTTAGTAACCCTGTTGGCTTTCGATAACTACTATGTGTGCAATCCATTGTCTTTTGACTGGCCTACATTTGGACCAACACTTTGTTGATGGTAGAAATGTTCATTTATTTAGATATTTTTACTGACTATCAACCTTATCCAAACCAAAGCTCATCCTTGGATATTTTTGTTTGCTGTAATATGTGCACTTGTGTTCATATGATCTGTTGCTACTTTTTAAGTTCAGAAACTTGGTATAACGTAAGGTGACTGGATCTTTTGAATGTGGAGTGTCTGTTTTACTACTATTTGTCTGTCTATCTTGATTGATTTATTTTATAGATATGTGTAATATAGTGTAGATTTATAATACTTTTAAATTTTGTTTTTAAGGCCTTTGATTCTGCAGCAAAATTGGGGATACCTCGCCTCATTGAACCATCAGATATGGTTTTGTTAGCTGTGCCAGATAAGCTATCAGTGATGACATATCTTCATCAGCTTCGTGCCTACTTCACCGGACAGACACTAGAAGTCCAACAGATTGGTCCCAGTACTAGTGAAAGTACCTATACTCTAGGAGAACAGAATGTTGAAGAGGACAGAATTATTTCTGAAGAAATGTATGGTAAAGATGTTGTAAATAGTAAATCTGGAACCTCTCTCTCCGGTGATGACACAGAAAATCAAATTAAAATGGACTGCACACAGCAAGAAAATAAAATTGAGAATCAAGTGAGTGCAACAGTTCAAAATGTTCTGCAGGAACAAAACACAGACCAGGCTGAAAATATTCAAGCAAACATCAGGCCAAAACTTGGTTCTCCGGAAAGAAGCAAAAACCAAGCTGCAAATAATGCCAATGCATCAAGTAGTACCCCTTCTGAATCTAAAAATGTTGAAAGTAAACGGTCTTTGCTGAAGATTTCATTAAAGAGCACACAGGTGCCACCACCAGCATCTGTTCAAAGAAAAGAAAAGCCAGTTCTCATGACAAGAAAACAGTTACTTAATCCTTTTGATTCTGATGAAGAGGATGAACAAACTCAGTATCTTATGCCTAAGACTGGTCTTATTAGTGACACTGAAGATGTCTGGGTCAAACAGGCAAATGTGGAAAATGGCAGATCCATTAAATTTCCACCCATTTCTCCACATCAAAGTTCATCAGAACCTCTTTCTTCTCTTGCAAGGTACAGTCACAGTATTTCATAGATAGCAACAGTTAAAATTTCCAAATTAGAAAATAAAGAAATTATTGCTATTCTAATACCCAATGGAATAAATGCATTACTGAAAAGAACTTATGGAACATCCTAAATTTACTGTCAGTATAAATTATGTTTAACTTACAATTTTAAGGTAATACATTTGTTCAATACACTTCACTGAAGGATCTATCACTAGTATGTACATCCCTTAGAATTTTAATTTTCAAAAAATAAAGTTTTTCATTGTACCCTGAAAATGATCATTTGTTTATAAACCTTCGCAATACATACTATAGGTAAGTATCAGAGTGTTTGTTTGGGATGTGGTCTTTGTTACTTTAGTATAAAAGTGACAAACATGCTCCAGTTATGTTTAAATATTGAGACTATCTGGACTGTTGCATAACAGCTTAAAAATGTTTCAGTGCAAGATAGAAAAATAACACTATTAATGACTTTCTGTCAAAATGATTTCAGCTTAGAAGTGGTTTAGAATTTACCCCCATCTCTCACAACATATCTCTGAAAGTGATTACTGGAGTGCATGCACATGCCTTTTTCAGATTTACATAATTCATTTTATAGATACAAGTTGAGAATTCCTTATCCAAAACTGTTAGAGCCGAATGTGTTTCAGATTTTGGAATATAGATATACTAGCATAATTTGGTCGCTAACCAATTGGGGAGTGGGGACTGGTCACAAGTTCATTTACAACAACATAACTGCATATGGCCTAAAGGTAGTTTTATGCAATATTTTTAAATCATTTTGTGCATGAAACCATAAGTAAAAGATATACACTTAACCATCAGAAAGGTAAGCTATCACTACGGTAGGCCTACTGGTACCGTATGGGTATTTGCAGGCCTTTTTGACATTTTCAAAGTATGCTCTCATCAACAACAAAGCACAGAAAAAGTACAAAGATTATGTATGGTGAGTAATATGCTTATGTCCTGCATGTTGCCCAGGAATTTTCCCAGAACCACCTGGAATTTTCTGCTGAAGGCACTCCAAAAATATTTTGGAATTTGGAGTTTTTTGATTTTCTGAATTTTAGATAAGGGATTCTCGACCTGTAATACATTTTGGGTGTTTCTTAATTCTCTTTGCAGTATATATTCAAATTTTGTCTTTTAATGTTCATAGGCTGGCTTTTTGGCATGAAAATTATCTTTGTTTCATTTGATTACAAGCTGGAAATTTCTCTGGTGTATAAGGTTTGTTTGTTTTTTTTAGATTTTAATGTTGTAGGTTTCTTTGTAGTACAAATAAATAAATACAATATAATTATTTTTGTATTTGTTTTTTTAACTAAATTATTTCTCTTTATTTTCTATTTCACTTTTCTAAAATTAACTTATCCAAAAAGCACTCATTTTAAAAACACTTTTTCCTTCACAGAAATAGTTCAAAAAGTAAGGCAAAAGCTGCCAAAGAAAAACAGTCATCAGTTGAAAAGGATGAGCGTGCAAATACTGAATTTAAGGTAAGATACATCAGTTCATTATGAATCTATTTATAAATTTTTTTACTGTTTAATCACATTGGGACAAAATTTTGCTTTTATAAATGTGAATACTAGATACAAAAGTCTAGGAATATTGGAATTTGACCTATTTAATTCTAGACGAGGAAATGCAAACTGGAAGATAGAAATCTTATTTCTTAGCTAACTTAGCCAATGGATTTCATTACAACACAATAAGGAAATAGCAAAAATTGAGTAGATATCCTACTGAGGCAAAAACTAACAGTAATGGTTGTAATCAGTTAGGACTGTATGCTGCACAAGATTGAAATAAGTTTAGCAATCACCCCAACTGATATTAGTTGTCGTTCCTGGCTCAGACCAAGCTCAACTTGTGGAGGGGGGTTTCTGCTTTGTGTCTACCAACAAATCTGTATAGATACTCAGTGGATGGAAGATCTGAGGAAATGGCTAGCCTTGTGGTCTGGCATGGTTGGCAATGCATTGTTTTGGAACTGACCTGCAGTAAGTTGTTCCTGCAGATTAACCAGGTGAATTTTATGATTTTGGCTATCCCTTATTTTCATATCTGTAAATGGGAGTGAATTTCATGACTCACGATTTTATGATAAAATGTGTCAGGGTGTATTTTTGATTTGCTACTTTTGGTTACTTGTAATTATTTTGATAAAATTTTGTTAAATTTCAATATTTGATTATATTGTTTGTTAAAGTTACACAATAGTTAAAATTAAGGCATCTTTATTCATGTTGATGCAAACTTAGATGATGGGTTGCTTTTTATTTCATTTTTCTTCACAAATCAGTTTTATTTTCCTATTCATATATTGATAGAAGAATATTGCTATAAATTCCCATCTCTTGAAGAAAGAAAACTAAGACTATTTATTGTTGTTTTTATGTTGTAATGTTTGTTTTTTTTAATTACTTGAGTGATAATAGAATTTTAAAAAAATAATTTATTTATGCAATTCATTGTATGTATTCTTAATCTGTGTGCAATAGGTGCATTTTGCTTTACTACATTCCTAAATGTAAAGCTCTTCACATGTTTAAATAACCTTATTCATTAACTGTAGATTTCACCTTTGAAAATTAAAATTATACTACATTATAAAAGCTACTGCCACACAAAATAGTGAACAGATAGCAAAGTTATAACTGAGTACTTTGATGTTGCATGCACTACATTGATGAGGGAGAAGGGAGAGAGTAAATGTGTGCAAAAACTTCACTGTAGATGAGACAGACATGTACTGAAGAGGATTTTATTGAAATATTAAGTAATAACATCCAAAATAAAACTTTTTCTTCCAAATAACTATCATTCATGCATGTTAAAATTTGAAACTTGATTAAAAATTAAGGTTAGTATGTAATACTCTTTAACACTTGCAACTGAGCAGATATACTGACTACATGGTGATGGAATCTGTTCAAGAAAGGATCGAACATTGACAAGTTTTCACAAAGGATCCTATATTATTTGGTTGATGGTTTGCTTATCGTGTGATTGTTAGGCTAAAAGTGTTCTCTACAAACCTATTATATCAAACATTAATACAAAAAAAGAGAAGAATTAGTAGCATTCATTTAGCAAAACAAAGACAGTTACTAGTTAATAATCTTGTGCATGCGCTATAGCTGTTTATTTATGCCTGAACATTTTACATAAAAATCTTTTAACATAAAATTTAATGTGCTTTAAAGAAACATTTTTCTCTCTGAATTTTAATGTCCTGAAAGAAATAGCTTTGGTAAGCAGATGCCTAAATTAAATTTTATTTCCATTTTTTTAAAATAGTAAACAGAAGAACATGAAATTCTTTTTCAAGATACTAACAAGAAAATTGCATAATTCAATTTTAAAAAACAAAACAATTATTGAAGTGTTAAACCATATTAATTAGATATTAAGTCTTTTAAATTAATTTGCAGAACTACATTAAAATCCTATCTGTATTCACTGATCAAAATCAGAGCACTGGTAAAAAAATCTAAACTAAAAGAAAAATTTAACTGTTAGAATAGGAAAGTAATTGGCCAATAGCTAACATGATTTCTTCTTTTTTTACCTCTTGTATAAACTGATTTAATGTATCTATGCATGTACATGAACAAATCTGATTTCAATATGACTGAAAAATTATAAAATTTAACCCTATAACAAAATATTTATTATGAGAAACTCTGGGAATTGAGAGATTGTATCTTTTAGTGCAATACTGAAAGACCATTTTCTGTATTTGTGAAGCGCAGCCAATCTTTACAAAACAAATTTGAGAAAACCAAAAATATATACATAATATTGTTTTAATTTTTAATAATAAATTAGGCAAATTTTGTGATACAGAATCGAGAACTTGTCATCATTCAGACTTTTTTTTATTTATTACAGATAGATTCACGCTCTTTATATTTCTGCTTGTTTCCTAGAAAAAGAAAAGTAGAATACTTTCCACCATTGTTGAGTCAGTAAGTAAAAAAACTGGAGGAAAAGTAGGACAATTAATCTGGTGATGGTGATACTAAACTATAAATGTAGCCCAAACATTCAAGCTCTAATTGGTGCTTTTACTATTACTTACAACTGACTTCATTATACTTATTTCTTGAATCCAGACAGGCATTTTAAGATTGCTGATTTTATGCTGCATATTCTTTAAGAGTCAGTATTTATTACAATTTAATAATATATGCAAGATGAGAGCAAGTCTTCTGCTGGCTGTATCCAAAAAAGTACGTCTCTCAATTATAAAAATGCTTTAAATTTGGTTTGTTTCAGATATTTTCTATTTTCCATTAGTATTTACTGACTCTTGCTTGCTGTTATTAAAATATATTTACTATTTGAGAAATTTATTTGAATTAAAGTTTATCTTTATATTTTCATTAATGATTGCTGTTTTTACTGTATTTTTTAATTTAGACATTTGATTATTTCTTCTTTTTTCAGAAAAGCAATGAAATAGTAAAAAGAAAATTTTAAAAAGTAGCTAACTTTTATTTTACAGCTTTTTTGCTGATGTTTTATCTTTAACATTAGCATAACTTATTCCAGCAGCTGAATAAAAGTAATAGTAATACATGCACAGGATAAACGTGTTTAGTACAGAATTTTTCCCTTTAAATTCAACTGCTATATGCTTAGTATTGGTAACACCTTTTTTTTTCAACATTTTTATGTTATAACATGCCTAGAATTGTTATCAGGTTATCAAACATGATGTATAAAACTTTCATAAAAAGTGAATTTTGTGGATGTGATTTTATATTCATAAGTTAAAAAGAATGG
Source organism: Nautilus pompilius (assembly GCA_018389105.1). NCBI lineage: Eukaryota > Metazoa > Mollusca > Cephalopoda > Nautilida > Nautilidae > Nautilus > Nautilus pompilius. The sequence goes on along the minus strand of JACATO010000125.1, from coordinate 144,661 downwards.
CACTTGAAATTTTGGAGAAAAAAACCAAAAATAAACAATCTGTTTGCAATGTTATGACCATAGAAATATACATTGTAACAGAGCAATTTTCCTATCTATGTATATAGATACATAGTAAACATTTCTGAAATTTTTTAAAATCCCAAATTAAAATTTTTAAATAATAATCCATCAATTTATAAACGTGAAACGCAATGGTAAATCATCCCAAATTTAAACAGCAGCATTGAATCTTTTTAATTAAACTTCTACAGCAATTTTACCATGTCTTTGAGACAAAATCAACGACAACAAAAGTTGCTAGAAAATTAACTTATCAACTGAAAATAAATTTTTCTAGATCTTTTCTTTTCACTTGCAAACTTTATTTTTGGTTGTTGTGCATGCTTTATAATGTAAAAAGATTACGTATTCTTGAAATCTCCTTACTACAAATTTTATTTCCATTTTGTAAATAGGTTAACAAACATTACAAAGAAAGTGCTAGTAGTGGAATGTAAATTCATTTTTACTTCCAAATCAGTTCTTTGGTCAAATCAGAAGGTTAAAAAGATAAGGGTGGGTGCTTGTGGAATTACATTACCTCACTTTAGTTGAAAGGATGTTTTCATATTGTCTGCTTACATATTCACTGATAAAAGTACATACCTTACCTTTACACAAGGTTTTTGTCAAAGAACCATTGACTTCCAGGTGCTGTAATGTAAATGTTGAATTTATGGCAACCATGGAAGAAATACAAAACCTTTGTCCTTTGATTTACCTCCTTTTATACCAAAACTGGTTTATCATTGTGATTTTAAGATGAAGAATCTAAACAATTCAAATTCTAACCAAAATTGTAAGTTCTAACTGCAGCCATTCAGATTTTTAAGTGATTTATGCATTTTTTACTGTTTGATTTAATTAGTAATACTAAATGATTTAGAGCCTTTACATGTTGTAATATACAGATTTATTTAGCAAGAATGCATGTATTCACACAGCTGTAAGTCAATAGAATATAGAAGTTTGATTTCTTAAATGTTAATGTTTAAAAGTTTAATTCAAGGCAATTGAACTTATAAAAGAAAATTCATTAGTAGATGCAAGTATTTTTTTGTTTTATCTTTGATTTTCTGGTTTCCACATGTTTTTGAAAAACAATGATGGTTAGGATTAATGAGTAAGTGACTGACAACCTTGCCAAACTTTGCTGCTTCATTATTATTATTACTGTTGTTGAGTCTTAGTTTTATTTATTAGATATTATACTTGTTCATCTGGTTTAGATTAATATTAAACAACAATGGTTTATAAAAGAATTTTAAAAGTTGAGCCACATTATGATTGGAGGAAATATTTTAAAGTATGTACATATGTGGATGTTGGGGAGAGGATGCTCTAGAAAATCCTGGACTAACTTTAAAAACATTTTTAAAAATGGAGTAATAGAGTATATAGTTGAAGTAATTTATTTTTCTCTAATAGTGTTGTTCAACTTGTGAACCAGAATTGTTCATAGTCAACATGTCCTTGATTTATGGAATGTTGTCATAACATTGACAAGTTGTTGAAATTTTATATGCCCATCATTCAACAAAAAACAATTCTACTATTTTGAATGAACTGGGAATATTTAGCATGTGTTTAAGCATTTTCTGGAAGTAATGTGATCGGTAAGCTTAATTGATGATATATTACAAAATAGATTTTTCATTGATAGTGGAATCTATTTGTTGTTGTTTTATAGACATAATATAAAGATGACCTATTTTATCTTTTGCTGCATAGCTGTTGGTTAAACAAAAGGGTTTTAGCAATGATGCAGTATCAGCTCATTTACAGTCACCATTCAAACAATACTGCAAATATCAAGAGATAATCTGTATCGGACTGAAGCTCTAAAGTATTATTAATTTATTGTCCTTTCAATTTGTTTATAAAAATTCCATTTTAATAATGTACTTTTGTTGTTTCTTGTTACAATTGTTAAATTCATTTACACTTACTTTAGAAATAGTTTTTTAAAATCTTCCTTAGATAATATGCTATAAATTTATTTGACAGAAAGCAAGCAATAATGATAACTACAGACAATCTAGTTTTATCAGATCAATTTAATGTTAATTGTTAAAATAAAAATAGAATAATATCACTTTTATTTGAAAAAATGCAACAAAAATTTTTTTGCTTTATAATTTCAGAATAGTTTATTTTTTTTTGTTATGGTTATAGACTTTGTAAAATTTTGTGCTTTTTTATGTGTTTTAATTAGCTGAAGCAATCAATACCCAAGTCACCTGTTATCTCAACACCTCCATCACAAGTTGCTTCAATGCCACAGTCTCCACAGGTTACTTCACCTCACTCTCCATCAAAATCATCTAGTTTTTCCAGTTCTCTCGTGCCTCATGATGTGTCTTCTCCAACACAAACATCGGTATTGTATAATATTATTATTTGTATTATTTATTACTATTTATATTTTTTTTCAGTGTATTGAATGTTTGCTCAAAATTTATAATATTATGTGTTTGTTTATATTGAAGTTTAGATATATTTTATAATTAATGTCTCTTCATTACTGTAGAGTTCAATAGTACATGCACAGCTGGTGTCAATTTCCACTAATTTATAGGAAGATATCAAAAGCTGTTCATTTCAACTTAAGCAAACAATACTATTAAGAAAAATGCAAATATTCTTTGGCAAAACAGTTTAAATACACTGGTTTTGAAAAGTTAAGCAGCAAACAAAATTATTTCCAAAATGGTTCAGTTTTATTCACCATATGATCAATACACACCCGTCTTTATGTAATACAGTTTTCATCAAAGAAATATGTTCATTATAAATAAATTTTAGTGATGTAAAGGAAATTCTATAAAAGTATCTAAACAAAAATGAATTAGTAGTCATTAGGGATGTAGTTTTCCCACTCCGAATGGCTTATAAAGTTCATTGTTTTAACAGTGAAGTTTTCAGTTCTTGGAGTGATTTTGGAAAGGTTGGAGGAAAGCAACACACCTTTCTAGAGCATCCAGAGCATTCTCAATAGGAATTAACTCAGGAGAACATACTAGCCATATCACGTGGGTAATAGTTTGGCCTTGAAGATGTTGTTTGATTACACATTATCTATGTGGGTGAGTGTTTTGGTTTAAAATGAAGTAATTTCAGTTGCATCTGTGTATGGTTTGACATAGAGATTCAGAATCTTGTCACTGATGTCAGGGTACCTCCATGAAGCACATGCAGGACTATATGCTAATTCAATGAGATTATAAATGTTTGTTTCACTTCACTTGTCCCATAACCCATAGTTCATTGGGGCACCTTGAGAAGTGTGTCTAGGGCATTTTATAAATGTTTGTTTACCGAGACTAAATCAGACATTTAGTTTGATAGGAAACATGTAAGTCTATTTAAATGTGCAGTACTAGTTTATTGTTTGTTTCAATATGGCCTAATATATTGTTGATTAGCCAGCAATCCAATCTGCAAAATTGTCTCAATCAATGAAACATCCTTATAAAATTCATTTAGATTGTTGAGCTTTGGGTGTGCAGGCAGATGACTTTGTATGGTTTAATCCATAATTAGTATTATATGTGTGTTGTATCTGTTCCAGATATAGTATTTGCAATTTTTGGTAATCTAATGCTGTGTTTTTAACATCTTTTACTGGTTGGATTAATTGAACACACACTGCTCTGTGTTTACTATTTTTATTTACTAGCTGTTTTTGTCCTTGCCATACAAAGTCATTCAGCTCTATTTTGATGACACACAGCTAGCCTGTTTTGGCATTTATAGTATGGCAGGGGTAACTGTTTTTTTTTTTTTTTTTTTACTATTTCCTTACCTATTAAACTAAGGTTATGAGTTTGCCAGCTCTTTAGCTCCTACTTTAAATTTTCAACTAGTTTTTGCCAGTTGTCCTTATCTACAGGAAAATAAATATCTAGAATATTTCATTTTTCTGTATTCTGTCTTATTCTGTTATAGTCAGGTTTGTGTTGGTGTCTCTTAAGAAGCAGAATCTTGCACTTTTTACCTTGGAAGTGTTTCAATACAGACACCAATTGCAGCCTCATAAATTGAGCACACAAAAAGCTGAATTAATGTTGCCAGATTCATGTACTGTTATCGTGCAGTAATAATCATACTGAATTACTGTATTTTCCTAATTTATTGCTTATTCTAATCCATAGTATTTTTTCTGAATCTTATATGACAGCTAATTTGCTACTAGTAAATGAATGAAGTGCAGTACTTAGAGGGCAACCCTGTCATATTACTCTGTGGGATTTCAATTATGCAGATGCATAGCCATTTCAGCTAATATTTGTCTGGGAATCAGTATAGGATATAGAATTCTAACATAAGACCACCACTTCCTGGGATTTATCATTATTCTGTTGCCTGATGGAACTTTTATTTCTTGGATGTTTAGGTGGCTTTTGCATAGCTCATTTTCTAAGCTATCTAGTTTAGTTTAGTTTCCAATTTTCCAATAATTGGTCCTGAGCAATCATACATGTCTCTTAGATAGTAAATACAGTTGTCCCCAGGTATTCGCGGAGGTTACATTCCTATAGCACCCGCGAAGAGGGAAAAATCGCGAATATTGGACATGGTCCATAAAAATGCCTATAAACGTCAAAATATAATGTAAAATATAAGTAAATATATAATAATAATTTAATAAAAAATACAACACTCGGTGAAACACTCGAGATAGCTACACGTGGTAAACTGTGATGATGCTGGGCTACATCTGCCTGAGACAGCACCTTGTGGGCAGCAGCCAATCAGCAGCGAGGAGAAATGAATAACGCTCTCGGATTGGCTACTTTCAAACCTTCAGCCAATAGCGTTTATTTTATATTGATATTTTGCTGAATTTATGTTAGTATTTATATTACAAAATTAGTAAATTATATTGTTATTGATAATTTAGCGTTAAAGAGCGTGAAAAAACATATATTGCCATGAAAAAAGCCATAAAAATCTCGGAAGATATTTGCGATTCCACGAATATGCGGGGGTTTCCACGAACAATTATTAGTTAGGTTCTAAGGAAAATATTCGCGAATGTGCGGGGCCGCGAATGACGAACCACGATTACACAGGGGTTGACTGTAGTTCTTTATAATACTGAGTTTCTATCCTAACTATATCCTGTCTCTGTGACTGTATCACCATCTTTAGAGTTTATGCTATACATCATTTTAGAGCTAGCCATAGTTTTTTCTAGTCCACAAATGACTTTGCAATACCCTTCATCCACTACTGCCTGTGCCCTGGCCTTAATTCTAGCGTTTATCTTTACTAGTCCTGTTTTAATGACATTGATCTGTTTTGGCACCTAGCAATATATTGTGGAACTCTGCTTTTTTAAATCTGAGATTAGGGAGTGCTTTTTAGCCTACCTAAATGTGCTTTACACCTGGCTTCAGCTTTCTCTTACCTGCAGTTCCATCATAAAAAAGGGTAGTAGTATTTGATTTAGCATTATTTGCCTCTATTAGAACAGCATTATTCAATTTACAACTGCCTATCCCTTATGGGGACTCTGCTAACTTAAGGGTCATTTTAATTTGAAAGTGATCACTCCAGGGAATAATTTTTGGGGTTCTATAAGTTGATTGCTAAGGTACATCCTATCTATCTTAGTAGTTACACTGTGCCTATTCAAATAATGGAGGTATAGTAGAACCTCTTTTATCCAGAACGGTCGTTATCAAGGGTGTTATTTGGAATAAAAAATATTTTCGGTTAATGGATATTGCATATAATCCATCCCCACAATAATGATTAATAAACACAGGTAATGTACACATTATATACATGTATTATATATAAAAACAAACAAGCAAATATATTGTACTATATAGTAAAGCATTGTATTGGTTGCTACTGCAAAATAATCAAGAAAAATCTGCTGCTTATCACATATGTGACTTGTGAACAACCAGGACATATCTACTACCAACCACAGCACAACATGGTGGAGTGGTAGCTACCAGCATCAGAGTAGAAACTGATTTAGTAAAAACTGCACCAAACAATAAATTGTTGCCAAAACCTGCTCGTTTCGCTTTAGTCTCCAATGCCGCACTCCTTTAGTCATTTTGCAACTCTCTTTTGGTTTCAACTGTCTCATTTCCATGGCAAATGTCAGAAAGGTTAGAGTTTCCAGATGACTAAAGGAGTGCGGCATGGGAGACTAAAGCGAAACGAGCAGGTTTTGGAAACAATTTGTTTGGTGCAGTTTTTACTTTGGAACTACTGCAGTGATTCTGAAAGAGGGATTATTTTCTGGATAATCAACCAAAGGTGAGAGGCTATTATTTTTCTGTATAATAAATGTTTGTTATTTGGATTTTAAAATAAAACAGGTTCTGTTTTATTTTGTTCCAAGGCATTCATGAAATTAAGTGCTGTGCACAAATTTTGCAGCTGCACTTGTCCAAACAAATGTTCTCTATAATTGGTAATTGGGGGTGCAGTTAAAGCCTCCCTGATGTTATTACACTATCTGCAGGGCACAATTCTAGTTCCTTTTTTTTTTGAGATTATTGAAGAACTCTGTTCCATCTGAATGTTGGGTGCATAATTTGCTAAGATTATTTCTGTTGTTATTACTATAAATGTATTGTTTGGGCTGATCATTTAGAATAAACTGCATTTATTATTAGTGGCATCTAGACAGAGTTTCTGATCTATTGATAGACTGAATTTAATCACTATTTAGTTTTGGCTTTTGTGGGTTGAGTTCCTGAAAGCACGAGACATTTATTTTTTGCCCTTCCAAATCTAAGAAGGAATCAAAATTTTATCTTCAAAGGTCTCATATATTAAATATTTAAGGAAGTTAGAATTAATGGCATCATATCCATTGGGCAATTTTGTAAAGCACAAGTCTGGATGTTATCAAAGACAGGGTAAAATTATTTTAAGGTATCTAATCTGTGTTCAGTCTACATATCATCTACATTTATTATTGATGCTATTTCCAAGAGTACATTATCCTCAATAGACTCCATCTTGAAAGGTATTTCTATAACTTCAGCCACTGGAGGATTCTTTTGTCCTTGTGTTTTTTTCTTGCTACTTTTGGTTTAGGCCCTGCAACTATCATTGCCATTCCCTTGCTAGATTCACCTTTTTTCTTTCTCTCTTTTTCCTGGCCAACAACCTACCAAGCACTATTAGAAAAGTTGGATCATAGCTTGCTTTCTTCGGGCTTTGGTCGGTGCTTCAAATTTCTTGGTTTCTTTCCTTCTAACTTTCACTATTGAACAAGACTCGATGGTGTGTCTTTGCATTTTACACTCTTGACAGAAAGTGGTTATCATACAGAACTTGCATTCTGTAAAGTGCACCATTCATTATACCCTGAAGGCATCTTGGAATGGCTTGGTGATGGCCATTTCCCCGAGTGTTTTCTGGAAAGAAAAGGAAGACTAGGTAGCTTATTATATTTGGAAGCTATCACAGTCCTCCTGCAGTTCACCATTGTTACATTGACAATCTTCATACCTTTACCTATGAAAGTGGATTTGGGCCGTTAAGATAGTAGTTTGTTATATTTATTTTTAGGGAAAACCTAGAAAGTATGTCATCAACTGAGTCATGTTGCAGAAAACCTGAACCATCCCTTGTGGTTTTGACAGTATATTGTACAGTGACTGTCTTTCAAATTGATGTTGATTGCTTTGATTTAGGAACATGCTCTGTCATATTCACAATTGTATCTTTGGCAGAAGAGTCAGGTACAAATAGATTGGTTAAAATCAGGCTAGGATGCCATTTCACAGCTCTTACTGTTGAAGGTTAATCTTGTTTGGTGCTTTATGCAACAATCTAAAAACTTTAGTCGAGGATTGAATAAGTAAGATTTCTTGTAGCAATGCCACACTTTGATCTTTTTTTATCAAAGTATATCTATTGAACACTATAATAGTTCTAACTGTGGTGTGAAGTAGGTGTATGTGTGATGTAACTAGATCACCTCCAAGCTTTTTATAAGTGAGGCTTATCCTACACCTGTGAAAATAATAGGTTACAAGGTAGTGAGCTACCCAGCTTTTTCCTGATGTGCAGGAGAGTTGTGATTTACATGTGCTTGTCTCAGAAACAGTTTTCTCTCAATGTATTTCCAATGAACTGAAAAGCAAGGTTTTGATGAGTTGACAAAAATAGTTTTCATCCTGCTCTTTCTCTTTTTAAGGTATCTGACTCTGTTTAATAAGTTACCTATTGAGAAGTTTATGAATGCTTCAGACTACTGCTGAAAAAAGTTTGTTGGTGACAGATCTGACATGTAGACTGGGTAAGGTCATTATTTTAAACACTTAAATGTGTAAAATTAAGTATTGTCCATTCAGATGGACAAGAGTGTTGCTAATCAACTAGCTTTCCAAAATGTCCATCCCTCCTTTTTTTCCCTTGCTGAAACTATTGATCACATATTGTCTATGTAAGCTAAACCCCACAAAATTTTGGAAATGTAAATTTGGTTGGAGTGAATTTTCCATTTTCAAAAACCCTGTGGCTGTTAGAAACAATCTGCTGTACAGAAAAAAAACTAGGAAGTTCAAAAGGCTATTCTTTTTACTGTGGGGAGGGAATCCAAAACTTGCAATAGGTTCCACAGTGATTTTTGCTGCAAACTGAAAGATATTGTGATTAACGATGTTATTTTTCTTTTTGCAAAATAGCCATTTCAGGAAGTCTATCAGTTTTCATTTGAACTTATTTTCCCTCAGTGAATGTCAAAAGAAATATTGTCTAAACAACAATTTTGTGCATTATTCTAGGGGTTATGGTATGGAAGTGAGCCATAATTAAGATATCTTCCCAAACCACCTTGTAATAAGACCTAGAATCTATGTTCTTAGCTAAGTTGAGGTACAAGTCACATTGGGAAACCTTTTCTATGGGTTTTATATAGTTTTTAAATTTAATCAAATTTTCAATAAGGGTTATTTTGTTCATGTTCCATAGTATTAAACTATTCTTATGGTATTTACTAAGATTTTTATTTATTATTTGGTAGATTTTAGGTTGACTATATAAGGCAACTATTGTTTTATCTGTATTAAATGTTTCAGCTATTTGCTGCATCATTTTTCCAGTTTGGCAATTATTTTGTTTGCCATGCTTAAACCTGCCTTCCTGGGAAGTTGAACTGTCTGTTTATTTACCAGATTGTTTCATCCTTGCCATACAAAGTCTTGGAAGTGCACACCTATTCTGGTATTTCCATCACTTTGCTTCTATAACAGGGTGATGGCTATGCTTTTGAATCATGTTTCATTACTTACATAGCTGAAGTTATGAGCTCACTAGCCCTTTAGTTTCTGCTTTATATTATTGATCATTTTTTGCTATTAATGTTTGTTTCTATTTCTCTCTTTCTGGATTTGTGTAATATAGTTTAATAATTCATCAGGTATTATCACTTCTTCCACATTTTCTAACTTTTGCAGTGTTTCTATGAACAGTCAGAGAGAGAGTCTAAAATAGATCAGCCTCAAACTGAACTGGTTTGGTCTACATTTAGGATCTTGCTAATGACTTTAGATAGCAAATAGGCTAACACCTTAGCTATTTATAGTTGTAGTTTAGAAGACTAATAGATCACCAGTTATCTAGAAAGTCCAAATCACCTTTCTTATACAGTAGGGTGACTGGGTATGTTGGTTAAGTGAGACAACCCCTCTTATTAAGAGCACTATTAGCTACCATCATCAGATCACTAACTAGGAGGTTTCTAAACCTCTTATAAAACTTCAGTATAAGGCTGCTGCTTCCTGGGGACTTGTCATTATTTAATGCTCTACTGGTATCTTTTATTTTATCAATGTTGTAAGTCCAGAGCATGAGGACAAATCTCTACACTGCTGAACAACTCTATAATACTGAGCTCCTGTTCTAATGATATCTTCTATTAGTGATGATGTGAATTAAGGGTGCCTAAAGCCACTTCCTTAAATTCTACTTAAGGTCATGCTTTAAGCCAGATATTTTAACTTGCTTAAAAGCACTTTTGATCTGATAGTATTCTATGCTGATTTGTTTCAGCTTCTGTTTACCTACATCCCTTTATTTTAGTAAATTGGCAAACCTATTTTGATGTATTATATAATCTGTCCTGAACTGTATTCATTTTCCAGCTCCCTGAACTTTTTGGCTCTACCTTATCATTAAAGCTAATTTTAACTGCTAAGTGATTGCTCCAGGAGACAACTTTATTGACTATATCCTGAAGGATAGTACTTGATTTAGTGCTAGTGTAACATTACTTGTCCTAGTCACTACACTATATCTATTCATATAGTGTAAGTATGATCTATTCTGAGGATATTTATTCCTATTGGCTTCTGCCTATAAAACTTATTGTCTGGAATGCAATTAAAATTGCCCATTCTAAAGATATTGTCTGCAGGGTGTGATTTTAGTTTATCTTCTAAGACTAATTTGAGATGATTAAAGAACTCTATATGCTCTCTTGGAATGTTTGGAGTGTAGATCCAGGTTAAAAGCACCTTTGTTTGTTCTACTAACTTTATGCTAACTATGATCATTTATTTGTTCCCTGTTAACACACTAAGAGTGGATAAATCTGTAATCTAATTTTGGGTGATAAAGTATAGCTACACCTTATCATCCAATGGCTTCTAAGCTAAGGAGATTTTTGCCTTTTCAATGGGAGAATTGTGTGTCTACTTCTGAGTAACTTTTGTGATGTTCTTCCTGCAAGCATGTGACACTTATGTTCATGTGAGAAAACATTAAAATACAATCTGTATTTGATTCCTCTTGCATTGAGAGAGAGTAAATTTTGTAACTTATCCTTATCGAAACCAAAATAATTTCTTTTCTTTGGATGGTTGTCTAAAATCTCTGTCCAAAATATAATACCAGAAAAGGAGAAGCCTCTAATTTAGGTACCCACTTCAATAAATATTTTAGATTTATCTCTTACAATTACTTCATGTTGCTGACAATTTGGTTTCTGTGGCAGTTGGGGGGTGGTATCTTTTCTGCTTTCTTACCTGATGTCTCTGGAGTATACTACTGTTCTCTGTTGTCCTGTTTGTGTTTTTGGAGGGAAGCACCTGGGAATTCATTTGTTTTTCTCCTATTTTCTTGGCTATCACTGCATGTGTTGACAAAAAAGCTGCCCTTGTCACAGTCTTATTCATTTATCATGCATGTCTCTCCAGTATGTCTCAGCCAACCCTGGTCTTGCTGCTAGAGTAGATCTCACTGCCTGCCTCTCCTCCAACACTGACTGGCCTCAGTTTATCATTGGATGGCTTCTTAACCACTTAACAGAATTTTAGGGTGTGACTTGAACTTGCTACTCCAGACAGAAAGGAATTTGACCGGATTGATCCTTGTACATTACAGTTAATTATTCTGTTCTGGTAAGTTGCCTTGGGATGATCTTAGTGATGAGCACCTTCACTGAAGGCTGCTTCTAGAGGAAGGGAAGACCTAGCAGGGTATCAAATTTAAACTCTACCATATTCTTTCCATAGTTTATCAGGAGTATCATTGGCACTTTGTTGGGCATCTGGAGAGGTAGACCCTATACCTTTACCCACTCAAGCAGGTTTGGGTGATAGAGATCAAATCCCTTGCCATTATTCTTGAGTGAGGTCTTCAGAGTTTTGGCTACATAGTCACTCTTGCACATGATCTCTATCAGTTCACTTGGTTTCCACACTGTTGTGAATGCGTACTTTTGAACTACAGCAGCCTAATATGCAATACTGACTGTTGAGATACTTGCGCATGACGTCAACAATTTTCGCTGATTTTTGTTCCGGTAGAGAAGAGGACTTCGGTACGCGGATAGTCTATTGTGCTCCAACACAAGGCGTCCTAAGGAGAAAACACAGCGGTTTTGTATCGTAAACATCATGACCTTGAGATTCTCTTCCAGAACAATTGTTACCAAAAATAGTAATGACGCAAGGTCAAAAGACGAAATGAACCAATCAGGATGAGAGTTTCAGTGTGTAGAATAATTTAGAATGTAATGGAACATTCCACTTCACTTGATTGGTCAGTTTCCAGTTCTCCCAAAACGAAGGGATTTTTGGGGAAATTTTTGGATTTCCCTAACACCTCCCCCTGAAGGTTCTTCATCGGTAGGAGGATCTTCTTGGGTCGACTTGTAAACGAACGGTTGGCTTGATTCGTCTGTTCGTCAAATGTTGTGGTTGCAGGTCGACTGGTTGATTAGTACCTGTCGTTTCTGGTTCTCCAACAGGTGCTGGAATATTGAATGTTCCCAGTAGCATGTCCAGTGGTATCCGCGAACGTTCTGGGTTGATATTGTCTTCCGCTTGTGTTGATCGTAGTTGGTTGGCATGCCTTCTCCAAGTCTTGCTACTGATTTGTACATCGTACATGACAGAACCTCGTTGGCGGAGTATTGTGCCCAGTTCCCATCCGTCAGTTCCTTGGTAGGACTTCACCAAAACTGAATCTCCAGGTAGAAACAGTCAAGGACGTGCACAGTGTTTCCAGTTGAAGTAGTCCTCCATTTTGTGGTTCTTTGGGCCTGAGAGTGTCTTCGATGGGATCATCATGGCATGTTCCGTCCTTATTTCCGACCAAGTAGGCATTCAGCTGGAGAGGTCTGTCCTACTGTGTTTGGGTTCGGCATGTTTCGGTACGTCCTATGTAGTGTTTGTATCACCTCCGCCGTTGGTCCCTCCCCCTAAAGCTTGAGCAGTCCACATTTCAAAGTGTTCACGAACCTCTCGGCTTTGCCGTTGGACTGGGAATGGTAGGGCGGTGTTCGGACATGTTGAATTCCGTAGCGTTGACAGAATGCAGCAAAGTCGTGGGCGGTAAACTAGGTGCCATTATCAGATACGATGATCTCCAGGAAACCGAAACAGCTGAAGATCTCCAATAGCTTCTGGATAGTGGCCTCCGCTGTCGTGTTCCGCATGAAGTGGATTTCCGGCCACTTGTTGTATGAGTCGACCAACACCAGATACATTTGTCCATCACATGAACCAGCATAGTCGATGTGTAGCCTCTGCCAGGGCTTCCGAGTAATTGGCCAGGATTGCAGTTCACACTTGCTTGGATCTTTGGCAGCGAGGTTGCAGGGTAAACGTATGGCAATGCTGTTCAAGTTGTGCATCCATATCCGGCCAATATGCATAGCTGCGGGCGATTGCTTTCATCCGGTTGATGCCTGGATGTCCACGGTGAAACTGTTGGAGCACTCTTCCGCGGAATGCGGTAGGTATGATGACCCGATCTCCCAGCATGAGGCAATCATTGACGATATATAACAGCTCCCGTCTGCAGTGGTATTGTTGTAGCTCACCCACCGGACATTGGTTTGGCCACTTGGTTCTCAGGAACTCTGCGACTTGCTGTAGGACGTCGTCTTTGGCGGTTGCATCCCGGATCATTTCAGCCATCACTGGTAAGGCAAGGATGGTATCCGAGAGCACACGATTGACTTCTTGTTCCGTCATGACTGAGGCGACGACAATATCTTCCGTTGGCTGAGCATGCGTGCCGATCAAGCGAGATAGGGCGTCCGCCTGACCGAACTTGTCAGTAGGCTGGTACTGGATAGAGAAATCATTGCCTAGCGTTGGAGGTGATTGGCCGTGTAGGTTGGAATCCCCTTAGACCTGAAGATGGTTAGAAGAGGTTTGTGGTCGGTCAACATTGTGAACTTGCATCCATAGAGCATTTTGTGGAAGCGTTTGACAGCGAAGATGATGGATAATGTCTCCTTGATCTGGCTGTAATTGCGCTCAGCGGGAGATAGTGTTCAGGCTGCATGTGCGATGGCTTTTTGGGATCCGTTGGGAAACACATGTGAGATGACGGCACCGACACCAAAGCTGGATGTGTCTGAAGCCAGGATGATTGGCAAAGTAGGGTCATAGTGTGTTAACAGCAGGTCCGACACTAACAGGCGTTTGATCTCTTGGAAGCATTGCTTGCAGTCTGGAGACCAGTTCCATTCAGCATCTTTGGTGAGCAGTTGGTTCATTGGTTCCCGCAGCCGATGGAGTGATGGCATGAAGGCACTGTAGTAGCTGAAGAGTCCAAGAAAAGCTCGCAGACTTGGCAGTTTGGTAGGTGCGGGCATTTCATTGATGGCTCTAACATTTTCGGGGTCTGGTCTACGACCGTCTTTGTCCACGATGAAGCCAAGGTACTTCACACTGGACATCCACAAATTGCACTTGTGGTCTTGGAGCCGTAACCCGTAATCTCCAATTCGTGATAACACCAGGTCCAATTTGCTTCTGAGGTCTTCTTGGTCACGACCCATGATAACAATATCGTCCAAATAGGCGAATGCATCTGGAATACCCGCCAACATCGTATCCATGAGCTGCTGGAAGATTGCGGGAGCCGTTTTGACACCAAAAGCAAGACGGTTGTAGCAGAACAGGCCTTTGTGGGTGTTAATCATCAAAAGTTCCTTTGATTCCTCGGACACCGGAACTTAGAGATAAGCTTCTGTCAGGTCCAATTTGGCAAAGCAAGTACCACCGTTCAGCTTGGCAAATAGGTCTTCAGGTACTGGCAAGGGATACTGATGATCCTTGAGGGACTTGTTGAGACCAGTTGAGCGGTCTGCGCACAGGCAGATGGTACCGTTTGACTTCTTGACAATGATGATCGGGGCCGCCCAAGCTGAGTAGTCGACGGCTGTGAGAACACTGTGCTCCAGTTCCTGCTCCACCATGGAAAGGGCTGCATAGGGAACTGGACGTTTGGGACGGAACATCGTTTGAGCGTTTGAACATAAGACCAGTGTAGCTGAGAATTTGGTGCACTGACCGAGGCCATCGGTGAATACATGTGCGTGTTTCAGGTGGAGAGCATCCATCAACTGCAAGTGTACATGTGGAGGGACTGCTGATGATTGTTGGTCTTGAAGTTGAGTCCGGCGGCAGATGGGGGCGGAGAGGTCGGTCTAACAAATTCAGTTGTTTGATCCAGTCCAGGCCAAGCAAATCCAGATCTGGAACATTGGATAGGAAACAGGTGCCAACTTCACCAAGCAATTGTAGGTGCTTCGGGCGATCTCATTGGTAGGTCGAATGGGTGGTTGACCGATGAGCCGCCAAGTGCGATCCGAGATGATGGTTATGTCGGAAGCTGTGTCCAGTTGGAGTTTAACTGGTGAATTATTGATCAAGATAGACACGTATTTCCGGCGGCTTGCGAACAGGACTTGATTTGGAGTAACGACTGCATAGGAACGGGCGTCTCTGGAACGATTGAATTTGGTAGTTCGTTTGTTATTGGCATTGGCATGCTCGGTGGTGCGACAATGATCTTCTTTGTGACCGAGTTTGGAACATTTGGTGCACCTAATGTTTAGTTAATCAACCATGTGTCCAAAAGTTTTTGCCTGTCAAGTCTACTGAAGCTCTTGATTGCATATTTTTTCCATAAGAAAATTCTTGCATATATTTTTATTAATTTGGTTGTAGTGGATTTGCCATACTCTAAAGCCCTGTGGCTACTCAAAACAATCTGCTGAGTAGAGAAAGCCAGGAAGTTCATACGATATTTCTTCTTATTATGAGGGGAAAACTCATAAACATGCCAGTTCAAATTAAGTCTGCTGACAACTTTTGATACCATGAATAAAAATTTGGAATAGTTTCCATAAATCTTTCATGTTACAGACATTGAAGATGCCATGGTTGACTCAAACAAGACATTTTGGAGAAGCTATTTCCATTTTGTCTCTTTTCCTCTGTAGGGATTATTAACTGAATAATTTTCCAGTTGATGTCAAAGTTATACTCATCTAAACAACAGTTTCTTTGAGTTGCTCCAAAGTGTCTTCCATGTAAATGGCCCTGAGTTGAGACATCCTTTCCAGTAGTTAGGCTTAGAAAATAAAACCAATGCTAAGTGGAGGTAAGTCATGTTGTGATACTGAGTGTATAGGTGTGTTTCTGCCATCTATTTTAATAGTATTTCTCAAGGTTATTTTGCTCTTACTCCATACCTCTTTGCTAGTTTTATGGAATCTGCTGTGGTTATTGATAAACTTTTGGTGGATTTTAATTAAATTTTTATATTGTCAACTCATTTCTGCCAGTTCTTAACTATGTTTATGTGACCACCTAAGGAAAACATGATACTCAGAATTTTTGTTCTGCTTTTTTTTCCCTTACCATTTTATTTCACTTACTGCTATACACAATCCAACCATATCGGTAACATGGTTTAGTGAATCAAGTAAAATATCTTAATGGAAATTCTGTTGGTAGTAGTACAAGAGAACAGCTGGGAGATTAGACTGCAAGGAACATGACCAGATAAGGAAGAAATAGGCTCGTTGGATATGGCAAGTGTGGAAGACAACAGTATGTGGCTGGCTTTACCAAACTCTCTGATAATCTCTGGTGGTTCAGTGGATAGGATTTTTGATTCTCAAGCAAGAGGTTGCAGATTTGAAATATTAAATATTTTGGAATACTACCTGAGTATTGAGACTCTCTTCTCAAGGTCAACTATAAAAATTCTTTGCAGCAAACAGTCTGTGATAAAACTTTTAGCACAAACTCAAAGGATAGTTATACTCATCTGATAATAATTGACTTAAAAGTGATTGTGTATGACATTCTTGTAGTTTGAAGGTTCCATTATATGGAGTCCTGAAAGACCTGCCATTCACATGAATGCCAGATGTCAAGATAAACTCTGGTCTGCTCATCTGTAATTTTGGATCAGGTGCATTTTCAGTTAGGAGTACTGTGAAAACACCTGGTCAGGCAGTTTATATACAAGTGGTATAAAAAAGTATATTTATTTTACGCATTGTTTGTAGAAAACTGAATTATTTAGTCATGTCTCATAAAAAAATGTCCGTAGGGAAGATGGGGTTACCAAACCACCACCAGTCTTCATGGAAGTTTTCGTAGAGAATAATACGAATCATTCTGATAAGCCTTTGGATTTTCCCACCATACATATATTGACTGCGTAGCATGGTCTTGATAAGGGCAGGCACTCACTGATGGCTTATACCATGAACAGATGAATCTTTAAACTGCAGACTCATGCATGTGACTATCAGTTTGTTGTTCATCTGTCCATTTTTGTGTGGTTGCCTCTTTCATCCAAGGTGATTGCATTTTTTGATGAGCTATGGAGTCCTCAGCTATCATATTTTTCAAATGGGGCAATGATGAAACATCAACGGGTGGCACTTATAGATGAAGAGACTCTTTATCATCAACGGGATGGATTGATAGAAACAGTCTCATCATTCTCATCTTTTTTCTTTTTTCTAAATAAATTCTGTTCTTAGCCCAACTAATACCAAAACACTCAGGATTGTGTTGCAATGCTCCAAAGAAAACCCAGTCTTGGGTTTGTTAATTCAGGTCCCAGATGTGTCTGTACAGCTTGAGTTTGTCAAAAGCATTCAACATACTCTTTGCATTCCACAGAATGATTGTGGTGTCATTGGCATACTGGATTATCCTAGATTTTATTTTATCAATTATTGCTATGCCTACAATTTTCTCTTCAGCATGGATTATACAGACCATCATCTCTGCAATTATTACTAAATTAATGCAATGAGAGGGAGGGCAGCCCTGCTATATTCAGTGAGAATGTTTAAAGCCAGCATAAAGCTGTTTTGACTAATTTTTGCCTGGATATTGCAGTAACATATCTTTTTCTATCTAATGGTCTTTTTAAAATTCAAACCCACTTTGTCTCTTGAACAGACTCCACTCTATCAGATGTTTTCATCTAATTAATTCGTGACTGCTGTAAACCTGTGTCTACTTTATGCAGAATTTTTCTGATTAGTTGGAGGGAGTGTGTAATGGACCAACCTTGAACTGAGGTTTGATGCTCACTAATGATTTTAGAGAGAACTTTGGCTAACCTATTTACTAGTACCTTAGCTATAATCTTTCCATTTATCCTGACAGTCCATGTCACCTTTAAACAGGCATTGTACTGACTAAGTAAAATAGCCCCTTGGTCAAACGCATTATTGGCTAAAGCTATCAGATTGCTAACTAATAGAAAAACCAAAACCTTTTATAGAGCTTAGGCATAAGGTCATCACTCCCAAGATATTTATCATTATTTGATGCTCTGAGGCATCTTTTTATTTTATTTTATTTTATTTTATTTTGGGGCTTTCACAAAGCTCAGCTTTTGATAGGTCTGGCTTACTTTCTAAGTTGCCTAAAAGAGTGCCCTGAGTTTGAGGACTGGTTTTTCACTATTTGTAGAGATGCTTATGATACTCAGCTTCTTCTCTAACAATAGCACCAATATCTGTTATGGTGTGACTTTTTTAGTTTTTAGACAAGTCTGTACTTTACCTAGTGCTATAGTCTTCCCTAACCCACAGAAGGCTTTGCTACATTCTTCACTAATGGCCTTTTTCCCTGGTTCTTGCTCTAGCACCTTCCGCTTTGGAACTACTTAACTTTGTTAACTCTTTTTTAATGGCATCGTTCCTATCTAAGTTAATAGAGCCTACTGCTGCATTGTTTAATTCTAGCTTAAGGTCACACTTAAGGCCATTCTCTCTATATTGCCTATATGCATTCCATATCTGAGAATATTCTCTGATGAGTTCCTTCAGCATTAGTTTTTTTATTCCACCATTCTGACATAGTCAGGAACCTATCTGCAGGATATCCATAAATTTAGCTCTAACATGCACTGTCTATTCTAGTCGCTCCACTATACCTATTCAAGTAATGAATGTATGTATGACCTAGTCTGAAAATTTAATTTTAAAAGCAACTACCAAGCTGATTTGCAAACAATGTTTGTAGCTGCAAGAGTTTTGCAAAGATACCCTATATGGTTAGTGTATGGATTTTGTCTGTCTAAGTCATGGTCAGGAATGCAATTAAAGCTATCCATCAAATAAACTGCATCGGCAGGGAAAAAGAATTTGGCGCACTCCTTCAGAATGTTGGGAGTGTACACTGAGGGGACCAGAGTTTTTGTTTGGTCTTCTGGTTTAATAGTAGCCATGATTAGGTGTACAGTGTTATCACTATAGAAGTGTTCTAAGTTTAAATTTGGGTTAGAATAATATTGCTACTCTACATTTTTGTCATGTGGGGTCTAAGATGCAGAGCTGCTGCTGTCCTTTCCACTTGGTGAATTTAGAGTCTACTTTTTCCTGGCTATTGAGATGGAGTCCTTGCAATCAGAAGATATGTTGGTTTTAACTAGTTGTCCTAAAAAGGCATCAAAATGTATTGTAAAATAAATCTAATCATTCTATCAATAATCTCAACCCCTTAAAAAGAAAAAATTTGTTCATGGATGTTAGCATAAATCAAAATCTGGAAGTTTTGCTAAAGGTTAAGGACTAAGCTAACCAACCATTTCCATGGTTATTCCAAGCTCCTTAGCCACAGAAACTTCAGTCATCAGGTGACCTAGCATTGTGGCCGGACAGATGACCGACGACATTTGGTTGACAGATATTTAGCCGAACGGACATTTCACCGATGAACATTTGGCCGAATGGATATCTGACCGAATATCGGATATCTGGCAGAATGGACATATAGTCTTTGAATTTTCTTTGTTATTTTTATTTCTTATTTGTAATTGTTTTATAAAACAAACTATAAAAACAATAAAAGGATAACAACATTGTATGATAAAAAAAAAATCTTTATTGCACATGTACTATAGTATAAAAGATATTAATTATAAAGTAATTGGTTTTAAAAAAATGCACTATAAAATTTAATGTCCTTAGATATTTAAAGATTGTGGGCAATTGCTCTCAAGAAATCAACTCTAGGATACTCCTTATATTTCTCAATGATAGACTTCAGTTTTGTGGTTAATATCTGGTATTTCTTCTTAGGTTTTCTCAATTCCACTCCTGATTCTACCATCTCAATCGTCAACTCCCAATCCGACTGCTCTTTTCTTAGTTTTGAAACTAGACGGCAAACAGTGGGGTGGGTGATTGCCATTCTCTGCTCAAACCCTCTGTGCCATCCTTCTAGAGAGTTTGTTGTCCATGGAAGGCCTTGAGTGGTTCTCTCTAATGTGTTCCACATACTGAGTTCAAATGCTGGTCTTCGTCATCTTCCACACTGTATAACACCAATCCATGTTGCTTCAAAGTAGCCAAGAAACTCAGATAGAAGTTCATCAGTTTCATCATCTAGTGATGAGACAACTTCATTGAAGCTTTCAGCAACATCACTAATGGCACAAATGCTAAAGCTTGAGCAGACTTGACGGTCAGTGCATTTCTTGGATCATTATACCAAATCTGTAGTCCAAATCTGTGTATTTTTCTCCACAAGCACTGCCCAAAATGGAAAAAGCATCCATAAATGTTTGTGTTTGGAAAACATGCTGTGATGCTATTAAGAGCCACTTTTTCATAGTCAATGGTGACTGAAACAGGATTAAGATCTGGTCTCACTTGATTGAGGGTGTTAAAAATCAAGTCATAAGTTGCTTGGTTTTTGTTCCTGGTGATGCAGTATACCAAGGGAATTTTATGGCTCTCATCCAGTATAACATACACTGTATATAACTGAAAGCCTAATGGCGCAGAATCAAAAGTTCCATCACAAAGCCAGTGGTCTTTGAAAGCAAGAAGCTGTAAATTTCGAGGCGTCGATAGAATTAGCAGGTTGTCACTTTCATGGGTAACAAAGTCTTCTCCTCTAATTGATTTCCGTAAGTCGTCAGTTAAAATGTCCCCGTCTGGTGCCATGCTTTGTCTACGCACCATTCTTGCCAGAGTTTCTTTTTTAGGAAGAGCACACGCAGCATCAAGTGGGTACTCACTGGTGCAGTTTTGTATAATAGTCGATGTCACTTCCTCTGACTGTTTGGCTCTTTCTTTAATTTTCTGTACTGTTTTCAAGGATAGGTTGCGTGCAGCATCAGATGGATGTGAATTATTACTTGCTTCTCCTTGAATAACTTCGTCTTCTGTTTTTAGTCGCCCTCCACAACTTCCTTTGCATTCACATCACCAATATGTTACATTGTCTTTTTGTTTATCAACAATGTAGTTTTCTTCCTCCTCCTTGTTGTTGGTATGAATTCCATGGTCTTAAAAGAAACAATAATTTTATTTACCTTAGGCAACACCCTTACTTATAAAAGGTTTAAACATTATTTACAAAAATAACTTTAAATTATCATAGATGATAATATACACATCTCAAAAAAACTTGAAAGAGAACAACAATAAAGTAAAAAAAATGTAAAACACACTGATACAAAATGCTGAAAAACATCGGCTTACCTTTATAACTTCAGACTGGCAACTGTACCAGCGTCTAGGCAGGCTACCAGTTGTCTGTTTGGTGATTTACTTTTCGGTCAGATATCCGTTCAGTGAAATGTCCATTCGGCCAAATATCCGTCGGTGAAATGTCTGTCGGCCATCTGTCCAGGAGTCCCTAGCATAGATGATCCTTATGGACTAATAGAGGAGCAGCATCCTCTGCCTCCATTTCACCAGGAGAGGTTGAGAAGGTTTGGGAACCAGACCACTTTCTTTTGTTCTTTCCTTTCTTAGGGATGCAGCAACCATTTTGCCATCACATTTTTGGAGGAAAGCTGCATCTATGTACTTACCACAGAAGTATTGACTACTACTTTGTAGTCTGCATTATGTTTTTTTGTGATTACTGTTTATGCATCTTTGCTGCTACCTGTCATTTTCATAGCTCTTGTTGCTTTTGAGTCTGCATTGCATCCAGTGGCAACTGGAGATTATGCAGATCATATTGGTCTTGGAACTTGCAGGCTAGGCATTAAGGTGGTTGACCAGATTGGTCTTTGTGCAGGAATGTTACCCTGTACATTTGATCATTAACAGTGATGCTAATCCTCCTTATGATATTTTTGGTAATAAGGACATTGCCTGCTTGTTTTTCCCTAATAAAGAGATAGGCCCAGTAGGGGTATCAAACTTTAAACTCACCAATATCTTCCTGTATTTTTCCAAAAGTAAACTGGAACATTGACGGTTGCTAAAGATAGTTCACATACCTTCACCCAAGCTATTGGGTTTGCTCCTCACAAATAAAACTCAATGTCTCTCACCTCTAGTGTTGTCCTGGAGAGGAAGTCTGCTTTTTTGTGGGTGTGTTGTAGATGATTTCCACTGACTTGTTGGGTTTTGAAAGGACAACGCTTGCTTAAGAAGTTGCTCCAATCACAACTATTGCTTGTTCTACCACTACTGGAATAATTTTTTGAGCCTGCTCATAATGGAGAAAGAGGTCACTCCTCCCATTTTTGATTGCCAAGCATTGACAGTGCTGTCTGTTACCATCACCAGGGTTTGTTTATCCTTGCAACATTGTTTTTAATGTGCTTAGCTGATCAGTTAGCAAGACCATTGCTTCACTTTCTGAGGAGTTTGCTAGTCTCCATTTATAACTTTGCAGGGAGGTTCTAAATGCAACATTGTTTATCTTGCTCTGAACCCAACAAGCTTGATTTGCACTGCCATTCGGCCCCTCTTCAAATTTAATTCCCAACTGGGTGGAAATGCTTCATTTCACAACCTGATCAGACTTTCCAACTGCCTTCTGTGCAACAGTTCTGCCACTGCAGACTGCACCTGCTACATCTCTTCCTGGGCTCAAACTTGTTACAACAATTGATGCCATCTTGTGCAGAAAAAAGGAAGAAAAAAAACATTGTTTTGTCAGCAAATGTAGGTAAGCTGACTTCCTTTCTGTGCCCAGACAAGAAAAGAAAAAGTTCCCAACTAAATTAATGTTTGCCAGCTTGTCCACCTAAATGGAGCTGCTACAACAAAAGCAGTATTCAGGCAACTGGCAAGCTACCAGCAAAATATGCCAGAAACAGTGGTCCTATTTACTGAGAGCAGCACCTGGACATATTCAGAAGTTTTTAAATTAGGGTGAGATTCCACAGCTCTGTCAACCAGAAGAGTTAATCATTGACTCACTTTGTAAAATGGTAAAATCCAAAAATCCTATATGTAAACTTTGGATAGAAAACTTGTTACCTGCCTTAGCATCTATCTAGGAATCAATACTAAACTTTGATCTCTCTTTATAGAGGTGCATTTAAGTTAACGTGTGTAACTCTTTTGGAAAGGAATGGGTAAACCAAAAACAGCTTAGGGTTTCAGGGATGTGGCATAGTTCTTAAGTGATACCTGATGGGCAAAGTATTATGATCCTTTCCCAAACTAGATAGCTGCAATACAAGCCCCCAGGCAGTTGGGCCTGTTGAATCAGCAATACTGATCCATTCAAAACCCTAATCCCTAGGGAGTGAAAGTAGCTTGCTCAGGCACCAGAACACACCTTGGTCCTAGGCGGATCGTGCTCTCAACCTACCACTTGGGGTGGAGACCAAGCACCACACCCTTGGGGTCAACCTTATGGGGGTGGGGAGGCGAGTACTCTGCTTAGTGGCTTTTGTAGATGGAAAGTCCTCTGCCTGAAAAGAGTGGGGGCGAGGGGCACTTTTTGCCTTTGGCCTGCCTGCCTGTCTGGCTGGGAAGGTTAGGTGCGCCGAGACCGGTTTCGGACTTAACGTGCTGAGGCCTTTTTTCCCAAGATGGGGGGGGGGGGCATTCGCACCCCCCTACCTCCAGTCCCTTCTCCTCGGAGATACACATGCATACAAGAACTTTCACACACACCCTCACACAAGCACCACCAAAAAAATTTTAAAAAGAGATCAATCTGGCAACTGCTGTAGAACAAATGTCTAAGCCAAAATTGATATGAACATATGAAGGTGTCTTTATACTAAAGCTAATTTAAATATTTCTACTGGAACTCATTAAAATATTTCTGTGCTATAAGTTGTTACACGAAGAGAAGATTTTGTTGAACATATGAGTGAAACCTTTGTTTGTTGCCTGACATTTGGAATCCATTGTAACTTTTAGTTTATTTTGAATGTACAAAAAGGTGGTTCCTTCATAAATATTTTACTACTATCTTTTTTTGTTTGTTTGTTTATCTATGTTCTTTTTAAACTTTGCTAGAAGTTAGATTTATAGCTTTAGAAATGAAATAAAATCAAACTGTTGCTAAAACATTGGTTATTAGTAATGTGGTTTAAATCCTCCAAAACACAGATTTTGAAATGTTCATCTATTTTTCTAGAATAACTTCTCCATCTTTGTTTTATGAAATTTTATGTAGTATTATTAATTAGATGCTATTTTCAATAATTAAGAGATTCATAATATAAACTATAATCTGATAACTTTTGAGGATTTTCAAAATCACTTTCTATTTATATAAACTGAACCATGGTATAGCATAACCTCAGACTAATCAAGTTTCACTCATAAAATTTTGCTCATATGTAGATTAGTATTTTATCTAAAACATTATTACAGATTTTCTTAAGTTTTTTATTATTTTTTTAAATCTATGAAAGCAGGCAGGTCTTTTTAATGATAATTTGCTAAAAATAATAAACGCACTATTATCAGAATTCAGTAAAATATTTAAATATCAAGCTACACACATCTGTAAATTGATAACTTTTCTTTTGCATATTTTTTTAGTAAAGCAATTTTTAAGGGTTTTTATGCTGTATACAGTGTTTCATAAATTAGTTGCCTCTTATAATTGTTCTAACAAAGATGGTGCACTGCCACATTATGTTAGAGTTGTGACACCTCACATTTCCAGGGAACTGGATCAACAGTTGTAATCCCATTGAATGGCCAGCTAGATCCACTGACTTCATTAAAGAATTACTGTCTTGGAGATTATCAAGAATGATGCTTCCAAAACCACACTACAGTTTGCCATTTTGTTTAGAAACCCCTGTGATCTCTGCTTCAACATTCATGATTTTCCTTTATTTTACTTTGTAATTAAAAAAAATATGATCAGGAGAAACTAACTTATGAAACACTTTTTACTAATGTTTTTTTTTTTTAATTTAAAATACAATTAATTTATATGGAACTAAAAGAAAATCAAATACAAACAAACAAATTTTAGAGAGATAATGCAACCTCAAACACTAACCTAGAATGATGATAGTTTGTGATTATGAATACCTTTTTATTTATCATCATATCTCACTGAACAACCCTTAGTTTACTGGGCATGTGCACACATTTCTGAAGCACCCTGTATATATATATATATATATATATGTATACACACAACTGAATTTATGTATATATTTAATACTTATCACTGAATAAACAAACAATGGTCATCTTAAGCTAAATGTTCAAAGTGTCTACCATTTGCACACGTACTACAATGTTCTGAGACAGATTGGCATACAATAGTGCACGTGTGAACTGAGATGTCGTGTACTTCCTGCTCAATCTTTTTCCTCCAAGTCTTGTAATGTTCAAGGTTTAGTATCATACACTTTGTTCTTCAAGACCCCCTCTCAAGTAGAAATCCAGAAGTGTAAGGTTAGGTGACTTTGAAGGGTATTCCTGAGCAGTTCCATGATGACATAACCACATTCCAGGAAACTCCATTATCAAGAAATGCTCAAACATCTCTGTTTATAATGTGGTGGTGTGCTATCTTGCTGAAAGTAAATCTCAGTCTCCATATGGATGTCTTATGGCAGGAACAGCGGCATTGTGTAGCATTTCCAGATAATTTTCACCTGCTATAGTATCATTAAAAAAAGAACAGAAGAGAGCCCACTGCCACACTGTAATTCCTGGTAGGTTAACATCTTTCTCCAAGTACATGTTTGGGTTTTGCACTGTCCAAAACACACATTTTTGATGGTTTTTGTGCCCATTCAGTCTGAAGGATGCCTCCTCAGATCAAATTATCCTGTTCTCAAAATCGCCACATTCATTGCGCATGTTAATGAATCACTCATGGAACTGTAATCTTCTGTTCAGATCATCTTTGTTCAGAGCATGCAAAAAGCCTAGGTACATATGGTTGAGGTTGACTGATCTCCAATTCACATGCACACTGCCTTGTTAACTTATTTGGATAAACCTGTTACATGGTTATTACAGCTTCCACATTTTCAAAAGACACTTTTCTTTTTCCTCTTAATTTTATTCACATTTTGGACAGTTTCATGGTTTTCATATTTATCACACATGATTACTTGATAAATTAAGAAAGTATGGAATACTAGCTCCCAATAATTAACTAGACATGCTAAAATGCTTTTCATCTGTTCAAAACTTAGCCTTCTGACTACCATGTTGAAGGTTTTTTACAAAAAGGAAGTAATTGTTCCAGAAGTATGCACCATTGTATTTTAACATTTGATATAAGATAAATATTGTATGTTGTTTTCACTTGTGTGCATAACAAAGTTTTGTTTAATCACTGCATTAAGTATTTAGAATAGATTTATTCAAAGTGTATACATATTTCTGTGTGTGTTTATATATATATATATATATATATAATAAAAGATAAGAGAGAGAAAAATATACTTGTAGTTTTCTTTTGAGATGAGTACCATAAATCTGAATAACTGAAATGTGTTTACTGAATTTTTATCTGTTCTGGCAGCTCCTAGTAGTTTTTGATTATTTTTTTTTTCTTTTTGATTATTACCTGCCTACTTGTTGGATAAAAAATTCTGAATCTTTATTTTGTATTTTGGGTATGGAATGACAATAGTTTATCAAGTGCAACTCTTTCTGAACTGGAATGTTAATGTTACTAAATTTACAAGATCTCAGAAATTTGAGATCATTAGAGATCTTTCAGTGTCCATAGTTAAACAAAACTCGTCAAAATTCAACCTTATGAAAAGCAGTGAAAGATAAACCATGTGGCAGCTCAAGAGTTTATTCAAATTATTAAAAAAAACATTAGCTATTGAGTTTCACTATTTTTATGAGTAAACCTGCAAAACAATTATGAGACAATTGTGGGAAGTCTACTTTAGTTCACACATTTGACAGGAAGGAGATCCACTACAGGTGTTTAATATTATCAGAGATTTTGAACAGGTACAAAAATAAATATTTACAGTTATCAAAATTAATTATAGTTTAGGTAAGTAAGCTAAATTACTAACAGTAAATAATATTACTGATTTCAGTCAACTGTTTCAACAACAATATGTCATTAAAAATATCTTTTTTTTAAGTATATAACTTTTGTGGCCACAACACTTCCTGCTTCCTTATATTAACTCTTTGATTCCCAGCCCAAATTAGGGTCATGGGGTTTCAGAAATTTTTTTTTTTTAATGCAGAAAAGTGCCTAAAAGGCTGAAGTGACCCAAATGACCAACAAATTTTGTTTTTTTTTTCTCCCAGAATATTAGTACAAAATTTTAAATTATGATACATTTTTCCATGAGCCTGGTTTTTATCTAGAATTTCCAAACACGGATGATTTTTATATGCTCCATTCATGAGTATGAAAGACTTATGTTTCATTAACTAAATCATGTAATGGTTGAAGAAAATAACCATTAAAAGTTACTGTGAAAATATCAATGGAAAATGTGATTTTACTAAATGACTGCTAAATTGGTATCTAGTATTGTTAATGTAAAGTTTTATCATTAATACTCTTTGAATAAAAGATAAGATTGATGCATTAGTATAGACTTTTTTTTTCCAAATATTCAGAGCAATAAAACTCGCCATGGTGAACTGAAAGAACGAGCAAAATTCTTGCTAGAACAAGCAAGGAAAGAACATAGCAACTTACCTGAAGCACAACCTAAGAAAACAGAACTGTCATCTGAAGAAAATCAACAGGTATTAACTAGGAAGAACAAAAAATTTCCATACAATCACTCATTATCCACATTTGTAAAAATTAAAAATAACTGAAATAAGGGAAATATTTTCTGCATAAATAACAAGCTTATTTATTATAGGAATTGGTCCAGATGGTCATTCCTAAGATGGTGTTGCACACACCATACAAGATAATTTGTTATAAATCTTCAGTAGCAACAAATGTGAAATAACCACATGTAAAAAAAAAATGACATGAAGTGTAGAGTTGTCATACTGTTGTATGAAACTAAAATTATATCTTGTATAAGAAACAATTGTATAGTAGTATATATTTTTTTCTTTTTTGCTACATATGAATGAACTGTTTCTGTGCAACTATCACTTTTATAATTCTGAGAGAAAAGAAGGATGGTTTTTTTTTTGGCATTATGCGTATTGTTTTCTAAGGTTTATGGAAAATGTGTAGATAGTGGTCTTTACGAAATGGAAATTAGTGAACTTAATAGAAACATAATTTTCCAACTGCCCTAAGTCTGTGATGCCAACAAACCATTATTAAAGAGTTGCTATTTTATATTTAGTGTATTAATATGAATGTACGGTCATTCTGAAGGCATATTTAAAATATGGAATTAGCTCTCTCTTGAGCATTGCAGAAAAACTATTGTGTGAAATGTGCTGATGTTACAAAGCATAATTTCCTGGATTTTTCCCTGCTAAGTATTAGTATTTCAGGGGAAATAACTCAAAGCAATAAACTACATGTTTTGATCAGATACACATTATTGCAACAATAATATTGATTTTTAAAAAAATATAATGTTTTAAAGTTTTTTATATGAGAGATAGGAATTTTTTTTAAATCTTTGCACATACATATTTTGTTTATATGCAAATTAATTGCTCATACATTATGATCTTTGTATCTATTTTAATATTCTATTTTTTTATTGCTTAACTAATTTAAGGACTTTGAAAAGCAGAAAAGATTGCGTGAACGAGCACGACAATTAATAGCAGAAGCTCGTGCTGGAATTGGAAAACCAGAACTTCAGAAGAGCCAGAATAATTTGCATGGAAATGAACCAGCATCTCCTCCTCAGGGTAAAGTTAATTGTTGCTTAAAACAATGCTGTTACTGCTAAAAGTAATAGGTTTGATTTCTTATTTTTTTAAAAATTATTTGATACTTTAAATTTTAACTAATTGTTTCAGATTTAAATTCTTAAAAGAATTAATATTGTTTTGTTTTTTTGCTTACATACAATATAGCTTTTTTTCTGTCAGATCTTCACAGAATCCTTTTGATAATTTTGATGCTATGCTTACAGCCTTCCTCTTTTTAAGTATTAAAAGAATACTAAGAGTATTTTTTGATATTTAGAAATGAAAGTATATTTCTGTATAAAGATGCTAATAAACCTGGACATTTTAAAACAGTCCTTTGATTTAACATGGATCGGTTTAGTGTGGGATCCAATATGGCATGAGTAGGTCGTATCCCCTAGTAAAAGAATGGCTAGAAACTGATGCAATAATGCCAACTAGCAAGATGCTCTACAAGAGTGATATCATGAAACCTGTTCAAAACAGTAAATTTGTCTGCAGAGATGTCCAACTCTGACAGTATGGACAAGATAGTCATAAGTTTCAGTCCAGGGATTTTGGTCCACTCAAGATAATGCAACTACGATCTATTATTGATTTTGCTAAATGGGAAAAATGAAAAGTAGTACAGAAAAATGTAACAGATTTTACATAAGAAAATAAATTTCTTTAAGTTTCTGTAGACTTTAATAGAGGGGGGGAAAAAATGTGTGTGTGTGTGTTTCAAGGGTTTACAGCTCTTTTTACAACAGAGTATGCTGTACAAATATTGCTGCATCTGGCATAGTTTGGTCTTCATTGTTTTCTAATTATATCACAAAACCAGGCCATTGCTAGCAACAGTATCAGCAGTCCTCAATTATTTTTTTTTTTGTGATGTAATATCAGCAATCACTTAATCAACATGACTGGGAATAAAACAACATTTATATATTTTTCCTGGAGCTATTACAAATTATGATAAGTAACAGACCTTTACATCCAGATTTCAGCTGTAGACCTATCAAGATTTACTTCCCTTGCCCAGATTGCTTTATTCTCAATTTTACACAGATTCACTTTTAACATCACTAGTTATACCCCCCGCCTTCAACATTAAATCAAGGGACTAGTGTATTACAGGTTTGTAATTTGAATGTTTTGTTTTATTTTCATTCAGCTTGCTTATGTAAACTTATTAGGTATTTGTGTGCTGTACAAGTTTTGAGGAATTCTTTCATTAAATAGTCATACACATTTTATTTATCATTTTTCAACAAATTATTTTGCATTTTTAGATAAACTATCACCTGATTTTCCATCACCAACCAAATTGAAGAAAATTGTACTCACAAAGCCCAACTTTAGCTCTCAATTGATAGACATTTCTCATGACAGAAAGTATGTTGAATCAGAAAGGGTAAGTATTTTACAGATAATTGGAGAAATTCAGTTAATGCACCATTGGAATTATTTAATATCTTAATTTTGCTGCTAAAAACAGGTCAAAGCAGATACTCTGAAAAATCTCTTTAGATCAAAAACACTTCGATTTTTGCAAAGATGTTTTGTTATATTTTTTAATGTCAAACACTTTGTAAATTGTTATGCACATTGTCAGTTTTTATTTTTTTCATTTTGTACCAAATTTTCTTTATAAATTTTTGTAGTTCGGTAAAATTTGAATTGTCTCCATTAAGTCGAATAACATTAATCAAACACCTGCTGCCTACCTCCAGATATGTTGTGTCTGCCTGTTTTTCAGCATTTCTCTGGTTCATTTTATTAGGTTCTTCCTTAATTCTTTAGATGTAATTATCTGAAAACATGTAAATAATATCAGTAATATTTAAAATGTATTGTTTACTTCAGTATTACTCTCATATTCTTGTCATTTGTCTTTACTTAAAATAAATCAGTATAAACTTAAAGAAAAGGGGAACATTGATTGTATTTTGTTCATTTTTAACCTGACTGAATGTATGTAAGAAACTGGATGACTAGGGAATGAATGAATTTTTTGTGTTGTTTTTAAATACTTGTAAATAAAAGTTATAGTAGCTTGAAAAATATTAATTATTTAAAAAATGAGAACTTGAACATTGTTTATCTAATATTTTTGATAAGCCAAGAGCATTAAGTTACAATGTATTTTCAAATTAATTTTATTTATTAAAAATTCTCTTTTTTTGTATTGAAAAAAAAAAGGAGGGAGTTAAATTGTACAGCTATAAGTGACTTTGTTGTGTATAATTAATGAGAATGTAGATTATTTTATATATTTTATTGAATAATGTTACCTAATTAGATTGGCATGAATGTTATACACACTATTCTTATCTGTTTAATAGGTTTACATTGAATCTTGTGCTGCATTTTTAAGGTTATTATATGGTGTGGCATAAAATGTTGCCTTTATTTTTATCACATCTTGTGAAATAATGTTGAATATCACTATTGTTGTATATTAAAAAAATAATTTTGGTTATTCACTGATAAAATGCAAATTCTAAGGTTTTTGTTAAAGAATAAAATGAAACAAATCTGTTGATTTTTAAGAAAAAAAGATTGTAAAATAGATGTTGTCTTGAATTTTGAACAAATGTTATAGTAACAGCTAGAAGTATTTTTTCTCTAGTTGCTAGCATTCTTTTATAGATCCATTTTGCCACATTTTCACAGCTTAGACCAGTGGTTCTCAACCTTTTTTGGGCCATGCCCCACCTAATCACCTCTAAAATCCTGATGCCCCCATGTGGTAATATATAATTCTTATCATTTAAAAAGTTAACTCCGTTTCAGCTGAAGAAGCTTAAAACGCCAATACCTTGGTTTAAACAAGCTTCAAAAGAACATGGCATCTATGAAAAATGAAATAAACAAAAGCCAGTTAAAATTTTGAGCAAGAAATTACTGAAAAAATTGTAAGAAAAAATATTAAGTGGTATTAGATTTTAATAATGATACATATGATAATAAGAGAGAATTCACAGGTAATAGAGAGAGAGAAAATTTCTATATTTATGAAAATACTTGTGGATTGTCTCATACAAAAACAGCAAATAAAAATTCAAAACATGTAATAGAAAACTGAAATGTACTATAAACACAAACTAATTTGAATGGAAGCTTATTTGATCATTTTAATTACTGTACAATAAAGTATAGGTTCCTATCAAATGCAAACTGCCATTTGAGCACACCTCAAGAAAAGTGGAATAAAGTTAGTGAGACCCTTGTGCTTCATGCCTGCTGCAAAGAGATTTTATATTAGGCACTAATTTAGTCAGCTTTAGTCTCAAACCTCCTCGTTTACTGATATCCAGTGAATTTCTTTTCTTCAGTAGCAAATCATTTACAACGCTAAAGCCACATTCAGCTAAATATGAAGATGGAAACGGTAACAACAGTTTCCTTGCAAAGCTAGTTGAATTTGGGTATTTAGTTTCTGTCTCATCACAAAGCCATGCCATCGCTCCTTTTATGTTGAATAAAGTTTTAACTGACTCATCATTTTGTATTTCCGAGAGTTCTTCTTGGTACTGCACTGAAACATCAGATAAATCCACAAGCACTGGCTGCATCACCCACGATGGAAAATTAATCTGTTTTAAATCAGAAAATCTTTCTTTAAAATCAGAAGCCAATATTTTCAGATGATCCACAATGACAAGCACAGCGGCCTCAGTCAGCTCACATTTTTTTAGCCAATGAAATTGGTCAAAATTTTTGTCAGAAATATATTTTTGGCATAACTCGATAAATGAAATAAAGCCAAATATCTTCGCCTTTGCATCAACAAGTGTTTTATTTGTTCCTTAAAGTTGTTTATTCAACACATTCAGTTTTTCAAAAATATCTGCTAAATAACTCAAAAACACTTTTCCATCAACGGTTAGCAGGTGCTTCATTTCAGGCTTGTCACTTAGAAAGCCACTAAGTTTATCAAACAGTTCCATGAATCTTTTCAAACAATTCCCTTTCGAAAGCCACTGTACCTCAGTGTGAAGTAAAAGTCTCACATAGTCTGAATTGTTATCTTCACAAAATTTCTCGAAAAGATGCTCACATTTGACATTAGTTTTGATAGAATTGATAGATTTTATAACTGATTTCTGTACCTCATTAAGTACAGGAGAAATATTTTTTGACACTAAGTTCTTTCTACGAATAACACAGTGCACAAGAAGCATCTCCGGATTCTCATCTTTCATCAATTTTAAGCAGCCATTTTTCTTGCCAATCATAACAGGAGCACCATCAGCTGCACAAGATGTTATGTTTTCCATTGGTATATTATTGATATCTAAGTAGTATTTTAGTTTATTATATATATATATATATATCAGCGGCGGTAGTGGTGGTATCTAAAAATTTGCAGAATAACATTTCTTCAACAAATTCACCTTTATCAAAATATCTTACATAAGTTAGCAATAAGGCCTCACTGCCTCTCACAGTTGATTCATCCATTTGTACTGAGAATTTTCTTGATTTCAGCTTTTCAACAAGTTGTGTTTCAATATCTTCACTCATTTCATCTATTCTTCTCCTAACAGTGTCATTACTGAGTTGCATGGCTTTAACATCTTTGTCATCTTTTTCCAGAACTGTTTTAAGAAATGCAGATATTGATGGTTTAATTAAATCCTCCCCTATAGCATGATTTTTTCCAGATTTAGCAATGAGTAAAGAAATTTCATAACTTGCCTCAAGAGTACGACTGATAGTAACAGTTTGTGCAGTGAACAGAGACTTTATTGTTGATCTTTTTTCAAACTTATTCTTTAAAGATTTGAAGTATTTCAAATCTGAATTTACATACGCACTATGTTTCGCCTTCAAATGCGCCTCAAGACGACCTCGTTTCATTGATTCGTTGGTCAAGCATTGTTGGCATAAGAGACAGAAAGGTGACCTTTCATCATGAGCAGCGGGTATGAAACCAAATTTCAAAAATTCCTCTGAATACTGACGAACTTTCTTTTTGCTTGCACTACTCATTTTATGCATAGGGGCTGTGACTGAAATAAATGAGTAATCTTAAGAAGTGAATGCACTTTCAGAATTTAAGACGTTTAAGTTAACACAAAAACGAAATAAAATAATTAGAACGTTGAAGTTAACACATAATTAATAAAACAATGCCGATTCGTTTTATACAGCATATAAGGACAGACAGTGCGGTACACCAGATTTTTATGAATGTGTGAGAAATTTGTATCACACATGAATGTATTGATGATAATCGTCTGACAAGAATGTTGTATTATATTAGCATTTGGACTATTAAGTTTTCATCTCTGATACTTTATGTATCTTCTCGTATCATCATAATACTAAACAATCAAATATATTCACGAGCAGCCAAAGAAATATGTATCAATTACCTTGCGTGAAAACACCAAAACAACTTCTTTGTTTACGAGCTCTGAATTTTCAGAAAACGGAAATGCTCTCCTTTGAGAGAAAACGGAGGAAACAGTTATTATAATGGTAACTTAGCAAAAGCCCTTTGAATTGCATTTCTAAATCAAATTCAATAAATAAGGTTCTTCCATGACCTCATGCACTTTGTGTGACGTGCATGAAGAGCGATGGCAGTGATTATGTAATAACTATACAATAAAGACCTTTTTCACTAAAAAAAATATTTACTCAAAATAGCATCTGAAACATAAACTTTACCTGATGGAAAATCCAAAAAATAAAAATCGAAAATTTGGACCCAGACCTCTTCATTCGTACTCAATTGCCCCCCTTGAAAATCAAATTGCCCATGTTGAGAACCACTGGCTTAGACTCTAAAATTACAGAACGTTATCTAGTATTAAACTGCTTATAAAAACTTTGATTTTGGATGTTGCTTAAGCAATTTTTGAAAACATTTTTGATACAATAAAAAAATAGCAATATTTAATGCAGCACCTCTTTTTACTCTATAATAATTAGAATTAGTTTAGTTACATTTTTTTAATATGCTTTTTCTCTCTTTCTTGAATGCAATGTTGGTATTTGTCTGCATTCTTTCTTTTTTTCCAGTCTTTTAAGTGTTTGTTTCTGGAATTCCTCTGGCTCCACATGGTCCTTCTCAAGGTCTGAAAAAAAAAAAGAAAATAAAAATAAAAAAGCTTTTACTGTTTCTATTAAAATCAATTTTATTGGCATGTGGACAAGTTAATTGTTTTGTTGATATATCTTTATAAATTTATTGTATTTTCCCTTATGAATGTATCTTAATTACTGTCAAGAACTAGGTGACGGCATACATGCAATCATAAGCTTATAACCAAAGGTATGCAGCTGAGATTACATCAGCATTGAAATAGTGTTAAGTTGTAAACTACTGCTTTTGATGGCACAATTCAAGATTCACTGCAATGTGCCCTGAAATTTAAAAAAAAATAAAAGCATACTGCATGTATGTTCTCTGGGAGTAAGAAAAATACAACACATTATGTAGAGTTTTTAATGATTTCATTAAAAAGTAGTTTCCTATTTTTTATACATCTTAGGAGTTAATATGAATGATAATTTCTCAATTGTAAAGTTTTTTGTTACTTTGAATATGTTTACATGGTTTGTAGCACATCTTTAATGAAGTTATCACTAAAGAAAGCAAAAGGTTAAGTAGTATTAGCTTTTGGAGGTTTCTGCTTTTTAATATTTAGTTTCCTATCTTTATTTCATTAGAAACTTAATGTATTATACTGATAGCATTTAGAATTTTTTTTCAATTTTGCTGCTGCTCATTACATCTTTTGCATTATTTTACAAAGTAAAAGTTATTTAATTACTTGATTCTTTCATTAAACATTAGTTACAGAAAATCTTAATTAGTAAAACTTAAGTTCTTTAAAAAATTTTAATAACATTCTTTTGAAACAGAAAATGTTTGAAGTATGAAAAGTATAATTGATTTAAACATTACATGTTTTGGAAATGTGGATTAACGTAATGGTATTCATCTAAAGGCTGTAAATTTGGAATGTGTAGGTAGTTTTAAAGAGTGGTAGATGAACAAAGTGTGTTTCTTGTCCCTTCAGCTAACTGTAATCTCCTTTTTTCTATAGAAATATGTATTATTAAATTATTCATTAGTGGGATCACACTACATTTTAAGTACAATGTATGTCTATCTTGGTTTTGTATGCTTTAGAAATCATGGTTTAGAGTATTTTTTTTACAATAGTAGGATGCGCTAGATGCAGATGAACTTCTCTCTCAGGTGTTGCTTTCTGGAATTATTATAAATTTTCTAGTTCTGTAGTTTGAATATTAGTGGAGATTAATCAGCCTACTCCCAATGATAAACAGATCAGTTTTGTGTTTAAAAGTAACAATTATGAAGATGCTGTTTATATAAATAATTACTACTAATCAGTTCACTTTGTATAGATTTTGTGATATTGTTTTAATAATAAATTAGCTTTGTTATAATATTACATTTTCTATACAGATCTTTTAACTGTAGATGTTAAACATTTGAAATTTTAGTTCAATATTAGGCTAATTTTCAGTTATCATTTATTATAAATATTCATAATTTGTTTGTTTGTTTTCGTTAGATCATAACTTTATATTATTTATGATCTGATAACTTTTTGTTTTTTAATTATAGTTTTTAAGAACATTAAAGAAAAAACAAAGACAAATTTGATTTTTTACTTTATGTAAATTTTGGAAATGATAATTGTAGGTTATTTTAAATAAAGAAAACAAAATTGGCCATTAAAGTAAGACTATGATAAATGTGAGAGATGTTATTTATAAGGGAAAATATATTAGAAATCATTTTACACTTGTGAGTTTACTGCTACATTTTTACTTTTTAGTTTAGATTAAATTTGAATCTCTCTATATTTTATATATGCATGAATTTTAAAACTTTGTAGCTGTTTTAATTTTTTATTAAAATTAACATCTTTGATATTTGCTCCTTTTTATCTGTTTTATGTCATACAAGAAATGCTTTAAAACACAAAAATTTTTTGTGAATCAGCAACTTCAATTTTGAAAAATTTGTCTTTTCCATGTACCATTCACTTTGGGTAATTTAGTCTAGAAAAATAATCTATAATTTCATTTCTATATTTTAAATGCATTTAATTAACAGTCATTTTTCAGGAAGTTGTCTTTTTTGATTTACTAAGAACTTAGTGCTTGTCAAAAATTATTTAACTACTTTTAAAAACATCAATAATACAAAATTTAGATGATTATAGATTGATTTCCCACTATTTGATTATTTACAATTTAATGGGACAAGGTCCACTGCCCGTGAAAACCACTACACCAAGGTTTTCAGCTGTGATCATCTCCAGACATTGTGATATCTCACAGATCAGCTGACTAACTCCAGAGAAGCTGCCAAGAATATTTTTCAAATAATGAGTCTAAGGGAAGCAGGTTTCTTCTCCAGAAACTCCTAAAACCACATTATTGGCAGCAAAGCTGAAATGGGCCAAGAAGCACAGGAAGTGGACTACTGAGCAGCGGAAAACCTCTTCATTAATGAGAGAGTTCTTTTATGAAAAAAGCAGGAGAAAGTAAAAAAGTGGTGTGTCTTTACTGCTAAACATTGGAGGGAAGCAATAAGTTTACTTGGGCTACATCTATTGTGGTGTGGTTGGAAATTTAAGACAAATATCATGGCATTCTTGTTCACCATGTTGTCCCAATAGGCAGAATCCACACTAAAAGGACAGTAACCCAAAACTTACTTCAAGTTTGTGCAGTGGATATGAGCATCAAGAGGCCAATGACTCCTAGCTAGCATACTTTAAATCTGTGCATTGACCGAAGTCTCAGCTGTGAGCCCTGATCTAAATGGTATTGAGAGTATTTGGGACATTAAGGGGGAAATGTGGCTATTACAAGTAAAGCAATGTTATGGATATCTGCAAGGAAATTGGGAAGACTTAGACTCAGGTGGGTTTTTGGGCCTAATTTGTATTAAAGGATGGCACATTGACCAGTAATAGCAAAGGTTTCGATTACATACATTTTCAGTTTTCACAATATGATGTATTTTATTTTCTGAGATAATGAATTGATACATGTTAAACAGTAAAATATGCATTTGACATCTACTGATATACACCAGTTTCCAAATTTTAAGCAACAAACAAAAATATTTCCTAAATGGTTTGTGTTATTCACCAAATGTTCAACACAAACTCCTCTTCATAAAACAACTTTATCGAAGAAATGTGTAAATGAGTTCCAGTGGAAACTTGTAAATTAACTTTGCTACAAGGACACAAAAAACTGGTTTGGGTTTATATCAATTTTGGCTCTGCTAGGGTATTTGTTTAGAAGAGCAACATTACAAATAGGTAAGCATACATGCTTGGCATATTCTTTAAGGTTGAGAACTGTTGGTAAGCTACTGGAAACAATTTTAAGTTTATAGAGATATTTTCCAGAGACCAGTTCATGGTCAACAATGGGTTACAACCTCTCAAACTCATGGTGTGAATCATCTTCACCCACTGTCATGAACATGTCATTTGGACACCACATGACTGGATCTTCCTACTCATCTAGAAGGAATGTGGAACACAACCAGCTCTTAAACATCATGGAGAGGGAGTCACTACAGTGGTGTAAGTGTGACAGTTTGGGCTGGAATTCATTGGGTCAGCATACAAACCTACATGTGTTCCAGGAAGATACCCTGATTTCAATGAGGCATAGAAACAAGATTCTGGATCTGTTAAATTATATGTAGGTTTAATTAAAGATAACTTTTTTTTAATGGATGATAACACTTCTCCACACTTGTTAATAGGATTATAAGCTCATGCAAAGTTGCTATGAATTATGCACCACCATCGGTTGGACTACATACCCTATTGACTAATTCAAATAAATTTTTGTTTACACTCTTTATGTTAGAATTCCTCCTTGGTTTCTGTTTGTTTCCCTTTTCTGGTCCCTCAAAACTTATTGTAATGTACATATCTCTTTGATAAAAGTTGAGTTACATGAATTTGTGTTGATCGTTTGGTGAATACAGCTTTAACCAATTTGGAAATATTTACTTTACTTTTGGAAATCAGTGTATTTGTTTGTTTTTTTTTTAAGCTGAGTGATTTACAGTTGTTTCACTTTAGTACTAAAACCAGAAACTTCTTTTTTTTTTTAACTTAACAGATAATTTTGCCAAGTACTACATTATTGTATTTATGTATGTACTGAAAATTTCTAAAAGTATAAATAGGATAAGAAAATATTGTTTGGTTTTATAAACAACAACAAAATTTTGATAAATAAAAAAAATATTTTGTCATCTAATGTTTAGATTTCAGTGTTTGATAAAGTGTAAATTTGTTTTATTTTTTTTATTTTTGATTAACTTAGAATATTTATGGAATGTTGGATTTTTATCATATTTTATATAGTTTCATTTTAAAAATAATTAGGTAGATATTTGTATTTATTTGACCTTAGTTTTTTTAGATTAAATACAGAGTTTGAATCAATTTATATGCTCATTATACCTATAATATCTGGAAATTTACTGCTCATGTAATATTTTAAAGTATAGAACAGATTCTTTATTTTCTATATTATTGTTTCATCTTAACAGTAATTAAATGTGTACAAGAGATTTATGGAAATAAATTAAATTTGTTCTGATAGTTTTTAATGGCAGATACTGGACTAAAAATTAGGTTTCCTCCCATTTTCATTAAATTAGCATATTTTAAAAATTGCTGGTGGATTTTGGCTTGGGAACTTATTAGCTTCACTAGGAAGTTATAGCAGGTTTTTTATTTTCTTTAGAGTTGTTCAGCAACTTTTGATTTAGATTCTAGTTTTGTTATCTATTTCTTAAAAATAGGGGAAAAAAATGTATATGAGAAATTTAGTTTTGCTTTGATCTTCAATGAGCTATACTGCATTAAGAATGCACATTTTATTGCAGGTGAGTTTAAGTTACTTTGTCTCGGTTACCATGGTTGGTTAGACTCCTGCTGGAGGTTTTGAAGTCTGAAAAATTCAAATCACTTGTACACTTTTTCTACTTGGAAAAAATAAATTAAATTACACTGTATTATGGTCTATTGATTAATTCATAATTTTGGAAATTACCAATTGAAATTTATCTGACAGTTAGGATTCTTTTGGACTTGGTTGAAATTTATTTCATCATCATATTTTTTATCATGCATCATTTATTGTCATCTTGTTTAAAGAAAAAACTTTCACCTTTAAACTCTTAAATTATTTTGGATATAAAAAAGGTAATGCTATCATTTTTCAATGTAAAGTTAAAGTTTTAGAATGATCATTTTAGAAAGACCTTTTACAAACAACATTGTATTGGTGGAAACTTATAGAATCTTAATAAATTTGGCAAAATAAGTATTAATCAAGTAATGGTAAATCTGTCTAAGCAGTGAAATGAGTCATGTATGTGGTTTAGTATCCAGACAGTCATTGAGTCTTGGTTAGGCAGGAAAAGAATGCCTTTTATGGTCATC
The DNA here is from genome assembly GCA_018389105.1 of Nautilus pompilius. Classification (NCBI taxonomy): domain Eukaryota; kingdom Metazoa; phylum Mollusca; class Cephalopoda; order Nautilida; family Nautilidae; genus Nautilus; species Nautilus pompilius. The sequence goes on along the minus strand of JACATO010000125.1, from coordinate 104,359 downwards.
TGTACTTGTCATCTTAGATTTTGTTTTATTTAGCTGATACTTTGAAAATTAGCTAAACCCCCACAAGTGTAAAATATTGTACGCAGTTTATAACTTTTGTTTTACATTATGGACTCAAGGTGCATAGTACTTTTTAAATTTGTTTTTATGATCTAAAATGAAAAAGTTTTTGCATATACTTAACATAAATTGAGATCTTTCAAATTCAACAAATGCATGATTTGATTTGAACTAACATTAGTTTAGTCTTTACAGGCTTTAGGTAATGGTATTTCTCGATGTTACTTTATTAGTGTTTTATGAGTGAGTAAATTTGTGTGTATAAAATTGTCAAGTTTAACCTATTTTTAGAGTATTTCTTACTGTGTTAACAAGAATCATATAAGAAATTCTGTGCCTATGTTTAGGTTATTGCCATTACATTCCTACATGCAACATATTTTTTTTGTTTGTTTTTCATTTGGATGCATACAGAGATTTATTTAATTACCTTCTGTGCCTATGATATTAAAAAAGGAAGTATCTGTTTCAGTATTTGTCTTTGATGTATTAGTTAATCAAAAAACACCATCTCTCAGTATTTTGCCATGATAAATTTTTAGTAATAAGGAACCAATCTGAAAGGGGTTTTTTAAAAAAAAAATTTAGTAACTTTTAGTTTTATGTTTAAAAATTCATGAATATTATTTTCTATTTAATGCATGAGTTAGTTTGCTTGTGTTAATTTTACTTTTTTTTTCCTGATATGATTGATATTTTTTAAAATCAGCTTAATTTTTCTTTTGCTATCTTTCTCTTAATTTCCTTTCTTACATGTTTTATCTTTACCCTTGAGTTAGTACAATTATTTTTCAGATGGGCAGTTCTGAGAGGGAAAATGGATTCAACAGAGACAATGTGTCACCATCTAGAAAAGGAAGTTTTAAATCTGGGAACAGCCTGGAAGACTCATCTTCTGGTAAGGCTGGCGGTATTTTCCACATCAGAATTTTTGTGTAAATTTTAGCAAATACTGCACAGAAAAAACTTTGAAAGAGAAGGAAAAGTAAAATACTACTAATTTTTATGATTATTTTTTATTACATTTTATACATAATTTAAAATTAAATAAGATTGTTTAACACACACTTTTCAAGATAAAGAATTTACACACGCACACATGCATGTGCAAATTAAGCTTTGCTTGAATAACCAGCAAAAGGCAATGTTGGTTTATCATCTTTTAATGCTTTTGTGAGATACAGGTTTAAATTGTCAGCCATCTTGGTAGTGATTCATTTTAAGATTTATAAAATTGGATCTATGTTTATTGATAAACTGGTGTAATCTTTTTTTCCTGGAATACTTGTTTAAATTCTTTTTCGAATAAACTTCAACTCTACAATATCACCAGATTGTTATAAGTCAAATTCATTTAAAAAATAAAATTTCTGTTTATTCTTCAAGAGCTAAACACAAAAAAAAGCATCAATTTTAATAATGGCAGCACCATTCTTTTTAATCTAAAACCCTGAGCTTGTTAATGTAAGATTTTTGGTTTGTTTTTTGTTTTCCTATAGAACACATTGAAGAAGAATCCTCTTTTGATTATGATGGAAAAACAGAATCTGAACGCCTCTTAGATGAATTGCTTGCATCAGAAGGGGTAAGAATTTATTGTACACTGATCTTCAGTTATTGTTACAAATTTTAATTAATTAATGTAAATATTTTATTAAAACTTGTGATTATAAAATTTTTTTCAATTTATCAATATATTAATAAATTTGTTTTTGTCATTTCCAATACACATTAGTAGAAGATTTGGTTTTTGGTTCTATAAAACCTTTCTTGATAAACATTATTACAAAAAGTGGTGACTAACCACCAATTAATTAGGTTGGTAGAGCAATTTCAGATATTCAGTGAATATTTTTTTAAAAATCAAGATTATTTCTTTATAATACCATATAATTAGAAAATAAATTGTAAAAAACTGTGAAAGTACATTATTTCATATACTTTGTGAGTTTCTTATAAAATTTTTCCAAAGGATGTTTATATGGTATGCCAGCAACTCTCTCATCTTTCTAAGATTTTTCTACAAAACGAAAATATCATTTACTTTGTATTTCCTCCAGTGTTTGTTATTTTAAGCACTGGTTAAAGTCTTTTTTAAAAAATTAGTATAGACAGTTTTTTTCTTTTTCTGCAATTAAAAAATAAATAATTACCAGTTATTCTTTTTTAAACAGATCTGTTATAAATAATGACTTAAGTCTAATTTTTTATTACTTTTTCTATAGTGTGGCATTTAGTTGTGTGTAATCATTTGTATAATAACTTGTTTTTTACCTAGATAAAGTTAGCTAGAAATAAAATAGTCTTATTTTTAAAAGATTCTAGAAGTTGATATCAAAACAAACTTAGAAAATCCTGTTTTTATAAATTTTTTTTCATTTATGGCTTGTTAATTTATTAGATGAAAAATCTATTTTTTAAGAGAGAAAAAATCTCTAATTGCATAACAAAGTTGTTTTTTTCTTTTTGTAATTGCAGGGTATAATGTATAATTGGTAAATTTAAAAAAAAAACAACTCTGAAGATGTTTTAAAATCATCTTTTCTGATAAAACATTAAATTAAATGTACATTTTTAACTTTCAGAATTTTCGGGACACGAATCAGTATGTGAAAAGTGAAATAGAAGCTTTGGAAAGAGAACAAAAGCAAATTGATGAGAGGGCAGCTTGTCTAGAAAAGCAATTACGAAAAGTTATGAATAAAGGTAATTAAACCTTAGTAATTTTCATCCAAATTTAAAAAAAAAAAATTACTGAATTTGTTTAGTTACCTAAACTTAATTTTCATAACTTGTATTCTTCATACAATTTTTACCAGTAAAACAGAAGGTTAAATTCTAAAATGTATAGTTTTGATGCAACATCTATATTTACTAATGTTCTTTTTTAATTTATTATTAATGTTTGCATTAATAAATCATCTAAGAGCTTTGATTGTTACCCTCTTGCTTTACCTGAAAATGTATTAAAGCAATTGTAAAATTTTACTAGCAGTTCTTGTTTCATGTGTCACAATGGGATCTCCCCTCAACTCAGTCCTAGCAAATACTTTTTCTTAATGAAATTGAAGTCAGATTTTCATCTTATGATGACATTTTACCATTTTATTTGTGTCCATTAATGGTTCCACCAAAAGACTCCACATTTACAGTTGGTATGGAAACTCAGATTGATGGGGCTGTTTGTATTTTTCTGGATACTTTATGTATTCGTAATGACAACAGTCAGATAAATATTACTGCTTACCATAAACCTACTTTTACTGATTCGTTGACCAAATATTCATCTTTTGTTTGTTTTTTCTTTCATGAACTTAATTTTTATTCTTTTACATATAAAATTTATTCTTATTCTAACTTTATAGAGAGATTATTTTCATTCAAAAATCACTAATAGCAAATGGTTATCTTTTAAAATTCATTGAAAAAATAGACAGATACCTCATTGAACAAAATATTTTCTGTCCAATCAGACTAACTGTTGTTTATCTTGTGCTACCTTTTTTTTTAAAATTTTAGTGTTTAGCTTGTCAAATTGATATCCAGGTTATTCCCTCAAATTTCATTGAGGTTTCCTTTAAATATACTGTCAAATTGGGATATTACTTTGTATTTAAGGACAGAACCCCTTTCCCTACTTCAGACAGTCTCGTGTAATTCATTGCATTAAATGTCTGGACTATAGTTCTCAATACATAGGTAAGACCATCCAGTGTATTTTAGATAAGCTTTCCTCTCATTTGTCTAGATATGAGGATTCTGCCTTCCTTAACCATACATACAGCAGTTACTGGACATAGATTTCAAGTGAATGACAGGATTTTGGCTAGGTGCTGTACAGGTTGAAAGTTTAAAATTGTGGAATCCTTTTTTTTTATCAGACCCACAAAGCTACAATAAATGACCAGGATTCCTTTTATTCCTTTACTCCTCAAAGAGTCCCCCCCCCCTTTATACCTGTCAGTCTAATTGCAGGTTTTCTATTACTTTTTCTGGTGAGTTCTATTTTTCAGTTGACAACAACAGATGAAGTTTACATCAGAAAATTCTAGTTGTATTTAAGATGCATTTTTGTTTGGTTTGTTTTATTTCTGTGTAACTAATAATAATAAAATGCATGTACTTAGTATTAATAAAATTGCTCAGCCAAAGGCTAATATCCAGACCTTTTCATCTCACTGTTGCCAACTAAAAACGAGAAATCTATATAATTATGTCTCAAAGTTTAAAAAAAGACTAAAGCTACAAATATTAGATTATAACCTGAACACAATGTGATAAAAAAATTTTTTTTAATTTTCAAAAATTATAAACTTTATCTTTTTCTATTTTTTAATGATTGTAGAAAGAACAAACACTGCATAATCTTCAGTTTAAGATCAAAATAGGGACCTGGTCAAAAAAACCAACAACATCAAGTTAAAATTTGTGCCCTGTTGCAATAATAGTGGTTTACAGTATGTTAACTTAATGATCAATTATTACACACATTTCAGTTTTTTCTTTTTTATTTTTAAAATTTGTTAACCATATATATGCAGTACACGCATGATTATCTTTTTAAATATAAAATGTTGAAAGCAGTAAAGCAAAAGCTATTGTCTAATACTAAGGGAATATGGCATGCTATTCTGTATCTCATAATGTTAAATATAATGATACAGTTAATGAGTTTGGTCATCCAGTGCAGTGAGACGTGTAAAAATGCCATTCCACACTTATTGCAGAGTCTAAATCAGCAGGAGGCAGTTCAGGTTGCTATTGGATACATCACTTGAGTTCATTGCTCAGATGTTTGATGAAATTTAAGTTAAGAAATTTTAATAGCTGATCAACCACAGGAATTTTACCTAATTTTGAAATCTATTGCTTACTCTCACCACATACAGATGAACACTTCTGTTTGGAAGGTTTCATCTGGTGTGCATACTGAATATAGAGAAACCAATATTTGTTGTGATGTTAATGTGGCTTTTGGCATTCAAGTTTCTCTTAATAAACACCAAAAAACATCTTAAGTTAAATTATCATAATGGCATCATCACCCTCTTTTCAGTTCTGATAAAATCTCTCATTTTATTTAGAGCTGTGCCATTTAAGTGAGACTCAAACTGTGAATAATTTTTAAGATAAAATTTGTTTCCCTTCTGCATTACCACTTTTTTAAAATATATATACATGCTCTCACTATTAAGTACAATTAAATCTCTGATATTATTTCTGTTTTTGTGTCTTGTTCTGTTACTGATGGTTTTTTTTTTAATCACAAAATGCCACTAACAAAGAAAGAAATTTGTAGTGTATCTAGATGATAATATACATTTAAGCATAATGCAGTAGCAATTCTTCATAAAATGAAACCAGCTATGGTTAACAATCTCACATTTAATAACAAACTTTTGACATGAAGAAAGAGATTGTTTTTGAGAGGGATGCAAAAGGTTTTGAAGATTAATTTCCTAAAAAATGTTTCCTTATTTGTCTCAGTTTATCAGACGTTCTTCTGTTGCCCTATTTAAAAATAAATATGAGAATTCAAAATGTTTTAGCCCTTTTGCTAATTGTTAATTCATGATTTGTTTTAAACTAATTTCTATTTTATAACACACTAACCTTTTTTCCTTGCACATTTAAAAAAATTTTTTAAATGAATAGTTACGTGGAAACTCAACAAAAATGCCAACAACCTGAATTTTTGGTGGGAATGACATTTTTGGGAAGGGAGAAGAAACATCCTAGTTTTTGCGTTTTATGTATTAAAGGTTGTCTCCCTTGCATCAAGGAATGCCTTTTGGCTATCTTAAAACAATTTCCTACGGTTATCATTTTTTGCCTTCATCATTAAAAGCAAAATGTTGAAACTCTGGGTTTTACTTTAGAATTGTTAATTTTTTCATCTTGAAATTTGTTTTTGTTTTAATTAAGAGATACTGGTTTATATAAGTATTTATTATTTGGTATAGTGATTGGATTGAACATTACTAATTATGCATGAATTTTTATGTAATGTTATCAGAGTTTACCAATCTCAGTAAAAAACTACCACTTTTTTAGAACTAATTTTATTTGTATCCACACATTTTCTCAAACTTGTGGAAGACAACTGATATATTTAGTTAATGATTTTCAAAAGTCAAAGCAAAATAAATAGATAACAATTAAGTGAGTACAGGAAATGCTTGAAACATCCTTTTCTCTATTTTTTTAAAAGTTTGTGAGTAAGTAATGAATGTGCAATTTTAGTGGAGTGATCGTTTATTTTATAGCCTAATGATGTTACCTTTTTTATTTGAACATTTTAGAAAATATAGTTAGTTATTTTTTTTTGTTGAGTAAATAAATCTATCTATTTTGAAATTTTGGGCTATATTAAATTTTAATTGACGACTATGATATTGTATTGTACGCATTATATTTTTCATGTTATGGAATTGTTTATACTAAGTCAGCTTTTATCCTAATCAAATGTTACTTTTGTTATTTAGACTTTTAAAATTTGTTTGTGTGGGAGAAAGAAAATCAATAAAGGCAACTGAGGAAAATTTCCATTACCAAACATGTCTAGATGCCTTATTTAGTCCCCTATGATCAGATGAGCAGAGCAATTTTTGAAATGTCAAGATTGCTATCAAACTGAGACTATTGCCATAAAGAAAAGAACATATTTCAATGTACATTAAGTTTATCCTAGTTTGAATTGATTTGGTAGATTGGTTATACTAATAGAATCAATAAAAGAAAGATAAAGAACGCAAACTACTTCAATTAAATAGTTGGCAGTAGAAACAACAAAAATAAAAACAATTTTTCATGAAGTTGATTAGAATTAGTTTTGCTTCTTTTTTAATTGTAAAGACAATGAAATATGTAACTAAATTTGTTTTTAATTACTTTGATTTTATTATATCAGTAAAAAATAAAATTAAGTATCTTTGTGTGGCGTTGGTGGAAATGTTGTCCTTAATGATGATTAAAAATTTGAAAACCATTGTGATAATTGAGATGTAACATTCCTGCTGTGTATTAAAAAGAACTTTACATTTCAATTATAATTAAGAAATAAACCTATTATTTTTTTCTTATATAAAATTATTTTTGTACAATGTTTGATTATCTTAATCACTGAAGACAGTGAGTGCTGCCTGTAATGATTGTTTTTTCTTATCTAAATAATACAATGAACAAAAAAACTCTTTCATTTCTCTTTGAATTTTTGTAATTGGAAATTTTATATATTTTTTTTTGCTTATTGAAAATATTTGTATAAATTACTTCCCACAAGTTTGTAGACTCGAGCAAAGTAAAACTGCACACAAAAGAGAGCAAAATACACTGCTTTTCCAAAAGCTGTATGAGACTTCATTTATTCTTAATAATAACAACATATTTCAGAGTTTACGTTATGCTCTTTAAAACAAATTGAAACAAATCTGATATTTTGAGCAATGTAAACCGTTATTAGAAAACTCCTACATGGATATGGAAGAGACCATTGGCTGAGAAAGTAAGAATGTCAGAAAGGAAAACAGGATTTTATCCAAATATTATTTAGTGAGTTTACACACAGACACAAACAGACAGACAGACACACATGCATTGTAAACATGAGAGTAAATGTGTACATTTTTCAAGATCCTAGCTGCTTATAGATCAGTTCTGTCAAACTGCTGAATTAAATAATCATATTTTTTTCTTTGGATTGGTTTTCAGTACTCTCTAATTGTATTGGATGTTGCTTTTTATGTGAACAATATACATTTATAAGGCAGGTTCTTAGTTATGGCATGAAGATTAACTTAAAATTGGGAACAAAATATGCACATTTTATTGTACAATATCAAAAAAAAAATCTGGCTAAATACAAAGTAGACCTTGTGACCTCTCTTATAGAATTCTACTAAATGACTTACTCTCGTAAGCTGTTACATTTATCTTTCTTTGGTTCCTAACTGAGCTGATTTATCCATAGCATTATTCCCCTTTGTATCATTGTAAGGTTTGGTAAATACGAGTAAAAGTAACACAGTCAGCATTCTTTGTTTTGTTTTGGCGGGGTTTGGTGGTTTTTGTTTTAAGTCTGTTAAAATGTTCTGCAATACTGAAATTGATGGTTATTTCCTGGAAACAGCAGACTGCCAGTATGTTTGTGTTGATACATATTATTTTTCAAGTTGTGTAATAATTTTTTTCTTTATACTTGAGTAACTTGTACTATGATATATAGTTGTAAGAATTTATTTTGTTGATATCTTTGATAAAAAATTCATTAGGATACATGTAAAACATCTTATACTACTATAAAGTCACCATTTAAAGATTAGGTAATGCTTAATGCAGTATCTCCAAGATGCTTCCAGCTTGTTTTCTTAACCATTCAGAATGTCTAAGGCATTAGAATAATTAGCTTCATTTCTCTTTCAGCATGAGACAAGGTAGAAGAAATTATAAATGCTGTACTTATAAACAAATTTAAAACAAAGAATAAATTGTTAAATGAAATAAACACATTCATTGTTTAGTGATTTGATGCTGGATAAGTTTGATATATTTTAAACTTTCCAGAAAGAGTTGTCAGTCATCAGAGCAGGGAATTTTGGAGAATTAAATTAGATTTGTTAGTTGTAATTTTAAGAGATTTTTGTTTGTCAACCAGTTTTTGCATTAAATAATTTTGATCTGACCCCCAAAAATAATTTTAAATTGTATTTTGTTTGTTTTTTTTTATTTAATGCAAAAAACTTTTACAAAATGATTCTTCAGCAGTAAAAAGACATTTAAAAATTAAATTTTATTTCCTCATTCCTGCTAAACAAAAAAATACAAATTTGCATAAAGTTTTTGTTTGCTTGTTGTTTCTTATTTTAATTTTATCAATGGGTCTTGATGCAGGCTAGTAGGGAATGCTTGCTTTTACCCTATACCACTATTTCTCTGTTTGCTTTTCAAAGCACAAAGAGTTCAAGGTGTAAAAAACAGTTACTAAATTTGCATGTTTCTTGTTTTGATACCACTTCAGTCAATGAAACTGACCTTTGTACATGACCTGATACTAGATTAGGAGAATAGTGCTCAAGGAAACCTGTGTGGGAAAAGAGACTGGCAAGTAGCCAATCATTCTGTCTTTACTCAGTGATCACCTGTCTGTTTCTGTCTTGTCTTCCTATTTGATTGGTATTGCAGCAATAGCAACATGACTTAGGAAATCAGTATTTTGTGCTGGATTACCTGCTGCCATGTCATTGCATATATATGTTACATATGTAAATGTCAAATGTAGTTATTTTATGTCTGGTTTGCTGACCACATTTTAATAAGTTGGCTTTGTAAAAGTCATCAGTGTTGATAAGTAATGTAGATTTCAGAAAATAAAAAGCAACTCTCTCTTTAAAAATTCATACCCTCTCACTCCCAAAATAATTTTGATCCTGTACACAGGTAAGGATTTAAAAAAAAAAATAAATACATTTAACATCAATGCTAATTTTTTCACATCTACGTTTAACGCAACATTATTATATCACTAGTTTATGATTGTCCTCTATCCAAGTTATAGTACAAAAACTTACAGCACTGAGTTTGTTTAGTTTTAGTGGTTAAAAGAGCTGAAATAATCTGACTGGTCACCAGACTGTTAAGCATATTTTAAGGTTTCAACTTTCTGTTTTTGCACACATGGCTGGCTACATGTAAATTTGTTATAATAATTAAACCATGAATTGGTGGTGAAGTGATATGTGACATTCATTTGAAAACCATTTATGGTGATGTGTAAAGGTTTTGATGTTTCTTTTATTTTAACAATTAGATATTTAATTATATCTATTGTTAAGAGTTAGAATTGGATAATCTAGCATGACACATTTGACTTCTCAATTTATCAGACTTTGCACTTCATTATTCTTGCTGCTTTGGAGAGATGATTATCTAGAAAGAAATAAGTACTAGGATTTGAACTAACAAACTGCATATTTATTATGTGGAAAAGATGGCAAATACAGTGACAAAAATTAGAAAGATATTTACAAATAAACTCTTAGAATTTAGAAGTGGACAAGAAACTTAAATTTGTATCGCAATATTTTATACTTGGAAAATTTTAAACTATCTTTGATATATATTTTTTTTATTATTGTACTCACCTATTAGAGCAACTTAATGTTGCTGTATCATTGGTACTTATGATGTGCAAAAAAGTTAAGCATCAAGCTCTGATTATAATTGATTACTGGTCAGTGTTAAATTCTTGGTGATTAATGTTGAAATTCAATGCCCATGCCAGTTTACATCACTACCATGAATCAGAATTAGCTGTATGATCTTCATGCTACTGATGTTAACTAAAGATAAGGTAAAATAAAACATGCTCGCTGATCATCTTGCTTACCAGACTTGCTTATGAGGCTTATAAAAAGCTGTCCTTCATTTACGATTTATAGATAAACAAAAATTATTCTAAAAGATCTTTATCAGTAGTATGTAGTTCTTCCAAACAAAATAACAAAATAGAATTTTATAAAATAATTTTTATCTTCTTGAAACCACCTACAGGTAAAATTGCTAAGTCTTTAGACATGTATGTTCTGTTCTATCTGTTGACTGAAAAAATTAATGCTGTGTTTGTCAATACTTCAACTACATTTCCTGGCATTCTTAATGATTTACTTTTAACTTGTATAAAATGATTTTTTACCAATGTCCAGTTCTAGTCATTACAGAGTTATAGCAGAATAATAAAAATCTTTAATGCAGAATATGAATATATAAAGTTGCATGTAAAGAAATTTTGAAAATGTGAAATTTTTAAGCATGCGTGTGATGATGCACTTTTCCTTTAGACATAAAATAATATATTTTAAATAAAGAAAATGAATATCAAATAAATAGAGATAGATATTTTTAAATAAAAGTATCATTTTTAGATACTTCTCTCATTTGTTCATTTAATTGTCTGAAAATCTTCACTATTATCATTTAAGTCAGTCGACAAAATACTATTTACTTTGGCTTGTGGTTGTTTAATTTAATTTCTACTGGAAGAATGGAATTCTACTACTGGAGATTTTTTCTTTTTTTTTTCCATTGTACAGATTTGTAAAAACTTTTTAAATATTACATACTATTGTCACAATAAAAAAATAGATAACGATAGGTCTTGTCTACTTTACTCTCCCCTCTCCACTATTTCTGCATTTATCTCTAAGCTAAATTTCTTTGAAATTTTTTATTTTACTTCTATTGCTACTCATCCATTGATGGTTTGTGTTTTAAGTCATTAAGATTAACCCTGCCCACTGTCTTAGTTAGCTTGACTTTGACTACATTTTTGAAATGTCTAACTCTTGCTTTTCCTTATTACTGGCATGAGATTAGCATAACTTCAGTTTGCCATGTAAAAGCCAGCAGTTTGCTACTGTTTAAATAAGCAGTAGATATAGTGCAAATTTTTTTGTCTATATTAGAATGGCAGTAATTGTGCAAGGTATCAAATCAACGATAGTGGTAATGAAGTGGTTAACACTGACAAGGAAGTTCTCCATCTCAAAATCTGTTCCTGCTAAGAATGTGTTGGATAAGTAAATTTGAGAGGATGGAGACTTCCTGCTTCTCTGCACAACTTTAACAAATCATAACTTAACATTTATGATTTTTCATTGTTGTTTAAATAGCAGTGGAAAGAACATTGAAGACAGTGCTATGCCAAAAAAGATGCTTTGTCTTAGTAAAAGCATTTCAAATATATTTTTTTGTACAGTTGATAATCATTCATTGCTATTTCACATTAATAGTATTATTTACTAAGATTTACTTTTTAGAATTCTGTAATATAATTATATTAATTTGTAATTTTTTCATGATTGCTATCTTAATCTGTTTTAAAATAAAAATTACTGATTTTATTTTTTAAATACCACATATAAGTTCTCATGTCAGTAACTAAACATGTTCCTTATTGCAAGCAGAGCACCATCCATCCAAAAGCAGCTTTTTTGTTTGCAATTAAAATTTCAAAAAGATGTATATGTAAATTATAGGGTGTAAAATATTTTTTCTATAAAAATATTTGTATTCAAAAGTTATGGCATCTATTTTATCATCCTATATTTTATTCGCTAAATTTGAAGTATAGCATTCTGTTGGGGTATTTTTCTCGCGCACATGGACATGCACAGTCTGTCTGGATAGTTAATATAAAGAAGAGCATGATTCTGTTTCTTTTGCTTATATTATTTGTCTTAACAGTGGCCAAGAAAAATAAAAAAGTACTTGGAAAACGCTATTTGAAAAGGACTTGTAAATATTTTGATCTGATAGCCTCTTTACAGAGGATATAATAATAGAGCTAACATTAAAGATGGACAGACATGTTTGGCAAGATAGTTTATTGGAAGGAAGAGATGTGCATCTCAAGTTTCCAGCACCAAAGACTGAAGTCTGTTTTTAAGATGTCAATTTTGAATTTTATTACAGGCTAATAATCTGTATGTTGATTTAATATTACTCTGCAGCTGTAATTGTACAATTCCTGTCTCTGACATTTCCTGATATGCTTTTGAGGCCAGTTTTACTGATGGGGTTAGGATGGAGCAACAGCACAATGCATTTGTTTTGTTTTGCAACAGAGTTGTGGTGATCTGAAAATACTAGAGAGGTTTCAGAAACAGGCATAGTAGATAAATATATAAACTTTTTTTTAATTTAGGTACAAACAAAAACCTGGAAGAGAAGTTGATGCAGGAATGGTTTTTGCTGGTCAACAAAAGGAATGCACTAATTCGAAGACAAATGCAGCTTAATATTTTGTAAGTAAAACTACAATATACAAAAAACATTTTTGATGATCGCTCTCCATCATACACCTTTTTGATTTTTAGTTGTAGCTCTCTGAGTTAGACACCTGTGTGCTGCTGCAGTTATCTCTCTCGTGGAAATTAAGGATGAAAAATCTGTACTTCATTTTTATTTTTCAGTAAATATTTTAGTCTGACTGAACAGGCAGGTAGGTAGTTATACTCTTGTCATTCATACTGTTTTTCATTTCATTAAGGTGTTTTCCTGTGGTTTATATACATAATATGGGAGCTGGTCAAACCAGACCGTCCGTGTAGTTTAATCACACGCTGAAATGGAAACTTTTGCACTGCACTGTAATGTTTATTAAAATTTATCAATGAACAGCAAGAAAAGCTGAAGTTATGCTTTCTCATTAAGTTTATTCTCACATATTTCAAATTAAAAATGCTTTTGACAGATGTGCCCATTGCTACTTAACTGTAGATCAATAAAAATGCCAGCAGTTAACTGTTGTGGAAGAAGCATTGTATAGATGGAGTTAGATGTAGGTTAAAACAATCTGGATAGCAATTATTATCCTATAACTAAAAGTTGTTTTCTTGTTTCAAACCTTTTACTGGCATGTTATCAAGCAGTATTTAAATTCCATTGATTGATTTATAAATTTATTAAATGCTTAGATAAAAAATTAATACATAAAAAGTGGATTACTGCTCAAGATCAGCATTTATGAAGTATTTTAAATCATAAAAATGGAGTATTTATAATAAATTTCAGTTAATTCTTAATGTGCAAATTTTTTTTGTTTTTGTTTCATAGTATTATTTCTGTTTAAAGGTATAAATTAATAATTGGCATCCCATCAGCTATTCCTTTACTTGTGCTTTATAGGACAAAGTGGTAGCTGAAGGATTTTTTAAACTGCATCATTTGGTTTATAGTGGTGTATATGTGTGTTGTAGTGCAAAATAACTATGAAATGTGTGCAGAAAAGAACTCTAGTTTTTAAATTCTGTCACTTTTCTATGTCACATTCTTTAATGTGGAGGTCATAAATTATTTAATTGAAAGAATTATACTATTAAAGGCGGGATTGTATATTTATAATTATAATAATCAATGTTGCATGAATGTAATTCTAAATGTATTTTTTTTAATTCTATGCTTTGTGAGAATCATTTTGATTGTACCTACCTTTTCTCAGTGTGTTGAAAGTGGATTAAATTTTCTTTTTCCTATTTAAATAAATATCTATACTAGGATTTAAAAAAGACTACAATTTTTAATGATCACTTTTATTGACGACAGATATTTTTATTTTGATAATTGGAGGAAATAGATAATTGTAAGCAGTTTTTTTTTAAATAATTATTATTCTACATTTTTTGTATGGAATAGATTTTGCCATAGTTTTGTATCTTTTCAAACAAAAAGCTTTAAGGTTTATTGCTGATTGAATTTATGTTTTGAAGCCATGATGTTTATCTAACACCACTGTAAAATAAATAATTTTCCAAACTTTGGTTTATGAACTTTATTATTTAGGTCATAGTTGCCATTACTATTTTTCTAATTAATATTGACTGAGAGTCTGTCTAGTCAGTTACCATTTTTCTCTGGGTCAAACTTATGACAAGAGAAACTATGGCAACAGAGAATTTCTAGTCACTCTTGTGCCTACAGTATAGGTTTCTATAATCTGACTGTTTTTGATGTCCACTTGCATTTGCTGATAAGCTTACAAAGTCAAGAGGTGCTTTTCACATCAATAAACTCTGGTTCATAACTGTCAGATGTGCTCTGTGTTGTTTCCATCTTCCATAGAAACTAGCCAGTTCTGTCATACTTCATTATCCACTCCACATCAGCAGTCTTGGTAATTATGTCATCACATTGGAAGTTGAGTTGAATTTTGATCTGCTTTTTGGATCAGCTTTAACTTTTAGATATTATAATACAAGGATAATGACCTCACTTTATTAAACTTCAATTATCAGTGCTGAAATTTAGTCACTTGCAGAGATTTTGATGCAATTTGACTCTCACATTGCATTTAGCAGTTTTCACTGAGGTTATAAACAATCTGTTGTGCAGGTAAAAAAATTTTTTAAAATACTATTAAAGTAAGAGGAAGGGTAAAATTTCAGTCTGATTTATTGACATTTTTTATAAATGTTACTTGACAGTATTTTCCAAAGACACTGGTAGTGACTGATATGGAATAAACTACAGTTTTGTTAGCCTTTTGCTTATTCAACTAAAATGTAATATAATCAATGTATAATAATCTCTGTTTGCTTGTGATTGTCAATAACGCATTACAATTTTTAAAAATATCTTTAACTCTTTAGTGTGGTTAGTAGCATATATTTATGGAAGAAATTCTAAAAAAAATTTATTTGGTTTATCAATTTCAACTCTCCTTTCGTAGCTGCTTTACACAACAGATGGTATTCATGATAGTGGCAAACATACAGACATAAAAAAGATAAAATAAAATAATTAAAAACTTAGAGATTAATAAATTTAAGTTTATTTTGTTGTTGTTGTAGATAAATAACTTTGTAAGAATATTGTTTGCTAAAAATGTCACCACCAAAATCTTTTTTTGGATTAGATCTAAGTAATTGGATATTTAAATCTCTACAACAGGGCAGAGTGAGCAAGATACTTAAACATTAAAAAATTCCATATTATTTCCCCCTCTCTCTCTCTCTCTCTTATTTTAATCATTACTAACAGATGTGTATGTGCATGCACGTGTTTGACTAAAAAGGAGAAATTAATATTTTTATAATAAAAGATTCTGATCACTTAGAATATGGGCTATTTTAACTGTTTAACTAATATTTGATGTGTTTTTGTTTCTGTTGGAAGCTTTAGGGATTCTCATATTCTAGTCTTTGCATTGAATGAACATCATCAAAGAAGTTGGTAATAGTTTTTAATACTTTTATTTTAAGAATTACCTTGTAAATGGATATTTAAAATGATGATTCATTTATAGTTTATTGTTGTGTAGAATATAGAAAACAGATTCTGAAATGGCTACACTTAAAAAAAAATGATGTGTAACATTTGTCAAGTCGAATCCCTTTCCCTTAGATACTGAAGAATAGAAATATCAGATTACTCAGCAAGTTATTCTGTATGTCAAAATAATTACAAGTATCATTTTAATGTTCTTTTTGATATCATGTCCAAATGCATGGATTTGCACATTTATTAAAGCTATGGCTGCAAATTTAAAAAAAAAAAAGATATTAAGCATAATGTAAGTAGTATTTTAAAAATGAAGGCTACATTAAAATTCAGGATTGAACATCAGGTACATCAGAAAGATAGTAAATGTATAAGTTAATCATCAGCCAGATTCTTTTTAAGAAAGATTCATAGTTTCCTAAAGTTGAGCTTTTATTAAACCTTCAAATTTAATTTCTTTTTCTGAAACTAATTTTGTAATGTTACCATGCATTAACGAAACTGTATGACACTTGAATTAGTGTATTATCAATAGAAATTATTTTTTAACTATTTAATTTTTTTCTTAATGTACCCTTTATAAAAGTTATATATGTAAGGATTTGTTGTTTATGCATTTGTAAATCTCTTTTTTATTATAAAAGTTTACTCATTGCAGGTATTGTCAACTATGAGGAAATAAATCTGAAATATATGTGAAAGTAACTTAGCTGATATTCTTTGCTATTACTTCAAGATCATCTCTTTTCTTAACTTGTGTGTTTTTTAAAGTAACAAAGTTTATTTCTGAATTTTTAAGAGATTACAGTATGATGTAATGTAAAAGTTGTGGAAGTCTGATTTTTATACCACAGATAGAGCCTTGGGTGGACTTTGTGTTTCATAGGTAACCATCAGTTTGAATCAGATTTGGATGAAGTTTTTCTCATCTCTGCTAAGCGTAAAATGGAAATGTTTATCAAAGATTAATTCTAGAAAACTCTGTATTCTGATATTTGGATTATTAATATTGGGTTAACTTATATAGTGATATCAGGTTGGAAAGAACTAACATACTTTTCAGGAAGTCTTTGTTATGGTTAGAAGTTTGAATTATGGCAAGAAAATTAGTTTAGCTTTCTCTATTTTTAATAAGAATAAGATTGACATAGGATTCTTTATATTTTAAGGGAAATAACTCCTTATTCCTTAAAGCATATTTGGTGAATAGGAAAACATTAGAATATTACAGGAAAATAATGTTTTAGCATTGTTATTAACATACCAAATATGTTTTTAATGCTTTTTTAAAAAAATAAAAGTACTAGAAACAACTGAAATAAAAGGAATTTTAAAGTCTTTAAAAATTGATTAAATATTAATTAATTTTGCACAGTTGAAACTACTGATGATACTATATAATAAGTATCATTTGACAATTTGCATTATGTTATTAGTAATATCAGACTTTATCAGCTCATGTGTTGTTGTTCCTTAATTTGAAAATGCTTGTTCATTTATTTTTTATAAATGGTTTTTCTAATAAACTTTTCTGCAAGTTTTGTTGTTTTTCATGCATAGTTTTGTTTTATATATATAAAAGATTTTTTAACACCATATTTCTCAGTTCATTCAAGGTTCTGGGGACCCTCAGATTAACAGGATTAATTTCTGTTCTGTTTAAATCAATTAGTACATCAATCTTACTGACTTTGATTTATTTAAAGATTTATGAAGTCAAATGCTACAATGTCACATTTCACATCACTAGGGACATTCATGATAATATTCACAAATTTGTGCAGCAAAAAATTTGTGATTCAATGTTTTCTTCTAATTCAACCATTTAAAAAAAAAAACATTGGCATATTCATTACTAATGATTTTAACTTAAATAAAATTTCATTGTTAGTCTGCTCCAAATTAATGTAATAGTTGTGAATTACTTGTAAGATTTAGTCTGTTTTCCAATAATGATAGTGAGAAAGCTATACTTATAGTGTCATCTGGAAACCAAGAACAATATAGTTTTATTCCAAAAAATTTTTTTATTAAGAATGAATAGTAAAGTATGATTTTTTTCTGTATGAAACAAAATTAACAAGAAGATTGGTTACTTGTTTTCAGATTTAGAAAAAAAAAGAAAAACGTGAAATAAATATTTTGAAGTTTCCCAACTACATAGTCATACCAACTATGGATGCCAAGCTGTGGTTGATCACTGGATGATTATGGGAAAAGTACTTTACAAAGTTTTGCATAATTTGATTATTAGCAGCAGTTTTTTCTTATTGTGCCTTAATATCTATCCTAATTTTTCCATTTTAAACTTATTAGAGAATTATTTGAACAATTTAAAAGATTGTTCTAATTAACTTTATCTGAGTGTGGTTTGGACAATAATGATAATTAGAAAAGTCTGCTTTATTTGAGTTTCTGAGAATAAATGGAAATCTATAAAACAAACAAAAATTTAGTAACAATTTTAATAATATGGTTTCTGATTGGATACATTTCATTTTATCTAAAATTGAATTGTTAAAATAACTAGTAAATTTTATTCATCTTTAAATTATGGTGATCTGAAAATACTAGAGAGTTTTTTAGAAACACACATAAATATGGTATTTAGTTGTGTACATTTGAATGTCATTGTCTTTATATGTTAGTTAAGATGTATCAGGAATCATGGCCATTGTATTTACTTTGTATTTATTAGTTAAGTGAAAATATTTTGATAGTTGCAGATTATTTTGATTGCACTAAGAAATTTTCCATACTCATACTCTTGGATGTTATCTAAAAAGGATAGTTTCTAAAAAAACCTATTATTAAAATGCTGCATATATCAAAAAAAATTACACCAAACATTTTAACAAGTATCAAATACACTTTTTAGTTATATAGTAATTCCAAATTTCTTAACTGATGTAGTTTGTCTTAAGATTTCTTAGTGTCTCTGGAGATAGATTTTATATATTTTTTATGTTAGCAACAAGCAAAATTTGCATTTGAACTTTTTTATGTCAGCCTCAATATAATAAATTATGATAAAAAGTAGTGCTTAAATTACTTGATTGCTAAGATTATATTTGAAGGCTTGTTCATTTTAGATCATTTACTGTGCAGAAATAGTATACAATTATTAAAGGTGTACTATGTTGAATGCCTATAACTTTTTCAATTTAATTTTTTTAAGGAAAATAGAGATAGATATATTCTTGACAAAGTATAATTTTGTTTCAAACTAAAAAGAACAATATCACTGACATTTTATTTCAACCCTGATAATTATAGAAGAGAAGGATTTTACTCCCTGATGCATTTATCCCATTTACTGTTCTTACTTAGACTGTCATTTGTGAGGGGAGTTTTTGTTGTTTTTTTATACCTTCTGTGCATTTTAAATGAATCTGAATCTAGTTGGAGAGCATATTTCAAGAAAGATCAAGCAATTCCTCTGGTGTAAATACTTTTAACTGTTGATTTCTGAATTGTTTCATATTGATTTCACATAATCCTTATTATTCTGATCAATATTGAAACTTTCCATTTTCAAGTGTTCTTTTAACAAAGGAAAATAAAAAAAAAAGACGACTCTGTGACTTGAGGTTTAATTACCATACATGTGAAAACACTTGCAAAATTTTAAAACAACATAATAAATTAGATTTGAAGGAAAAAATTACCAGAAAAGATAGCAACAGCAGCCAGATTATTCATCATATCATAGAAAGAGACAAATACAAAATATATTTGAGAATTGTATTAAATATCTTAACTTGTCTCAAAGAATTTTCAAATTTTTTTGGTTCAATTTCAATATGAGATTGTCTAATGGCCTTGAGGGGTGTTGGATATGTACATACAAAGTTTAGGTTTATTATATCTAGAATCATCTATTCTTTATTGGATTTCAATTATTAATATCATATCAATGATCCAGTATATATTTGTTATTAGTAATTCATATGTTTATTTGGCATACTATGAGTTATCATGGATTAATATGACTAATGTTTTCTGAGCATGTTTTTTGTTGTTTTTTAATTTTGTTAGATTAGCTGCTTTCTTTTTTTTATCAAAAAATTCTTTCACAGCTGCATTCCAGTTGCAACATACTATTTATTCATATAACTTAGAGCATTAATTCTAGCTTATGTATTTTTGGTTACTTTTCATTAAGAAATGTTTCCTTGCTATCTCTGATAGTACTATGTATTTTTCCAGTGATTTCTTTTTGTGGTTTTTGGATTGCTTGTTAATTTTGATGACTAGTTGCTTGAGAGGATTTCTTTTTCATCCAGACTATACTCAAAGTACATAATTTACAAAATTGTAATTATTTTTTGCAAAAAAAAATAAGAATGCAGTCCTACGTATCAGTTAGAATTTTTGGGTATCAGATTTACTGGAAAACAACAGTTTTAAATATTGGACAAATTTCATGTTTGTTGAAAAGCTAGAACATTTCCTTTTTCAGACTTGTGTGCTAGAAAGATCACAGAATTTGGAGTGTACTAAACTATTTAGAAAAAAACATTATTTGTGCTTTGATTTTTAATTTTTAAAATCTAATTTTACTAACATTTTTACAGATTTTGATTGACTGTTCTCTTGTATTTTGAGTTTAATTTTATGATTTTACAGTTTAAACTGAATTAATAAATTTTAATAGAGAAAATTGTAAATAATTTATTAAAGAAGAAATAGGTAATATTTCTTATGATTAGAATATTTGTATTTTTAAAAATCAAAAATAATTTGTTAATTAATCTTTTTCATGTCATTATGCTTGATTTTAGACTTTAAAACAGCCAAAAAAAGTTTGAAATGTTTGTACTTTCTCATTTCATAATTACACATTGGCTACAAGACATGACAAGGACAGATCTCTGAAAAAGGTTTAGATCACTATTCTTCTATTTTAGCTTGTAAAATTATTATTGTTATAAGTGATCAAGAAATGCACAGTAATCTGCATTGTTTTACCAGTTTGTTTATGTTTTTTTTTTAAGAATATTGTTTTTGTTTGCTTTTTAAGGAATAGCTACTCTCAAATTCAGATTATTGTTCACAAAATGTTGGCTTTATTATAGTAAAGATTTTAAATTGCTTTTTTTTTTTTCCAAGAAATTTCAGTATTTCTGTCAGTATTCTAAATCTTGTTAGACATCACATGATAACACATGAAATTTGCAACAGATTGGTTCATCATTTTGATGTAGCCAATTAAAAAATGGGAAACAGGATTAATTCTGTATATCTGAAATGATGAAACTGTATTAAGAGCTATCAATAAGCAGATATATTTTTCACTAAACTGCATGAGAGCAATGGTTCCACTAGGATAGGTTAGAGAAATAATAATACACTATTTTTAAAACATTTCTTTTCATTCCAGCATTTAACACTTTCATTTAACATTGATTAAAATGATATTTTATGCATTATGATTTTTGTTATGCACTATGCACAAAATATATGTAATGTCTTTTATAAGAAAATAATTCTGCTACCCATAAGTATAATTTTATGTATTCTGTGACAGAATTAATTAAATGAACATTTATTTATATTCAGTTGGATAAACATCAGTATGAAGTATTCCATTCAACAAAAGTAAAACTTCTATTTTCTGCCCTGCCCATCATTGAGAGATGGTTTACTCAATGTACCATTAATAACAGAGGTGCTATTTACTAACAACTATTTCATTGGAACCATTAGTCTTAGAACACTGATAGATGCACACTCCTAAAGGCAAATTGATTCAGGAATCCATTTGTTTACCCATCAGATACAGCTGGTCTATAATATCAAGATGGTAAATTTAGCCTTGGCTTAGAGTATTATCTTACTGTTTCTAGCAACATGCTTTCACATGGTAATATTCACAATAGATTGGGATCTGAAAAAAATTTTTTACTGCAAATTGTAATTCTAAGTATTTATTGGGTAGCTATCCAAAGGAGATATTCTGTTATTTTAGTCATATGCTACACTTTTTTTTTTACTTTAAAATGTCCTTAATCTAATCAGTTCCAGAAATGAAGGAAACCTAAGTACATTTTTTAAACTTCTACAGACTTACTAATTCTGATACTCAAATTGGTTGACTGCTTTACTTTAAAAATGGTGACATACATTATAACACCACATTTATTTGGGGAGAAATTTTTAAATATGAATATTTTTCAAAGAAATCATTTTAATAATAAAAATCTGTCTATACATTTTAGTATTTACAGTTAATGATATTTTAAATTACTTTGTAAAATAATCCCATCCAGAAATTCTTAAACTTAAAATTACATTTGGTAATATGTGTTGCAGGACTACCTTACTGTTCTTGTAATGGCTATCTTCACTCCCTATATTGTTACAGATAAATCATTCACATTTGACAAACTTACATAATAATATCAATGTTTGTTAAAAGATACCAAAACACTATGAATACAGAATTATTAATCTTTGAGAAGTAGTTTTGTTGTTGTTGTTGTTATTTGTTTTACTCATGTTTATTGGTGTTATCAAAACAAATGAGCCTTATATGTTATCTTGTCAGTGTTTTAAACTAGCAGTGACATAAAAGTAAAAGGCTTTGCTACTTGATACTATAAATCAAGTCGATATTGCTTATTTAGTTTTAAGTTTTGCTAATGTTTTTCTTAAGAGTTCTATTAAAAGTTGTTTGTGGTGTACTTTTTTATGGATAAATAATTTTAAAAAGAAAACAACAGGGAAAATTATGTGTAACAAAAATGTAAAGTTATTCAAATAAGAAATGGCATATGTTATGTTCATTGTTATGAAGGAAGCACTAAACTCTGAAAAATGTAGTTTCAGAAATCAATCTAGGTGGTATCTTTATTAACAAAAATGTTAAACATGAAGAACAAAATGTTTGAACTGCTAACAAAGTTATTAAAATGCTAGGAATAATGAACTAAATTATCAAAAACTAGATCAAGTAGTTTTAATTTACATCTTAAATATTACTCTGTAATCAATGCATTCATAGTTTTTTCTAAGTATATTGAAAGAAATTAGCATAGATTTTTAAGATTGTTTCTAGGATTTAAGCTTTTGTAATATGCAAAACAATTTAAAATATTAGATTTAGCTGATGTATCTCTTCAAAATAATGAAGTAAATAATCTAATGCTCACCAACATGAAATATTGATCAAGTGCATGTAATTATCAGGAAAAACTACAATAATTGTTAATAATTTTTTTTAAGTTTTGTTTTCAAAGTTAGTTTTAAGACTGAAAATAAAATCTAGATAAGCTGAAACAAAAAGTCCCTCAGATTATTTACAGTATCAACACATACTCAGTGCCTTTACAAAACTGGAAGATTGAGAGGTTTTCTGGTGGAATAAATTGCAATTTGAGGATTTATCTGTTTTTTATTACTTTTAAATAGTTATGCAAATTATCAAGGAGTAGATTCATTAACTTTAATTTTCATTATATTGCTCATCTCATGGAGTTGGCCATAAAATTTAATAGACCAATTTAACATGACTGGATTAAGTGTGACTCTCTTTTGCTTGCTTATTTTATAATTGATCATTAAAATTAGTTATATAATTGTGTCTTGGTCTTTACATAGAACAAACAGTTTTCAAATATACATTTCTTTTACCTTGTTATTTGTGAAGTTACTATTTTGTTATTCAAGGTTTGTATGTGTTAGACTATTTTATGCAAATATTTGTTTAAAATGTGCAGCATATGCAGTATTTCACCACTAGAATATCATAATTTCTATTGCATAGTTTTTTTATTTTATTTTATGGAGTAGTGAGAAATCTCAACCCACTTTCTGAAACTGACACTACTGCACTATTTGATTTATTTGTTTATTTTTATTTTGTCTGTGTAATATAATAAATAATTAAGTTCTTGAGCACTGTCTGGCATTTATGTAAATTTTTTCTAGCTTAATAAAGATTCTTGGAGATGATGTAGTTAATGGACTAACATAATGTTAATCCATGCATTTTTTCTTATTAATCCATTATCCCAATGTAGTTTTCAACGAGCAGAATGTATAAGTTTTAGTTATACATCATGTTTACTAATCCAGCTGTACGCCTTAGGAACAAAAGGATAGTCAAGGATGTATTCCAGAGTGATCTATATATCTTTTCAATTAGCACCCAAGTTTATTTGTAATGACTCACTCAGCTACATTATCAAAAATAAATTAGATTTTAAGAGAAGGTGTAGCTACAAAGGTGAAAGACATTTCGAAAGAAAATATCAGAAAAACATCTCTAATCCATTTTGCAATGTTTTCTGCAAGAAAGTAAAACCTTATCTGAAATATTAAAAAGGAGCAAAAGTTTGATATATTGGTAATCATGTGCACCTTCAAAAGGAGCAATTATCACCTGATGCTGTTCTAGCCAGCAAACTGATTAATGCTAAACTTGTCAATATTGTCAGTCCATCAACTGCCCTACTTTTCTTTTTGTTGGGTGCAGTAATTGCCATCCATCAGTTTATCACTTCTTGTGGTATCGACTGATCCTTCATTTTTGTTTGTACACTATCACCAGAAGTCTACCATAGTGGTATGAACCACTGCAAGTGCTAATCAGAGTTCTTCCACAATAATGCATGTTTGCAAGCCTGTACATTAGTGAGGTTTATAGTGTGCACAAGGATCAATCATTTGTTTTGATGTGATATAGATGGTTACATTCTGGTTGCAGATGATTGATCTGTGTCACTCAATCACTCAAAGATTTTCAGTTCTTGCAAGTCTTTTTTCCTTTGCCTTGTCTCTTTTTCTTCTCTTTTTATCTTTCCAAAAAAAAACATCATTTGAAAACTGGTCATTAACAATGGATTAAGCTGGTTATTTTTTATGTGAACTTTGGGAAATGTCAATAGAGTGAAATACAGCTTTATCTGAAAAAAAAGCTCAAAGGCAGAGATTTACCTGCTATTTCTGTGCCACTGCTAATGAACCAAATTAACTAATAACATTTAGGGTAGCATTCTTTGATGCATGCTGCACATTATCACCAGTAAATTATGATGCTCTCACATTTCCCTTATCAGTGTTGGTAGCATTTTTTTGAGAATGCATAAATTTAAAATTAATTTTTAAAAATTAGAAATCTTTTTAATATTTTAGTTAACTGGAAATGCAAGCAAAACCTGTCATCAGACATTGTCCAAGTATTTTAAAAAGAATCATTTATACTTGAGAAGATATATGGCAAAAATAAATTTTTTAATGAAATAATTTGTTACAGTGTTTGGTTGTTTTTTGTTGTTTTTTTTTGTAATATATAACACTTAAGTGGTTGTATTTTTTTTAAAAAAACTTTTAAAAAACTAAGTCATTTCACTCGGCATCACTATATTGAACAATAATTGTTTGTTTCTTTAAATTTTTAAAATATTCTTTCTTTCTTCAACTATTAATCATTTTATAATGTCTTTATATCTCTGACCTAACTGCCTGATTTGCTTTGTTAACTGCCATAGTGTATGTTCATTCATGATTATTCAATATTTTGCTAGCTTTATATTTCATTACTGAAATATTTATTTTACCATAATTTTTAGTTATATTTCTACTATCTTAGTTGGCAGAAAGAAGAATAACAATATATTTTGATATTTGTACATGACACTGGCCTTTCATTGTTCTTCAGAAACTAAAAATGTTTTTCTAAACATAAATACCTGGAAATTTATTATCTGTTTGAAGCCAAGTTTTTTGTCACCCATCCATGCTCTGCCCAATTATTATTTAGGTACAGCAGTCAACACAACACATTTGCATGCAAAACTGTTGCATTTAAACAAAAGTAATTTTGGTGAAATATGCATAACTGAAAAGAATATCAAATTACCTTTTAAAATAATTTATTAGCTCACCCAGGTACTCATTGATAGTAATCAGGATTTTTAAAAGTTTTGACTAGAATATACTTGATTTTATCTAATTTATATTTCTGAAAAAGTGCAAATGTTTCATTTTTTTTTTAATTGAAAGCATTGTGCTGAATACTTTTGTTCTAAACCAAAATTTGAGATTTAGTGCATCTCGTAAATTATTAAGTTTACATGTTTTAATTATGCTGAATAAAGCCATAAATTTGGAAGGAATTGCACATAGTTTTATTTGTAGAGAACTTACATTTTTGAAATACTAAATACTATCATGCTATCATCGAGGTAATAATTAAACTGTTTACAGTTAGATATAATTGGAGTTAATGTTAAGTAATGTGTGTGTATAAAATGGTATTTTACATTTATACTTATAAATTGCATAGGAGCAGAAAGTTATTAAACTTACACCTTTCCTAATCAAAGAGTATCATGAATTTTAACAGTATTTATGCTTGTGCTACATGTGCTCTTAGTGTTCCAAGCACTGACTGAAAATACTATCATTTTTTAAAATATTTTGGCAATTGAGTTTTTTTTTTTTTTTTGTTTTCTTTAAAGTTAATTTCAACTTACGGCTTCAAATATGAATGAAATATGTGAACACCAACATGCTATATATCAGGAAAATTTCTGGATACTTTATAATCACTCTTAGAATATTTCTAGAGCAAAAATGATATTCTTTGGAATGCCTTCAGAATGCTTGCTAGTCTCAAGACTAAAACATTCAGGATGCTCAAACAAGCACTGAATATTGCTCTCTTCTTTGAAGAAAGTCTTATAAATCTGATTAGTTATTACTGAAAGTAAATCTTGGTGTCCTAATAAAAACCTTACTACAGTCTGATACAGAAAATGAGGAAAACTATACCACTTGCTAGACATCTAATACCAGATTCATCAGGGTTTGAGCCACAGCTTCCACCAGGATATGTGTACCATGTGTTAGTCATCCTTTAGGTCAAAGCAGACAACTAGAGTCTTTAAACCTTTTCAGAACTGAATTCATAACCCAAATAAGATGTTTCTGAACTTTGTTTTTTAAATATGTATTCTTTGCACAGCCAGGACTATACTGCATATTTCAAGTGATCTAACCACTGATTTAAACAGAAACTAAAGTTTTACTATGTATAGTTATTTTGTTGCAATCTCTCATTTCTTCAATTCCTTTAGCTGCTTTCAGACATGCTGATATATATTTTGATTTGCATGTCTCTCTCTGTTAGCTGAATTATTACACATTTGACCCTGTATTTAATTTATAACTTACAAATAGCTGAATAAAAGAAACAGTATTGTATAATTTATAGGTTTTAAAATAGTTTATTTTTTGTTTGTGCAACATTTTATGACTAAATAAATCTAAATAATAATAATAGTATAGATTTTGTGCTTTCTATGTTTCTTTTAATTACTAAATAGTGTTGTGATTAAAAGTTTGATTAAACCTGATCATGAATCTGAGATAATTACTACCAGCACTGAATCAAGCTTGTTCAACTTACTCGCAAAATTGGTCTATTTTAGGACGATTAATTGTTTTAGCATAGGAGAGAAGAGAGGATTAGTGCATCCTTTTATTGAAAATGTTCCTTAATCATCATTTTGCTGTAGGCAAAATTGTGACACACTATCTTTATACATGACTAATGAAAGCAAGCATTGCTAAAGCATCAGACAAAGAGTAAATCCATTACTTTTGTATTTCAACATGTTGGATTAGAAAATAAAATTTCAGAAACATCCTCATTTAACACTGATTGACATTAAATTAAGAAATTTTATATACTAGTAATTGCAATTTTCAAATTCATAGCAAATAATAGAAAATATCTTTTACTTTTGTTGACTACTTCATTGCCTGTGGGAACATGGGCATGTGTGGTTGGTGTAGAATCCAGGCAGTTAACAAATTTTGTGCTAAGTTGAGTGCTATCATCAGACTAAGTTTTGCATATTTGTGGCAAAAGTTTCCAATAAAAATCTATACACAACATTTTGATTTTATGCTAATTTACAACCAGCTCAATACAAAAGTCATAGTGTCAAAATGAACAGCAGTTGAAGGGTGGCAGTGCCGTCAACGATGGCCAAATATCGAACTTTCATTCCAAATTAATTTTGGGTACTTATGATTTCCCATAATGGTTTTTCTGCTGTTGTGGAAGTAATTCTCCCAGCTGGATTTTCTTTCAGACACACATGTCTTAACCTTTGTAGCTCCACATCCAAGATCAAATTACAGTTTTTTTGTTGTTGTTTTTTCAGAGCTGTGTGTTCTGTACACAAATAAGATATTAAAATTGTGGGAAAATCATGAACTGGTTACTTCTTCCATTATGTCACCCATCTCCTTATCCCTTCAATGAAACTTTGCAACTTTGATGATAGGTTATAACTTATGCATTATTTTTTTTGCTTTTGTATGCATTTTATAATGATACCATCTAATATGTGTATAGCCATTCACAGCAGCAGAGTCCAACATCCAAGCATGTCATTCATTAGTAATGAAAAAAAAAATTTTCATCATCCCTACAGGGGCACAGGGTCAAAGTCTTTGTAAAATGAATCTAAACAGTAATCATAAGGTCATATGAATGATAATGAATTGTGTGAAAGCAAAAGAGAAAATTGATATTGATTACCCGAGCAGTGTTAGGCTCATTTTCTGCTCGGCATAGGGATTTCAGAAAATGCAGTGTTGGCTACAGAGTTAATCAAGGATAATAGCCAGCCTTTTTAGCAATCAGCACATGTTGGCAGGCTGTTCAAACTTGCTTGTTACATTATTACATTAATTAGAATATGAGGATGTCTGCAACCAACTACCCCCTCCCCGATACCCAAACATGGAAATTGTTCAGTTAATTGAAACAGTTAAAGATAGTACGAGATGTGTAATTCTCAGAAGACAGTGAATATGAGCAAATGAATATAATGTCACAAATTATTATAATTTTTTTTTCAGAATTCTTCTCTTCCCCCTCCCCCCGTAGAAAGGGGGACTGTAAGTTTTTCCAGAACTTTTTATAGCTGTTCTTACTAGTGTTTAAACCTTTTCCATTTGGAAATAACCTATTGGTTTTATTTTTTTTTTTTTTATTTTATCACATTATTTAACACAATATTTAAGTTTACTCCAGTTCGGAAAAGTACTATTTTTTATAAATGTTGACAATTTATAGGTTTGTACCTTGGCAATTTCATGAACAAGCTTTAGCTTTCTGCGAAATGAAATAAAATAAATTGCATATTCAGATGTAATTTGATGTTCAAAGTCAGTGGTTATTTTGAGCAGTAGAATTCTCTACCAACTGAATGTCATTAAATAGACATTTTAAAAACCAACAAACTTTAAATTTTGAGTTTGAGGATGGTCATTAAATAGTAATAGAATGTACATCAAGTACTTTGTTGTTTTTTTCTTCTTGGCAGTATAATATGTATTTGAAAGATAGCTTTTTAAAAAGTTGTGGATTCTCAAACAAAAATTATAATTGTAAAACACACTATCTTAAATAAACTACCAAATAAAACTACTGCTTTTTTTATTACTATTTTTGGAACTTTAATTTCATTTACACGATATTCTTTTCTCCTAAATATGACAATCATATGCTGTTATATTGTTTTCTTGCTTGCTTTTTTTTAAAAAAATAATTGTTTTTCTGCTCAGCTTCATTACAAAATAGTGAAGTTTTTAATTTATTTTTTTTTTTAGAAAAAAGCTCATCTTCAGATGAAGATTACTAATCCCTTGCAGAAGGAGCCCTAAAAAAATGTTTTGAACATGGATTAGCAATATCAATTACAGTAAAAAAAAAACTGATGTCCATTTGTCCATTAAAGTGTGAAGAAAGTATACATTGTTTCTCCTTAAATTCATTCTGTGCAACTTGACAAACTCTTGCTCTCACTTTGCAAGGCGTGCTGGGCAGGGGCCATGTTTGAGTCAGCCCCAAACTCACCAGGCAGAATTTACTCTAGGGCTTAACTTGATCCACCAATTCAATATTTTGTCAGCTGCTTTGTTTGTAGTACAAATTTGAAACACTGTTTCACTCAGTCTGTGCCTCTGCTGGAACAGTTCCCAGAATCAATGACACATGGTCATTGATTTCCTCATCAGATTGTCAGTTTTCAGGAGACAGTTCTAAGTAGGGAAGGGAGGAAAATTATGAAAACTTGATTCTTTCCATGGCTATCTTGTCTTAGATTTTAGGATAGAATGCAACAAGTTTTCATTTGAGTAGTAGCTGAAAGTATAACCAATCAGACATTGCTTATTATTAAGAAGAAATTGCTTTCATTTGATACCTGATTAGGCTGGAAAAGTTGTCTGTGAGAAATTTTGGAATTCACTAGATTGTCATACGCAATACTAAGATTACATGGCTTCTTCAATTCTTTATTTCTCTGAAAGAAAAATATACCACTCACACATCACGACCACACATTCTGTAGTATCTTGTGGTTAGCCAGTCAGCTCTCAATAGAAAACAACACATTCTTCATTAGTCTTGTTAAATGAATTGAATTCATGGGTGATAAGGGTTGGCTAAAACACTCCCAGTGCCATGTCTTTAATCCACATTTTTGGGCTGCAACATTTAATTTTTCTTTGATTTACCATTCTGAATTGATCTCTGGACTTTTTCAAAATTATTCTACAACCCGATTTTTATCCCATCATCAATATTCACTTTTTGCTTTGCTTTGCTTCACTTCTAACTAAAAAA
Organism: Nautilus pompilius; assembly: GCA_018389105.1. Lineage (NCBI taxonomy): Eukaryota > Metazoa > Mollusca > Cephalopoda > Nautilida > Nautilidae > Nautilus > Nautilus pompilius. The sequence goes on along the minus strand of JACATO010000125.1, from coordinate 73,872 downwards.
AAAAAAAAAAATGGAAATAGAAAAAGAAAACCTACCAGCTAAACATGGATGAATTCTTTTAAAAAAAAGAACATTATTTATAAATGGTTTGTAGTACTAATATCTTCTTTAAACAGGAATACTTTAATACTTTGTTATGGAAAAAATGCGGTTTTCCTGACTTTGTATTTAGCTTTAATGAAGCAATGAGAAAAATATAGAATAAAAGGAAAAAATATATATACATGTTATGAATTAATACTGACATGGATCAGAAAGTTCTAATGCATGGAATTTTGTTATAATTTGAGTAACAATGTTTTTAACTGTGGAATTGTTGTATCTCTAGTATAAAATTGTTTTTCAAAAAAGACCAAATGTCAATTCTCAGGCCCTCATTTTTTTATATCATATAGAGAAATGAGAATGGATTCTTTAATTTTTTTTCTATTTCATTTTGGATGTATATGCCAAGAATTTGTTGTCAGAAAAATGGTAGAACTTTCATGACTTAAACTTAACATAAGTGAACCAAATTCAGATTTTAGATTATTGCTCTTATGGACCAATGTTGTTTGCTTTTTGAGCATGGCTCCTTAGATGAAAAGCATAACATTTGAATTAAAAGGCTCTTATAAGAAAATGGGAACTCTAATTTTAATGCTGATTAAATATTTATTAACTTTATCAGGAGAATTGTTTTAATACTTGATGAGCATACTAATATTATGCAACATTGTCAAAGTCAAGCACTTATGGCTTAACATTACAAAAAAAAATTGAGCTGGGTAAGGGCACAATTGTTGCTAGGTATACTTGCTTAATTTTGTTAGATTTTGAAACTAAAGAGCAGGGGAAAAGTGTGAAGATTCAATATTTATGATCAGCAATTTCTGCTTCATATTCACTATAGTTTGAAGTAGACAGTACAAACTGAAAACTTAATCAGATCTTTTGAAAGTAAGAATCAGGTTTTCATTTATCCAAGTTTTATTTCAGCTGTCCCATGTCAGTGCCTGCTGTTGTGGTCTATTCATGATATTTTGATGATAACCAGGATTAATTCTGACATTCTTCCAAAATTCATTATTTTTATTCAGTGTGACTGTTGAAACACTGATAAATTTTCAATTGTTACTGATTTAGTGCATGAAATGCTAAAGGTTCAAATTAACATCCACTTTTTTTATAAGTTCCATTGCAAATAAATATTCTATTTTTGAGATTATATAGACCTTTTTTGGTTTTGTAGGATTAAGAGTAAATGTTTAGAACAAAAAAAAATGTTGCATGTTTTTAATCAGTTCTTTTTTAAAAATAATGAGAGCTTTATGTACACAAACAAATAAGTTGTTAAACATATGTTCAGTGATTATTATTTATATATTAGTGGTAAGATGGTCCAGAACTTTTGATCCCAAACAAACCTTACTACAAAGTTGTTTCATTTAGAATGTAAATACTTTATCTACAATGTAAAACCAGTTCTAAATAAATCTTTAGTTTTGCTTGAAATCCTAGCACATTTTATTTTTTCATGTTTTTATCAGCTAATTGTACTTAAATTTGCTATGAATAGTACAATAGAAGTTCGTTTATTCAAAAATTCAAACAACAACAAAATTGACATTATGAAAAAAAAAATCATCCATTAACTCTGTCACTACAGTTTTGGGAAAATGCCAACATATCAACCAGTGCTGCTACAGAGAGCAGCCATGGTCTCATGCAACCATGTCTGCCTCAGCCCTCACAATACTTTCTTAAATTCTAAAAATTGCATGGGAATGGCTGATTCCAAGAGTTCATCAGCCCCTATAATGAAAAGAACAGACAAGAGGATGAATCCATAAAATCATGCTGCACCACTTTTCTTGCAGATCTACAAAATATTTTGTGATAAATTAAACATTTCCTAAATTTATTTTATTTTTAACATTTTTTTTATTTTTGCCATGCCTAAATAAAAACATGTTATTGGTTGATTTAGTGTGCAGGGATTGGGACATTTAACATTTTGGCTTGGACTACTACTTGCAGTATTTTATTCACATAAGAAAATCCATATAATATTTTTTGGTAAATAAAACATATTTTCTAGATTTATTTTATTTGTAACAGTTTATTTTTGCTATACACTGGTAAAAGAATTTTTTTTTTGTTTATGTGCTGTGCAAGGGTTGAGACATCTATCATTCTAAATGGTTCAGCTCCCAACCAGTTTGGATAAACTCTTTTACTGTAATTAAGTTACATTTAAATAGAATGTACAAAAGCAATTTTATCAAATAAGCATAATTTTTAAAAATGTAAACAACAAACTAAGTATATTTTGGGTAATTTTATCCATTTTCAAAAAAAAAAATTTTTAATAATGTTGACAGAAATGTACTTCAGTTCTAAAACTTTTTTTTATTGGGCATGAAGTAGTTTCAAATATTTATAATTCTGAAGTTCTCATGGCTCCAACAGAGGTTGGTTGGTTACTTTGTTTTTGTAACTTATAATAACATTATATAATTCTCTATACCCCTTTTATGGATCTTGAAGTTTCATTTAAAATACTGAATAATGCCGATTAACTTCTGATTTCATGGATTTTATTTTGTGAAATATTGGCTTTTTTTTAAGCTCTGTATGCACATTTGTTAGGAAGATAGAATATGGTCCCTGATTGCTCTAAATCTTGGCTGTAAAGTTAAATTGATTTGCTTAATGTCAAAGTACTAGACTCATCATGTTCAGATTTCAAACTATATTTATTAAGCAATTTTAGTCTGATCTGAATGGGCAGTTTCTTTGCCAGCATCTGCTTTTATAAATTATTTGTCAATTTATTCCACTTTGCAATTGTTTTGTTTTTTCAAAATATGTGATGTTAATTAAAATATCTTAATTTTGTTACTACCATATAATAATAATAATAATAATTATTATTATAATACATGTTGATATCATCCTCCCTTACCATTACTCGATAATATTTTTATAAGCAAGAATGTCTCTTTTTGTCTGTGTGAAACTTAGTCTGATAGTAATTTTGGTAATGGGATAACAGTAAAATTCTGTTCTTGATTATAATTAATGTAATGATGTTGGTATTTATTTGTGTTTTTTATTACTAGTGGTGGAGTTTGTTTATTTTATTGAATAAAATGTTTCTAAACAAATTTGCTTTGCAAAATTTAACTCTGTTAATGGTGTTTCAAAATTGTGATATTTCACATTTAAATTACATACTTTATTTTTCCTATTTAATAATCACTGTGCAATTTTTATCAGCAGATGATTTGCCAACATTGATATGTATCATAAAACAAAATTAACATTTAAAGTATACGTGGTCTGTCGAAAAAGTATCCGACCTTAGGCTAGGGAAAAAAAATTACGTACTTGGTGGGGTTCAATTGCTAATCCCCTTCGAAGTAGGTCCCTTGCGCCTCCTCCATACACTTAGCCCAGCGATCCTTCCACTGTTCAAAGCATGTCTGAAATGCTTCTCAGCTCTGCTGTCGCATTCCGCATGATGTCCTCTCGGCTCTCAAAGCAGGAGCCTTTCAGTGGCATCTTCATTTTTGGGAATAACCAGAAGTCAGAAGGAGCCATATCTGGAGAGTAGGGAGCCTGGCAAATCAGCGAAATGCCTTTCTTTGCCAAGAAACCTTGAATCAGCTGCGACGAATGAGCCAGGGCGTTGTCATGATGCAGCTGCCAGTTTTGCGAGGCCCACAGATCCTGTCTCTTGCACCGAACTGCATCATGAAGATGTCGAAGGACTTCCTGAAAGTATGCCTTTGTAACTGTTTGTCCTTCTGCTGTGTATTTATGATGCACAATGCCTCGGTAGTCGAAGAAAACAGTCAGCATCACCTTGACATTGGGTGCTTCCACTGTAATGACTGAGATTGGGCGTCTCATCTCCAGTTATCACAGTATTCTGGAACTCAGGATCCCTATTGGCAGTATCCAGCAGGTCCTGTGCAACCTCAAGACAAAGTAGTAGTTGTTCCTGAGAAAGCAGCGTATGCACAAATTTCACTGCCACTCCACACAAGCCCAAATCCTCCTTTAAAATTGCATGTTCAGAATCTTTACTGATCCCAACCTCATCACCAATTTTCCTCACCATCAAACGCCAATCCTCCGTTATCAAGGTCCGCACTTTCTCGATAACAACTGCATTGCGGCTTGACGACAGCCTCCCGGTACACTGGTCACTCTCCACCGATGTGCGGCCATCTTTGAACCTGTTGTACCATTCTTTTATTTGGGTAACACCCATGGCATTGTCACCAAAAGTCTGTTGAATTTTGTGAATTGTTTCTGTTTGGCTATCTCCAAGCTTTTGGAAAAACTTGATGCATTGCTCCACACGTTCCATCATCACAGGCGAAATGAAAATGTGACGAGTAAGTAGTACAGCACCTCACACACTGGCTGCCTGACAGCACAAAGGCATGCGGCTCCACTATGCACACTTTTGCCTCCCTAACATCATTACTTCCCTTGGGAAAAATAAAGTCGGATACTTTTTCGACAGACCTCGTATGTATGGAAAGAAAATTCCTTCATATATAAATGGATATCTTTAAAAAGATTTATTAAATTCAGTTTAGAGCAATGTTGGGGTGACAGTGAGACATTTTCTATGTGGTGTTGCTGTCAGATCTTTTGTTTTCCTGGCCATGTTCTCTAGAATATACCCAGGCTTTTATTTTTCTGTTTCATGGTTTAGACATTCTTTCTGACATAACATGCCATCCTCTGTGACAGATGGCTGCATGTAGTAATGGACTCATTGTTGATACTCACTCTAAAATATCAATGTCAATGCCACCACTTTTGGTCAGAAGCTGTATTCAAACTACTGTACTTTCTTACAATAAATCAGCGCAGCTAAAGAATATGAAGTTTTGGATCCTATCAAATTCTTCATAACATTCAGTTTCTTGGTTCTGTTTTTTTCATTAAATTTGGTTATTTTATTTACATGTCAGATAATTTTATTTAGAATATTAATGAAAATAAAATGGTACAGGTGCAGCTGAACAGTCAAATTACTGCTCACCATTCATGGGGGATACGTTCTTGCCGCAAACAGTAAAATCGTGAATACTAATAATAAAGGCTTATGCAGAAATGACGATAGGTTCCCATCACACACAAATAACCACATTTAGACAATAAAACCTATGTAATATTACACACACTTGTTTATTGCATTATGTAAGATAAATTTAAAATAAACTGCTAAGAATGACAAAATACAGTAATTTTAAAGGCTTTGTACAGTAAACACTACGCATGAAAGAGCTTCGATACAGACTAAGTTTTCGCGCCACAGTAGGGAGCGCTGTACACCACGAATCATAAACCCACAAATGGCAAGGGGTTAGTGCACTCAAGTTTATCAATTTATAGCTACAGAATCTTAATTTGCATTTTTGAATTGTTTCAGATATAAAATCTACATTATGCATTTTATATCTAAAACAAATTTTGTTTACTTAAATAGCTTTTTAAAAAATAATCAGATCTGCCTAACTAGTTAAATTGCAAACAAGAACAGATTAACTATCTCAGCACAAATTCATTCATTCATTCATATCCAAAAGCTACTGTCTAATAAAGGCATAAAATGGCTGATAATTACATAATTTTATTTACATTTTTAAAATTTTTTATTTACCATATTAGATTAATTGTTTCAGTAATAAATCATATGAGATGCTAGATTTTATTTAAATAAATTCATTAATTTTTATTTTGAACCTTTGGTTTTTATTATCAAATCATCTGTTGCTGAAGCAGATGTATAACTTTTTCCTCCTCATAATCTTATCCCAGCAGTGCTGAGAACTGTCCTCAAGAACTAAATGAGTTACTTTTAGTTTCTACAATGATTTTATATTTGTGTATGTGTGTGCCTTTATTTGATAAAAAAAACAGATTATTAAATTTGTAAATATTTTAATTATGTTGTGTTTTACTAAACTAAGAATTATTAATAATATTAAAATCTATCTTTGTTTTGTAAAGCATTGTTGTCTCTATTGTCTGTGATATGTTTCCTCTTCAGCTGCAGACTTAAAAGTCAGGTCTAATTAGGCCCTGTCACCTGTGGGTATCTACTGTGACAATATTCATTAAGTTACTATTATAAGCACCACTAATCCTTATTAGTTCATTATATCAGCAGACAATTTGGTTGGATTAATATCAGCCAGCAGCATGGATTTCCATTTTTCTTCCCTGTCTCAACAATAGGACCTTTAGTAAGTTCCATTTAATTTTCAACATGCTGATCTGTGCTGACACTTCTGCCACTTGGCTAATGTCAAATTGTCACCTGCATCTTGCAGCCATTATTTTATATGGTTATAATAAGAATACATTTGGAAGATCCATTCTAATCCATTTTTTTTAGAGATTAATTTTACCTTGAGCCATTATTTCTATGTCTGATGAAATATGGCCAAAGTTTTTTGTTTTGATGCACATATTCACCTAAAGCTATAAAAAAGGTTGTGTAGAAGATAGAAATATTTTGACAACGTATGGTAACTATTGAGGTGATACCTACTAAGAACAAGTTTTCCCTAACTTTTCAGATTTCATTATTTATAAAAATCACTATCACTAATTATTTAATAAACGGATGATGTGACAAAAGATACTGCACTGAATTGATGCCAGATTTTACATTATTAATGTTAATTTTTATACAAAATAGTAAAATATGTTGATATGATGTACTTTTAGAATGTTTGGTATTAACTTTAATAGATATTCTTGGGTCAAACAAATAAATTTTTTAGTTGATATTCATGATAAAGACAGTGAATGTGCCAAGAAATAGTTGGTTTTCTTGTGCATTTTTCTGATAATGGTATTTTAAGGTACTTATTGTTTTTTTCTGGTGTCCATAAGTTTCTTGTTGTTCAAAAGCCTTCACATTTGAAATGAAGTCTGACCTTATCACATTAAATGAAATATCATAAAGAAATTTTGTTTATTTATATTTGTACATTTTGGGTGAGTACAGTGTTTGTTAAAATTATTTGACCACTCTCAAAAACAAATAATACATTTAAATATTTATTTCAAATTTACTTTAAAACAAATTAGAAGATGATTAAGATGATAGAAAATGGTATTTAATTGTATGCATGTTATATTTATATCATCATCAAAATTATATTCAAATTGAATTGAATTAGTTAAAATATATAGATTTTAGCAAGGTTTTCTTGATGGGAAAATGGAAAAAAGTACCTTGGGGTGATAACCCTGTTCTGAACTATTGAGAATATTTGGGATCATTTAAAGATACCAGAGTGAAAGAAGATGAAGCTGCCACCAACAAAGGAAGTTTAGAATTTGGTGCAGGGCAAATGGAATAGAAGTGATCTGTTCTTCACATTTAATAATTTTGTTTAATAATTGTCATATACTTTTCTGAAACTATAATTTACTCTTGGTGCTTTGTAATATTTACAGCTATTAATATCATGTGTGAACAGAGAAGAACCTAGAACTTAACTCTGTAGCACACCACTAATGATATTTAAAACTAATTTTCAATAACAAAAGCATAACACAGACATTTATTTCCTTTTACTATAAATATTGTGTGAAACTTTATCAGAATCCTTATTAAAATCTAAATATGCAACATCCATTGAGTTTTATCATCAACTAATATAGGTATGTCTTCCATAATTTCTAGATTTGTTTGATAGCATTTGTTTTTAATGTGAAGAAACCCATGCTAAAATCTTAATTTTTTTTATTAACTGGTTGAACTAAGTGGTCTATAGTTACTAGAATCACTTTTATCCCTCTCAGTACTGGTTGCAAAGCATTATTTTCATGTTTTGGCATTCCGTTATTGCTGCATTGGTTTCCATTAGCACATTGAGCAGCTTCCTTTCCCTAGTGTTTTTCCACATTCTTTTCAATCTCATTTTCATTGTTTTGTGTGTCTGTGGCTTTTCCTTAACTAATTATTAGTGCACGGTTGTGGTTATACTACTTTCTGTATTTGTAGGTTTCATCAACAAGCTACTAGAGAACTGTACCTACTAGCTTACTCTTAACATTGAACAGCCTACTCTTTTTTCTTATGCTTTGAGTTAGCAACTGTCTTTTCCACCAGTTTGTTTGTTTGTTTTTTCTCTCTCATTCTGTTATTGGTTTCTTTGAATTAAAAGCGGTGTGCAAAAGTCTTGCATAAAAATTTTTCCTGTAAATTAGCTTGCATTTTGTCGAAAGCAGTTGTTATCAAATCTTGTTCACTAAAGTATTTCTATATTACCGTTGTGCATCTATTCCAATAACATCAAGCATATTGTTTCATTGTAAGAAAAGTTATAATTTTTAGAAAATCATTTGCATCAAATCAACGTGTGCAAAAGTTTTGCATAAAATCTAGACAGCTATCTAATCAATTCAGATTCAATTCCAGTTATGCAGAAAGTGATCAGATCTATCAATGATGAGTAGAATATCCGAAATTCTTGATAACATGTTCACAACGACAAGGCATGCTGGCTACCAAACACTGACAATTGTCACTACTGAACTTCCACCAGGCTTCCTCTGTTTTCCGTTTCAAATCGGTTTTATTTTTCGGTTTTTTGGCACTAATGCGTTTAATCGAGTGCCAAATATCTTTGATGCGATTGAGATCCGGGCTTTGAACCGGCCATTTGAGGGGGGGGTTGCAACTCTGCCATCAAGTCCTTGACACTCCTAGCTGTGTGGATGGGGGCGTTGTCCTGCTGATAGATGGCCATCAGGAGCATGTGGTCACACACACAAGGTTTGACAATGTCTGAGACAATCTTAGCATAGTCATGAGCATTCATTTAACCCTCCACGTGATGCAACGGACTGACATCGGACGATTGAAAACAGCTCCAAACTATGGCCGAATCTCTCCCTGCCTGCAGAGTCGGTCAAGTGAAACTAGGATGGTATTTCTCGGACACCGATCGTCAAACGTACACCCGATCCACCAAACTGACCTTCATGAATTTTCTTTCGTCGGAAAACAACACTCGGATGGTCATGAGCCCACTGCAGTCGCTTTCAACGATTGTCCAGGCTGATGAACAGCTTCTTCTGTGCCAATCGATCAAACACCTTCTGATGGTGCACGAGGCCAACTGGATTCCATGGTGCCTTGACAAGGCGGTCTGGATGTCGGTGGAAGTGCAGAATAAGTCTGAGTTCAACATGCGGGCAATCAGACAATCCTGTCGAGCTGTCGTTTTCTGCAGTCTGCCAGCTCTGCGTTTCAAAATTAGGCTCCCATTGGCTTTCCAACGTTTCAGCTTGCGAGATATTGTCGACTGATTGCAACCGATACGATTCACAATGATCCACTCAGTTTCACCATCTTCTTTCATGCGAACAATTGTGGCCTGCTGTTCGGGGGTCAGATATCGGGCTCTCGGCATCACTATTATTGAATAAAAATGAATCAAAATAGTGGAAAATGACAGTTCTTTCATATTTATTTTCTACTATCCTAAACTATTATAGCACAAAATATATATTCTAATTTTGTAGTTTATGCAACACTTTTGCACATGCCAATTTCATGCAAATTATTTTATTAATATTTAAATTTTGACTCTGCAATTACAAAATGGATCTTAGTGTTATAAATTGTTTAAAGACACCAATACTTTTCAATTAAAATAGAAAACATACAATAGTTACTAATTTCTACAAAATAAGAACCCATTTTCTAAGTCTAGTCATTTTTATGCAAGACTTTTGCACACCACTGTAGTAGATAAGTCTGCTGAGAATTAGTCCAGAATTATGTATTTATGATCATCTACCATATTCTGATTTTCTGACATTTCCTGTCCTATTTCTTTTGATAATTTAATATGGTGATTTGTTCTTGTTTGTTTTAATTTTCATGGATTACTTTTTTCCAATAAATCTTTTGCCCAACATATGATGTATTTTCTGACTTCAGATCCTCATTACATCAATTGTTGGTTGTAATAGACAAATAACATTTAGTTGATTACTGGTGTTATATGCTTGGTTGAAATTCATTGGTTTTCCATAAACTTGCAGTCAGCTTGTATGAGGGTCATCTTATTCTGGCTTAAGGACATCCCTTTTGGCCTGTCTCTCTGCAGTGGCGTATTTAACATTTATTTTTCATGATTTTGGCAGGCATGACTTGCACACATTTTCATTTGGTTTCAGGAAGATCACCTTCACTCTGTACCTATATATTTTTCTTTTATTAAGTATACATTTTTGCTGCTAATTCTTTGTCACCTTTTGTTGTTTGTTTTTGATTATTTTGTCATAAAACAAGTAGAGACTCCATTTCTGTTTCTGCCATTGGTATATAGATTCCCCTAGAAAACGGTTTTTTTGTTTGTTTTTTTTTTTGCACTTTTATAGAATTAATGCTCACGTGAGGTCCCTTGTAACCCTAACACCACATAGAAACAGAGCAAATATATTGTGCTCGTATGATAAGTCAAAGAATTCAAATGAACTCCATGTAAGATGTGCAAAAAAGTGGCATGCAATACAAACAAACTCTCAAAAAAGAAATGTAATCAGACAGCACTAAAGCATAAATATAAAAAATATTTAACTAATTTTTTTAATGTGGGAATTGATTCTTTACCACAAATGTAATTAATTATGTTTTTAAATTAGTAACTTCTCATTAAAAAGAAAAACTCCAGAATAATGATGACAGTAATGTTTACAAACACACTGTTCATACAGAGCAAAAAAATCATTGATGAAAGATGTTATTAAATAATAATTATTGTAGTAATTAATAAAAATTAGGACAGCAAAAGTGTAAAATAATAAATCATATGACATGAAAGATTTAATTAGAATTATTTTTCTCAAAGAACCAATATGCAATATAAAAACACATTCTACTATTTAAAGCAAATATAGTTTCTGATAACGTTTAGTTTTTAGTATGTGTATATCTATTTTCATGTCTATAAAATTCTGTTCTTTATCGAGTTATTTTATACTTTTCTGACAAGCAGACAAGTTGAAGTTTTTATTTATCATCCAGTATTAACTGATAAAATTGTGTAAAAATTATTGCTGATATCTAATTACTTTAAAAATTAAATTCTATTAAATGAGTAAAGTTCTGACATTAAAACTGTAAAAAAATTTTTTTTAGGGAAAAAGAAGATGATCTTGAGAGGAAGTTTGAACTTTTAACAAGAGAACTTAGAGCAATGATGGCAATTGAAGGTAAGCTTAGAGCTTTTGTAACATCCACAGGCCTACAGGATTTAGTCTTAATGATATCCTGGTGACAGAAATTGGTAGTTTAAATTATTTTTTAAAATTCTTCACTAATGCCTGCTAATGCTTTTATTGAAAGTTTTTACCATCATTATATACATAGTATTGCAAATAATTATGAAAACAGAAGATATAAAATGCAAATAACATTTAATAGAATTGCATCTCATGAGTGAAAATGAAATGGTCTATAGTACGGTCATGTGTTGGTACAGCACACTGATTGGTTGTCATGTGAACATTCAAGTGCCACACTTGCACTACTATAAAAGTATAGGCACTGATATCATCTTAGTGTGGTGAATACTATGGCTCCTAGGAAGGAAATATCACATGACAAGCATATGGAAATCGAAGGCTTAGCTAATAACGGTTATTTCATGCAGCAGATTGCAGCCCAACTTCATGTTTCAGAATCAGCTGTATGCAAGACTCTGGGGAGAATACATGAAACTGGTACTGGTGGGAATAGACACAATCAGGGAAGAAAGCCAAAACTCTTCAAAAGTGATATTAAATATCTCAGGTTATATTCTCTACATTATAGATAACAAACCAGTAGAGATCTTACAGATGATTCAGCTGCAAGTGTGGATGTTACCTTTACTTCAAGGACAGTAAGATAAACATTAGCATGAAATGGTTTCAGTGGATCTGTAGCTGCCCAAAACCCTTTGCTTATGAGAGGCAACCGAATGGCAAAGTTGGAATGGGCAGCAGAGATGAAGCAGCGGGATTACCAAAACTGGCAGATGGTGCTCTTTACAGATGAGTCCAAGTTGAACTACTTGACAATAATGAATGGTAGTTTGTTCAAAGGCAGACCAAGGTAGCAATATAACAGTCAGTGTACAACAGCTATAGTGAAACATAGAGGTGGATCAATATAAGTATGAAGCTGCACACAGCCAAGTGTATCAGAGGTTTGCATAAAATCAAAGGTATCCTGACTGCCAACAGATGCAAGTAGATTTTTATCCATTACACCATTCCCTTAAGAAGACATCTTATCTTCCAAAATGACATTGACACCATGCATGCAGCCTTTGTGGTTAGAAACTATCTGGAACATAAAAGAGGCTGATGGAGCACTCACAAAGATGCCTTGGCCTGCACAAAGTCCTGATATGAACATCATTGAGGCCATGTGGGATATATGGTTACTGAGAAAGTCAAGTGGCAGCCAAACTCTCTGATGAATTGTGGAAAGTCCTACAGGATATTTGAAAGAACATTCTACCAACATAACATGTATGGTAGCATGAAAATAATGTCATACTCTATATAAAGCAAAGGGCTCCCATACCAAAAACTAATTATGTATTTTATACATCTCTCAAATCAGGAATGGAAATGGATTTTAAGAACAAGGTATACGCTTGGGAAAAGGAGCAGAGAGAGAGAGACACACTCTCTCTCTCTCTCTCTAAAATTAAAAATTTTAATAGATTAGATATGAATGTATATTAAATAAATATGCATAATTATTTATAATTTAATTGAGAATAATAATAGCATATAGTTTACAACTTTACATATATACTGCATACATACAATGATCGTGCAATATATAAATGTAAGTACATTCTACAATTTCTACTTATTAATGAACAAATGCAGCAATCAAGTGTATTATACTCGATACAGAATGCCCCATAAGGATATATCATTTTTTTCTGTCACCTTTCTTTCTGCATGCTGTTTCTTCAGCACGGCTTTTACCACTAAGAAGCCATATCTTCACACATTCTTCAGGGTTGAATTTTGACAGAGGAGGTCCCACTAACTTGATAAAGAGAAGAGTTCAAAGATGATCAATTTCAAGCATGCACGTTGTTGTGACATACATAAATTCATTCCACTGAAGCTGCTTTCACATTCTGCTGTTGATACTGGAATTGTACTTACAACCATTAGCAGCTGCTGAAGATGTGCAGAAACTATCTTTCCCTTAGAGTCCTTAAATTCTCTGTAGGCTCTGATACATGGCCTACCATTTAAATCAAACTGTTCTGTCATTTCTTTGATATCATTATCCCCAAAGGTAGAAGTTGAATCTTCTGGAATATTGTTAATATCTAAATATTTTGACAATAAATTGTTTGGAAATGTGTCTAACAACCAACCTATCTCTATATTACTGACCATATCCTCTCTGTTGCAAACTAAATCTAGTATATTCTCCCCAAATGTAACTTGTTAGAGGAGGAGATTTTTATATTTTTATAATTAAATGCAGATAAACACTTAATTTGGCCATTATGGGGTCATTAAGCAGAAAGTCATACATAATATATATCATTTATAATTACTGGGTGTAGGACAAAACCCCCTGAGGACAAATAATATACGAAATTTTTAAATCATAATTTTTTATTTGCACAATCACAAAAATGAGCATAATAAAAAGAACATCATACCGTATCTTTGAAAAATAAATCAAACAAGCACAATATTGAAAACCTCATTAAGTGTTGAGGTTCATTTAAAGTTCATTTTACTACAACCTGATGCTGTGTCCTACGTCATTCAGAAATTCCTCCATGGTCTTCCTCTCATTCACATAGTCCATACATAAGTTCTTCAAACACTGTTGATGCTCCTTTGTGACACGTTTGCCTCGTTTTCTTGGAGGCTCACCACGAGAATCCTTAATCAGGGCTGTTGATACAAGAGCTTGATCCTTTCTAATACTTTCAATGGCCTTCCAGATGGTTGGGTGGTCATGCCCCATAAGCTCATGGAAAGCAAAATTTCAACTCTCGCATAGGTTGTTGGTGCGACCCTCATCATCAATGGTTGCCTGATGGACATTCCATAACTGTGGTGGAAACAGGGGAGGAATCCTTCTCATGCATACTGGAGGAATTATTCCATCAAGAAGAGCTGGTGGCTGGATGTGACGAACACAGGTGCTACTGAAATAGTCCACTAGTTCTTCCAGTCCTTCAACATCAGGTATATTCTCCATCAGATAATCCATCCCACTGGCCACTTCGTCTATAGGTAGAAAAGCCAGTCCATCCAACATTCCACAAAAATGTTTCACTCGATGATCACTCCTGTATGCAGTAGTCGGTCCTAAACTTTGCACCTTTCTCCATGTACTTTGGGTCAGATGGTTAAACAGCCACAAGATGACATGTGTGGTCCCAGAACTGTATAAATAGCATTGATCATTGCATGTTCAAAATCGGTCATCACATTTATCCAAGATTGCCCTGAGGAGTCCTTCATAGGCTGATTGTGACTTCGCAGACAGAAAGGCATACACACATGTTACAGCAGATAGGCCAAGGGGAACTTGGATGATGTATAATTGCTGGAACATTCTTGGAGCTGTTGTAAAAGTCCAATCCACAAACCATGTGGTACTGCGGGCTAAATGTTCAAGTGCCTGGTATTCTGGAGCTTCTGTAGTTTTCCATTCACCACTGATATGCTCCAATTCTCATAGGGATTTTGGGTCTTTTGGCAGTGCTCCAGAGTCAAGTCTACTTCACCTCCAAATCTGTATGAGCACAACCTTTACAAGAAAATGCATTCCTCTGAGAACATTCCCAACGTATTCGTGTACTGTTTGAGCTCTTCTTGGTGTATCAGTAGCCTTCTGCACCCAGTTTAGAACCTCCTTTATTGTTCTTGATGATCTCCAGTGGTTGAGATAGACCGATTTTTCAGATCACTCAGAGAATAACCAATTTTTAAAAACACTACAAAGCTCACAACAGTATATTCCCAAAGACAGTGGCTGAAGTGGAACTGATGCCTCATTAGATCTAGCAGCCTTATATACACACACCTGACTTGCCCTCCCCAGTAATCCCTGACTGTGTCAGGTCATTTTTGGAGTTTTCTTCTAATTTTAATGGTATTAAAGTCCAAAAACAGAAAAAATATATATAACTGAGGGGGTTTTGACCTATTTTGCACTTTAATTGAGGGGGTTTTGTCCTAGGGGATTTTTTGTCTGGACCCCGTAATGATCTACATGATGGTAGAAGAATCAAACCGATCTTTCACCAGGTCTCTCTCCTGCATTTGGTTGTATTTTCTAATTTGACTTTGATTAGAAAAAAAAAAGTCTGATTCATCACTTTAGGTATTATTTCAGATGCTTTTGGTGTGTTCTTAAAATTCTGTTGGAAAACTTATTTGAATTTGATAGCGCATTATACAAGCAATAAAAAAGATTCTGCACTTAGCCATATTTTTTCAGTGATCGTGCAACATTTAAATGCCTTTTTTTCCATTATATTCTTTGATCTTATCAACAACACTCAGAACATGGCACGGTTGTAGTGCATTATTTAAAATAACATAAATTCCAGAAGTTCTAACAAAAATAAATTAATTAATACTTGAAAAAGTCTAAGCACAATAATCTGCTTTTGTTTTATTTTTTTTAAAATTAGAAGCATACTCAAAGTAAAGATGAAAATACATGAAATTTATTTACCAAGAACATTTTCTAAAAACAAATCATTTACAACATTTGTGGGTGGTTTTTCAACTGTATACAGATAAACCAGAATATTGTGTTGACATTAAAATGAATTGAGAAACGAGCAGATTTCAGGCTCAGCAAACTGGGAAGGTTAAATGTCTCATGATGACATCTTCAATGTTTCCACATGAAATACAGCTTCTGTGCAATATACTTTCAGGTAATGCTTTCGAATACCCTTATCAATATAATTCATCTAAATCCAAAAATACCTTTGTGGGAAAACAACATGCATAATTTTAATGATTAAAAGAAAACAAACTTTTTTTGTCAAGTTAAGTTATTGAAGGTAAGTAATTCTTTTTGATGATTTTGAGAAACTGGAGTTTAGGCTACATTTCAAACATGCAGAACAATTGAACAGTAAGTTACTAAAACAAACTCTGATTAGATGTTTAAATATAGCAGTAAATACAACATACAAAGAATATTCTTAGGAAAATTTTATTTACTTTTATTTGGTTTTAGCAATCTAACAGTTCTTAATTTGATAACAAATTTACCTTTAAAACTTTGGAAGTAATCTTTTTATAAAAGGCAATAATATCTGATATAACCTAAACAACAATATATTTAAGTTAAAAAAAGAAAACAAAAATAATATGGATTAGATCTCTTTCAAATGTTGAAGTCAATTCTGCAAACTACTGCAGATAGAATATTCCATCTCTAATGTCAAATGAAAACAAGGTATTTGTGTTTAGAAATTTTGACAAAATTGATCATGTATTTATTCTGGAATATGTTAGTAATATATTCCTTTTAAAAGTGAACAAAAAAATTGGCAAAATGTTTAAGATTAAGCAGAAAATAGTGGGTGAGATTTTATCTCACCTGTATAACAGAATTGATAACTGTTGTTAATGAACACCAGAATACACATCTCCCAAAAAATGTGTTCATAATATTCAATTCTAAAATATGAATTGTTAATAACACCATAATCTACAGATGGTAGCTATTCATAATCCATGTGGAAATTCCAATGAGATGAAGATTTAAGCATGCTTAAGTATGCATGTCTGACCAACTGAAAGAGTTCTATGGCTGTGCAATTAAAGACCATACCTTACATTTTCATTGTACTTAGAAAAACTCTTCTAGAGCCATTCTGGTTCAAGAAAATAATTTAAGCATGTAAGTCTCCAAAAAAAAAAACATGAATCCATATCAATGGAACTAACCAATTCCCTAGATATCCTAACTTAAGCCACTGTCACAGTAAGTCATGCTTCTTAACCACCCAATGTACAAGTAGTAGTAGCCATGTACTATTATTTCATATATTCAATATTTTTAAAAACTAAATTATATACATGCATCAATGAAATGTGCAGGCCAGGAATTTGTTTTTGAAAAACAATGCATTCAGATCTATATTGAATGCTTAAAGAATGAAAATCAGAGCAGAATATTATGTCATCAATGGTCAGCATTCTTTCCTAAGAGGATTATTTGTAGTTAGTAATAGGATTAACCATTTCAGGCAAGAGTTGAATTTTTGTTGGTATTGTGTGTGTTTTGTGTGTGCATGCATGCGCGTGAGATCATTCCAAGCATTATAGTGTAAGACTGTTACTATTGTAGCAATAGGCTTCAAATGATTGCAATTCAGCACTTGATGTTTGGGGAGGGGAGACAGCTCAAAATTTAATTTTATTTGCAACAGCTGAATGTTGCCTTCCTTTCAATCAAAAACCAATAAGAAGTTTTGAGCATTATAACTGCAGCAAACTCAATATGGAATTCCAAACATAACAGATGACGACAACTGGCAAGTGTACAGTGGAACAGCTGCAGAAAAAGTCACTGGGATCAGTTATTACTACTACTTCCATACTACCGAGCACACAATATTTCCTGTCTTACAATCCATCAGTTCACTAATCTCAGCAATAAAATAATTGTTTTTCATTTCCTTTGTAATAATTAAAAAAAAATCTTGACAGCAGAAATGGTCTTTATGGTTTCATGTGCAATAATTAGAAAAAAAGCAGATAAAGACATTAAATGTTTCAGTTTTAATCAAAGTTTGTTTCTAATTTTGAATCAACATTTCTCATTTCCCTTCTAATGCAATTAAATCTCCCACCCTTAAAAAAAAACAACAACAAACTGGCTGTTACGGATTAAAATTAACAAAACAACAGGTATCTTACATTGGTAGTTAAAATGTATATTCTTTTCAATATATCCATCCTATTTGACTTTCATAGACTACCTTTATAATAATATTTAAATACAACACCTGAATAATTGCTATAAAAAGTTTTTTCTTCTGAATACATAAAAAAGAGGATTTTAACCAATCCAGTTACCATCAGTTGTAACTGATCAAACTAACAACAAGAGAAAGAACTGGCAATGTTCAAATTAATGTTAAAAAAAAAACACAAAAACAGATAATTAGTTTGTCCCAAAGAATTATACATTTTTCTTTAAACATTTTTTGCTGTATTTACATATATAATCATCATCGCTTTTGGTGCAAGCATAAAAATGCTTCATCCTGGCGTTTAATATTTGAGCTTCTCACTACCAAAATGGTAGTGACCAGATATTCTACTTAAAAAATTAGGGGCAAAAAATAAGCATGATAAATGGACTTGATTGCTGACTATTAAAAAAAAAAAAAAACCAGATGAATTTTGCAATTATGCCATAGAAAAATGAAAACAAAAGTACTTGCTATACAAATATTTTTGTATAGTATGAAAATGCCATTTGACATGAGAATTTTTCTCTGAAAAAGACAATATTTTAAGGTATTTAAGTGTTAATGGACTATGTACTCTTAAATTGCTTCTCCTCTCGTTCAAGATTGAATATCCTGCCTTTATGATACCATAGGATTAACACTGATTATGCTTATTTATGATGAGGAAAAACTAGTAAAAGAGTATTTCAGATTCCACACTTTATATACCATTAAGTAATCTTGTGGCATGTTAACCTTAAGGAAAAAATAACAAGTTATGTTTAAAGAATTTTTTAAGAACAAATAATAATAAATAAAAACATACAAGAAAAATACATAATTTTAAACTACAAATGCATTTGCTGTTATTTCAGTTTCAGAATTCACTGCTATCTATGATTATCTGAGGTAATACAAACTTTAAATTTCTTTCAGACCTAATGAGAGAACATGTAAGACTGAAAGCGTAAGAGGTCACAGCTATCAAACTTTTAAATCCCTGATCTATGTAGACATGATATAAATATTCAGAAACCTAAATAATCTGTACACCTTATTGGACAAAAATAAATAATTATATTTTTAAAATATCAATGTATAGTTTATTATTCAAACAACTTCACTCAATTATTTTTTTAAAAAAAAAATTATGTCAAATACTTTTTAAGATATTAAAGGAAACTAGTTAATTTAACTTTTTCAATCAAAATTAATGCAACAATGTACAACACTAATGATTTGTTGTTTTTTTTTCAAAAATTAAACATTAAAATATATTTTGTATAATTTACCCATTGTTTAATTACAAAGTACTTTTTCACTCTCTTCGTTAAAGTACAATTAATAAATTGGCAAAACATTATATATACATCTATTGTACATTCCTAATAAAAACTGCTTTATTTACAAATTATACATTTTAATGAAGCATAAATAAAAATGTATTTTAAATGTTTTTTGTTGACTTAAATTTAAGAACTTGAAAAAATACGATATTTTAGTTTTGATATGACAAGTAGTATTCAAAAGAAACACTGATGTAAATTACTATTAAAGAAAATTTTTTAAAAAAATGTACAGATAAGATTAGTCTTTAATATACACTATCCAGTTAATAAATTAAAGCAAACAAAATGTTGATAGATTCATCCAAATTATAATTCCTGGTGATTTAATTCGCATCAAAATTTGAACTGATGGATTGGATTGGTAGTTTGATAGAAAATATCTAATTAATGTTGCCAAACTAAACCTCATCTAAAAGCAAAATAGTATAGGCATTGTAATAAGTTTTACAATATTTTAAAAATTTGAAAAAAAAAGTAACAACAACAACAGTTGTTTTCCAAGAATTGCTTTCAAAATTACTCTAAAATCTTTTCTAAGTTTTAACATCATTCATTTTTTAATGGTTGGATGTGATAATTTGAACAGTATATTTGCTTTAAGTTTTCAGTGTACTTAGGAAATAAATGTGTAGTAGTTTGAAGTTCTGATGCACAACTTATTCACAAACAAAGCAAAAATCAATCAGTACAGACTCACTACTCCATCATTACTTTTACCAGCAGTAAACAACTGGTTATGAAAATTATCATAAAATTTTTGTGAAACTTTGTTTATTTTGATAAACGAATACAAACAAATTTTAAAAAAACATTTAAAACTAACTAGTAGTTTTAATTTTGCTAAGACATTTATAAAATTGTTAAATTTGTTCAATATTAAAATAACTAGTACAAATTTTAAATATTTTTCAAAGGCTAAAAATTGTGAAGATATAACCAACAATTTAAAAGTTTTATTTATAAATTTTGTGACCTATGGCTAATTCAAGCAATCCATTTAGTAAACTTGAGGGTATTAACAAGGTTTCACTGATTCATGCTATAGAGCAAGATTGCAAACACTCAGTGATTAGATGCAGAAGTAGTGTAAGACCCTCATTTATTTCATATTTAGATTACAATAACTTTGAATGTAAAGAAAAATGGTTTTACTTGACTTATTCAAGCTCCCAAACCACAAAGTATTGGGCAGATGGAAATTGTGAATAATGAACTCAGAATCAATCTGTTGTCGAGTAATTAAGAGTTGGTGTGTCCCCCCTGACATATTGATTTGTGCAGCATATGGATGGTGACAGGACAGAGACACTAGGCAGCAAGAAATGTGACATTAGCAAGGTTAGGGCATGTGGTCATAATTAGAACATTCATCATCACTGACAGTTTAAGGCTGCTGTTGCCATTTATTCTTTGGGTACAGGATGGAGACTGTAGTATATCTTACACTCCACACATTGGTCAAGACTTAGTGTCTTAATTGCCTCTGTTTTGACTGTCACACATGAAAACGTTAGACCGTCTTGATCAGGCACTCCAAAATGACGATTTAGCTGTTTAATCAAGGCAACCTACATTATTCGTTGGCAGATTAGTATTCAGTTTTCAGCTACTCGTTATATGTACCCTCTAACAGCTAACAGTCTGGCAGGGTTTTGTTATGATTTATATGCTGGCTCTTCAGAGAAAATTAATTTGGCAAACAATCTAGTATATTTGTTTACTTGAGAAAAGGCAGTGTTTTGTTTTTGTTTTCAATGAAAAATTAATATGCAAGACAAGTGTTTATATATACTGCATTAAATGATACTGATGCAATAAGTCTGATAAAGACAAAAAAAAAGTACAAAAGGCAGGATTGCACAAAAATTATCAAAGAGCTTGAGTCAGTGGCATGTAATTGAACAAACTGCCTTCAATGAGCATTGACGTTTACAGCATATTGAGTGACAGCAAATTAAAGCCAAGTGAACGTTCAGTGATGGCAAGCAGTTTATCAAAGATCATTTTCCTCTTAGAAATTATTGTTCTCAAATTGAAACTGTTGCCATGAAAATCTTTTTGAGGTGAATCCTAAAGCCTAATCAAATATCAATCAGCACAGTTTAAGTAATTTCTGTTGTTGAAACTAGCCAGTCCCATAGCAAAGAATGGCAGTGTTAAGCTCTGCTGTTCAGTTTGATTGCTTTTGAGCCAACCACAAAGCCAAAGCACAGATTATGGTAGAGTTGGCTAGCACAAATGAAAAAAACGCTTCAATTAAGTTATTGTTCCATGTACCTAAACTTATAGATAATTAAATTGTACATCAGTGATTAGATGTTTTTCATGAAAAAGCCAGCATGAGAGAAAAGTTTAAATACAAACTAACAAGTATTAGAAGTAATGCGATTTTGTTTTTAAATTTAAAGTTGCAATATCTATTTCTGCTTTCACTTTGCCATTTAAACTATTTAAAAATATTGAGCAATAAACATACAGAAATCTCTCAAATTATATGAATTAATATCCATTGAATTAAAATAGCAATTTTTAAAATAATTAAAACTATACCTTAGTGGTAGTGTCATAAAGACATGTGCATTTTGATACTTCGTGTTTTCCACCATATGGTGTCTTCAAAAGTTTTTCCTCCTCTCTTGATTTTATCTTTAATTTCTTAGTATTTTCAAAACTTAAGCAGTCCGTCTTTAACTTGTGCAATTGAAAATTCTTGTAAAAAGTATTTCATCCCCATATATACAGTTGAAACACACAGGATATGCACAAATAATGAGTAATTGCATTTGAGACAGTGATGGAAATGGGAGATATGCGGGTACACAGTGTGTACCTACTTCAATTTCTAGTTTTTTATGTTCAATTTCTGGATTTTTAGTTTTTAGCAACAAAGATATGATCAGTAATGTAGAGGTAGGTGGGGGGTCCTTAGGAAGAAGTGATCCTAACAAGATTAGGTTTAAACTTCTAACTATAAAACCATTCATAATTAGCGATAGAGGCTCTATATCATTTATATCAAAACTGACCTAATGATAACCGCGTTTATGATCTAACGATCTCGTAACAACCTCTCCGCCTTCACAGAAAACTCAATTACATCCTTTTATGGTGTTTTATGTAAAATAATAATTGCTTCAATGAACTTGAAACACTTTTTTTTTAGCTAGCGTTCTAGTTTCATAACCGTTGATGGTAAGAAACTCACACAAGGACAGGTTTATTAACATCTGTCGGACATGACAATACAGATAAACAACATTATCACAACAAATTAAGAAAACCAGAAGTGCCCTTGTTTACGTGTCGGCAGTGAATGTGGATTAAGGCACCAGGACTTTCTATTGGTAGATATTAGAATATATCATAATACAACATCTAGTAGTTATGGGGTTCAGACAAAAAAATCCCCCTCAATTAAAGTGCAAAATAGGTCAAAACCCCCTCAGTTATATATTTTTTTTCTGTTTTTGGACTTTAATACCATTAAAATTAGAAGAAAACTCCAAAAATGACCTGACACAGTCAGGGATTACTGGGGAGGGCAAGTCAGGTGTGTGTATATAAGGCTGCTAGATCTAATGAGGCATCAGTTCCACTTCAGCCACTGTCTTTGGGAATATACTGTTGTGAGCTTTGTAGTGTTTTTAAAATTGGTTATTCTCTGAGTGATCTGAAAAATCGGTCTATCTCAACCACTGGAGATCATCAAGAACAATAAAGGAGGTTCTAAACTGGGTGCAGAAGGCTACTGATACACCAAGAAGAGCTCAAACAGTACACGAATACGTTGGAATGTTCTCAGAGGACTGCATTTTCTTGTAAAGGTTGTGCTCATACAGATTTGGAGGTGAAGTAGACTTGACTCTGGAGCACTGCCAAAAGATCCAAAATCCCTATGAGAATTGGAGCATATCAGTGGTGAATGGAAAACTACAGAAGCTCCAGAATACCAGGCACTTGAACATTTAGCCCGCGTACCACATGTTTTGTGGATTGGACTTTTACAACAGCTCCAAGAATGTTCCAGCAATTATACATCATCCAAGTTCCCCTTGGCCTATCTGCTGTACATGTGTGTATGCCTTTCTGTCTGCGAAGTCACATCAGCCTATGAAGGACTCCTCAGGGCAATCTTGGATAAATGTGATGACCGATTTTGAACATGCAATGATCAATGCTATTTATACAGTTCTGGGACCAACACGTGTCATCTTGTGGCTGTTTTACCATCTGACCCAAAGTACATGGAGAAAGGTGCAAAGTTTAGGACCGACTACTGCATACAGGAGTGATCATCAGTGAAACATTTTGTGGAATGTTGGATGGACTGGCTTTTCTACTACCTAGAGACGAAGTGGCCAGTGGGATGGATTATCTGATGGAGAATATACCTGATGTTGAAGGACTGGAAGAACTAGTGGACTATTTCAGTAGCACCTGTGTTCGTCACATCCAGCCACCAGCTCTTCCTGATGGAATAATTCCTCCAGTATGCATGAGAAGGATTCCTCCCCTGTTTCCACCACAGTTATGGAATGTCCATCAGGCAACCATTGATGATGAGGGTCGCACCAACAACCTATGCGAGAGTTGGAATTTTGCTTTCCATGAGCTTATGGGGCATGACCACCCAACCATCTGGAAGGCCATTGAAAGTATTAGAAAGGATCAAGCTCTGTATCAACAGCCCTGATTAAGGATTCTCGTGGTGAGCCTCCAAGAAAACGAGGCAAAACGTGTCACAAAGGAGCATCAACAGTGTTTGAAGAACTTATGTATGGACTATGTGAATGAGAGGAAGACCATGGAGGAATTTCTGAATGACGTAGGACAAAGCATCAGGTTGTAGTAAAATGAACTTTAAATGAACCTCAACACTTAATGAGGTTTTCAATATTGTGCTTGTTTGATTATTTTTTCAAGATACGGTATGATGTTCTTTTTATTATGCTCATTTTTGTGATTGTGCAAATAAAAAATTATGATTTAAAAATTTCGTATATTATTTGTCCTCAGTGGGGGGGGTTGTCCTACACCCAGATCATTACAGTACAAGTTTTTGCCAGATTATTTTGCATGCATTTGGAACAGCAGCAGCAACAAAATTCTAGGCTTCTGGATGAAAATGAAAAATAAAGGAAATCTGTTTTACTGGTCACCTTCAGAATATTTGTATTTATAAGCTGTCAAGAATTCCTATATTTTCTTTTATTTATATTTTTATATTGATTCTCATATTTTGCTAAAATTTTCTATATTTTTTAGTAATTTGTTTTGTCTGTAGCAATTTTTACATTAACTATGTAGCATTTCAACATTTTTCATTATTGGTCAGACTTTGTGAATATATTGCATAATATTGAATTGTAGTGTATAGCAGACAGTTTTCCTAAAATTGTTGTTAAACTTTTCTATCTTTTAAAATATGTAATTTAACTTAAATTGTCTTATTTTCCTTTGTTTTAGTATTGTTATATTTAATGTGAATATAATGGTTAAAATAGAAAGACCTATAATGTATTTTAACTACTTTTCATTTAATTCGAAACTTCAGAACTTGGAGATATTTAAAATCTATACTTGTTGATGTATCTGTTTCAACATGTAATGGCTATATTGGAAGTAGAATAATATGTCTGTCAAATTTTCATTGATTAATCATTTTAATGTAAAGTTGTTATAGTAAAATAGAAAACTGACCATAATGGTCATTTAGCTTTATGGTATAAACAGAAAGGAGACCTTACTGATGTATGTATCTTGTGCATGTTTCATGTAATGGGCTGGATGGAACAAATAATACAACATTTAAAAGGAAAAAAAGAAAAAAGACAGCTGGATCTAGTAGTAATGCATTCATAGCTTTTCAGATGAAGCTATTTTTCAACACAGCATGAGATTGCCAGACACGTGCTAGCCTAGTCTAGAAACTGTTAGTACAATGTACAGTAAAGTGAATGTGTCGGTATGCTTAGTGGAGGGTGATAGTGTACAAACAGCTGAAATGATTTGGTGTATTAACATTGCATCATTCATATAATTGTATAGGAAGTAGCCTTCAAAATTATGTTTCCTGACAGAAGACATGCTAAATTTTGATGCTGTCTGTCTAAATCTAGTTTCTTACATCATCTCAGATGTCTTGGTTCATATTTTACAGAACTTGTAAAAGATGTAAACGAATTTGAGTCAGTCAGTGTCTACTCTGATGAAACCACAATTGCACAAGTAAAAAAGCAAATATACCTACATATTAGATACTGCTCAAGAGAGAAAAATGAAGGTCTTTCTACAATTTTATGAGTCATTAATATTTGGACATGATGAAGGAGAACAATAATAGAGAAAAGTGATGAAAGGTGGTCTTAAGTTACAGAATCTTTTTGCTTTGTAGTGATGGCACCAACATCAAAACAATTTCTCAAGCTTTAAATACCTGTGTTAAAGCTCAGAACAACTTTGGGAAAATTCACATTGGCTTTTGTAATGCATAGGTTGCACACAATAGTTTTTTCAAAAGCTTCACAACAAATAAGCTAACTGATGTTATTACGGAAAATAGTTTTAAAGATGCAAGTGCTATGCAGAGCAGGTTCAACACAGCAAAAATGTCACCATGCAAAAGAATCATTGGAAAAACTTAAAGAAAAACAAGCAGATGACAAAAGAAAAGAAATATGATCAATAACCATCGGTGAAGATATCTGAAGACGAGCTTGCAAAATATACTGCAATTACAATAGTTTTCATATTGATGTTTTGATAAAATAAAATGTAAAATATTTTGCATTTTGGGGTTAAAATACAATAAGCAACCATGGTATGGGGTGGTGGAGGTGGACTACAAGTGCCGAAACATCAATAAAATTACTATATTTTTTAGCCAAGAAAGTGCTTGAGACTTCTGAATGAACAAAAGAAATTGCATAATTAAAACATACAAGTAGCATCTTTGACCTGATGTTATTTTACAAAAAGAAAATTGTATGCAAAAATATATTTGATTCAGAATTATATATAGGAAAAAAAATACGACTGATTACTTTAATGTATCATTTTAAAATTTATTAGTGATGCATGTCAGTATATTTGTGAGTGTCCTGAACTCATAAAAATGAATTTCAGCTGTTTAACAGATAAAGTTGTCATGTTTAAAAGAAAAATGATTTTAGAAGAAACAACACAAATTGCAGTTTACAAAAGCATCTTTTAAAAAATCAAATCTTAAACCTAAACAAAGTTCATAGTTATAATTTTATCTATGATTAACAAAAAGAACTGCAAATCTAAAATGATGGGCACTGTCTTATGTAGAGTGGACTCTAAATTTTGTTTACTGTGTACCTGGATATTTCGCTACTGCTAACTAACCCTTTTCTTCCCAAACATTTTTAATTAAACATAAAAAGAGGTGAAGATTGGTTTTGTTCATTTAACAACTGTTTTTAGAATATGAACAAGGATTCCTTAACCAACCATTAATTTGAAATCAGTATATAACTCAGCTAGAATCCTGACCACATCCAAATAAAATTTATTCCCTATACAAGCAGTATGATTAAGGGGATTTATGTACTTATAAATGGTTTGCAAATTGCTCAGATGCATTTTTCCAATGTATGTAAAACTACAGTTCCAACATTTAATTTCATATACATTTTATTTGTCACTAGTGTTTATTTGCTCTTTAAATGGAAACCACTTTGCAATCCTGAAATTTGTAGAGAAACAAGATGCAGAAATTTGTTGGAAATAGCTTTGAGATAATTTTAATCAGATGTTTTTCTTGACTTTGTTTACCTAAATATGGAACAGTTAGATAGATATATTGTATATTTAGATATGCTGAAAATTACAGGTTTTTACAGTAGAACATTTTATTTATGATTTTACATGTGCATTTATCAGTAAATGAAGAGTGAAATTCTTTTAATATTAAAAGATTTTAACAATTATGCTTTGATAATCAAATACGAGATCTGTCCAAAAAGAAACTGAACTATTAAAACGGTGCACCAACCAGCCATCGCAGCGTGCTCACGACTGCAGTGCTGTGTACCGGTGATCTTGACCTTCAGTCTAATAATAGCTGCATTATGCCATGTCATTTAGTCATCAATCTACACGCGCTAGAGTGAACATATGTTTAGTGCACTTGGCGATTTGTCGCATGTTGAACAATGAAGGATCTTGAAGAGCAATGTGTTTGTGTGAAATTCTGTTTCAAATTGGGAAAAACTTTTACGGAGACTTTTCTAATGTTGCAACAGGTCTATCGGGAGGATTGTTTGAGCCATACGCAATATCACGACTGGTACCAGTGTTTCAAATTGGGAAGAACATCCACCAAAGACAATCCAAAATCTGGATGACCTTCCAGGACAACGGACAACAATCACATTGAGAAAGTGCGTGGAAATCATCACCTGACTGTCCATGAGGTTTCTGAAGAAGTAGGCATCTGTAAAAGTTTGGGCCACGTCTGCTGACAGATGAACAAAAAGAGATCCGAGTCACAGTCAGTCAGAAGCTCTTTGATCGTTCAAATGCTGATGAAAGCTTTCTGAAAAGTGTCATAACAGGTGATGAAATGTGGGTGTATGGCTACGATGTCGAAACAAAAAGGCAGCCGTTGCAGTGGGCTGGATCATCGTCGCTGTGACCAAAAAAAGCACATCAGAATCGCTCAAATGTGGTGATGTTGATTGTCTTTGATTGGAAGGGGGTCGTTCATCTTTAGTTTGCTCCACGTGGTCAGATGACCAAAAAAGAGTTTTACTTTGATGTCCTGAACTGGGTGAGAGAGGCAGTGTGAAGGAGGAGGCCTGAGGCATGGAAAAACAAAACCTGGATGCTGCACCACGACAACACACCAGCTCATGCGTCACTCCTTATCCATGACTCTTTAGCAAAGCACGAGACGACTCTCGTCCCCCAGCTGCTGCCCTACTCTCCAGATTTGGCCCCTGCGGACTTTTTTTGTTCCCAAAGTTGAACTCCACCCTGAAAGATCACCGATTTCAGATGATAGAAAAGATCGAAGAAAATTCGCTACAAGAACTGCGCACTATCCCTGAAAACGCGTTCCAAAACTGGAAAAAACGTTGGGAGCGGTGTATCAACAGTGGAGGGAAATATTTAAAAGGAGAAATAAATTTGTTTTTTAAAAAGTTTGGTTTCTTTTTGGACAGACCTCGTATAGTGTACAAGTAGCAAATTTTAAAAACTCTAAAAGTCCAGATAGAAACAATTCTTTTTAAACAATAGATCTATTTCATTAGTGGAGTATCTAGGAATAGAAGTTTGCCATTAGCTTTTCTCTCTCCAGTAAAACATGTTTAACTAACCCCCCCCCAAAAAAATGTCAGCAGCATTATCTGATGAAATGCAACAAATGTGTTATCATATCTTGAGTAAAAAGAGTAAGTGGTGGTTGGGTACTGAAAATATATCTTCTAAAGATCATAGGAAGATGTTGGCCAAGAACATTTGCTAAAGATGATCTCATTGCTATGTCATTTTTTTATATGTACAGCTAACTTTGAAACAACAAACATGAATCTGTGGTTGTTGGTAGTAATAACTTTAATGCAACTTCTGGTATTAATGACATAATACAGAGTTTATCATGATAAAGTTTCTGAAGGTGGATATCAATGGTATACATCAAAGGAGCATTTGTAAACATCAGTGCATCCCTGAAGGTATATAGTTTTTTTTTTTATTTTGAAAACCCAAGGTAAAAGGATCCTATTTTGTGATCTTGCAGGTGTTTTTGTAGGTATTTCTCATTGTTTTGACATAGGTTTTAGTAGATTTCTGCATATATGTTTTTTTAATTTGGTAGTATCAGAGAGGATGTATTGCACTTTAGAAATATGATCTGTTTTATCCAGAAGTACAATGGCAGTAAGAACAGTTTGGTTTCATAGAGAACTGTCCTTCACTTTAGGGTCTTGATTCATTTAGTTTGCTTTTTTTTTCCCAAACATGCTTTTAACATATTTTTTTTTTTAATTAAATTTGTTTCTCCTGTTTCAAATCTGAACATCCTGTAACTATTAGTTTCCCCTCTCTCATTTAACCATGCATGCACAACATCCAAGGGAATCCATATTTTATAGTCCATAGTCTGTTAAACCATATTTATTTTTTATGATTTTTTATTATATAAAAAATGAAAAATGTATTTGTGATGCATTTTACTATAAATTTTACATTAGTTATTAACGTTGTAGGTTCTGATTGGTTTATAATTAATTTTTTCTATATATTCATGTTTGTACAACAATGATAAATAACTATTCTCAAATGTAGTATTATTTTTTTTTTTTTGCTTTTCTCTTAATAGATTATATTTCTGGCCTGATTAATCTGCGAGGTAGCCGATGTTTAGACCTTCATAAGAAGGTTAAGGTTCACAATTGCTGAATCAGCATGTTGAAGCTTTCCAATAACAGTCTGGAAAATCATAAATGTGTAGTAAATTACATTGGAATAAAATACTGTTAAGTGAATAGTGTAGACAGAAATTGCTTTTTTTCCAAAATGTACAAAAAATATCTGTGAAAATGAAGACTAATATAAAAAAAAAAAATCTGAGCAGTAAAAGTCTCTAATTTAAAACAAGTTCTAGCTCCAGATCGCTAAATTTAAAATTCTGAAATTTTTCAACATGCGTGGTCATGATGCCAAATAGAAAGACTCTAGCATTGTAGGAAATCGTCACTAATAAGTGAATCAGGAGTAATAAAAATACACAGCTTTTTTTTTTATTTTTTTTTTAAATTCTTAAAAAAAGGAAAAGATGGTGATTGGAAATATATGTGATGAGCTCCTTTTAGGACAGAAGTTTTTACCTTGAAGTTTCCCTGTTTAACAGAAATAAGTGTGTAGGTAAACATTTGGCAAACTGTTTTGATTTTATTAGTCATAATCCATGGCTGCAAAAAAATCAGAAAACACTTTATAGACTTCAATTTACTTTGCTATTTATAAAGTTATAGCTGATGGGCTCTGTAATGTAAAAGATCTTGTAAAGTTATGCCAAAACAGCACAGTTTATCACATTAGGTATTTTGTTTGTTTCAGACATTCCTAGTATTTAGATTATTCATTTCTTTGATCACTGAGAGTAACGTTTTTGCACTCTTTCAAAGATCTGTCTGACTAAAGAACATTCCATTTAATCATGGCCAGAATCCTGTTTTTGTACTTGAGATACTTTGCTAGTATCTGATTTATAATTACAATCATTGCTACAATGACAAAGGTACCAGTTAATTTAATTCTCCGTTTACAAGACCATGTGCATTGTTAACTTAGAATAGCTTGTAAATATATCGTTAATAGTATCAGTTTACTTTTACGTATAATTTAGGATCATTTTCAAATTTAACAAAGGATTTGAAATGCCAAAGGCCAAGGATATATCTCTGATATACTCCAAATGGTGATGGTGTGTAATTCAGATTCAGTGTTAAAGATTTTTTTCTCACAAGTAAATAGATGAAAATGAATTTTCAGTACACTGTTTTCAGTTTTGCACGTTGCCCTCTATTCACAATAGCAATTTGCCATTAACACTAATCTTCACAGGTTTTTTTTCATAGTTATTAAAATGATGTTCCTTCTGACATTTGGTTTTCAGGCAAAAAAAAAATTCTAATCTATTAATTTTATGGAAGTGTCATATATTTTTGTGCATGCGTGTGTTTGTACAGTTATTTAAAATTAATTAATTTTCTAATTTTTTTCAATATTAAATGAATTATTATGCATAAAATATCTTTAGTTCTAATGCTGCTTAGTGATTCCCTGTGTATACTGCAGATTTAATATTCTCATTATGAATTATCTTAACTATCACATTAACAACTTAATTAGAAAGCATATTTGGTCTGCTGAAAAAAATTGTGTAACTTTTTATCCTCAAAAATTACTTTCTTTGCTTTTCTTTCTCCTCTCAAGAGTTTTTCATTAGGAAGGAATTGGAGAAATTAGGCTTAGTGAAGAACTGCCATGTATGAATGATTGTCCACTTCTGACCATGCTTGACTTCATTGACCAAGCTGCGGAATGTCTGATCTGTAAAATGTATGAGCCTCTTCCTGCCACTGATAGATGCATTTTCTATGCAAATACATTCATTTTAGGGGCAGCTTACTTTGAGAGGGTCTCTATATCTTAATGACATCTTAACACTTGACTCTAGAATGCCTGGCCTATTCAGCCTATAATTAAAAAGAATAAATAAATGAATTAAAATATTAGGTAGGAAAAAATAATTAAAGATTGTGACTGTATAAATCATTAGTATATCAAACAGAGTATTAGATAAATTGTTTATGTATATTAAAAACACATCTTAACTAAAAAGGGTGATTATCAAAGTATATTGTCTTTTAATAATCACTTTTCTTTTCAACATAATTTTAAAAACAAAATTAATTTGTTGATTTTTTGTTAGAAGCCTGCAAAGTTAACAAACCCTGGCGTGCTTGCAAAATTTATGCAGAAAGTTAAGATTAAAAAACAAGAAAAAAGTTTTGTTTGCTTTATACAAAAACATTACATTTCTCGCCGACGTGTAGAAGAGTTTCTCAAAGCAAAATAAGGAATCTGTGAAGTGCATCAGTCAGGCTGATAAAATGTAAACTGAGGTTCTAAACTTTGCTTTCAGATGATGGGTTTTCACTTTGTAAAAGTAAACTATATTACACATTATTTCACTGCTCAATCAGGTCCCTTATTTAAAAAAAAAAATTAGTAAATCCTTTTGTATTTAGTAAATCCTTTTGTATTTTAAAATTCTACTGATATAGTGTCTTTCAATGAAGACTCACTAAACAGCACAACTCTGCTTTAACAATTACTGGCTCTCAAAAAAGGAGAAACCAATAAAAAGGAAATAATCTAAGATGAAAGCTGTAGAATCATGGTCTGTTCTATTGAGTGTCAGTAGGTACATTTTTTTAGCCCAAGGATTCCAACTACAAACTTTTAAAATCAGTGCATGAACAAAGTGTATAATCTTGTAATTGAGTTATGTATAGTGATTTGTAGTAAAGTCAGATTCAGACACTGCATGACTTTCTTTAAAATTCTTGTTACATTATCATTATTCCTTGAGTAACACAGTAAAAAGTTGTTTTCAATGCATTAACATTTGCCATTTTATCGTATGTTTATTATTTAAAAATGCAAATTTTGGGATGATGGCAGACAATCATCTAAAATAAAAAAAAAAAACTAAAACTGCTGTAAAGAATTTGTAATCAACACATTAGTTGATTAAAACCAAATTCCCCATGTTGTTTTGCTTGGCTTCAGCAATAAGGCAGTTTCTGAATGATTTTAAAATGTTTTAATAAAAGTAATATACCAGTTTTTATCAACTGAATGAGACCCAACTCAGACACACTTAGAAACAGAGGAAACTGGTGCTGTGTGCTCGCATACAGGCACTATTTTCCATTTCTGTGATATTCTTTTATTTTGTATCTATTGTGCTTCATTTGAAGATGAACTCAAATATAATTTGTAATATTCTATTTACTTACTGTTTTTGCAATTGTTTTATAAAATTATATTTGATAATTTGTATATTATTTTACATATACATATTGCATCCATAGAGATATTAATTAATAAAAAATGTCTTTTGTGCCACTGCAATGTAAACAGGGAATTTTTTTTTTTAATTATAGCATTTAGGTATTCAAGGCTGCACTTTGTAGACATTGTAGAAAATAGAAACTAACTTGGTAGACTTCAAACCAGAGAGATTCTCTACTTTTAATTAGTTTTTTTTTCCTTTTTTCTTTTTCTTTTTTACCTGATAATAACTTGCATCATCTTAAACTTGAGAACCTTTGAATGGTTTAGGTTAAGATCCAATATGATTTAAAGTGACTCAATTAATTTTTTTTTAATTTTAATATTTGATAAAATCCAAACAAAAATTTTAAAATACATTTAACTTTTTTGAAACAGTAAACAATATTTCTTAGAATACAATTTGACTTTATTAATTTTGAAAATTTATTTGCATTCTGTTAATATTCTTGTATCACAGAATAATTGAGTATTGGAATGCATAAGCTGGAATTATATGATGTGCATGTCTTTTTCTTTCTTTTTTTTGTATTTTAATTTGCATCAGAATTCAGATATTCAGTATTTTATTAATGTTCCTGCTTTAAATTTTTATCTAGTGTAATTTATATTTTTCTTTTTTTAATATTGACTTTTTCTCTGACAATGTTGACAGATGTCAATAAAGATTAAGGATTAACTCAGTTATTTTTATATACTTAATTAATATTAAGCATTATGATTTTTTTTAAAAATAAATTTTGATATGTATGGTTGAAAATCTATTTTGATGCATTTTTTTATTTTCCAGACTGGCAAAAAACAGAAGCTCAGAAGCATAGAGAGAAACTGCTATTGGAAGAATTAGTAGCTGTAGTAAACAAGCGAGATGAATTGGTGCAACATTTGGACACTCAAGAAAAAGCGTAAGTAAATTGATTTTCATACAATTATTTTGAAAGAAGAAAACAACAAAAATAGATTTTGAAATTTTAAGTTCAGTTTGTGATATTCCTTGGTTATTTCACGTTATACTTGTTATGAGCAGCTTTCACTCATAACAAGGTAAGTTCTGAATAAATATGACAGATTGTACAACAAGCCTATACTGGTTTCTGTAAATAAGATAATCTAAAGTATTTTAAAAAAGTATGAAAGTTAATGATAGGGAAATGTTGAAATTACTTCAATACATTTTCTCTGTAAGCCTTTATGTTAGTTTAATATTTAAAGGCAAAAAGTGCATGAGAGAGAATTTTGGTACTGTATTTCCAGTTTAATGCTTTGTCTTCTGGACAATAAACATCTATCAAAGAGAAGATTAGAAATTTATCGGACATTTTTTTTCTTCTGTACATAAACTTACAGAGCTGTCAGATGTGTCAGTTTGCCTGCAAAGAGAGAGACCTGTAAACAGAGTTTTTCTCCAAGATCACACAAAAAAAATTTTTTTATAGCATTGAAGAATATAGGGGCCAGCTCTGTGTGTCTTTTGTCATGACAGCAGTGTTCAGTGAGGCTCATGTAACCCAAGATTTATTCATAAATTTGAGGAAGCTGATGCATCATACTGAGGATGCCCACCTACAACTTTGGAAATTATTACAGAAATTCAACAAATGTTAGAAATTGTACATGGTAATACCCACGGAGAATGCATAACCCATCAAGTTTCCAGGTCTACTGACTTATCCCAGAAAACTGTGTGGAAAGTAATGTGCAAGGCACTAAAGCTATTTCTATACAAAATGTGAAGACTGCCAAAACTGCCTCTTGCTCGGCCAAAAAAACGATTGAACTTAATGGAACAAGTTAAGCCAGTTCAGAAAACTGCTAATTAACTTTCTTTCAATAAATTTGTTAGTAACCCAATTTTGTACTCTCTTTTTGTGATAGTCACATGCTGATTTCAAAACAAACTCATTTTTTAAAAATTGGCATGTTTGTTTTTGGTGATATAACTTAGCATAAGTGACACCCCCTAATGATAAAATCTGCAAACTCTAGGAAGCATTTCACTCACTCTCTCTCACAAAATAAATAAAACAATGTAAAAATAAATATTTAGTGTGAGATCTCTTGTATGACTTGACTATTTACAGATGCCTTGGCCATTTATGTGTTGCATCCCAAGACTCAAGACGTGACATTTCTATTTCTTCAAGTGTCACATGTGGCTCTTTGTCATTTGGTGGTGTACCTGTAAAAGTATTGTCACTACCAAGTGATTCTAAATTTGCATATGTATAAAACCTGTCACAAATATTCACATAATGAAGTTACTAAATAGTGAGAGTATGGTGCTCCACCATAACTTAAAACTGAACAGCAATAGCTAGGTTACAGACTATAAAAAGATAGACCAATGTAGCTGCTGGATTTGGTGTAATTTTGGCAGAAATAGGGAGAGTTTGGTTAAATTTAAGAAAGATATTGCAGGAGTGCCACACTGTCAGGATAACCATTACATCACTTATCTGGCTTTATATAACTACACTATCTTAGCAAGTTCCATTCAGAACAAATTGTGGCAGATTTGTAGCACCCATCTCTTTGACCAGAGTGTATGAAATACATTACACTGCTAATCTACATTTTAGACTTCCAATATTTTACGTGCTCCTAACACCAGCATGCCATAGAGCAAGATTGGAGCAGCCTTGGACTTTGGCAGACTGAAACCAGGTTTACTTCTTTGATGAAAGTAAATTCAACCTTGTTTTTGCTGATACACATCTGGCAGGAACCAAATTAATGTTACACTAACTAAAATGTTAGAAAGAGACTATTTTGGAGTGATGGAGTTCTAGCCTGAGGTTCTATAGTCACATGATTATAAAAGTGAACTGATTCCCTTTGATGTAGTTGTTACAGGTCACAGATACCTGGAAGAAATCATTACCCCTGTTGTTATACTATTAGTATGAATTTACAGTAATCAATTCATTTTCACGGATGATAATGCAAGGACCTATCATGCAAGAATAGTTCTAAGCCATCTACATGAAGAAATGTATTTATGGCCTGTTGCTTCCCTTCAACCTAAACTCCATAGAACATGTTTGGGATAATTTCTCCAGATGCATTGTACAGTGATGACAGGCTCCTAAAACTATGACAAAACTGTGTGAGATGTCTGGTAAACAGTAGGAGATATAGATGCAGTACTATAATGCAAACCAAAAGCAACCATCCAAACTTCTAAAGGTAACATGACTTTGGAGTTCGTATGCATTGACTTTGTTGTCATTCCAACATCACAATGCATCAATCAATTTCCAGATATTGTACAAATGTTTTACGCTCAATACATTTTTTCATTTTATTTCACATTTTCCATGTATTGTTTTCAAGTTAAAAAAAATTTTGAAAATGTAATGACAGACCATTTGTTCAAGAATTATTTCACTTTATTTTAATGTTTTGGAAAATAGAAACAAAATTATTTGAATTTTTGTGTGAACATTAAAAAAATTTTGTGTACAGATTCATTTTGTAATATTCTTAAAATTAGTTTTGTCTCATTTTTTAAAATTGTTGCTGTAATTAAAATTTTGATTGATAACTGATGGACTTAAAAGCTTAGTATTAAATTAAATGTTACTTGTATTCCAATTTGCTCTTTACATTTAAAAAATGTACACTAACTTATATTCTTACACTACTAAATAGGTTTCTTTTATTCTAAGGTAACGAGTAAATAAGCATATTAAACTACAACAACTTTAGTATTCATTATAGTTTATCTATTAGCAAAAGAAGAATTGCAAGGCAAAAATATATTTTGTTTGCATGCAGGAAACTTCCACATTCAAGACATGCAATAGTTAGCTGATGCAGCCTGTAGAAACACAGTGTACATGAGACATATCCACCAGAATCTCACCCACAACCAATATCCAAAAATAAAAAGGGTTTTTTTTTTTTTACATTAAAATATGTGATAACTGTTTTTACAGCCTCTCAGAGAGAAAGCTACAACTAGTGCTGTTACTAATCATTTTTTATTCAATGTGTGCTAACACTAGCTACAAATACTGCTGCAGTAGAAGGACAATTCTCTCTCATTGTATGTACATTGTTGCTGCCTCAGTTTTCTATATATCTTTTGTTATCTGCCAGTCAACATCAGCCATTCCACCATTTTCCAGATGTCTGTCTGCTAATGTTTTACTATGTTTTTTGCTACTGTAACATAATTTTCTATCGCATTAGTGTTTTAATTAATCTCTTACAAGCATTGGTTACTGTATCCTGTTTTCCTAACAGGTAATGAAGTCTTGATCTTTATTTCACTATTATTGCTGACTTGTAAACAATATCCTGCTGCCATCATATTACTAACCAACATGTGTTCTTATTTCATTTTTATTACATGGTTATGAACTATTTGTTCTCAGTTCGTGAGTTTTGCATCTTTAGATAGAGATTTTTCTCCCATTGCAGTTCATTGGTGATTTACATTCCAAATTTTTACACTAGTATGAGATCCTTAAATCTGATGTTCAGTCAAGTTTATTTTCAGCATAATTAGTCTATTCTTTGGATTTGTTCTTAGCTAAATCTCTGAATATACCTGTTTCATAGTTCCTTTACATTCTGTTTTCCATAGTTTTTCCTGTGAAATGTGTTGATCATTACTGCTGTGACTTTTATCTGAGTCACAGCCTTGGATGCTATATTCAGTCATCTGGAGATTCAGACAGATTTTTTTTATGTTCTGTACCATTTCAGCTATGTTCTTCAGAACTTACTGAGATCTTTTGCCAAGTTTCTTTTGACAGAACCTGGTATTAGTGTTAAGGTTATCACACCTAGTGCATTTTTTTTTGTTGTCAAGATTCACCTATTGAACCAGCATGTAGACTGTGCCATGTTTGGAATTGTTCTTATCTGGATTTTTTGTCCAGTCCATAGTAAATACACACAATTTACTTTTTAAATAAAGAAAAATATTGAGCATAAAAGTAGTAGAAAAATTTTAATGTTTGTTTTTAATACTTATCAATAATGTATTGAAACTGAATATATGGTTTTAAAAGCACAAAACTTATTTTACAATTAAAAGCAAAAGGGGAAGAAAGGGCCAAATAATGTAGTTGATTCAGGAATCTAAAACAAATTAATGAAGGGAACTTATTAATTTCTTGGTCATAGTGCTGTACAAAGCTTTTTGCAGCTGGGAAAGGACAGGTGGACTCTTGTTTTTCATATTTTTTAACATCACTACATTTAAAAATAAATATTTTTGTCTGGTTTGATTTTGTCACTGAATCTGACATATATTTTGTTTTAATCGTTATGAAAAATGCTTCTAACAGTACATGATGTAATAATGTTGTACCAAGACATTAAGTTAGTGTAGTGTCAGTAGCTGGAATTCATTTCCCGATAAGTCTGGGCTGATTGGTGGCTTGCACAGGTGTTTTTCAGCTCACTCTTGTCATTTTCCTCAGGGTTCATGGAGAGCCTCATTCTTCACTCCTATTCTCATCTTTAACTCATTGGGTGACCAGGGCATGCCATTTATTAATCAGAGTTGGTTATTTATATTGCCATTAATTGATATAACAAAAATGTGAACTGAGATTACAAACACTACATATGTCAACACACAAAAAAGAACATTCCATTAGCTTCCATCATTGATGTATTGCCAAATGATTAATCTTTAAGATACACACGGAGCATTAAGCCTGAAGTGCGTGTCACCGATTACAAATCTGACGTTTGCCATTGCTTTTTTTTTTTTTTTGTTTGTAATTTTTAACTTTTAATTAATCATGACTGCTGTTAGGGAATATGCTTTTGCAACCTGAACATAGTTAGTTACACAGTGTATTTATCAAATAAAGAATTTTTAATTTTTTTTTTTAAAAAAGGCTTTTAAAAGAAACTTGTCAAGAGAACTAAAGGAACTCGGTAATATTTCATTTAGGTTTGCTTATGCCTAGAGAAGTTTCTTTTCAGCCATTCCTGCCAGATGGCTTTTTACAGGCCACTAATACATAGCGATATACAAAGTGTACTTGTTTTATTTCATTATATTCTTTTTTAAAACTGAATAATGTTTACTAATATTGTACAAAATTAGCTTACATCCCTGAAGTCAACAAAGAACCAATCAATCTGTAGCTTCCATTTGACTTGCTCTTTTGCTGTTATAGTTTCATTTGGTTAAGTACTTATATTATTCATTAAAATGATTTTTATTTTAAGAAAGTTTTTGAATTTATTCCACCTCAACTTATCTGTTAAAATTTATATCGCTGTTATGAATGATTCTTCTCAGCTGTGCCACGTTTTTGTGATTTAATGTAGAATTAATAATAGTATTTTGCATGGATTTAAATTACATTACAAACGTTTTTTGCGACTTTGAGACAAGTTATTTCAAAATAAACTCTCCGTATTTTCTAGAATAATATTTTGGACATTATTTAGTGTAAATTTAATTGTATCATCAGTGGAAAATTACGCATATATAGTTACCAGTATTGAGAAATTTCAAACAAAAAAATCATTGTTGTGCTCAACAGTGAGGTACTAAACGACCCGTCCTCGAAACGCATCATGGGAAGTACATGTCGATGATTACAGATTAACGACACGGAAAGAGGTGGTTGTTTTAAAAACAAAGTTCTTTTATTTGTTTAATTATTGAATAATTGTTTAATATTAGCTTTTTTGGTGAAAAACTTTACCAATATTTACTCAGTGACTACGTTAGAAAGAAGAAAAGAATGGCCAATACCTCATCCGTGGAAATCTGTTCTCACCGCACATTTTGATGTCTACAAAGGTTTCTCAAATGAGTATATATCGATTTATTCCTATTGAATAGTTTCTGTACAAGAACTTTGTGCTTAAATTCGGAATTTCAGAAGCTAATTTTGTGTGGACTCTGCAATTCTATATATTTTTCAAAGTCATTTCAGCGAAAGAAGATTACATTGTCTCTCTTATGTTGTGTTAATGGCGTTTTCCTTACCGTCTAGTTTGTAGACTTGATCGCAAAGAAAACATTTCATTGGTGCCATTTCCTATTGAATTATCGAATGAGAAGCGGCAGTAACGAACGACAGGACGTAAGCATTTCCCCTGGAACTGTCTAGCTATGGTTTTTTTGTTTGTGCAGTCAATAATCGAGCATAATGAGGCGCAAATTAACCCTGCAATTTGCTTGATGACAGTTACTAAATATCCCATTGTTTGATCTGGACGTAAAATAGATTCCTTGCTGTGTTGATTCAGGAAGACACTGGCTTTGTAAACGAATTTGAACAACAGTATCTTGTCTCTGTTGCCTGTCATGTTAATCAGCCCTGCGTACGCCCCCAACTCTTGGTGAGCTCGTTGCCTTGCCGGATTGTTGTTGTTGTTGTTGTTGAGATGTATACATACGATGGCGGGAATAAAAATTGTGTTCAACAACCCCACCCTAATTGGTATTGAATAATTTACATATACTCGCTTCGTCGTGCTATTCAGGCGGGAAATATTGGCGGATTTCAATAAATTCGATATGGTAGATAAAGTAGAACTGCTTTACTGTCAGATCCTTTTTTTGTTTCCTGATGGTGGACTGACGAATACAGACGCCTAGGTATCAAACGGACGGACGTTTTCAGGGTAAACAGAATGCAATGACTTTCTCCGTTGGCGAGCTGATTCTGGTGTTTGGGAAAACAAAATCTAAAACTGTTCCCCCTTTATTATCATGAATCTCAAAAGGTCACAATAGAAGAAATCCATTGTTTTTCTTTTAAATTTGCATATATTTTTTTTCGTGCCAATGAAAATATTCATAATTTCATCGAAAGTAGTGTATTTCTCTAAGTAGATTTTACGATCTACTGTAGGCCTTTCGTTGGCGTTGTTTTACTATTTTTTTAATTGGCTACATCTTAAGTTAACTCGAGCCTTGTTATATTTCACTGAGTATCTGTTAAATGGCAAAGAGTCTCGATTTCCCAATAGTTTCAGTCACTTTTTCTTGAGACGTGACTTTTTAAAAATGTCAGCATCCAACATTGAAATACGAGGAGCAAACGTGACCGGATGTCATTTTCCCGGTTAAACCGAAGTCTGCGCCATAACAGAACCGAACAAAAACTGATAATTTGCACAACGGGAACCGTTCCGTGCTACCCTGATTTTAACTAGCATGTATTTTACGTGATCACCTGAAAAGCGGCGCAGAAATTGCTTGCTATTTTAAAAAAAAGATTGCTACACTTACTTTTTTCTTTTATTTGCTCCGTGACATTGAGATTCTTACGAAGGTAAAATCTCCTTAATATACCCAGTCGTGGCTATTAAAAGCGCTGTTCCATTTATCTACTTATGCGATTACGCCGTCGATGGATATCGGGAAACGCGATCGCCGCGGAAATATTACCGTTTGTTTCATGGGAAAATTGCATTTTGATTTACTTGAAGGTATTAGATATTTTATTCAGTAGGTTGGTGGTTGGTTGTTTTTGTAGCTTTGTTTGAATTTATTTTATATCCATCCTTCATGAGCCTAAACAATGCTAATTTTTATGCAATAAACTGTAAATGGACTAAGTCATTTAATTTCTTACCTGGAATATTATTCACCTGACAACCAAAGATGCCGGCAATTTTTTTTTTTGTAATTTCTCCAAGAATAAAATTAATCAATATAATTAGTTTTGCCACTTGTTTTTATTAAAAATAGTTTAAACAAATACTTTTTTTGTAATTAGTACTGATGTAGGCAGATTTGATTAGAAATAACGACAGTTAACTAGTCAGACTTTGTGCGGTGGACCCGCAACACCCTTACTAACGACGGAGACGCGTGAAATGCCTATTTGGTCGCACGTACCAAAGTTACTCAGGTGGTTGAGAATTTGTCGTTGTCAGGACATGGTCAGGTGTGGACAGATGACAGCTTAGTTAGGGCAGGACTGTCCCGTGAAGAAATTGGTCAGCATTCATTTATTAGTCGTCTGATGGCTAAAAATGGCAATAAGGCCTGGGTTACTATCTGCCACATCCGGGAGATCTAGAGAAATAGCTGTCGGGAAGGATAGTGTACCCCTCTTTGCCAGCGCCAGAATCCTTGGAGATCAGTGGGTGGTGGGTGACCCTGTGTCCGTCAGGAGGATGGATGCTTCGTTCGCCGCCCACTGCTGCCACCGCGTAGTGGGCGCAGCAGCATAGTCACTAATTCGAACAGTTTTTGTTTGATTAGAGTAGGTGGCTGTTTCAAAGAGTGGAGGCTTACAGTCAAGAAAACATCACTGAGACAGCTGCAGACAAGCGGTTGCGTAATAGTATGGATGTTTCCATCACAGTTACCAGACAGACACCATGTTGCTGTTGTCTCATTTAGATAGCTTCCCTGACGCGGTATTTACATCAGAATGCCAGTCACCCTGATTTCTGCCCCTTAGAACATTGGTTTGACTTTCTTAGCCACAAAATGAGGAAGAAACCCTTATTCAGAACCTGCATTAAATGACCTAGCACTGCACTACACAGGGAACAAATAGTGACAAGGATGGCGCCAAAGAGGATCCGGTGACTAGTTCTGAGCATGAGATATGGTTCTGCTTTGTGAGTGGAGAAGACAGGCTAGATACCGAATTTTTGTACAGTAAAGATTTCTAGCTTTGCATTTCCACATTCGTATCCATAATTTTCTTCCGAGGATTCGTTCAATGATGTCGAGGCATTGGTTTATTTCATTATGAAGATGACTTTAAAAGCAGCGAATTTATTAACGTTCTGACTGTAATGTGCGTGATGTAGCTGTTTACTGGTGAGGGCTATCTATCGTACCTCTGTGAGAAATTCGTGTTAAGTATCGGGTAGCCGGCCACCCAGTCGCTATTTCTCCAGTGGCTGCCTTAGAACAGAGTCTTCTCTATACATAGCTCTTATGGGCTGGAAATCAAAAAGGATTAGAGTGCAGTCATCTTCTATTCCAGTAATGTATATAAAAACAAAACAAAAAAACGCCGCTGTTTGGAAAAGAAATTTAAAAAATATATATATTACAACGTTTAAAACATAGTTGTGTCGAGCAAAATGAACGCGCGCTTCGTCTTTGTGGCCAAATGTTTTGCTGCTCAGCCAGCCAGCCAGCGATCCGTGCCGTCTGGCAATAACCGCTGGTACGTCGTAAGCTTAATTTTACAATCCAGTTGGAGTAGATAGACTTTTTCTGTCCTCTAAACCTCTGCGGATACTTCAGAGAACCTGATGATGAGCGAAAGTTCAGAAGGCGATTTCCGTTAATCCGCTGGCACAGACTGACTCTGCGAGCAGATAGCCGTGTGTCGTCCATCTGAATATGGATACATTTTGGAAATTTACCAGTTTCCATTTAAGCTTATTTTCTCTCGACTTATAAATTATATTTACGTGTACACGCTCAGCCAGCGCGTGGGAAAGCTCTTTCCCTAGAATTATGAGGTTGTAGTTTCTTGGAGAGGACAAAAGAGACGGTACCTATGGGAATAGACAACGTTCAGTCGTAATTATAATTAAGCATTTTTTTTGTTTTATTTTACTAGGATTCCGTACGTGTGTTTGGGGACTTATTTCTCAGTGGCGTAAGGACGAACAACTGAAAAGAGGAAACAGGTGCCTGCC
The DNA here is from genome assembly GCA_018389105.1 of Nautilus pompilius. Taxonomy (NCBI): domain Eukaryota; kingdom Metazoa; phylum Mollusca; class Cephalopoda; order Nautilida; family Nautilidae; genus Nautilus; species Nautilus pompilius. The sequence goes on along the minus strand of JACATO010000125.1, from coordinate 30,287 downwards.
GATTGTCTCGCGCACCAGGAATCGCTTAGTGGTAGTTTTTTTGTTTATTTTGTTTTCCAGTTATTAAAGACAACGATACATTTTTTTTCCTCTCTTCCCTTAGAATTCTTATTTAATACTGCTTTCAAAACGTTCGTTGACACAACAATATCTGTATAGTTAGTAAAATGTTTGTTCGTTTCAGATTATTGTTGCGGAGAAAGAGATTTTTGCTGCATTTATGCAAATTTAGCGGAAATAAGCCGACTTAGAATGTCCTCGCCTGTCCCTTCGCCACCAGACTGCTTTGTTAGCTAAACTACCGCATCTGCTCCTGCATTGCAGTTCAGTAGAACAAAGAAGAAAACCCCGCCGCGCAGACACTCGGTCTCCATATTTGGAAAGGATCCGCGAATAGGAAAATAAAGTGAAATAGCCGCTTCACCTACGTAATTCAGCGGAATTATTGCGCTGTGAAGATACTTAATGGAAATCTTCTACAGATCGGGTGAAGTGGTAACGAAGATAGAGTCGTATACTTTTAGTATAGAAATATTATCTATAGTTTTCACACAATGCCTGTGTTCTTTTGCGAGTAGATGGAGATGGCCAGCCTGTCGTCTGCAACGATTTAGTGATGTATTTAAATCAAACATTCGCATGGAAAGAAGAGTAAGAATTTATCTTTTCTCTAAAATGTTTTCTTTACTTATTTAAACATATTATGTAAATAATTAAAAAGTGAATATTTATACTTTATTAAATGCGACTAATTTACAGAAGCGGTAAATCAAATAACGTCTTGTTTTTAATGTTGGATAATTTTAAGTTTATTGATTAAATGTCTTGCTACATCTCAACTTTGAAATTTTCTGTATATTGGGCATAAAAATATTTTCTGTTTACTCCTATCTTGAATCGGGATTTATACACTAAAATAGTGTTAAATTGGTAAGATTCAAAAACCCCTCTTTAGATTGCACGGGGATGTGATTTTTCTTTCTCATCAAACCCCTGGAATCCGCTATGGTTAATTTCTTGGGTTTTTTCGGGTTTTCTTTAGGTTTTATGCAAATCGAAGCCCCCCCCCCTCTCTCTCTCTCTCTGGTATATTTAAAACTTGGCTTTGAGTTTGGACATTTTTTGAAATTGTGCCAGTTCTTTGACATTCAAAACTCTAGACGATGTCGTAGACCTGTTCCGGTAAATGGCTTCTTAGACTGACTGGTATAGGATATTCTTGCAAAAAAAATCTGTTTTTTTAAATATATAATTGTGAGAAGCAACAGAACGGTTACCTTTTAGATAATTTAGTAAGCCTTTTTTAAATGTGGAAAATAATTTCTAAAAAATACCTAATTATTTCCTTCATCAATATTATTTTATATCAATGGTTAAAAATGTACAAAGCTAAACGAAGATTTGCTGCACATATTGATTTATTCCTATTTCCGAATATATTCGTTTGATGAACGATATTACATACGTTGTCATTGAGTCTCTGCAGTTGTTATTTAACCGGAAATAATTACATGGACTGGTTCGCATTGGCTGTTGGGAATTCTCCCCCGGACTTACCTTGATCTGAGTGGTTGGATTGTAGAGTAGACAGAATAAAAGAAAATGAATACGATCACATTTCAATTTTCCAAGATGCTGGAGGTCTAATTATTTGAAAGGGATTTTCAGGAAAAGAGTGGCATTTATGGACACGTATTTCCTTCCTGTCTTTTATTTTATATTATTAACATGACTTTGTGTGCTTAAGACTCGCCACTTTGCTAAATCCTTCCTCTCTCAGGAAAGATGTACTAATTAATCGTAATCTGATTAACATCGAGAGTGCACCCAGCCCGCTTCTTATCTACTCCCTCCCTCTGCACTGTTTTTGCCTGGGGTATTTGTAATTTGTAATAGGATTGTCTTCAGTATATGACCTCAACCATCCCGTCTCAATTGGACAAGTTTTTAAAGACAGACAGACAGACAGACAGACAGACATGGCTAATGAAAGCGGATAAGCGTTAAGCTTTCCGCTGTCTGCAGTAAGTGGCAGGTAGGTTCATCCGCAGACTGCACTACGCCGTTTTCTTCTTTTTTTATCATGGGTCCCCCCCCCCTTTGTCAGAAGGGGTCTTGGCGTTGCCAGCGTGTTTTCAGCTCGGGTCTCCAGAGGAAAAGCTGTCAGATACAGAACCGTACGTTTTGTGTTGATGGCGGCTTATGTGGGCGAGTAATCAACATCGACTGTCCCTTACATCGCCACCGTCTTTGTTCCCAGTGATTACAAATTACCCCGGCACTTAGGTATTAAGTCAAGTAATCTAACAAAATCTTTGTATCATTATGATCCATTGGGATGTTCCAGAAGGGTTACTAATGTCTTCAGAAACTCAGTCTATTGTCTTTAGTTTTCTTTGTAAGTTTTTTCAGAGATTTTTTGGTACATCAGTCGTAGCGAAATAAACTCTCGAATCCCGACAGCTTTTGTTGTATATTTTCAAGAATAGCGCAATTAATTATTCTGTTTATTGTTTTAAGAACGGATTAATGTGAAGAGGTCTACGATATTCTGCTTATTTTCTATTGTTTCCATATTTGTTAGGTAGTCTATTCGTCGATATCCTCTTCTAAAAAGTTTGTTATCAGCTGAAATAGAAAACCTTGCAAATTTAATACGAAAACAACTTTCCAAAATCTACCGTTGTGATTAGTTAATTTGAGGTTATCAGGTGGAACCTTCACATATTAACTGAAATTGTTTGCGATATTAAAATAATTTTGGTAAAAAAAATGGAGTCATCAGCACATGTCACGATATGAAGTATTTTGTAGAAGATACCATGGCAAAGTCGAATTTTTTACTTTTATAGCAAAGTACTAGGATATCAGCTTGTAAATTTCTAATCTTTTAGCAACATTCGCTTTGCAGAGAAGTGACAATAGTGCCACAATGCTAGTAGATGTCAGCATGACGCACCAACCAGCTATGCGTTAAAAGCCATGTTACCAACGCTATTTTTTCTACCGTCATCTGCAAGATTTGATTCCATCAACTTGAAAACCATTGTTGTGACTGGACGATTGCAGTGAACTAGCCAAGTCACCATCACATGCCGATTAAACAACGTAGGGTTTTGGGCGGCATATGATGTAATGGCATCAATTCAGTTTGGGTTGATAACAACAATCATTTAACAAAATGGGGAAAGGGAGTTGTGCCCAATGAAGACATGCAGTTTAATTTGAAATCAGACGGGGAGATCCACGTGGCTTTTATTTTCACCACATCTCTTCAAACAAATACAAACGCTGGATAATTTAATATTGAAAAAAATGCATCGATCAAAACAATAGAGATATAAATTGCACGAATTTATTGAGGGAGGTCATTTTGCGCAATATCTAGACACTTTCGGTGCATTTAGGGACTATACAATTTCATCATAGCATAATCTAAAATCACATGATCTTTAGTGGTGTGTGGCTGCTTGCACTACAGCATCTCACGCTGCTCACCAGACGTCTAACGCAGTTTTTTAACACTGCGTTCCTCCTCTTTTAAGGCTTGATGCATTTTCGGAATGGTTCCGTGAGCACGTGATCATGCATCTAGAGGGGAACGAGCAGGCCATGGAAGACTGCTATTTCTTTTGAGGTGGTTTACGATTAATCTTGCATGATGGATCTTTGCAATATCGTTCACGAAGGTGACTTGATTGCAGTGACTTTGTACTAACGATAGATAGTGTTTGACTTGTAGTTTATGTATCAAGGATAACCAGTTCACTTTTGTAACCTCGTGACAGCACCCGAAACTGGAACACCTATACTCCAAAAGCAATGTCGCTCTAACACAGTAAGGGTGCCTTGTTTGGTTCCCACAGAAGGCGTAAATGACCACCACCAATATGAAGCGCACATGGGTTTTATCCCTCCTAATCTTGCCATACCGTGTGCCTGTGTTAGGTGTGGGTGAAATACTGGACTTTTAGCAAGTATGTTAGCAGGAAGTATGCGATTTCATACAGTCTGATCAGGAATGCGGGTCCCACGAACCTGCTGCAATTCGTTTTCGATGGAACATGCAGAAATAGTGCGATAAAATCTAGCCAGGTCTTTCGTGAACTGGACTAGTCTCGCAGTACCTTTGCTCAAATCGGCTCATAACCTACTTCCGGTCCGTAACTTAGCTATGGCTACGTATCGCTGTTTATCAGTAAGTCGCCGATTATTCTTAGTGTTCGGTAATGTCATTATGTGGACATTTTGGAAATGCTTTGTAACAGATTTAACCATTATTATGCAAATGTTAAGGTATATGACTGGTTTGACTTTTGTGGATACACCCCACTATGCAGCAGTTGAAAGGATCGTATGACATCTACAATGGCTATGGCGACTGTAAATAGTTGTACAAGATCTTATACAAAATATTCCTATAATGTGTTGTTCAGTATATTATATGGCGTTTCGCGGAGTTTAACCGACTGCGAACATTCCCCTATTATCATATTTGCCTCTAATTATTTTTGACAAGAGGCGGCGTGGTAGTCCGGAGGTTAGCTTACTGGCCTGCTAAGTTGCATCCCCGGCTTATCTCCCTAGCATGGTTTCTTATTCTTTTCCAGCTGGCCATTTGACCTGTATCCTTTTCTAATTAAGCATTGAAAGTGGGTCTCCGTCTTGTAGTTGAGGCTTTGCTTGATAATAATTTGTGACGAATTAATGAATTTGGCTGCAATGAAAACTGAACACGGAGTTTTAACAAATTATAATCGTGCCTGGAGTACCCAGCCCTAGTAACATAGGGTTAACTAGCTGTACTTCTGCGTGATACAACAACGTTTAGCTAAAAAAAAGAGACGACTCAGGACTTTTGATGAACACCTTTTCTTTTTCTTTTTTTCTTTCAGAACTTGAATAATACAATTTTATCAATTTCAGTAATCTGTAAAGTGCCAACAAGCAGAGTTATTTAATTTTATTCAATTAAAATTAACTAACTTGCGATCGTTTGTCTTATTGCTTATTATAAAGTGATATGCAATATAAAACTCCATGGCATCACAACAGTGCTTTAAGAAGATACAGATGAAAAGAATTGCATTGTGCCAAACTATTATTATTTACTAAATCATGAGAAAGTTTATTAGTAATATCAAAAATATTTAATATTATTCATTCTCGGGGAATTATGAATCCGATTCGTTTGGCTGTTATATATTACACGATCTGTACTATCATGGTATACGTTTCGGTTCTTGCGATTTTAGTCGACATCATAATATGTGGGGGGTCTAAAATTTTCGGACGGTCTCTACACAAGCCGGCGCGCCAGGCTGAACCAGCGACTCTTACTGTTCCAGCCATTACAGCGCGACACGTGCGCGTGGTTTATATATCGAGAGCTAACCTTAAAAGGGGGAAAACATCAAGATGCGTAGAATTGATTGCTAATATGGAATCTGGATGGATTGCGTGCCATCTTTTGTCACTGATGGAGTAGAGCAGCTTACCCCAGACTTTTATTCCAGATCATTTTCTCATCAAAGGACCTCATCAACAACTTCGATATTCTCAGTAGCCAGGCACAGTAATAGAAATGGGGTTTGTTGTGTGCATCGTATACAAAAGAGAACGGATACCAGCTGCAATCGCGCCATTATTTCTGTTTTATTTCAGATGAACAAGCAAATGCTAGCTTTTTTCCATTAGAATTCCACATACTAATGTTTTGGGTATTACACCAGTTTTATTATTGTTATTTTTATTGCATTATGTATCTGCATTCAAGCCTGCAAAACAGCTGTAGAAAAAAGTACACTAAAAACAACAAAAAACGCTAATTTACGTAATATAAGTAAGTTTTCTTGGCAAGTATCCACGATAAAAATCAAAAAGATATTTGGATGCCAGTTTAATAAGTTAATAATTAAAAAGTAACAAAGTGGCAACTTTTCTGTTGTTATTCCAGAATACATTTCTCATTCTGACTAAGCCTAAAAGATTCTTTGGATCCTGCAATGAGACGGGAGTTAAAGTTTTCAGCAGGAGTTATGTAACTTGATCTGTCTTTATTGGAGTTTTTTAAATCTCCTTTTTCTGAATCCTTTCCTTTTGACGTTAGAAAAGTCAGCTGAATGGAAAGAGGGTTCTGCCGTCATTTTAATTTCTTTTCTAAATTCTGCAGATGTCATCAGGCTTCATGGTTCCTTTAGTGTTAAAACTACGGTTAAATGAGCAAGATAGTTTTGAAGTTATCTCATGTAAATTGAGCACCTATTCGGATGATGTATACGACGTTGGTACAGGTTTGTTTCTTAGCTTTCCTGGTTGAAAATTGGGATCTTTTTACGTTGAAGAATTTTATTACAAATAATGCAACACAGCTCTCAGAACTGATAAGTAAAAGAACCCGGTACATTTTTCTAAAGATTGCCATATTTCCTTATAATATCTGTAAAAAAAACACTGACGTATTTTGTTTGTTTCACATGTAATTAGACTACTTTCACAATTATAAACGATTGAAAAAAGATAGCTAAACTCAGAGATCGTGATATATACTATTCTTTGGAGATGGCGCTTAAAGAATTCGTTAGTATTAACATAATATCGTTGAAGTTCGAAGGCTTTTACCCTAACGCCTGCGTCTGGCTGACTCTGTCTCGGAGAGGAATCAACATAATCGTTTCCAGCCTCAGCTTTCCTGTTTTTGTTTGTTTAATAAATCGTCCCCGGTACTGCGCAGATGTAATTTGGCAATAACCCGTTTCAATTCCTTCACACATTTTCTTTCCGGAAGAGTCTCAGGTGCTGCAGTATACTGCTCAAATTTGTCTACATTTTCGTCGGTTAGTAGAACTACACGGTCGTCACCCTCTTGCATTGCAATAGACTTTGAGATTGCGCGTGGTTTAGACCCCCCCCCCCAAGCCGGTTTAAAGGGGAACCAGAATATATTTCAAAAATTAAATTTTGCTTTTTCGAGTCAAAGTTCGCAATGCAGTTGTACTTTATATGTGAGGTAGTCTCATGGAGAATGGTTAAACTGGGCGTATCAGAGTTGTGTTGCCATCGCAGCATAATTCTAATAGATCGTGCGTAACTAATTATTATTATTATTATTATTATTATTATTATTATTATTATTATTATTATTATTATTACTATGTCCTATAAAAATTATTAGTGATGGTGATGGATAAGTAGCATGATTCAAGTATTTTAATATTCCATCACTTAGCGGCCCGTTTTAAACATCTGTCTACTTTTCGTGATTATTAACTAACGTACAGCGATCGTTATTCCTTTAGTTCTTTTTTTTTGTTGTTTTTCTACTTTGAAAAGCTTTTTTTTTTTTAATTTTATAAATATTATTTTAAAATTTCCCCTGCAGAGCCTTATTTTTACCGACCGTAATGAAATATAACCGTCTGAGAAAAGTACTGTGCTTAATCGAATCGCGATGGCCTTTGTAGATGCTATCTTTTCGCCTGAACCGATCCTGTTGGTGGTGATTTGTCGGACTTCTAGAACAAAGAACGCATAGTCATCTGCAATTTTTATCATTTAGTCTTTAACTTGAAATATTGTTAAAGAAACAAGGATGAAAACAGAAAACTTTAAAAAAAAAAACCTTTTCCCTTAAATATTATTTAAATGATTTAACAGATTATTTTGTTAATACCTTTGGTGTAATCTTCTTGCCTGGGAGGCGAAGTGATACAGTGAAATGTAACTTTTAAGTTTCTCATCTGCTCCACCAAAGAAGTCGTATAAAAATGCTCAACTAAACCGACCTATAGCGACATAACCCTGAAGGATGAATGAAGCCCATTAATGGACAGGAAGAAATCACTGTGTTAGAATTTACCCTGAAGATTCGTAGATTTGATTAACATCTGTTAAAAATAATTTAAAATGTAACAACACAGTGGACTTGGGCCTAATCCCAACCGCAGACACACGTTAGGTTGACGTCGTGTGTGACTTGGAATGACTGCAGATATGTTTGTCCAGCAGAATTTTGGAAAGGCAGACATTACAGCATTTTAAAAAAAACACGCGACAGTGGGTTCCCGTCTAGCAGGTGCCACAGTGGCCAAGACGGTTTTGTTGGTAGGCTGCTTCAAGACATCGGTCAATCGAGTTTATCAGCAATGGCAAAGGGTGGAGGAAATGTTTGGTGCAACGGGGAATTGTGGCTAGAGGGGATACTGAAGTCTAACCGTCATCAAACAACGGACCAACCGACTGACATTCAGTGCAGGGCGATCCACGTGCATTGCATGATCACATTTCATGCATGAAAAGAGGACCTGTGTGGTGTAAGCCTGCAGACATCGGACGAAGGAAGACAGGCACACGCCACATTCTTATTATTTCTTTTCTTTTTTTTTTGTTGCATAGATGAGAGAAGAGACTTGGAGAAACAACATGAATCACTCGACCCCTCTTGTGCGAAATGTCCGGGCTTCTGGTGAAGTTATGATTTGGGGCATTTTTTGCAGGCATGGCCCTTTGGTTCATCCAAAGCTTACTCAGCATCGTTTCCGAATAAGTACATCCAGAAATGCTTTATGTGTACTTTGTTGGAGCGACTACTTCCAAGACGACAATACTTTCATGCACCATGTTCACATTGTGCATTCATGTTTTGAGTAACATGACCGGGACTTCAGCCATTTCCCGTGGTCAGCACAATCCCCGGATCTGAATCCAATTGAACCTCTGTGGAATCTACTTGAAAGACACATTCGCTATCACGATTTTCTCTGCCTACATATTAGTGACTGAATTGGAAAATATAGCAGAGGACACCCTCCAGCATCTTGTGGAGTCTATGCCAGGCTGTGTCATGGTCGTTATTCGGGGGAAATGGTGGCCCAGTCCATTATTACGCCTTGGTTATAATAATAATAATAATAGTGATCAGGCAGTGTGTGTATATAAACGTGGCGTCAACAAGACACAGTGGTTTGTAGAGTTCTTTTAATTAAAAATGTTTGCTACCAGACTGTTTATAAACATTTTAAAATTGCTTATGTGACGACAGATATTACGGAAAATACACACTTAAGCGGATCCTTAAAATGTTTTTCTGAAAATTTGTTGCCTGCTAAAGCAGATGTTCATAGTGTCTTTATGGCTTGTGTATTTCAGTTAAATCACTCTCGACATTTCTGTTACCGAAATCTTTTATTCTAATTGCCATAAACACTCAAAGACCGAAGCTGGTAAAGAACCTCGGATGAAGCACTAACATTATTATTATTATTATTATTATTATTATTATTATTATTATTATTATTATTATTATTATTATTATTATTATTTGCTTTTAATGATCTCTCATTTATCCAGCCTACTCTAAGCAAGTTTCAGTTGCAGCCTTATACAACAAGGCTGTTAAAGTCTTTTATAGATCGTTTACAAAAATTAACTTTAAGATTCGTTTGTCCAAAAGTCTTTATGGGAGACTGATCTAAGAAAGCGATTGTTATGCAGCTCTTTCTCCATTAACATGTAGATTTGATACTGGACACAAAATGTCGCTCGGCAGATAGGTACTTGTGTACAGCGCAATATCTGGCTAATCTACCCGCGTTCTGGATCGATCTTCTAACGACGAGTCCCATCGACTCGAATCGCTCTCGGCCTCTTGAAGCTGCTTTTTAATCTGTCTCCGAACACCGGTCCAATAAAACGTTTTATTATCACTCTCTACGACATCGTGGTGATGGAGCCATCGCCTTTTTTCTTTTATTTATGGCCGATTTCTGCTTCGTAAACTTTTATTTATTTATTTGCAGCCTATATGTGATCTAATTAAACGGACGGTAATCTATGTAGGGTTAGTACTGATGCTAAGCCTTGTCTGGCCTTGCGAAAAACAAACAAAAGGGATTTTTAGCTCCCACACACACACAAAAAAACTTTTTTTTTAGTTGATAGATTTGTTTTAGAGATCCCTGTACTCAGTAATAAACTAAACCAGTCACAGTCGTAGTAACTGGCTGCAGCTGGTACGGAAGTACGTGCTGTATGTATTGTTCCAGAGCAAGTATCGAATTTTATACGCTTATAACAAACTGCCACAACTTTTAAAAAATAAGTAGTAATAATAATAATAACGAGTTTCTCCCTTTCCAGCATTTTAATAAATTACGGTTGCGTTATAGACCGTTTACAAGTAGCGTTATTACGTGTGCTGCTGCTTGGCGCACCGTGGCGTCGTCGTCCGTCCTGGTAGTGCAGAGATCATCTCTAGGCTTGAAATCTACGAAGCACCTGTGCGATGAGCTTTGATTGGCGACTTCTTGGATGACATGCCGACCTTCTGGCAACCTTTGGAAGCTAACTGACCGGGGTGATTCAGCGGGAACGGAAATGCCACCCTGGCTCCTTTTATTGATGAAGACATCACTGTGATGCCTTTATGGTCATCTGGCGTCGTTTTATTAGGATCTGTCACCCGGTGTCATGGGCTAATTTTTATACACTATACAATTTTCATACAGGATATAAAATTCCCCCGAGATCCTGTCTGGTTTAACCGTTCACTTTTAATGCCGCTGGACTATACAGGAATAAAAATTAAAAGATATCTGATCTGTTTCTCTGCCGTACCTCTCAGGACGCATTTTTTTGTATTGAAATTTGCATAAATCAACTCACTTTCTCAAAACACTAGGGCCATCCAAATGAAATCCGGCCGGGTACCATGGTGGCGATCAGGAATTATTTTAACGGTCCTATCGTGTGTGTACAGTAGTGGTGGTTTAAGCGTAGATATAATGGTTTAATATCATGTATTTAAAATTTAGCTAAATTCAGTGAATTTGATCGTTTATGTCAAAAAATTAATAATTTACTCGCAAAATTCTACTAATATAATATCGCTTTTTCGCGAAATTCGCTAAAAACGAACTTAACAGTTTACACTATGTGTTATAGAGTGGAAAACCCTGAATAAATTAGAAGCGATCGACCTGGGTTTGAACAGCCAGGTCGGGTGGATTCATTGAAAAGCGGATGTTAGAGCTACACGTCAAACATGGTTAAGGGTTACGACAAGAAGAGACGTATAAATGACCTTGGAATGTATGTTAAGTATATGACTACTCTTTATCCAATATACGATTTACGATTTTGATGAAGTTAATTCAGTAAACAATACTTGCATGAAAACTATGAACATGTGCTGCCACTGGCAGTATAAAACCATTTTACAATAAATTGATGGATCCTCATGAAATAACCAATGATACAATTTTCGTTTTTTTTTAAAAAATATGGAACGCAAGTGAACGCTTCCATGGTTGGTTTTTTTCTTTCTTTCTTTCTCAATATATCAGTAGTATGTATTATCAAACCTAGTTTGGTATTAAGTGAAATGTGCGACCGTAGAACTCTGCTCTTGTGTTCTGATCATTAGCATTTTGTCTCATCATTATCATCAACAACAACATCAGAGTTTTCTTCAGAAGTCACTCGATTTTTCGTCTGACAAAAAGCGTAAATGATGTACATTTTATAAAATGTTTTTGTTTCTTTGTTTTTAACCCAATATAATTGTGTGAAGTTACAAACAGAAAGAGATTTTGGCGCTTTTCTGCCAATTTCATTGTTTAATCGGTGCGAAGCACTATCCAACCGGGTCTGTTTTCCTTTGTCTCGAGCCGATTTTAATATGGACTAATTTCTCTCTCTCTCCATCTCTTTTTTAGTATCGAGGAGGAAGAACGTTTAGATAAGAAAATCACAGAAGGCAACATTCTGAAGGAAGAGAAGACCTGTGTTGTTCAGTAATCTCCGCTGACCGTCGAAGCAGTGGCGAGATTATGAAGAAAACGACCGAGATCCTTGAATAAGATGAATAAGGATGTGTTTCTCACTCCTTTTGGCTTTTGAAAGGACATTTTGTGTGTGTCAAAACAACAACAGCAAAAAGCAGTACGTGGGGTTTTCAGCTTGAATAATGAATGCTTTGGGTTTTTTTGTTGTTTTTTTAATGGCATTTTGTAACAGTATTCATCAACCTTGTAACTCACTGGAATAACACGTGTACATTATGAACCTTGTAATGTACAACTTCAAGGTTTCTTCCGGCATTTATCGAAAAATCTACAGTTTTAAGATGGATCCAATCAACATCATTGGATGCAGAATGGAATCCGAACGTGCAAAAAAAAAACAGCTGATCACTTCGCTGTTTGGTCGGGATCAGCGAAGGGCCGCAAGGGTTGAGTAAGTCGGTAGGTAGTGGACTCTTAACGAGTCACATCTTTTTCTGCATTCAGTTTTCCTTCTTTACTAATATTTTCCTTTCGTGGGCAGTTTAATAAATAAACGAAAAATTAATTTTTTTATAAATAAACATTTTTTTAAGAATCTTTCTTTCTTATCCTCACCAGTATGACCTCCTGGTTTGCAGCATTTTACATGTTAAATGTCTGGTTTTTTAATCAGGCTGATTGTGCATTATTACTGCTGTTTTGGCAAACGATGATGTTCCTCTTCTTTTTCTGTCTGTTTAATAAGCTTGCTATAGTCTACAAACATGGCTGTGGGGTTGGATCGATTTAGCATTTGAGATATCTGGAGATTCCGTTTACTGTCTGCCTGAAATGTCTCGAATACGTCAAGATTTTTAAGAATACACTTTTGTTCGTTTTTAAAGAAAACTCTGCCTTTTGATGTACCTACATCTAAAATAGAAGGGAAGATCATGTGATAATCCTACTCAAACGAATAAGCCTGCTTTCAAGAAGCTTAAATTAAATCTAATCTAATATTTATTGTTGTTGTTGCTAATAATTTGTTTTAAAAAAAACAACTTCCTGGATATATTGGTATGGCATCGCCAGGCGGTATCAAGAGTATCGTTTGCAGATTTTCGGCAACAGATTACCCCGTTTTTGTTTGTTTGTTTGTTTGTTTGTTTTTTTAATTGAGCAAATCAAAAGTCTTCCGGTACGCAACTATTATGTACCGGAAGTGTTGGCCATTTCAGTTAATCTATTATATACGATTTTTGTTGTTATTTTTTAATGGTGGTCTACAAATAAAGCAGATTTGGCAGGCTAGTTCACTTGTATTGTTTATAGTCTTCACGAAGCACCGCAGAACGGGACTAGTTAAGAATCAAACTGGAGTATCTTGTTCTGACACGTTTCAGAAATTAAAAGATGAATGAAAAGGAAAAAATATACTTGAGCCCGCTGAGCTTCAAAGAAGATAATGGTGAGAATATGTATTAAGCAGGGATTATGTCTGGTACAGTTTGCGTGGGAAACCGGAATAGGACAGGCAGCAGGTAATAGTTGCGTTTGTACCAAATCCATGAAATCAATACTCCATGATAGGATACATTTTGTTTACAATTATAGATCTTAATATTTTCATTGTTTTACTGTGCGTCACCTTTAAGCCTCACCGGGTGTGTGCGACAAATTGCATTACTCGAGGGGAAGAAACAGCGCACTTTTCCTAGATATATTTCTTGATTCATTAGGATTTTTCCTTTTCGTTCTGTTTTCTTTTCTATGTGTAAATCCAACCGCATCCACTTCAGAAACATTGGAAGCAATTGTCCTGCTCGTGGTAAGAAACCATTGTGCTGGAAAGTCAGACTGCGGGTATCGAACCCGCGGCGGCTCTGTGCTTACTCATGGGAAAAAACGATAAAAGCAGCATTCCAGACAGGCTATCTGTGCAGTTTATCATATTGTGCTTGCGTTATTGGTATAAGATTTGAAACAGTATTGGTTCTAATAAGATCCCTCCTGACTTATTTTACTAGATATAATTTTCTTTGTACAAAAAAATGTTTTTGAATGAGACGAAAAACTTTATTAAGTTCAGCATTTTTTTAAACCGACCTGTTACCTGTATATAAGAAACAAAGGGATTAGTTCTGGTACAAAAGTAGTTAGTTTTGATGTGCATCGTTGATGGAAGGAAGAAGACAATAGTGACAGAAGAGACGTGGCGGTTTGAGACATTCCTACGGCTTATTTTAGTTTAGGTGTAAAATAAATTTAAAAAAGCAGCGAGTAATGAAGACACGGGGCGCGGACCGCGTTCTCCCTTCGCCTCTTTGGTCACTGACGCTCAAGATGAGGCGGTAAGTTTTAACTATTCTGAATAATGCTCAAACTGTGATTCACGTCTTTGCCGGAGTCGTAACTAACTAACATGACAGCAGTTAATGCTTATGAACCAAACCAAAATGTAAATATTCCGATTATGAAAGAAGTTGTTACTTTTTACCTTATGCTTTTAGAGCGGAATGGAGGAGATTTGTCTGAGAGTAGTGGCAATTTAAAGAATAATGGCAACGTTCACTTTGTCTGTACAGAACAGCGAGTTTCGGGGATTTTTTCCTTTGTTATTTTAAAAAAAACCTTTTACGTTCGGTTTTTTGTTCCGTTTGGTCTGATATTTTCCTTGCTATTTTCAAATTATGAAGAATATAGACAATAGAGCCTATGGTACTTTTGTTTTATTTTGAATTTTTAATTGGAACAAGCAATATACAAGAGGCTGTAATTCTTTTATAATTTGAAAAAATTGTTTTACTGCAATGACGAGTGGGTTTATGCTGGTCAGGTGATCGTCATTTGGAAGGAAAACTGTAGTGTGAAGTAGTTGTTTGGTCAGGACGGCCTTCTGTAGCTTGATATCCGGAGCATCAGAGAATAAAGTGCTTTTTTTATCCATCTTGAGTTGTTTTTGTACGAAGACTTGGATTCAGACTGTCGTCTAGCTCTAAAAAGATGCATAAATATTTTAAAATATTCATGATTTAAAACAAAAATATTTATTTTCGTGTAATTGCTTATCTTAATGAATAGACCTTTCGATTCTGGTTTTACTGTTCTACCACAATTCTTAACGTTCCTGCTATGACTGGCGCAGCCTCGACCGATAATCAAAGTTATCAGAAGTACGATCTCAAGGAACTACCTGCACAACCTCTGGACCTGTAGCTAGCGGGAAGTAGAGAAAACCTACATCAACGAGTCGGTCGGAAACTGGCAATGACAGATAACAGATTTAGTATCTTCCATACCAGGAAGTTTTCAGGTGGCGATGCGAACATTCTCCAGATTGAGACAACTTGTTGAATATTTATTTTACTGCAAGATTTTCTCCTCTTTCATTCGTTTATTGATGAACGCCACTAACAAAACAACGCACCCAATTCTACGATAAAACGCCTACGAAGATTTGCTAGCCAATCCTGGGTATTCGCTGAAAACCACAGTCAACGTTTGAAAAGTATCAGAATCTCAGAAAGCGATGTCTTTACACTGTTCTATATTCCGTTCTATTAAGCCACGAGGATCAAATTCAGAATGGTCGCACTCGGAAAATACATGAAATTTAAAAAAAATTTTAAAGGCAAATTGGAAATAGTCGCGTATCTACTATACCGTCGCTCACTCTTGTATCTGTGGGCAACAGATGTCCATCCACTACAATACGGCTGTCAGCTTGGCTCTTTTGAAATGTATAGGTGGCTTCTGGCGCACGGTAAAAACAACAGCATTTACTCTCTCTCCGCTGGTGGTCGCAGCTGGCTCCATCTACAGAGCCGGCCTTTTGTACGGGTTAAGCGAATGCGTTCATAAAATGCATTAGCCATAAAGTTATTGGCAAATGTTGTCTTTTGATGAATTTCTTTTTCTTTTTTCACCAAGTTGATTTGCTTTTGTCTTTTTTCTAGAAATCACAGAACCCTTCGGAATCGATTCTTCCTTTCGACTTGGGCGTTCACCTATCGGTATCCCGGTACCGCTGATCTAAGCTGTGCATTTAAAGAATTTTGCACCAGAGGGAAAAAAATATGGACTTTACCCCTTTTTGTTGTTGTTGTTGTTGTTGTCTTTTTCCGTTTTCTATTTATTTTTTAGGGCAAACGAACGTCAAAAACGAGTTTGTTTTCTTTGGACACTAATGCATTGTTTGCAAAACACTAATCCATTGCCAAAACGTTAATTCACTCAATATTTGTTTATTAGGGGCCATCTGGAAAACCCATCATTTCTGTGAATTTAGCCGTCCTCGCAAATGGTCTTTTTCCTCCTCTTAATATGGTTTCCGAGCTTTAAAAGAGAGGGTTTCTACACTGCATCTTTGAAAGATGCTTGGGGATCTGGTTCTGTTTCTGCTATTGTCTTAGAGCCTAGTTGGGTTCAAGTACATAAGTGATGTTTCAGTGCATCCTTATTCAACAAACAGCGAGGAGCTGGAATGCTGCGATTCTGACCGACTACACACACGGGCAGCTAGTTCGGGTTTTACCCCGACTTACCGTACGTACACAAAACGTTCGCCAGGGTTAAAATAAAACAATTTACTGAATACAGGGTATGGAATGATTGGATAACTTCACACAGCGTTTTCATAACTGGACTGCAGGATATAGGTGTCGTATTGGACTATGGCATCGTTATCTGAAAATCAACCGAGTGATTCAGGATGAGAAGGTTTACCCAGTTTAAGCTGCATTTGTTTTGAATGTAGGCGACTCGAATCATGTTTAGAAAATTCTTCCGGTATAAGAGCGGTCAGGGTAAGCGAGACAAAGTAATCATCTAAGTATTTATTGGTTAAATTTTTAAAAGAATATGCTGGCATCTTGGCTACAATTTTTTTTAGATTTAGTTAAAATTTCAGCAATAATTAGGGGAGAGCTATGCGTCATCAGATATTGTATGTATGTTTTTCGTGGTAGATATTGATTTTGTAAAGACATTTTGGTAAAATGCATATATCCTCTAAGATACGAACACGTTTTGGATTTTCGTTTCACCTTACATTTCGTTCAGCTGCTTCAAAACCAAAAAAGGTACAACTCTCGCACTGATCTGCCTTTTCTGTTCATCGAAGCAACTGTTAGGTATAAAGTACGGATTCGAAAGTGAGTTATTTTCTTTTTTGCCCTTATGAAAAATTTATACTGAAATATAACCATCGATCGGAAAATATTACGTCAGATTCCGTTATGTTTTTCCGAGGTTTTCATTTTCCCAGCTGCGCACAGGTAAAGGTGGAAGAAGTCACTTTTGGCGGAGGTGACAGTCAGATGGATTTCAAGAATTTTTAATTTAGAAAACCTAAAGAAGAAACTGTTTAAATATGGAGTAAAATCACAACTTTTAGAGACTTTATTATACGGAGTTTAAAAATACTCGTATATAATGTAACCTTCCTTCATATAAGATGGTGAATATTTCTCCCCTTTTCTTCTGTAAATTAACCTGTGCCAACATTTAGATTAAGATTGAGGCTCGAATTTGCATCCCAACCGGGACTGGCTCGGTTTGACGTGGTTACCTGTCTCCATGGCTTCTTCCCCAGCCGGACACGCTGGTTTTCTTCCACATCTGAAAATGAAGGTTACCATTCTGTTTTTCCAATCCTGATTAGTTTCCCGTGGAAGACGTTTGAGCAGTATCCCTTTATAATTTGCCCTAAATTCTACATACTTGCATAAAATCTTTCAGCTGCGCCCTTGGCACAGCATGGAGAATGTATTGTAGAATTCGTGGGGTACTGATCGAACAACCTGTCACTTAACAGCATCTGGTAGCCGCCTGATAAAAGCGAAGGAGCGAATGTTAAATCAACAAGTTTACCAACAATGACGTGTGTCGTATTGTGCAACGGTCTTTTAAATTGCGATGATGTTCTTTGTGAACTCTCGGAAAGATATTCGTGGATACTGTGCTGGTAATAATCAATGTCTAACTTATTTAACTTTCGGTATACGGCTGCAACTTCTTATGAAAAAATCATTATTATACATATAATTCCCGGAAGAAAAAAATAGTTGTGAGTAAATCGCGACCAGTATATTAATTACATAGTATTAGGTTGTTATAAAAGTTTCGTCGGTCTTTTTACCACAACAATGAGACTTCATATCGCTGCTGAACGTGAAGCTTATTAATAAAAGTAAGTTCCATTAAAATCAATACATTTCTGCCAACGAGTTACAAGCGCATTTATACCATTTTGGGGAAAAATCTGGATTTCTGAAGTCGATAAACTGTTGGAAGACAGTTTCAACTGCTGCTCGGTTGGAGAAGGATTTCATATGGAGGAAGCTGTTGAGGTTTTTGAAAAGTGGTATTCTG
This sequence comes from Nautilus pompilius, assembly GCA_018389105.1. Taxonomy (NCBI): domain Eukaryota; kingdom Metazoa; phylum Mollusca; class Cephalopoda; order Nautilida; family Nautilidae; genus Nautilus; species Nautilus pompilius. The sequence continues at coordinate 12,153 of JACATO010000125.1, read as the reverse complement.
TGGGAGAAAGGTCTGGTGAATAGGCTGGGTGAGGGAGAACTTGGTACCCCAACCTGTTCAGGTTCTGAAGAGTCACTTTTGCAACATGAGGACGAACATTGTCGTGGAGCAGGATTGGGCCTCTTCAATTCACCAATGCCGGCTGTCGTTGGGAGAGTTCCTGTTGAACAACATTTAATTCACAACAGTACCTTTCAGCTCTGATGGTTTCGCCAGGTTACAAGAAGTTATAGTGGATGACACCAGTTGCAGTCCATCAAACAATGATCATCACCTTTGGGTGGAGGCTTGGTTTTGGAATGTGGTTAGGCACCTTGTCTCTGTCGAGCCACTGTGCTGAATTTTGCGATTGTCGTAAAGGATCCATTTATTCATCACTCCTTATGATTCTGTCAAGGAATGGGTCGTTTTTGTTCCTTATGACAAGCGAAGAGCTGATCTCCAATCGACGATTTTGTTGTTGTTCATTCGACTTGTGAGGCACCCATCTGTCAGAGCTTTTCACCTTTCCAATTGCGTCAAGATGCCGGGAAACAATTGCAGTGCCTACGTCAAGCTCTCCAGCAATTTCTCGCATTGTTTTTCTTTGATCGGCTTCAACTGAGACTTTCAGACGGTCGTCATCACAGCTGGAAGGACGTCCGCTACTTTCCTGATCTTCGAGACTCACATTTCATGATCGAAACTTTGCAAACCATCGTTGTACTGTGCACTCATTTGCTATCCCCTCGCCCCATCCTTGCTTAATGTTACGAGTTGCCTCGCTCGCTTTGTGGCCCGGTTTGAACTCGTGAAGTAAAATGGCACGAAAAACCTTTCTATCCGCTTCACTCAGAACCCTGAAACAAACATCCATTTTATGAATTTTTAAAAAGGGAAGTTCTGCATAATCTATGCCAAACCATACGCTACAAAATGATATCTACATACAGTGCCGGACAAAAGAGTTGGGACACTTGCTGTGAAATTGATACTTGAGTTCCCTTGTTTTAACATTTGCATACAGATAGCCATCCTATCGTCCATAAGTTGTATAAAACAAGCCTTTACAATGTGTAAAACCAACAAATGTCATATGTGTATCTATTGTCTGAAAAAATATTTGAATTAGCATAGTCAAATTTGTACCGCAACAAAAAGAGTTTGGACAGTGAACAAAATCTGCGCTTACATTTATTCCCCTCAATATATTAATTTTTAAAGGATCAAATGAATAGAATCACATCACCTAAGACCATATAAGATCATTTTTGCACCGTGCCTGGCAAGACAACGTCGTCTGGAATCAAAGACTTGATAGTTGAGTACCACCAAGAAAATCTGTCTTGTCGGGAGATAGCCGATCGAGTCAGTTGCCCGAAAAGCACCGTAAACCGCATTCTGAAGCAGTACAAGGAGACCAGAAACACGAAACCAGAAATGTGAATCGGAAGACCGCGAAAATGTGACAACAAAATGGATCGACTCATTTGTCGCAAATCCAAGGGCAATCGTTTCCTCACATCGCCGGCCATTCGAGCCTCCCTGAGTGGAGTGAATGTCTACAGTCGCACTATTCAACGTCGTCTATGCGAGGGGAATCTCTTTGGACGAATCGCCCAGAAAAAGCCATTGATCAGCAACAAGAACAGGCGAATCCGCATAGCATGGGCTAAAGCGCACAAAAACTGGACCAGAGTTCAATGGGCAAGAGTTCTCTTTTCCGAGGAAACGATGATCATGTGCATCCACAGTGCTGGCCGAGTATATGTTCGACGTTACCACGGCGAAAAATACAATATAAAGTGCACCCGACCGACGGTACAGGCCGGAGGAGGATCGTTGATGGTCTGGGGGTGTATGAACGCGGCGGGACCAGGCCCTTTCTAGTTGATCAAGGGCAGAGCGATCGCCAAGACCTATTGCAATTTACCGAGGGATGTCGTCGACTACATCGACGAGAACAAGCCAGTCACCGCCATCTTCCAGCACGACAAAGCCCACGATCCACGCCGCCAGAGTCGTCACTTCCCTCACCACCCGACTAGGAATTGATGTCATGCGCTGGCCGCCCCATGGTCCGGATCTCAACCCAATCGAAAATGCCTGGAAGCAGCTGAAGGCGAAGGTGGCCAAACACAAGAACCTCAACCAAGACCAGTTCTGGCAGGCCGTCGAGAAAAGCTGGCAGGAAATGACCAATTCCGACTGCCTTCGTTTGGTCGAATCCATGCCCCGTCGTTGTCGAGAATTGACCGAAAATCACGGGTACGCCACCCACTACTAGTCAATCGATCATTTCCATGCATTTTTTCGATTGTAATTTGGAATGTTGAAAAATATTCATGGTTCTGCTCACTGTCCAAACTCTTTTGTCGCGGTACAAATCGGACATTGCCGATTCAAATATTTCTCCAGAGAATAGGTAAACATATAGCATGTGTTGCTTTTATACATTGTAAAAGCTTGTTTTGTGCATATAATAAACAATGTGATGGGTATTTAAATGCATTTGTTAAAACGAGGGAGCTCAAATATCAATTTCACAGCAAGTGTCTCAACTCTTGTCCGGCACTGTACACCTTCACAAGCATGCCAAAGGTGAACCCAAAATTAACATAATATAAAAACCGACAAAACGTTTGTAACAGCCTGATAGACCTTGGCTTTGACCCGCCCTCTATAGTGATTTATCAAGATACTCACAAAGTCATAGCGCGGGCGATATTAAAGTCGTTTTTAAAAGCTGCATTTAATATTATCATTAGCAATAATAATGAAAAATTGCCAAATGAATGTAATCTTTTAGATGTTGGAAAAGCTGACATATGATGATTTCATTTATTTCTGTTTGAGCAGGTAACTTTCAAGTGGACAGTAACACGAATTGTCCCTCTTATTTGGCGAAGTTGGGAGTGAACTGTTTAGAAGTCAGCGGTTAATTTTCGCTCGATCAGTTGTTTTTAATGATTACAAAACTTTGATTTTCCATAAACTTTCCTGGCTGCCCACCTTAACTAGAGCTCTCCCTTTGTTTCATCTGATTCAGCAGTCGGGGATCGGCTTCTTGACTCGTTCAAAAATGGCTAAAAACTAGAATCTGGCAAAGACCACAATTACCAAGACAGTGATCAGCGATGAAAAACTCTTTTCAGATCGAGAAACAGTTTCTTGGATTTGATTCGCTAAATCTACTTTTATACAGTTGGAAAGTGCAAAAAGAAAAAACTTGAAAGAAAACTTATTTAATTCAGAAAAGTGGAGCATAAACGTGAAAGTGCTTCGCTGTTTTCACGGCGGAGTTGTGTTTACGTTGGGAATTAGGATCCGTAATCAACAGTGGCCCTAATTATGCACTGTAAATACGGAATCCGTGGCAGGTAACCCGTTCATTGTGAGCTTTAATCGAGCCAATTCAGCAGCTTATTTATCAGGCTGACTGTGTGAATTTAGCAAACGTGGAATTAGTTTAGCAGACTTAGCATAAAATATGCTACCAGTTCTGGGTCAGCGCGCGCTCATATCGTGCAGCGTGATTCCTGAACCATGGACGTGTACTATGGAGGTCCCAGATGTGCTCATTGGGGACATGTGGCTGGCTAATTGTCTGTGGTGATGTCGACCCTTAAGAAGGCTGATGACTCTAACCGTGCGTGGCCCGGACCTGTAGTGTCGGAACGCATTCTAGTCGTTGAAGAAAAGGAAATCTCTGAAAACCTAGATGATCGTTACATTTCTGCTACTATGAAAATTGTGCTAGAAAAAAGAACAGCTGACTCGTTATACACGTAAACTATGAACAGACAACTCTCGATGCGACAGGAAATATTACTTGCTGCCCCTTGTACAACGATAATGCCACCTTGCATAGGCTAATCGAGAGGGGGTGATGTCAATTGTTTAAAGTCAAACTAACAAATAAAATTGTCTGCGAATCGGTGTTCTTAATACCTAAGTTCTTCTGACTGCTGTGACTGCCTCATTCCACGGGGTTCTTCTGTTCTTTGAGCATTTCCCCGGCCTGTCATTGACGTCACTGGTTTGGAGGTAGCGAATACACAGCTGGCGGATGACTAACTGCAACATTGTCATTTGTAGCAAATTTGGCCTGCTGGCAACATTGTTACGTGCCTACTTGAAAGCGTCTCTGGTCACATGACGTGCCTGAGGACTATCAACGTGGATTTTACTACGAAACTGATGTTAGCAAAAGAACATGCATTTCGAAATTCGTGTTGTTGTTTGTCATCATATTCCTTGTGTGAAGTCTCGAGATGACGGTATCATGTACTAATGAAGACGGTGACCGCTGTGATCAAAACTCATTTTGCTTTTAGTATTCTGCCTATGATACATGTCTACAAAAGGGTTGCAATTAAGGAAGATGATTCAGTTACGCCATATTCCTCTTTTGTTTTAAATTTATTTCGCATAATACGTGGTATTTTTATTAACTTAGTCAGCGAGGTCTGCATACGTTCCTAAAAGGTATCTTGGTTCATTGATCTTACTAGTGCTCTGACGACTCATTGACCTGACTGATGGATGGGTCAGGGTCAGTTTTTAAACTGTTTTTCTTCAGTCGTGCTGCATACATTGGTACTTTTAGTTGACGGACTGTTCCTCGCTGAACTTGCATGTGCAGGTTTATTAAGTTCTTCAATCTGTTGACATGGCTTTTCATTTGTTTTGATCAAGCCTCAGCTGTCTCCTCTGGATTCTCTCCTATTCCTTTTCACGTTGAAAAACTCATTAACTGTTGTTGTTGTTGTTGTTTGGGCTCACTTCTGCTTCTGGAGATCATAAGTTCCTGGCATGTATATGGATCTTGTCTTTCAATGTGGCAATTAGATAGCTTTTATTATTATTAAATTCAAATACCTGTTCTTACCGCATTCCATCTTCTATCTGTATTTTGTGTGGTATAAACTGTTTTCGCCGTTGTGCGTTCCGGTATCGACAACAGATAAAACCCTGTGCCATTCTCAAGTAGTTGTCTCGAAAATTAGTTCATGGTGAGTTTGGTATAAATTTTCTACGGTAGTTTAAAAGTTCCACAAATCTCTGTAGTTCCTTTTTTTATTTTTTTGGTTTCTGAATCTTTGGAATTGGCTCATCTCTCAGTTTGCTTGCTTCTGCCTCATCCCCACCAAACACAAAACCTTTTTAAAAGTCTAAATTTTTACTTGTGTTTATTCGTTCTATCATTTACATCTTTTGCTTTCTGCAGAACTTTTCTTAGCTTATTAGAGTCTTCTTTCTTTTTACCCAGAGCCAAAATGTCATCATGCATCACATCACATTGCATCCTTCAAAGTTGCTTGTTTAGGTCTTTGGGTCTAAACCAGAGGTTCCCAACCTTTTTGGACTCGTGGACCTTTTTCTAATACTCAGAAGACCCGCGGCCCCCTGCTACACTTCCATAATTTAAAAAAAATCAAGAATAAATTTAGCAAAAAATCACATAAATAAGAATCTACTGACAGTTTTGAGTAGCTCTGATCAGAACAGTCGTGTTGGTGCCAAAGTTTGCCTAAAATCTAGCTGGCTAGTGTGATCGTGAACCACTGGTCTAAACCATGGGCGGCCGCAAGAGGGGAAACCTGTCTCCAACTAGAAAGTTGATGCTGATAGTGTTGATGGAATTATTTTTCGCCTGATTTCCTATGCTCAATGGCGAGTCTAACCGCATCCGGCCGAAGGCCAAAAGATCAAAGTCCGGAAGAGAGCAGCAATATAGTAAAAGAATATAAGGCGCTGGCAAAGCGTGTATATCGAAGTAACTAGCTAAACCATCTGTCTGCCTAGTTTTGAGGAACAAGCTGATGGGTTAATTAAGAAATGAATTGGTTAGTCTGTTTTTTAAATTAATTAGTTACTTAGTGGCCATGGCAGTTCTACTAATTTGTTAATGCAACTAAGCACTAGGTGCCACTTTCCATTCTCACTAGGATATAAAAATTGGCAAAGAAATCTCCATCCAATAGCAAGTGACCCAGTCAAATCAAGTATGCATTACATTTGTATTTGTTTTAAATATTTTGTTAATCCTCATTTTCCGAAAATGGATATCAGAAAGTTTCTAGCAAAGCAGAAATTATAAACAGCAGAGAAGGCAAGAACTTACAAATAAGCTGCACTATCTGTGATCCAGATTCAGCAACAACAGTTAAATGTGATCAACCCAATCATCCTGATGATATTGGATGGCATGTTAATTTGTATATAAAACCAACAGAAATTTTTAAGCAATCTACCTGTAAAAGGTGACTCATCTCTTGAGATTTGTGGTTTCAAAAAGGATGCAAAAGGAGCACAAAGTTTCTGTTGTGTGGTTAAATCAATATTCACCGTGGCTTAGTTATTCCTCACACCTAAAACGATTAATTTGTAAATATTGTACAATTTTCCCACAGCCAGTTTCTTTGTGGAACAGAGGGAGCCTTCATCACAGCACCTTTTACAAGATATAAAGACTTTCATGAAAGTGCAAGAAATCACATTCTTGCCGCTTGGCACGGAAATGTGCAGGTGGATGCAACTATCTTTTTGGCCATCAGGAAAATACCAGGAATGAACATTGTCTCAGCTGGACATTAAACAGGACCAGAAAGTATAATATCCAATATTGTCAACCATTCTATTTTATTGTACCTGTGACATGGTAAAGGAAGAAAAACTGAAACTGTTCAAAGTCTGTTTAATTTTCATATTGAATCAGGAGATGAGATGCTCGAAAACATTTGGAAAGTGCTCCAGCTAATACTTATCATACATCTGTCCATGTAGAAAATGAACTAATCAGTCTCTGTGAAGGAACTATCAGGGAAGAAAAAAGTTTCTTTGGCAAACAATTTCACTGGATTTTCAATAATTGCTGATGAAAATGCTGACACATCTGGAAAGAAGCAGTTGTCACTTAGTGTACATTCCATCAATACAAGAACCACTAAAAATATTATCTGAGAGGAATTTCTTGCATTTGTAAGACAATATGAACTGGATGCTCTACTTCCATTGCCAAGACTTTGATTGATCGGTGTACAAAGTTTGGCTTGAATCTAGGAAAACTACATGACCAAGGATATGACTTAAGATGGCAGCAAAGGGAAAGGGTGTGCAAGCTACAATAAATAGTAATTATCCAAAAGCTGTGTTTGTCCATTGTGCTGCTCATAAACTGGATCTGGTTGTGAATGAATTATATACCTGAGATATGCAATACAATTAGTACAATCAAAGTTATCATAAAATTCTTCTGTGAGAGTCCAAAGAAAAGATGCCTTGTGCAAAATATGCCACTACTATCTGAAACGTTGAACTGAAAAACACAAAAGTATTAGAAATTTTCCGACACCTTTGAACACATTTCTGGTCAGTTGCCATTGCAGCTTCAGGTAAAACGCAACAAGATGTGCACCAATTATAATCTGCTTCAAGCACAATGATGTTTATTTTTTGTCTGACTGTAATTTCTAGCAATGCTAGAATGTGTAACACAAGTTCCCCAAGCTGCTGAACTTGATACCATAAAAGTTGTATGATCATGTTCAGGAGGTTGTAGTGTTTTGTGAACACTGACAAAAAAGAGCAATAATTCAACAGTTATTGTTCCTAGATAATGTAGACGGCAGATATTTCATGTTGATCTAATGGTGGCTCGATCGTGGAGGAATATTTCCGTCAAACATTGTTTATACCATATTTTGACTCAATCATTTCATCACTAGAGAACTGGTTTGTTGCAGAAAATAGACAAAATTTCTGTCTTTCGTGTCTTCATCCTGTACAATAGTGCACATTGGATGTGAAGAATTCAAAAAAACCAAATTGTAAAAGTAAATAAAATGTACAAAATTAAAAACTTGGGAGCTGAAGCTATCACCTGGTTTGAGATGTGGTCCCAAAGGGGGAAACAAGTGTTAGCAAAGTTAAAAATAGACTCAGTGAGTTGTTAGAGTCTACTGATCTATTCCCTTCCATTCATCTCGCTCTAACATCACCAGTAACAACCTGCACAGCAGAAAGGTGGTTTAGCATAATGAGGAAGAGGAAAACATGGCTGAGGTGAGCAACTGTCAGATGATTGTTTATCTGGACTTTGTATGGTAGGTGTTCATAGAGCAAAAGTTACAGCTAACAAGCAAGAACTTATTCACAAAGTAATGGATAAATTTAGACAAGACCAGAGAGGTTCACAATTTGTATTGAATAATAATGTTGTTGTTTTATTGAGAGCTCTGATGGGGGAGCATATAATGTCAAGGAATATATTTAAAAGTTTTTTAAATGAATTACAAGAAATATTTCTAAGTAAAAAAATTTTTTATCGTATTTTATAATTCACCCTTTCTAAACACCCTAATCATCTAATTTGTACTCCCGTAAAATCATATCTTTGGTATTTATTTTGGTTTGTTTCTTTGGAGATGGCGTAAACCCATTCATTGGTTTTTTCTAATTTGCGTGTCTCCAAGCCTAACACTGGAGCAGTCTCAGCGTTTGCTGGTTCAGAACCTATCATGAGAAATTTGTATTTGTGGGAACATGTCACATTTTCTGAGGGTTGATGAAACTAACTTGACCTTAGGTTTCTTTAATCACTCACCAAAAAATAAATGGCTACACAATCTGTTCTTTTGTTATTACATTACACAATGCTTCTATCTATTGTCTGCTTATTTTACATCATTTTTTCCAGTCTTTTCCATTTTCGTATTCTTTGTTTTTCATGTTAAATCCACACACAAAACCTCCATCCGAATACTTTCCGAAAGCCGAGCAATGTCCTCCCCTATGCCTAGTGTTTCCTTTCAGCGAACATCTCTCTCTTGGGTTTTACCTTCCTTCTCGCATCGCTTTGATTGCTGTCGCAGAACTTTCAAGTTTTCCCATTGTTGGTCACAAGTCAGCTCCGCTTCTGGTTGTCCGTTGAGGTCGCTCGCTCTCAGGTAAACTTCGACTTTCTGCTCTAATTCCCTCCACTTAGTAAAGTTTAGCTCACGAGGACGGCCATAACTTATCCATTTTCTTTTTGTTTCTTTTAACACCGACTGGAATTTCAAGCTGGCGATATCGCTTACTGACGGTACAGCTGTGGCTGGAAATCAGTTCGGTCTCAGACAGTAGCATCATCATCAGTAGTCTGCAGGCCCATAGCAGGGAGATGAATAGTTGAGTTGGTTTCCCGCTGTTCTCCTGAACCGATGTCGATGTGTGAGAAAAAACCGCGCTACTGGAACTTTCCAGTTCTAGATGTATAAGGTAACTCTTTTAAGTAAATGCCCCTATATTTAATTTAAGGGAGGTCACTCAGTAGATGGTTTTAATACATTAGATTTTAGTCACTTGAGTCGACAACACCTGATGGGTTTCCGGCTGGGTCACCCATAATAGTTTTGATCCCTATATTCTTGTTTCCAGTATGTTTCCGTGTAACTCTTTGGTAATTCTGTGAAGTACAGATTACTTCACTTTTTTTAAAAATAAGTTAACTGAGATTTTTATCATTAAAGTAAGAATGTTTTAATGGCTTATAAAATGATGAACGGTAACTATCGATTTCAGAAACGATAGAAATCAATATGTAGATGGACAGGATTTATCTCGGCCTGTAATAGATGCTGATGTTGTCCGGATGGTTCGGCCAATCTGGGTATTATACGTGGCGAACCCGAAGTCCGGTCACCTGGTTTTCCGGGCGCTACAAGTCACGCGAAGAACTTCGGTGTACACACACTTTACATACACGTCTACACTCATCATCCCGAAATACTTTGTTTTTTTTTCTGTTGGGACATTATCCATTAAAATACCAAACTGTGGCATTTGAGTAAACCTCGCCTAAAACGCACAGTAAGTACACAAGGTGGTTGTTATATCGTGTCACTCTATTCTTTGTACGGTCAGTACTTTCGGTTCCTGACCGTTGTAATGTCCACGTGACTATGGATCGCGAGGCTGCTTCCGGGATATTGTTCTCCTTTAGAAAATGGTAAACTGAGCAAAATCACGAACGAGTTGGAAAATCTAGAATTAAATGCTTTTTTTCTTTTGCTCTATCTCTTCCCACCAGCTCCACCCTTCTCTTCCAGATGCGCCTGCGTAATTATCACCCCAGATTTTGAAATCTGGATTCATTGTTGCAAGGGAACACAAGAGCGCATAAATTGGCGAGAAACCACAGAATATTCTGGCCATATGGCGTCCGCGTGAGTTTCGCCGTCTGAAAGGGTGATCAGTAAGGTGGAATGTACAGTCTGCATGAGAAGGTTTTTTGTTTTTCTCGTTGTTTCTCTTCGTCCAGAAGCCTTTTTGGAATAAAGGGAAAGCGGATATCTGGTAATGAGATGTTCCTTCGTCGGCTGGTCGGCGTGTGCGCGGAGCGAGGCGCATCAGGGCGTGCGGCCGGTCTCCCGGACGCTCCCCTCGTTATCAATGTCAAACGGTGGGTGGGACGACGGACTGGTACTTCCGGCATTGGTTTATAAATCTGATATTAAATCGGAATGAGTTTCTGCGACAGCTCGTTAATGATCAGCCGAACGCATGCCCAGGTGAATGAGGGCGGAAACAATTCGGAGATATTGTGGAACACTAACGATATTAATAATAAAGTAGTGCAGAAGCTGCAGCAATTTACCTGTTTTTTTTTTTAGTAAAAACCATCTTTGAGCCTGGTAGCCATTGTCACTGAACAGGTTCTTCACGTGCGCGATGTCGAGGCCGAACACCGCGAAACTACAGCCGACATTTACCGTTTCTTACAGACAAAAATGGCAGCTTCTGGCAATTGTTAGGTAAAATAAATGATTAATCACAGCATTTTAAGTCATCTTATTTAACGATAAGTACGGACACGGAAACACGCACAGATCCGATGTTTTTACTTCATTCCATCGATAATCGATCTGTCGAAGAGTTAATCAGTTGTTTGCTTTGTTGCTTTTTTCACTTTCTAATATTCAAATCATATTTCCTCTTCATTGAATAAATAAAAAATGTGTGTTGGACATATTAAGTGATAGAGAGGTGAACATCATCAGTGGTCCAGTGGTTACCCTGGTGGACGGGCTCGGTGAGATAGATACATTCCTGGCGTTGTTTCTTCCGCTTCTCTTTACCAGCGGGCTTGGCTGCGCGAGTTCCCTTTCACATCCAAAGCTGGAGAGTTTCAGCGAGGCTTAGGTCCCCTCGTGCTGCGTGGCTGGCGACGCCACCTCTCGGATAACCATGCACTACGCTTCGTCCCCGTAGCTTTTTCTTCCTCGTAGACATCGGCGTACGACACAACAACGTCTAATAATAATAATAATAATAATAATAATAATAATAATAATAATAATAATAATAATAATAATAATAATAATAATAATAATAAAAACAACAAAAACATTTGTCTGTTGAAGTTAAGGAACTCATTGGAACTCTTCCCGCCACTTAGTACTGTTTGGGGCGCTGTCATGCCCCGCCGTCATCACCAGGATTAAAGGATGCGGGATGTACTTGTCCTTTATTGCTTTGTTGTTGTTGTTGTTTTTTAGTATGTCGTTGTGTTTGGAACCCACTTAATGGCTACGCGGCTGTTTTCGAACGGCCACTACCCTATGGGCTACAGTCGGCTATAGTTTTAAAAAATCCAAAATTTTCGGGCCATGATCCCCTCTAAAGGAGAATTAAGAACAGGATACTAAGGGGCCGAATAGATTCTTCAACGTTATCGCTTCCGTTGGATCTCTCTGATGCGAGGCAAACAACAACAGAGTGGGTCGGAGAATCTGCGCTGGAGTAGAGCTGAATGATGCTGGACGAGGACGGGATAAGCTTCGATCACAGGGTCGATACATCGTAACTTTCTGGACCCTGAGCTTTACCCAAAACGTCGGGAGACTAAAAAGAGAGAGCGTAGCACTTACGGGTTTGTTGTGTTTGGGGTGTTAGTTGGCGCCTCTAATTTAATTATTCTTAACAAGTAAACGCGAATATGGCTTCCACTAATCTGTGCCGGGTGCAGGTTCTTTTAACCCTGAAAGTGCTTTCTAAGATGGTCACAGAGAAACTGACTTTATGACGTCACGATGATAACGTGTGGAGGACGAGAGGTTTAGATTTGGCTCTGATTCATTGTGCCTGGTTATGACTTGAGTCTGGTACAAGGGGCGTGGTGGGGTTAAA